>OX454420.1:69968432-70621149 GCA_949715475.1 Microchrysa polita
CCACTATTATGAGGCTTACAAAAAAAAAACTTCCAATTCAAAACTTTCCGTATTAATAATTTCCATTAATTTTTCCTAACCTCTAAAATTATTGGAACCACATCAATTTGATGCAATTTTTTTTATTAGAGAGTTTTAGCAAGTCGTAAAACGGTTGTGGTGTACGCGTCGGCATTCGTATAGAAATAGGTGACAATCAAGTTATGAATTGTCATTGCATCGAGTTCTTCTGGTTTAAATTAAGCAAAACACACCTTTAACGGTATCCTAGGATACGCCGACAAAGAAATATTTCAATTGATATTTAATGTTTTTAGCATTTTTACGGCTTGCTAAAACTCTCTAGTTTTTAAGTAACGATTTAACGGGATATCAAAGGTGAAATCAAGTTTTTAGAGTAATTTTAAATTAACAGGAATAATTTTGTTTTCGATTATTATATGGATTATTTTTTGGCAATAGATAAAAATAACCAAGCGCGCATTAAAATGTATATTTTGAACCTAATTATTATATGTATGTACAATAACCGATTTCTTTATTTTACGTTTTTTCTTTCGTTTTTCAGAATTCATTATTTTTTGTGTGGAATATTTACTATAAATATTCCCTTTAATTTATTTGTATGTACACGTTTTCGTTTTTACGTAATTATGAACATATTTTCTTCTATTTGCATTCCTATTGAATAGATATGTTCCATATAGTTTTATGTAATTAAAGTGTTTCAGTAAACTGATAAAATAGGAAAGTAAATAAATGAAATACATAATATAAAGACTGAAATTAAATTGGCAGTTTATATATATTCGAAAACTGAGATTTAGTCAGGAATATTTGATAAAGTGTGAAAGTGGATTAAAAATATGTTTGTACTTAAGTCGGTTTAAGATTAATCGGATCTAATATTTTTTTTATGTAATTGGGTTAAACGACATTTTCATTTGAATCATTCGCTGATTTATTCCATTTCACTCATATTCAGAATCATTTTGGAAAACCGACTTTTCTCTTTAGGATCTCCTCACACGAAGATACTAAAGTCTCGACGAGACTTGGCTCCGGGCCGTTAGCGACTGTTAAAATCACATCCAATAGGATCTTCGAGACTTAAGTGTTAAAGGACCCTAATTTTCCGGTGTTGAAGTGTGGACAGTCATTAAAACTTTTATTAGGACTTGTTCAGCTGACTTTGTGTGCGTACCCATATGTATGATAAAAAGAAAGAAGAAAAAGGGATAGAGAAACAATTTTATTTTTATCGGAAAAACTATTGAAAAAGAAAATAATGTAGAAAAGAAACACAAAGGATTTCATATATAAAATGCTAGGGTTTTACATTATTATTGTCTATATAACTACACATAATAATTAAATTTACAATGTAGTAAACAGGAAGTGTATTTCTTCGAACATGCGACTTTCGAGAACACTTTATTTATGTATTTTTTATGTAACTTGATTATTTATGTACATTGTACTTTATCTACATATTTTTTTTACAGACCTAATCCTACATCATAATTTCTATTCCACTATACTCTGTGTTATAGTTATAATAACCTATGCAGGGCTCTAGTGCGTTATATCCCTAAATTAGCCTAGAGGTGATAAATATGATATCTGTGATACATTATGATGATTTATTACTTTGTTACGTTCTATTGTTGGTTTAATATTATATTTTTAATGCACATCGAACGAAATTTACACATTTTATGGTATTTTCTTGATTTATTTTACAATATGACTGCTTTTGTACGTAGTACACACTGAATTTATTATTTTCGTTTTGTCTCTTTCCGTTGAACTCTCTATTATGTTTGACCTTACATATTCGTTCAAGTTAGGCAATCCCCAAGAAGCATATTTATTTCTATTTTCATATTAATAACTAATCTTATAATTATTTATAGTCTTTTTTGCATATATCTTGATTATACAGTTTTTGGTTTAATTTTTTTTTTATATTTTTATTTAAATATTTTTTTTCTTAGTTCTTAATAATTAATTACATAATTTATGCATTTTTCTTACTTTAAATCTACCTTATCTACTACTTATTACGGATCCCATTAATTTCTTGTTGTAATATTATTTATATATCTTCACATTCGCACTCATCACCATTTATTGAATCAACTGATTTTGTAAAAAAACGTACACCCTGTTCACCGCGTATTTCGTTTCGTGGTGTTCTATTGCGACGACGACGTGACGACGACGACGATGACGTTCGTTGTTTGCCGTATTTTCTCCAACGATCGCCGAACAATTGTTCCAGATAATACCGTAGTCAGATTTTAGTAACCGTTGGAGCATTCATATGCCTGTAATGAGAATTTTAGGGGTTGCGAGGGAGAAGAAATTGAAAAGAAGAAAACAGAAATTATTGTAATTTTTCTCTAAAAATGTCTTAAGCTAGGAATTAGTATATATGTATGTATTATAGAAAATATTTTGGGTGGCATATTGATGTTAGCGAATAATTTTATGAAAATTATAATTTATTTGATTTTCCGTATTGAAATATGTTACGTATAATGACGAAAAAATGAAGTATAGAAAGTGCAGGTCGTATAAGTAAGTGTGATTTGTATGGTTTTTGTTTGGAAGGAGTTTGCAATTACATACTACTAGTATTAGGTAGGTATAGCATTAGCATATTAGGTGAAGTGCGTGGCAGTTTTAAGGGAAGTGAAAGCCTTTAGCTTTTTTAGCGGATGTTGAAAATTGCTGCTGCGTATAGTATTTATCTGATTTGGTTAGGCTATTATTGGTAATGATAATGTTTTAATTACAATGAAAGCGAAATTATTTTATTTCCAATTCTGACATGACTTTTAATAAATAGAAAGTTTTAATAGTCTGTAAAAAAAACTACTTCTACTTCAATTTCAAACAAGTGTTTAGTCTATTAGCTACATATTAAATAAATGCAAGTCAACATTGATTGGTTAAGAACATTAAGTGAAGGCAGCGCCGGTCCAAGGTATTATGGCGCCCTGTTCATATACTAAAAAGTCGCCCTTCTATATACAGTGAAACCTGTCTAAAGAGACCACTGTCGGTTCCCGGAAAAAGTGGTCGCTATTAGAGGTGGTCGCTTAATAAGGGTAATGAACTTAGGGAACAAATTCATGAATTTAGAGGCAATGTACAACTTTTTTCCTAAATTAAAGCTAACGTGAGAGATTTCAAAGCTACTATCTTCTTAAGAAATTCACGACCTAAATTGCCATCCAGAATTGGACAGAGCAACTTAACATCCTTGACAGGAGGTGTCCTGGATATTTTTTTTACTGGGGCATTTAGTAAAGATGGCTCTGGACCAGGGTTGCCGTTTTCAGATTTGTAAGTGTAACATTTATTTTATAAAATTGTAACATTTTGAGGTTGAGTGTAACAAATTTTAAGATATTGGTGTTAATGAACATATTGCTCGTACAAATAGTAGATTTGACTGACTTTTTCCGAAAATGTTACCCATTCTGTTCCATAAATTCCGTATATTATGGCGAATCTATGGATTTAACGAGAAATTCACGTGATAGTTGGACCCAGTATTTATTATAAAACATTTCCGCATTTCAGGGCACAATACAACTTTAACCCTTCTGTCGGCACCTACTACAATATGCATATTCTATACCCAATAGGTCTGGCTGGACCTACTGAGAAAAATTTTTTATTTCTTAGAAAAGGTGAAATTTTTATCGGTAGAATCATTCTATCAATTCTTTACTGCCATTTTTAAACAATAACAGTATTAAAATCATTTTTGTAGATACACTAGTAACGTTTTTAAGTGGACATATTTTGAGGTGGTATTATTATAAAAATGTTTTTCCCTTATTTTCATCTCTTTTTGCTTCTCTATTTTGATGGCATATATCTAGTAGAAAGTTGGTTCGCATTTTTCAATACCAATATGTTTGGGCAAATATTTGGCGCTTTGTTAGTAGATTTTACCTCGATACTACCCTTCAGATTTAGAGAAGGTGGAAAGAAATAGGGAATTTTCAAACGCGAAAATCATTTCATTCTAAATTTTTCGTAAATTTCTTGATCAAATCTATTTAGAAAGACGTTCGTAAGTCTCTCATACTTAGTCCTAACTATTACAAAGGAAATAAAACTGGTTTAAATTTCCTTGAATCAAATCTCAGTCGATTAGGTGATGTTATAAAACGTGATGAAATTAGGCATACTTATTTACCGAACTTCACGGCTTTTCAAAGAAAAATCTGAGAAATTTTTATCGTTTATAGTACAAATTGAATTTGAATGACATTGTTACATTATAAATAGGCGAATTTTAACATCATTTCATATTTGCACTTTTTACCTCAAAAGAAGAATGGGGGGAAAAACTATAGGTCTGGCCAGACCTATTGGGTATCAAAAAGCACTATAAATTAAAAATCACCAAAAACATACTCAAAACTTCAACCGATTTTTAGGGTTTTTTAGATTTTTCAAAAAACCCTTATGAAATCGATTTTGTCCGTCCGTCTGTCCGTCTGTCCGTCTGTCCGTCCGTCTGTTCACTAAATAACTCGCGAACGGCTTAACCGATCGTCATGAAATTTGGTAGGAATGTGTAGAATGGTAACAGTCTTTGGCACGAAATACTTAAAAGTTGGTAGGACAAAAATAACAGGGTGTCCCGGACATTTTAAAATTTGTTCACTAAATAACTCGAAAACGGCCTAACGGATCGTCATGAAATTTGGTAGGAATGTGTAGAATGGTAACAGTCTTTGGCCTGAAATACCTAAAAATTGCTATGGCAAAGATAACAGGGTGTCCCGGACATTTACAAATTTGTTCACTAAATACCTCGCGAACGGCTTAACCGATCATCATGTATTTTAGTAGGAATGTGTAGAATAGTAACAGTCTTTGGCACGAAATACTTAGAAGTTAGTAGGGCAAAGATAACAGGGTGTCCCGGAGATTTAATTTTTTTTTTCACTAACTGATCGTTATGAAATTTGGTAGGAATGTGTAGAATTGTAACAGTCCTTAGCACGAAATACTTAGACGTTGGTAGAATAAAGCTAACAGGGTGTCTCGGAGATTTTAAAAAGCCGACTTTTTTAGTTTTTATCGGTCATGGACGTATGGGTACTCACATCAAAGAACTCGATGGGTACATTTGATATCGCTTTTTTCCAGTTTGGAGTAATGGTAAAGGAGTTACAGCTAATATATCCAGTTAATATGTGTAGCCATGATACATAGTAAATCTATTTTTGGATTGGTCTAATTAAAAAGTGTTACAGAATGAAAGGCGTTAGCCTTTCATTCTGGGACGCGTTTATTTAGACCAATCCAAAAATAGATTTACGAGAAGCATTTCATTAATATTGTGCATAATGCTTATTTATTACCTATAAAATATATGTGCAAAATTATTCACAATGTGTATCCAAAATCTAAAAAACCCTCGTATTGCGGGCGCAGCCCTCTGTACGCCGGTATTTTTTCAAATTTTCGCAAAATGCTTCTAAACATATTATTCTAGAATATCATGAAATATGAAGTCGCTGCGATTTCATCTTCTATACTTTTATGACCAAAATATAGTGCTAAAGGTCTGGCCAGACCTTTGTGCCGACAGAAGGGTTAAATAAGGAAATTGGAATCTCGCAATTAATCTTGGAAATTATATTACTACAGGTACCCTGAAATGATGAAACGCCGATTTGTCAAAATGTCCACAATTAGTTTAATACGAACCCACGCTTTAATTTAATTTAATACAAAAGCAATTGTTTAGAAACCTCGCAATTAATATTGACTCTGGCTCTGCACAGAAGCTTAGTCTCCGAATGATTGAAGGGGCATCCCAGATCTTTATGTTGTCGCAAAATGAGATGCTCCCTCTAGTACCTCAGACAATGTTTGAGGTTTCAAAGTGAGTGCGAAAAAAGGCTCAGGACCTTAAGTAAAGATGTCGAACGTTGTCTGACAAGTTTGCTCATTTGCTCTTTCCTGTCCATCAAAATACTATCAAACCACTCGCAAATCAATTTGAATCGAACTATCCCGTTCCCTCTCAAATGTTTTTTTTTTTTATTTAAAATGAAACTTGGTGCCTGTATGAAGCTTGCATTCAAAATTTTGTAAATGTTTCGTTTGAATCTGCGTCAAGGTTGAATTCAATTCTTTTATAGAACTGACTCGAAGGCCTGGCGCAATTTAGCTGGTACAATTGAATGATGAACACTGATCCTGAATCAATGAAGGACCAGCTAAAACGTGCACTTAATCCACAAGTATCACAATCAAAACCTGACCTAGGCCAAATGGGCGAAATTTGGTGGGTCGATCAACAACCACTATTTCCGAATCAGAACCAGTCAACCAGAAATAACCTTGGGAGCCAAAATTATTCGGCGGACAATAATTAAGCTCGAACGAAAAGGTTGAGTACCTAAAAAATGTGAAAACGAATTATGATGCAACTGTGGCAAAGCCAAATGCTGCTTTCTTAAATAAATCTCGAGAGAAAACGATTTCACGATAGACTTTATATTTTTCTGCACAAAAGTACTTTGAACAACCGCTAGCTTCCTTGAACAGAGAGTAGGATTTTTAAATACATAATTTAAGTTTGCAGAAGCTATCGAATTCTTGACGAGTTTTAATACATTTCCTAGATTTTAGTTCAACAACTCAAAATTTTAATTTTGTAGAAACATTTACATTTTTTATTTTATCCGATCTGGCCGCGGGCCTCACAAAACTGCGATCTGGGCCACAAGTTTGACATGCCTGACTGAATCGATGGGTGAATGATGCACAAATCACAAAAATAGAAAATTTGTTTTCCAAAATACTTCTTCATCTCACTAATTATTATAGTAGAAAAATATTAAAATATAATTGAGTTCTCCACTCTTGCCCGATTGTAACAAAATTGGTCGGGGTGTAACATTGTAACAAGAAATTGGAAATTGTAACAAAATGTTACAATTGTAACACGAGTGGCAACGCTGCTCTGGACCATAGAGTAAATAACGAAAATTTGCTGTTCATACCTGTGCTTTGTGGAATGCAAGAGCTGTCGACCGTTTAAATAGAAACATTTTGAAAGGCTTGCATACTTCACCGTAGCTTGACGAAATTGACAGAATTACGCCAAATTGGCCAATGCTTGCAAAACAACCACTCATGTTAAAAAGGAGAACATTTGAACATGTGAAGATGCACTTGTTGCATATTTCATTCTATCATTCTATTCTACTCACGCACGATAAAAACTCAAAAATTTATAAAATAATGAAATAATGTTACCATTGGTAGGGTAATAGGAATGCGTTTTAGCGTTTCCAATTGCTAGTTTTTCTTAACAAGAAAACGCAACAACCTTTATTGAATGAATTGGAAAACGAAATCTTCTCCAAGAAATCTGAACATTTTTCAAAGCTCCTCCTAACTCCGAAACTATTCATTTCTGCGAAAAACTCTCCAGGAATATGTTAGAAAGAACATGATTTCGCTTCCAAAAAGACATAAATATTATAAATCCGTTGAGCAGTATTACTACAATTGATAACTTTTATTTGCCATTTTAGCATAGTTCCATATTATGAATTAAATTTTCAGATTGAACGGTTTTTCATTTTTGGTCGCAAAAGTTGCATTTTTCTTAATCTTTATGCATGTTGGGGTGCTGAGCCCGAATTCGTAGCTTCCCACCTACATTTCGTTTCGAAACAGGGTCAAAATCGCCAAAAAATGACTTTCAAATGTAGCAATACCGCTTAACGCATTTTAAAGATTAATATCGTGTTGGACCCGCAATCATGTTTTCTCTAACATGTTAATGGACTGGTTTTTGGAGAAATGTACTGTTTTGAAGTTATAAGCCAAAAACGGAGAAACTCCGAAAATGTTCGTTTTTTTTCGATTTTGCCCTCTTCCGCAACGAATTTTTGGTGGGAAGCTCCGGATTGAAACTCAGCAAAAAAAAACATAAAAAACAAAACAAAAATTTCCCCACCACATTTTGTAATCTGAAATATCCTAATGACTGCACTATTGGTCTTTGATGAACAACAATGAAATCAGCAGCTGTATCACGATCGACTGATGGCTACAAAAACAAAAAAACTAAAACTAAATCTGTTTGGACATTTTTGCTGTTGTTGCTTACTGCCCATAATCTATTATTCGCGTAACGAGACAACTTACATTTTTTGCGGCCTTACCTTATGCTTTTTTATGAGTTTTTTATGGTCGCTAATAGAGGTGGTCGTTTAAGAAGGGTAAAATTTGTATGGACAATTGAGTGATATAGTGGTCGTTGGTCGGACAAACAGGTGGTCGCTTAATACGGGGAACAAATGTATGGAGTTGTATGGAAACGAATTCCGTTCCCGAAAAAATCGGTTGTTATGAAAGGTGGTCGCTTAATACAGGTGGTCTTTTAGACAGGTTTCACTGTAGTAATCAGGAATGGAATGTAGTGATCTCCCATAGTCATTTTCCATACGAATTTTGTGGCTGTATGACTGACACTTGGAATTTGTATGGAAGATGGCTGTCACTGCGACCGATATTATGATGATATTATCCACTTCTGACAACTTTCATTTTAAATTCCTAGCTAACTTGGTTTACTTTTCACTTTAAAACGCAGAATACGATAAAAACCGCACCGAAAATGAAACTGACCGTATAGTACGCACCGCAGGGGAAATGTAATTCAAATTTAAAGCGCAGAATAGGACCCGAGGGTGAAATTTTTGTCCGCTGTGATTTTGTCAATGAAATTGTATGCACATATTCCCAGGGCCGGCCTTAGCACTCTGGTGGCCCTGGGCCAAATGGATGATGGTGGTCCCTACCCCCTTACTAATACACAAACAAAACGCATCTGATCTTGATTGGCTGAATGTTTCCTCTTACGTTAGATCAGTGGTTTCTGCGACTGACGAGTACTTAATAAAAACTCTTTAGAGTTTTACGCAAATATTGGGAGCTCCTGTCACTATGGCAGTTAGCTGTTTTTTAATCACCTCATAGCCCGCGGAATTCTAATGTTCTCTCATGATCATATTTCTAGTATTCGTTAAAAAATCGCAGACAATTTTTTTATTTAATGAAAATGTTTCCAACCATTTCTTCCCATTGGAAAAAACTGACATTTTGCAAATTTTTGTCAGCTGTTAAACGGCTTTTCATTTGCCAAACATTCAAAATATCATCCATCTGACGGTTTTTAGGAGTTTCATAAATTTGCGTAAGTTATGTTAATTTATTGGCATTTACCGGAGTGCTTAGTTGGCAGCCTTAACCTTAGAATTTTAATACTACAACATTTTGTGGAGTTTTTCTATTCATTCCTTGAATTTTTCTATTCAAAGTAATTTCTACATTACTCATTTCCTATATTTGAGAAGTTGTAGCGGACCCCTAGTATTCTACGAAACCCTGTTTGGGAAGCACTGCGTTAGACGATAATTTTGTACACGCGGTGCATCGTGTTTCTATAAAAAATACTTCCGCCGGTTTTCTATGCAGAAAACTCCAATCCTCATTTATGGGTCTGACGTCGATAACGTGCGTGCGGTTATGTTATTCATGATAAACACCAATTCAAACTTCTTGTAACCTAAAGGTGTCACGCCTATGAGATTTCCAGTCACTAATCTCGATTTTAAGATTTTTGCATGGCAGCAATGCTCAGCCTTCTATGTGGTCTGCTAAGAGAGCAAAAATTAAATGTTCCGAATACCGTAATTCGAAAATTTTGATCTAGGTTTATTCTTCCTTTTTCTTCCCTTATTATACCAGTAGTGGCCTCTTGTGTCATCACTACCGGCTTTTCATGGTATAATCTCAGGCTTATTTTGTAGGGTACAGGCTTTGATATTGGTAAATTTATTCGATAAGTTCTAAAAATCAAACTTCTTCCATACCATGCTACCGTCACTGGAATTTTTTAACAAACATCAAAGACATCAATGGTGACGTTAGAGAGCAGATATTGCAAAATGTTTGGAAAAAGAGAGAGAGAGAGAGAGAGAGAGGGATGAATGGCTTATCCCTATGCATGTTATAACAAAGTTTTTATCAGTAAAATTACATTATCGTTATTTCACTTTATATTAACTTTAGAACTGATCTTTCGCGTGGAGGCCCTTTTTGAGTTATTCTTTTTTTCGAGTGGTGGCCCCTAAAGTAAAAGACCCTTGAGGTGGTGGCCCCTCAAATTGGTGGCCCTGGGCGACCGCCCAGTTCGCCCACCCCTAGGGCCGGCCGTGCATATTCCATATGTGGGAAATGCCGGGGAATTCTATAAGCTACATCCGAAAATGGTCCCATAATTTTTCTCGGTAATTTTAATTATTTTTCTATACCCGGTCATTAGATATTTTTCATGATGAAATGACCTGGAAATGGACACAAATACATAAAATGGCCGAGAAAAAGTATGAAACTTTGAAACCATTTTCGGATTGTCGCGTATGGAACTCCGCACTGCATTTGCCACCTATTCCACGACCGTAAGCATACATTTTCCTTGAGAAAATCGTAGCGCACAAACATTTGACTCTCGAGGTGTATCCTGCGCTTAATATGGATTGCATAGAAAATTTTACCTGGTAAAATTTCTTCCTATACAAACTACAGTATAACCTCGATAACTGCAACTAATTAATACACAGGGTAGTTGCAATTTCTGAAATTTTGCAATTTTCGAGTCGTTTTTTTGTACAGAAAAACAACAACAAAAATAGCCCTTTTAGAGGAGTCCTTGTTGGATTAGGTATTTACGTACTTCAGCAAAAAAAAAAATTAATGAACAAGAAATTCCCTTTATAAACCACAGTAAGATTTTGGTTGTTTTTAAATGCCCTAGGCTTCTTGGCCTTTCCGATCGCCAGTAGCTTCACTTTATGCGTCCCGGTCGTATTCGTACATTTTATTCTCTCCTTGCTAACTTTTCGCCCGGGTGCCATAGATTCACGAAAATGGGAATAACTTCCATAACAAGCCAGATTCATACGCATTGTGGATCTGTTCTGGCTTTAATTGCATCTCATTAATTTTCGAGTGGAATTTCTCACTGAACGGTTCGAGGGCTGAAACATTATTGGACAGTTTTTCTCCACAAATCTTCAACAGCCGAATTCCATGCGGTTTTTTTAAATATAAATAACCAACAATTGTTTGCATTAAGTCCGGTGGAAGGATCCTAAATTTTGCTGTGGAGATGATTGGCTTTTTCTTTTAACAATAATTCAGCTAACATCGGTATGTTTTTTGATCGTTGCTACCTTAACCCCTTATATAACGCAGCCTCGATTTTTAGGAATTCGGATTGGCGCGGTTTTCTCTTATCAGAGACAACCTCCGCTGTCGCCACATATTTCAGCCTCGCTTTTTCTAATTCGACTAATTGTCGATTTATCCACCTCATATTTCGAAGACAACGTTGCCAATGATGGCCCCTTTCCAGTTCCTTTGCAATTTCCGCTTTGTTTCAGCAAAAGGAACTTATGAGTTTTAGCAGACACTTTTTGTTAAAAACAACATCGTTAGGATGGTGCCGCTAGACAAACTCGTTTCTTTCAGTTAATAATAAAAACCGTCGTTTTCTATTTCCGGGTAAAGACCATGAACACCTTAAAATTAAAGAAAGACTCTAAAATCACAACAGTCGCTGCAAATTTTGAGTCTACAATGGAAAATATTTTCTTTGCAAATGTATCGACTCTAAAATTGCAGTTAGTGTTGCATATTTAGAGTCTTAAATGAGAACAACTTATAGTTGCAAATATCGAGTATTGCAATTATCGAAGGTTGCAATTATAGGGGTTACACTACAATAGGGTGTCCCGATTTTTTTTTGTGTCTTTTATTAACACAAGAGCTCTCAAAATTTTCGTTATTGATCGTTGATCACAAAAATATTTTTAAAACCAAATTCAAATTTATTCTTCAGGGCTCTACCTGCCCAGGATTCTGTAGTTTAAAGGCGAGCCTGCCAGCCACTGCACCAACCAAATTCTAAATAATAATTTTTGGTACGATTAGTACTTGTATTGTATAGTAATACAGGTGAGACAAAGTTTAACTGCCGTAACTTCAAAAATGGCTTTATTGGAAGCATGATGCAATCTTGACCAAAAGTGTAGAATTTGGGTCGGTCCTCGAAAAAAATATAAATTTCAAGTTGTTTTTAGCTTTGTTTTGACAATTCTTTTTTCTAGTGCAATGTTTCACATTAGAATTAGTTACTAATATAGCATTTAAACTTAATTTTGTATCACGTGTTACATAGGTTTAGGTGTGTGAAAAACAAATTTTCAAATCTTCAAATCGCTGTAGGGCCCTCTAGATGGATCACAATTTAATTTCTTTATTGTTTTCATAATCTGCATGAAATTACGAATATTTTGATACCTCTTGCGATAGTTTAGCTTTAAAAAAACTGTTTTTTTTTTCATACATGGACGGGACATTCTACTATACATCCTACAAAACTCCTCTATCGCCCACTCTCGTACAATTAAAACATGTACTACGAGCTGAGACTACGAGAATGAGCCAACAAGTGAATACGCACATCTCACGTACAACGAGCCTGCAGAGCAGCTATTCCCCTCATTTGCAGTATATAGGGGTGTTGTACGCTACAACAATTTCTAATGTGCACAATTGCTGCAATGCACAACTCTTCACTTCTGCCAAGCATACAATCTATGAAATCTAGCGCCCATAGGGCGCCCATCCCGCATATGAAGTGTATGGATTAATCGGAGCATGTTTGCAGTGATGCACACGTACGAGATATGCGAAGCATTTTTGAACTCGGACGGATGGAAACACGTCTCTCGCTCTTCCTCTGGCGTAGATACAATGCAGAAAAGTTTGAAGATGTGTCTTTCAAGGTTTCACGAGTCGCGACTGCGTCGATGGGTCAGTCAAATGGAATGTAATACGATTAGCATGCGAATTGAGTTTGGTTGTTAGTGGAGTTTCTATGTATGTAATTTCTTGAGTCGCGATAGCAGCGGATCTTTGGGAAAACACACCCTTAGATAATAATTGAATCATTTCTAGCTCGGTTAATATGTACAATACGTGGACGACGTGTATCAATCAATATAAATACATATATGTATAAATAATGCTCATGCAGTTGTCATTAAAGGAAGTCTTGATCTTAAAGACATAATGAATTTGTGAATTTGGCGCCCCTTTCGGTTGGCCTGTTCAAGTGCACAGTCTGCACACATAGTGAGGCCGGCCCTAAGTGAAGGCCAAAATTGTTTATAAACTTAACTTAGATTGAATGTACATATTTGTCAGTCTCTCACAATTGAACACAGAACATTGTACCAATCTCTCATAATTATATGACTGAAAATTGCTTTAAAATATAATAATTTTCCTGAAGAAATTGTATACTCTAATTTTGTGTTAATAAGGGCCGTATGTACAATCATGGTTTAACTCACCGTTTAGTTAACTGTAGTTTAATTTTAAACTCCGTTTAACTAACTGGGGAGAAATACACTACGCGATAATTAAAATTTCAGGCTAAGCAGCAATGTAAAATTTTTAAAAATCTTTAGTTTCCATTAGCAACTGGATATTTCCGGATGGTAGCTATTAAAATTTTTGATTTTAAAATGAAATGAGCCGGATGAAAATTCATGGTTTAACTAACGGTTGTCAGTTTAACTAAACTCCGTTTAAGGAAATTGGCAAACAGTTAAACTGTCGTTTAAACTGCAGTTCGACGTGAAATATTAAACGGTCGTCGTTATGGCCGTTTAACTAATGATTTTTTAGCCCATGATAAATAAACCAAAATAAGGCTATCGAGCGGCAAAGATAATAGAATATAAATAATTTCCGAACTTTTGCCGGGGATGGCCCTCTGATTATAGAAAAAATCTGACCAGTTGCGGGCCCCCGCAACACGAGGGAAAAATATATAAACTTGGTATTTTGTCAGTTTTGGATTGTTTCAAAATCGGTAATAGATACGCGCAAAGCGCAAAGTACTCTGAAAACAAAATAATCGACATAAAACATTCTTTGCATTGATGTATAATATATACTTGATACCTTTTCTTTGAAATTTAGGTGTTCAGGGATGTCTAACTTATTTTTGGGAGGGTTACACTATTGGCTTGCAATGGCGAGCAAAACAAAGGAGAAACATTTTTGACGATGCAAACATTCACCGTTACTTGAACGACATATATGAATCAATTTTCGAAGTCCCTCTCCTTCGCAAATATCTTTTATTTATTTGATTAATTTTAAATTATTGATATTTGTAAAAGTTGACAAATTCAAAACTTGACATCGGATGCCGTAGGAACATTTTTACAAGACTTTCCAATATACCAATTTGCGGCGATATAGTGAGTGAGCATATTGATATATTTTTCATAACCTAACCGCATTACGGGAGCTTATAACTCTATAATGGGCCAGTGGCGTAGATAAGGGGGGGATGAAGTGGATCAATCCCCCCCCCCCTCCGTCACACATTTCTTATTATTACTTTAGGTACATAAAACAAAGCAAACGTGTGTAGTGTTTCATAAAACGTGAAACCATTTTCAGAACAGCAATAGAAAATTTAGCACTTCCTCATACTATCGATGGACGTCTTTGTTGTAGAATCGATTCAAAGAATTTTTTCCTCATAAATCGAGTGAATGCAGGGGTCCCTCATGATCGTTGCTCCGAAACGATTTATATAGTGGAACCAGCTGATGTAGAAACAACACAAAAATTCATGCTCATAATGGGATTCAAACGAACATTCAGCTATCATTCATAGTCGTAAGCGCACAACAAGAGTTTGTTTGGAATTTTAAATTTAAAGCTTGATGTAAGAAATCGTAAATTAATACGAAACTTTGTTTTTCACTAAAACACTCAACACATTTTATAAAACTCTCAACCTCTGCAGTTGTTTTCATAAAAAAAATTCCTCAAAAAACTAGGCAGCCGCAAAACTTAAATTAGACGGTTTTCTTCAGGGTTTTCAACGTGCATGGCTTATTTTTATGAATGCACTATCTCGAGAGTTTTTATAGAGAATAAGGGCAGAGCTAGTTAAATCTGCGGAACCTAGCCAAATTCCAATATTAGTATTTCCGAGGGAGGGAGCTCTGGCAATGTGTTATGTTGTTCGATCCCTCATATTGCTGAAATCCAAAACACCTTGTTTGTAGTTTTCCCTCCAATACTAGATGAATCAATGCAATCGGAACCAACTGAAGAAATCCACGCTAAGGTTTGGCGAATTGAAGTTCCATGAAAATTATGGAAAACGACTCCAAAAGAAATAATAATGAAAATAATGCCTTTGGACATAAGATTTCTCTCAAAAGAGTCTGTTTTAAATGTCATTATGCGGTCAGCGCTTATGCGACACTCTATTTCTCATTTCATATGAATTTCCTCGGGATCTCAATATTTATTCAGTGGACGTATGATAAAATTGCTATCTATTTTGCACCAAAATTTGCTGAAGAAACGGCTAATTTGAAGTGTAATAAATATAGAAATTGTTATTCTGAAATGCAACATTTGACAACCGTAAAAGTATAAGCAATCTTGCAAAATTATCCCCCTCCTCCCCGAAAAGCTATCTACGCCACTGTAATGGGCTGATGGCGTGGTTAACCTAGGTTGAGTTAGTTTTTTGAATAGAGAGATAGAAAGCAAGAACCTGTCACTTTCTTTATGTTTATCTGCACAGTTGGTAGTAGCATATCAACAATTTGCAGAAAAAGAGCCTCGAATTTTCTTAACGGGTAGGAATAGGTCGTGCTCCGTGGCCGTGATCGGCAGGTGGTGGAAAAACAGCTCTCTTCGTAACTACTTATTTAAACGCTTCGTTTTGTTTTGTTTATTACAATAGGTAAACTGATACTTCGCTGGGCAGAGAATTATTAAGCGGTTGGCGGTTTTCCTGGTACATTTACGGAGTGGATTCCAAGGAGAACCTCCAAAGCGATGGAAGTGTGGCATATTCCGATCGCGATTTTTCTGGAACATCTACGGAGTGGAGTCCCAGGAGAACCTCCAGAGCGATGGAAGTGTGGCATATCCCGGTGGCGATATTTTTGGAGGAGACTATGGACCACACTACGAGATTTCGAAGTAAATGTTGCATAGCACGTTTTTATTCATATCAAATTAGCAACTCCGAAAGCTTTATCATACGGACGTAAAAGTTCTTTGCAGGTTTGCTCAAATCGAGCTGTTTAGTTAAGTATATGTATAGCAAAGCACGGTTTTATTCATACCACCTTATGTCTTGAAGCCTGTTCATAACGTCGTGAAGCCTACTCACAAGTGATTCTGAAGCTATACGAAAATAGCGCTAAAGGCAATCTCAGATATTGTCGTTATCTGCCGTTTTTGGCAGGACAGTCCTGGTTTTCGATACTGTGCTGCCATCGGCTCGAATGCCCTGCTTATGTCCTGCTTTTTGGATTTTATATTGAAATTCAATAATTTCTACCGCAGCCCTATGACGTGTTCCGATTCCATCTGTTCCTGGATAGGAGTTGAGGCTTTACTAGTATGAAATTTTACCTGGATGAAATTTAGTTGGTTCATAAAGGAAAAAAAGTTTTCCATTGAAGAACCTAATTTTGTAGGGTTAGCTTATATGACGGCCCTATTACGTAGTTTTGCGATTCAATCCGTTCCTAGATATGTTTTGAGGCTTCACTAGGAACACATTGGCACATTTGGTTAACCTTCTTCCGGGCTAGCCTCATTTTGTAACATAACTGACTCCATGGTTATATTAGTGATGTCATGTCCCCTGGGATCTTAGCGCCATTTTATTCCATTTTATGGACATATTGTGGGAAAAAAACTTTATCTGGAAATCTTTGAAGAGTTGAAGAGTATGCATTTTCGTGTAAAGGTTGATAAAGTAATCGGATGGAGGACAGTGATTTGACCATCGTTTTGTGAAAAATTATCATTTTTTATTCCACCTGAGCCCCTCCCGTGGTTACGCCACTGATGCTGAGCATACTGGTATCACCAGGTTTAATTAGAGTCTACGATGGCATACATAGTTACCTAGGGAAAAACCACGCCAAAGTATATGTATGATTCTATCTGCACTTTCTGCATTGTAAGAAAAATTTTAGGGCGCCTGGTGTCGAGCCTGCCATAGTGGAATGCAGTGGAGCCACCACCGACCGATCTTAGTTACAGGTTTCCAAAATGTAGACGGATCCCATCAATAATTGGACGA
Source organism: Microchrysa polita (assembly GCA_949715475.1). Taxonomy (NCBI): domain Eukaryota; kingdom Metazoa; phylum Arthropoda; class Insecta; order Diptera; family Stratiomyidae; genus Microchrysa; species Microchrysa polita. The sequence goes on from OX454420.1 coordinate 69,985,708, forward strand.
TATGATTTTTGGACCAACACAACAACATCATTTCGTACCTAATTGAGAACAAGGGGGTGAAAAACTCGGAATTTTCTGCACAGGGACGTTTGGTCACACTACAGGAGTACATATAGGCCTTGAACTTCACACAGGTCTTTTACACGTACTGAAGTTACGTTTCCGTATTCAATTCGAGACGCTACTGCGCCTGGCAAAGGATACTCCATATGAAGCAATACAATATTATATAGGGTGTTCCAATTCTTCTTCTTCTTTTAGCGGTGCAGAAAGGTATGCAACCTCCGTGCATCTATGTGGGTGCGAGTTATGGTAAGTCATTGTTTGTGTCCGTGAGGTCTAAGGACAAAAACATAGCTGCTGCGATAGGCTTTTCCCACAGCGATATAGGGGTAAAATCAGTGGGCGCAGCGGGGCATTGAAACAAATGACCCACATCATGCGGAGTACCATCGCAATTTGGACAGATGTTTTGGATGTCCGGGTTTAGGCGAGAAAAGTACGAATTAAGGCGTGAACAAAAGCCCGACCGAAGGTGAGCTAGTGTTACTCTGGTGGCTCTCGGGAGCCTAATCTATTCAGGCGAAATTGGCTGAGAGGACTCTATTCGCACCTAAGCTCGCAATGGACCGATTCACTTCTTCGATGTGGATCGCTGCGATGGCGGCTCGGTATGTAACTTCATCGTAAGGGTCCCGTTTGTGTACCTGAACCTCTCTATCAAGGTCTCGTAAACCACGCCTGACATGTCGTGGTGGAGGAATTCGGTCCATGAGATAATTATTGGAATGATCCTCACGATAGTAGTCTGGATGGTGTAGCGGTTAGTGCGCGCACCTTCGGTGCACAGGGTCATGAGTTCGAATCTCACCGTGGATCATGGTGTTTTTCGAACTCACGAGCTTGTGACGGACTATGATCTCACTCAGATGTTAAACGAGTACCCATTTATGGGGATAAATAACACTGCTGAGCGTGATGCTGATCTCATTACCTCAACAAAAAAAGCAGATAAGATCTTGGAAATAGGATGTCACTAACACATCCTGCGGCCTTAGTCCAATGCTGGATTGTCGCGCCTGTTATTTATTTTATTTATCCTCACGATAGCAACCAACAAGATACTGTTTTGAGAATAGGAGATTGTGGTGACTATGGTTTCCAAACTGGGGCTGCATAATCAGCGGCCGCTCGACCCACCGCTTTATAAGTAGCTAGTATGGTTTCTTTATCTTTGCCCCAGGTGCTACCAGCTATAGAGCTTTTAGGATTTCATTTCTACTGCGCATTTTCTCACAAACGGAAGCTGCGTGCTTCGCAGACGTCATCATGTTCTCTAGATGAAGCCCGAGAATTTTGGGGTTTGCTAGAGTAGGAACAGAATTGTTGCCAATACGTATATCAATCTCCCATCTAAGTGGTAAGAAAAGTCGCAGAAGATTTGGACGCAGAGATGGTGAGGTTTGGGCTTTGGAAAAAAGCCTGTAATCGTCCTAGATAGCGATTAATTTGGAGGCGCATTTCATCCTTATCCACGTGTTTGTCTGGGTTTTCCAATTAGAGAGGGTAGATGTTTGCAGCCTGTTTGCTTTGTTGGCGTCGGTCTAATTTGTTGCTTACTATTCAGCCACTCATTCCAAATCACCATGTCAAGTTACACGGCGCTACGTGTGACACGTATAGCAGCAGATGCCACGATGCATATTTTGCATGAACGATTTGACAGTAAGGTTATTTCTCGCAGAGGTGACGTCAATTGGCCACCAAGATTTTTCCTGTGGAGTTTCCTGAAGTCGCAGGTCTATACCAATAAGCCGCAAAATTGTTTATACCTCACACACAGCATGTTTGATTCCATTTCAACATCTACCTTTACCCTTATTGGAAAAAGCTATACTTTCGCCATCACATGGTTTGACCGTGCGTACTGTGAAGTTCAAAGGTTAATTTTGCCTGCAGTTGTGCACGGTACAGTGGCGATCCTACGCAGAGGTTTTTGAGGGTTCAAAACCGAGATTGGGATATATTTTAAAAATAACTTCAAACCCAAAACCAAATTGGAGGATGAATAAACATTTGATTGAAAATTGAAGATGTAAGGATTCCCTTTTTTCAATTCAATAATATAATTGTGCTGAGGTTTTAGTGAAAAAAAAAAATGTGTAACATCAAATTCTAGCGTTTTCAAAATCGTCAGGTGCTCGTCTGCCACCCTGTATAAAAGAAAGAGGCCATAATATTTCTCGATTAAAGGTTAGGTTCCTTTTTTTAAGTTCAAAATTTTATACTATCATTAAAGCTCTTAAATCAATTTCTTAGTAGGTTTTTTTTTTGAAATCTCAGTGATTTGGTCGTGCATAGCATTTCCCTAAAACACCTTCCTCCCTACAGTACATTGCAAAACTACATTTTGACGCAATTAAAAAAATTGTTCTTTGATTCTAATAAACTTCCAAAATGTCACAAAAGTTAATGACTTAAACTGAATTCTAATTTAAATGCCAAAATGTAGTTGTAGGTAATAAGCCAACGATTATACAAATTGCGAGAATTGTTGCAAAAGCTAGGACTGAAATTTGACAGTACGATAAAAGCAATAATGTACAAAAGCCATTAAGCAAAATAATTCATGAATAATACAAACTACTAATTAAATTAAATTGATTACTAATTGTTCGAATCTATTTACCAAAAGTGGCACTAAAGGTAAACATTAAATTCATAATAAATCCTACGCCCATTTGAATTTGAACGAATGTTTTTGCATTTCTGTGTATATATTATGTTTCGTCAGTGCAATTTCGGCGGTAGGTAGATGCGTGCAACCATGTGTGGCAAATGTTTCATGTATGTATGACGCTTCATATATGTATATGTATGTATATAATTTGATGACGTGTTAGTTGGACGTTAGGATTGAAGTATATATGATTTAAAGGACGTTTATAGGATTCCCTTTAATTACATGCCATAGTGATTTCGTTTGTGAAATGCGCATATGGAAACTGTGGCATAATTATTGCAAATGCGGTTGCACAACTGACGATTGAAGAGGTTATTAACTTGATTATAAAATTTACAATTATACAAATATAGGCAAAATGAAATGCAGCGAATTTTGTGATCAGCACTATAATAAAAACGTGAAGCGATTTTTATAATAAATTTAAACTAGTTTTGAAATTTTGAAAAATTATTAGAAAATTTAATCATATTTAATGATTTTAATTTTAAATACCTACGGCAGCGATTCGATGGTTGTGCTATATGAAGCGCTCCTACTATACATTTTCGTCTACTTGCGATTTTATAGATTTTTGTTTTTGAGGGGGGTAGTTGGCATAGATTTGATCTAAATCTGATATTCCTCGCCTAAAATGGTGCTGTGTCTATACCTATATACGCAAGGTCTGGTCGGGGCGGGCAGTGTATAAGGTCACTCGATGTTGTTTTTGTTGTTCTTGTTGTTGTTGTTGGTTTGAATGTTGTTGTGTCGTGTGTACTATACGTCTATTACATTCTTCTCGCATTGGTGTGGATGGGGGTGTTGTACTCTGATGTCGGCTCACATGTTTAGCTAAACTCTGTATTCTGTATCCTGAATGCTACACTCTCAAACTAAATTTGTTCTTTTTAGGGGGTCTATTGTATTTGTATGTGAGGCATATAAATTTCGTGTAAAATCTAATCTGTAATGAATGTATATTATGTATAGTATGATTGTAATGTGACCTAATACTATGTTTGCAACAGTGATGCCTCTGTCGGAATTTTGACTTTTGAATTAATTTTGCAGTAATTTCTTTGATTCGAATTGATTTGAATCATTAATATTTATTATCGCAGCTTAATATTTTATACACATCTTAAAAATATATTTTTTTTTATCATATTTACTAGATGTAGTCTGTACAAAGTATATGACCTGATTCGCTGCGTGTTTTATTCATGTATTTCTGTATTTCTCATAACGATGGCCATTTTGATTTTCTGCGAATTTTTTTGTAACCGATTCGATTTGGAATTTTGTTTTTTTGTTGTTGTTTGTTTTTCAACCATCAGACGAACATACACCATAGTAGTAGGAATAGCATATAAATTTTGAATATTTTCCGATTTTATATTATTTAATTTTTCATTTTTTTTTATTTAATTGTATTTTTTTTAAATATATACGATTATTTATGGTGTTGGCAGCATACAGGAAGAGTGCGGCAAGTACAGGAAGCGGAAAGAAAAGAAAAGAAAGAAATATCGTTTTTCTCGGTTTCTATAAACAATAAACAGTAGAAAATTATATATAGACACAAGTGAGGGGTATACACGCCGAGAAAAAAAAAAACAAATCAAATTAAAAATTAAAAATGTTCACAACAAAGAATCTATCAAAAATTTGTTTTGTCGTTTTTTTTTTTATTCTGATTTCTTGAATCTGACACGTTTATGTTTATCTGATCTTGGCGTAATTATCGGTATTAATTCATTCGATTTTTGCTAAAATCGTAGTTTTCGAAATGTATCTAGATACCTGTATGTTGGAGCCTTTGTATCGAATTCCGTCAATTCGTAGTTATTATTGCCGTTTATAGATTTCGCTTGTACCGCCACACTAACATCCTCTACGATTAGGGCACAATTTGAATTTGTATCCGATTCACCGCCAGGTGCCGCTCCCGTTTCCATACAGCCGTACAGATGTTTGTTTTTCAGATAGCGTGGTGGCGGTGGATTCTCGTGAATCAGTAGCGATTCACGCTCACTTTCGCCAGAACTCATGCGGGAGCGTTCGCGATCGCGATTGCCCACTTTCGGTTCGGTGTGTAGGCCACCATTTATCGATGTATTCGGAACCTGTGTTTTGAAGAGAAAACAAAAAATAAATAATTATTTTAGTTTTTGTATTCCGATGTATTTATGTTTATTTTTAAAATGTTTATGTTTTGCAATATTTTAAAGATGTAACATTTTCGGCTAGGAGAAATGTTTTGCCATTCGGTCAAGAGTTCGGCTCCCACTCATATGTCCTGCTGTTGAGTCCTCCCTTTGGAGAACACAGCTTCCCTGCTGGTTAAGGCGACCAACCGTCTCGGATTTTGCAGGGTCAGTCCTTCATTTTACAAGTCTATCCCGCACTGAAAAGCAGCGCCCGTTCTAGCGCTTACGCCGCCCCGTGCAAGTGGACAATTTGCCGCCCTTCTGTATTATATGTACCAGGAAAATGGTATTTATGTCGTTATTTTTGTAAAAGCGATTTAAGAGTAGTTCCGACACAAAAAATCCTGTTTACTGTGGGACTCGAATCAAGGCTCCTGTAATTCAGAGAATAGCCTCTTTATCCACTGAGCCAGGCATATCAAACTCGCGGGCCCCATGTGGCCCACCTAGCAGTTTTGTACGACTCGCGGCTAGGTCGAAGAAACACAATATGTATCAGCACAAAAGCGTAAAAATTTGTAGGTGTTGACCTAAAGTCTAAGATATTTACTAAAATTCGTCAAGAAGTCGGTGGCTTATTCGAGGTTAAATTATGTATTTTAGAAATCGTTCTCTCAGTTCTACAAACTATTTGCTGACGGTTATTTGAGGTGTAGAAAAAGGTTGTGTAGAAAAATGTTAAACCCCTTCGACAAATTGTTTTGTCCCAAAATTCGCTTTAGAAAGTAATCGTTGACTTTGTCTAATAGTTTTCTCGCCGATTGCATTTTATTTAAATGCATTTCTTAAAAAGAAGGCCAAGCTTTTAAGACTCGGTAATTATGTATTTAGTGTGGACATCACATGGATGCGAACTATCGTTAACATAACAATTTGAGCATATTACCCGATTTTTCGCCTTTCAACCAAATAAGCTTCACTAGTGCATGCCTTTGTTTCAAACCACATTACAAACAAATTTTTTCCCATATTTAGCCACCTTTCTGTCCAAACTTAATTTATGACAAGTCAACCTAACAATTTTGGCTCCGAAGGTTGATTTGGATCACCTCGGTGTTTCTGGATGACCGATGCTACAATGCTCTGATTAGCTGTACAAAATTTGGCGGAAATTAATTCACAAATAGTTGTTGATTGGTTAGATTCTTGAGAGCGATTCAGCCAAGTTCAGCAAGTCTTTGTAGAGAGTTTGTTTAGAATTAAAAAATTAAGCTCACTATTATTCATTAATTATTTTCGCCATCATACAAAAAAAAAATACATAGGTTTACAGATGCCGCACAGGAAAGTGGCAGTTTTTAAACCGACGTAGGACATCGAAAATTAATGCGAAAACATTTGTTCCCCGAAAACAATCAACACATTTTCGAGAATACTGCTCTGGAAAATGTTGTGCCAAAGGATTGTTCTCGTTTTCACTACTTGCATTTTGGAGTGGTTATTGATAACTTTCTTATGCCGCAACCACACTGTGCAGGGTTTGCCAAACCGCGCGTTACTAATGATCAACATTGTAGATAACATACGCCTGGCAGCGGACAGAGACGATGGGGGAATTAAATAAAAACAAATAACGTTTGTTAAATTCCCCCATCGTCTCTGTCTCTTCCAAACGTGTGTTGTCCACAACTTTGATTTTTTTGTCTCGCACGGTTTGGCAAACCGCGGACAGTGTGAGGCATTACACAATTCGCAGCAGATAAACTTCAATAAGCCGGATTTCTTCGCAGACGAATTTCCGAATGGTTCGACGTCCGCGGCTTATTTTCATAAATGCGGAGAATCCTTAGAGAATAAATTCAGAACTAGTTAACTTGGGAAAACCTAGCAAAATTCCGATATTAGCATCTTGGCAGAAACAAATTAGGTGGAGAAATTTGGGTATGAGTGCTTTTATGTGCTGAGCGTTTATCCGATTCTTTATTTCACGGAAATCAAATTAGGACATATTCCATAGCATCCCTTCACTTTAGAATGAGTTAGGGATCATGAAAGTGGGCCCAATTAGAATCCTTAATTCTGGTGAATTATATTTTCAATTGGAAAATTAGCGCATAATTAGTCAATGACTTTCTTTTTTTTAAGAAGAATTTAATCAGCACATTACGAACTGTTCCTGCTTCTTGGAAATAAAATTGGGGGCGACTTTCACTAAGCAAGTTCGGTTTTTAAACGCAGAACTTCGAGTAAATTGTAGACTCATCAAATCAAAGCACCTCAAGGACAAAGCAAAACTTTCAAAAGAGAATTAATGAAACAGTTGGTAAATAAAAAAATATTTTCAACGCATTTTTTTAAATGGAAAGTGTTTCTTTACCTATAAAAAAACATATTCCACCGTCTCTAAAAAATGTAAAATGATTTTTGCGAGTGTCAATTGGTTTCCTGTCTTTCGACATTATCCCCCCTTTTATTTCATTTGTATAGTTTCTATGATTTCCTTTCCACTAAATCCATTTTGATATTGAATTTTTCTTTTCGGCTGTTAACATTTTTTTTTTATTCGACTGCTAGCCAAAAAGCCGCCCCTAAAATTTGCCGCCCGGGCGACCGCCCGGCTTGCCCCTCCTTAGAGCGGGCGCTGCTGAAAAGCTTCCTGAAATTGTCCAGTAAAGCAGCCAAAGTGACCGGGCCGCATTTTGACGGGTGTCAATTTTTAAATGCAGACATCTAGGAGTCTGAAATCTTCAGCGAAATGTACCCGCAATATGCTCTAAATCGGTCCCTTGATACACCTCTATCCACTTACCGTTTTATTTTTTTTACTTATAAATTAGTCGCCTTATGCTGGTGACGGGTCTAACTCGGATTTTTATACCCTTCGCTCATAGAGTGAAAGGGTATGTTAACTTTATCATGAAGTTTGTAACGCATTTAAGGAAGCATCTCCGACCATATAAAAAGTATACATATAAATCAGCATGAGTTGGGAAGTCGATTGGGCTCAAAGCTGGCGGCTTCTCATATCCTGATCCGCGAAGGGGCTAGGTAGGCAAAATTACATTTGCGTCTATGCTAAGGTGATCAGACTCCCGAAAGCTCAATGCTGTACACATTGCGGAATTTGACTCTCAGGCACCCCTCCCCCTCCACGCCGATTTGGAGAAAGCATAATATGTCATGAGGCTACCACCATCATGCATGTATGTCATAAAACGACCACATATTTTCCTTCCATTGATAAAATACTCAATAAAGCTATAATAAGCAAGGGCGTGGCGTAGCCAGGATCTCGTTTAGAAGGGGCAAGACCAAAATCTGTTCAACGCCATGAGCCCGGAATTGCCCCTTTTTGTTAGAAAAGATGTTACAAATTTTAAAAGCTTATTTTAAGAAAGGATAATTGAGAATGTCCTTTTTTACATTTTAACGATAAATGATACTCAGCACTTTTTAAAATTTTGAATTTTAGTGTTTGATACCTACTGCAGTCTCATCATAGTGCCGATGATGATGACTCTTTGGGTAAATTCACATTGTAAGACGAAACCGGACGGGTAAACTTGCAAGACAAGAACCAACGTTCTTACAATGTGAAATGCACAATGCTTGTCTGCTGGCCACTACAAAAACTCTCGCCGTCCGTTTGTTTGGGCTAATAAACGGACGGCGAGAGCTTTTGTAGTGGCCAGCAGACAAGCATTGTGCATTTCACATTGTAACAAGGATGGTTCTTGTCTTGCAAGTTTACCCGTCCGGTTTCGTCTTACAATGTGAAATCACCCTTTCCCTGTCTCTGCCAATCCGAGACCATGAGACAGGAATCATGTAGTTGTTTATTTGAAGTACATTGTACATACGGAAATGTTTGTGCCGTGCTAGGAGTCGAACCCATATTTTCACGATTTTTTATAGATGGTGCAGCAGTAAAAAACAATATCGTGATCACCGGCGGAGGGGGGAAGTAGTTGGCAGGTGGTGCCTATTTATTTAAAAGCTTCGTTTTATTTCGTATATTGCAAAAGGTAAAATGATACTTCGTTGGGCAGACAGACATCGTTAGGCGGCTCTCCTGGCACACGGTGTGAAGTCCGAGGAGAACCTCCAGAGCGATAGAAGCGTGGCTTATCCTGGATGCGATATTTCTGAAGGATACCATGCATTCTTCCATGGTTATATTAGTGATGCCATGCCGGTCCCCTGGGATCTTAGCGCCATTTTATTCCATTTTATGGACATACATATTGTGATAAAAAACTTTATCTGAAAATCTTTGAAGTATGCAGACAAATCAGATGGAGTACAGTGATTTTTCCATCGTTTTGTGAAAAATTATCATTTTTTATTTAACGGCTGTAACTCATGAACCTTGGCAGCTGTATAGGCAGTTCGGTGCTCTATACAAATCTGTCAAATTTCATAATTTTCTGATCCGGGTTATGGACAATTCTGAAACACAAAACTGCGGATAGGTTGGACCTTGAAATTTTGAGAAAATCTGAGCGACAAGTAGCTCTACAAACTATAAAATGCCAATTCGGAAAAATCGGTTTAAGTGCTCCTGAGTTATCGAAAATGAACGATTGTATATGTAGAAACTTGGACTTCGTAGTCTTGATGAACCACTCTTTACATAATTTAATACGGAAAGCCGTAACTATGGGCTTTTAAGCACGCAATGAAAAAGTATCCAAAACAAGCAATAATTCAAGCGAGCCTGACATTTTTTGGATTATTTTGAAAAACATAAAAGCGCGATTATCTTGCTAAATATTGATCGTGCAGGAGTCTTAGCTAACATATTTAATTGCATCTTTCTTCGGTCGTAACTTCTGAACCATGACAAATTTTCACCAAATATGGACAGTGTGTTGCTCCACAAGTTTGCCAAATTGCAATAGGGCAGCCGTAAATGTGAGCAGCAAGTAGCGTTAAATTTCAGAAAGATCGATCACCCGAGTAATCGAAGATAAACGTTTGCCAAATGAAAGTGCGATTAACATTATCTTGCTAAAAACACCTTTAAAATTGACAAGACTGATCACAGGGCGAAGAGTTTGTTAGGTTTCTTTGTGTGGCATTGGAAATGCTGTACATTTTGCTGTACATTTACTAATGCTGTACAAGAGGTCAAAATGCTGTACGTCTGGTCAGCTTAGGCTATGCCCATCTAGTTTATGGGTTGATGTCCATCCGGTATGAGTCAAATTGCTGACTAGTAAACGAAAGGAGCCATCCGGATGCGAAAAACAGCGCTACTCGTCGGTTTGTTATCCGGCGAGTAGTAACAGGTCAAACCAACCTGGAATATGCACGTCTGAATTTTTCGTTAATTTGAACCCAAAGGAGGATTATATATGCTATTTAGAAATCTTAAGCGAATAGTGGACTCGACGTGCCTGGAGTTCGTTACCCAAGTCAACAAGCTGGAGTTGCTTAATTGGAGGTGAGGACGTTTTAATTATATGCTCCCAATGAGTTTGAAATCCCGCCTGATAAAGCTTCTCTAATTATCTTTTCTTCGCTGGACGCTGACGATAGCACACTCCGTGCCCTGAGGTGCGCTATACCTGCACTCCTATTACGGTCATAAACTCTCACTAATCCTTACGCAGATTGACAACCAACCCAAGTTTCCGGATAAGGTCCACTCATAACATGACTTCGTGTGGCAAAGATTTGACTAACCAACTACGACTTAATACATTTAGTCCGTCCCTTTAAATTTGCCGTGTACCGTTCCATCCACGGCACACGTCCTGTCATTTACTAATGTGATAGTTACGGTACGCTCTAAATCTATTCGTAGACTATTTGATTCAATCCACATGCTATCTCCTATAATGGTCCTGGAATCACACTAAAACTAAACCAATAATTTTTACACCTAATATCGATATGTGGACGACTATCTACCCCCAACGTCCAATTCCCCGGTCAACTGGAGGCAGCGATGGAACGAATGATTCTATCGGCGCTCTTTTTGCGTCCAATCTCCTCCCTAGTTTCAACATGATGGTATGTCAACAAGGCTCAGTTGAATCTTGTTGCAAAGGACTCAATTTTCCATTGTTTTCTGTTCTGGAATTTTTCTGCTTCATGTTCGTGGATAAAATCAGTGCGTTACCAAAAAGATACTGCATTTAAACCCTCTGCTTTAGAATCTCAGTCTACACCAACGTACTTAGTGTTGCTTCTCCTTTATTAAAGCTTTTCCAAGATAGACTTAAATCGTTGACGAATTTAAAATGTTCTCACAAAAATCTGTTTTCACTTGATGGATATAAAATCTGAAATCCTTTCGGATGTGTTGAAAGCAGTGCTCTGTAACTTTTTCGAACTGAAGAGTCACAAAAAGTACATATTTCTGCCAAACCAAATAGTTTTCGCAACGTCGTCGACGTCTGTTGACTAAAAGAAAAATATGCGAACGTCAAAGCGCTCTTGTGAAAAGGAAGTCATAGAAACATTTATCAGCACGAAAATGTTCTCCACTTTCCGGAATTGACTAAAAGATAAATATTTTGGTATAGTATTATAGAAGCAAGGTTCCTGAAAGCTGAAATTGTATATTGATGTATGTAGGATACGCTACACACAGTAGAAGTTTATCGTGCTTTGTGCACATTTATGTATGTATGTACATACCTACCTACATATACGTCTGATTACGACTAAAAGGTATGTGTTAATATCCTGATGTTGATATAGAAGTGCATTTTATACTCTTTTTCTTATATCCGAAGCAGACAGAACATGCACAAACCCGGTTACATATAAGTTACAAACTTTGACGGGAAAAGCGAAACGAAAACTTTTTCAAGAAAAACTGTTTGCAAAAAAGTTTTATTTATTATCTATCACATGCACAGACGCGAATAAAATAAGTGTGCAAAGTGTCCTCAAGGTTCAAAATATTTTTCTTTTCAAACAACGGATAAGTTTACGATGATGCTCAAAATATTTTAAATTGGATGAAATTCAGATGAAAATTAAAAATTTCGTAAAGATTTAATAACTTTTCGCAGAATTTATATAAATTGGACATCATTCTTACAATTTTGATCTGTGACCGACAAAGCGAAGTTCTGGGACGTAAAACATATTTCACGAGGTCAAAATTGCACGAAAAAAAAGACAACGGCGCAGCCTTCCTTTTGCGGTTCTACTTTTTTTTTTGTAAAACTTCATAAAACCAGCCAGTTGAAAGTCGCAACAGTTCAAAAATGTTGGACACCCTCTCGAGTTAAGAAAATTTAGTGAAGGGATTTCGATGGTCAGATTTCAGTTAATGGTTATTTTCTCGATTTTGTGCTCAGATGAGCGAGCTTACACAAAAAAAAAACACTACTCGTCACTCAGTGTTGTCTTCTGCTAAGCCAGGGACGTAGGCAGTATTTTATTTCGAGTGGAGTCCAAAGTTGGACATCAGAAATTTAGGTAAGGGCATTATGGGAAATCAATATTTTGAAGTTTCTGGATGAGTAAGACTAGTATTGCATTTTTGGCCTTAACACCGAGGGTACAGGTGAGGACACGTCAAATTCAAATTTACGAAATTTCTCACAAAAATCACGGAAATAAATTTGCTACGAAAATTTACCATGAGTACAATGCTGTTATTCTGATCATTCTGCATCACCAGATTTGTACCTTTTAGTTTATTTAAAGTATTCGCGATGGAGTTTTAGAGCCCATCTTAGTCCATGTTTGATACCATTTTACTGACTGCAATTTTAGATACCCAAAGCCAATTTTACGAATGTATAGAAATAAAGCGGACAACTGAAGGAATCTAACCGAATTTAAACGAATTTACTGTATATGCAGACTAAGCTATAGTTTCAGATCGAATCTTCTTTAAAATTTTTGCCATTTCAACTTTCGTTTATGCTTACCTGTACTGTTTTTATGACAATAATATTTTTGAAAGAAAAATGTTTAAACTTGAAGGAACAAAACTCGGCCCCATTTCCAGAACAAATCGGAACCACAAGGGCCAATCTGGTGAATGTAGGTAATGATGTCCTGACACAGTGAGATGTCTGAAGAAGATGTCCAGCCAAATAGAACTAGTGTGCACTATTTTTACGGTATACTGTGCTGTATATTATCATAAAAACTTAAGAGCCCTTTGGAAAATATTTCGGGAGGAGTCCGGACTCTATGCAACCCTCGCCTGCCTACGTCCCTGTGCTTAGCGTATATTGTCTAGGCTTGGCAATGATATAAACATGAAGCGCATCAATTTCAAAATTACGAACAAATATTTTGACAGAAGATCAGATCAGTGGCGTAGTTTAAGGGGGGTCAATCAAGAGTAATTATTCCCCACGTGATTACACACGTTTTTTAATTTTTATGATAACTTATGCACATGCCCTCCCAATCAATAGGATAGTTCCACTAACAAAAAGGCTGTATCTCGGTAGTTGATAACGGCATTTTCTTCAAACTTGGTGGCAATATTAACAGTAGCCTGCTTGTTCTTTTAATAGCAGATGGTCTCGTCCCGTTAGGATTTTATTACGATAATTCTTAAAAACAGTACAAATGTCAAAAGTCATTAGGATAGCTCCACAGGAAATAAAACATAAAATAACGGTATATAAAATAATTTTACTTTGGAAAAGGTGTCAAATAATAAGTTGAACTTCCGCTAAGTGATATCAGCTAAAAAGTCTTTCCGGGATTGAGTTGTAGAGATTTTGAAGGTAATTTAAGTGAATTTCTTCCCAAGTTCCCCTAATCGCTTGCAGAAGCTCATCAGTGTTGTCAAATCGTCGAGTACCGGTATAGATCTCCTTTATCATCCATTTCTTACTTTTTTTGATGATATTTAGATATAAGGAGTATGGTAGTCATTCCATAACGTTGATGGATTGGTCTTGAAACCAATCTTTTATCATTATCTTCTTAAAATATTATAGGAGTGGCATGGAAAATGTCAGTAATCTGAGGCATTACTTTAGGAAGAATATTTTTGATAGCCTGGGTGCTCTGAGTAACCCTAGTTTTCAACACTTAACGTATAAAAACTGTTAGAAATAATGGAGCTAGAATAAAATGATGTAAGAAAGTTATGATCGTAAGACTATGCGCCATTTTTAAAAGAATCGTACAAGCACCTCACTATGGCAGAAGTTGGAGAAAATTGAGATGGAAAAATAGATTGTTTTTGGGTCAAATCACACAAATTTTACTTTGAAGCTCTGTAAAAACCAAACCTATTTTCTGATTTTAGCGTGGTTAGTTTTAATTTATAGGTAAATTTGTTGGCTGTAAAAATCATAAAATCAATCACTATTCTAGCTGGTCTAGCTTTGGAGATATTCAGCTTTAATTCGTGCAAGAAAATGATTTTTTCAAAAATCTTCAAAAGTGTGGCAGTTAAAGGGTTAAGCTAAGGGGGGTATGTTCCGTACAACTTTTTTGCTGGAAATCAACTAGGAATCATAATCCGGTGAGTTTATGCGGCAGTTTCCGGACACCCTGTATACTAAAATGCAGAGGAGGCTATGAGTTATTGGTATACAATGCGTTTTTGTGAATTTTAAATTGGCATGCTTTTTGATATTTCTTCATTTTCTTGATTGTATAGTACAACATCTTAGAATGAGTTTGTAGGAAATTTTGTCCTCTACAAAATTGTCTCGGCAGATTTTGTGCTCAAATGGGCTGTAAAAAAGTTACAGGCCAAAAACTGATTAAAGGGCCAATTTTAGATGTTTTTTTCAAGATAGCGGCGGCAGCACAGGGGGGTAAGTGACGCAAACTTGGATTTTAACTTACCCCACCTGTCTTTATAACATATCAAAAATTTGAGACATCCCCAATTTTTGCAGGCTAACCCCTATTATTTCGTCTCTATTGATTGGAGTAATTGGGCACTATTAACACACGATTCATAGTACACTATGCGCAAAAGCCCCTCGGCATCCCCGACCATAGAGCCTGAAAAACCGCCTATCGCAGTTTGGATCTCATACTTGCAGTTGCGGATTTACCATAGTACGCTGAGTAGACTTGTGCTTAGGGCGACAGCTTTTAGGGGACTTTTCAGCATAAAAATGGCGTCTCTTTAGCGGAGTGTCCAAGGGAATGTAAAGACATTTTATTGTCTATTGATCGTCCAGAAACTAATGGTTTAAAATTTATAATTTATCATTTTACGAAAATGATATACAGGGTGGCCCATTAAAAGTGAACTAGTGTAAATCATGCACAACTTTTTTATTTTTTAATTTTTTTTCTGAAATTTGGTAAGAATAAACTAGAGTCATGGGAAATATGTTTACACTACTTTCCAGGTAAATACGCGTTGAGGAAGGGTCGATTTACGTAGGTTTTATGAAAGAGTTTGTTTTTGAACCATTTCATTCACAAAAAGTACGTATGCGGACAGGTAGAATGGATTTTTGCTAACGATTCATTAACTCAATGTTTAAAAGGTAATTGCCGCCAAAATTACCATTATTAGACAATTTATTTGGAAATTAAGTCGTATAAATGCGACAGGTAATGACACCATAATAACAAAAAATTAATGAATGGCAATAAATGCTTGTCTCGTTGCTTAAATTTATCAAGTTTGTATAAAATTACATTGATAAAATAAAAGAAAAGGATCCATATGCGTTAGTATTGAAGAAAAGAACAAAAAAACACAAAAAAAAACATCATGGAAAGATACAGTTGAGCAACAAGTTCAAATAATACAAATTTACACGCCGAATAATAATTCGATTGTCGAGACACAGCGCTCGGCGCGAGTATCGACGAACGCTCCATGTAAGAGTTGCTCCCTCGAGATAAACCATTCGCAGAATTGTTCGCCGTTTTCGAGGACAAGGAACCGTTAATAGCCCTCGACAAGCCCGGAGACGATGTGCGAGGACGGACGAAATCATTGAGCGGGTGGAAGCCAGCGTCGAATCAGATGCAACAACATCAACCCGAAGAAGGTCGTTTCAATTGGGGATATCACGAACAATATTATTCGTTCTTTTGTCCAAAACTGACCATATATGGTGGTTTCAGCAAGATGGACTGCCTTGCCATACCGCTGCAGCCACATTGGAGATTTTAACGGACGTTTTCGGCGAAAGAGTAATTTCCAGAGGATCTGCAATTAACTGGCCGGCTAGATCTCCTGACTTAACTCCACTAGATTTTTTCTGTGGGGATACCTTAAGGGGAGAGTCTACAATGATAAACCAAGGACAATTCACGAATTGAAGCAAAATATTAGAGAGGAGATCCGAGGTTTGCAGCGAGAAATATTGCGAAAGATAATGGAACATACCTTAGCACGATCCCGTCTTTGCGAAGCCACCCGGGGCGGTCATCTGAAGGATATAATTTTTCGAACATAGTGTAAACATATCTCCCAAGTGTCTATTTTTTTATGTGAGAATTTAAAAAAAAATCGGTTTAGAAATAAAAAAGTTATTCATGGTTTACACTAGTTCACTTTTAATGGGCCACCCTGTACTATGTTGAACATTTCAAATTTAACTTTTATTTAGTTACGAGCTTTTTATGTTAATGAAGTTAAAGGTTACAGTAAATTGCATTCAAGTAAATATTTTTTTTTGCCTCAAAAAACAGTTTCAACAAATTTACAAATTTACCGTTAGAAACTTACGGGTTATTTAAAACAAACATGTATGTAATTTTTATTTTTTCTAATATACAAACGAGAATTTATTTTTGAATTTAAGCTAAATCATTTCCATTACCCGCTCTGTGGCTCACTTGGTTGAGTCGCACTCTACGATGCTAGTAATCTAGAGGTCCGGAGATTGAATCTCGGCGTGGTCCGAAATTTCCGTACATGTGCGGATAGGAAATATATAATGCTTGCAACATTATATGCACTCCGAAATGATATGCAATATAACGTTGACTCGAAATTGCCTATAAACGGCTGAGTTAACGCACCAATGCCCTACATGGGGCTATACGGTACTGAGAGGAAGAATTACCATTAATGGCGTTTCCTGCTCAGAAATTGTGCTATTTTATATGTTGACCCTACCAGTATTGGCCAACCCAATGCAGTTATGCAATTATTGCATATGCTTTTTACACTGTGATAAAGAGTGAAGAACATTCAGGACCCACGAAGCTCGTACACGTAATAAAGAACAAAGAACTGCAAATGGCGGGCTAAGTTCACACTCCTTATTTTAAAGTTGCTATTATTAAACAATCAGAGACGAACAAACGAAAATAATTGACGAACATTCACGAACAAAGTTAGCCGCCGGCGAACAAACGGTTGCGTACGAGCGTAATTGGAGAATGTGTGCGGGCCGGGCTAACTTCACATAAGTTAAATTTCGGCAAAATTTTATTTACGTTAAACTACGAAGACCTTAGACCTTATCTCTGGTATACATATAGATTAGTCTCTTCAGCAATATGCTTATAGAGCCCATTTGAGGCCATAAAATGTGAATAACACCTGACTGGCGGAAAATGTGTGTTCGCCACTGTATACTCGATAATCTGACACTTGGCATGATTGTTTGCCACAAAGTGAAGGACTCACCGTTGATGCACCAAGTCTATTTGAATCCGAAGTTCGATTGTCAGACTAATATTTAGGTCTAGTTTAGCTTACACCTCTAGAGATTTAATTTTTATGTCCTTAATTGAATGTGTACCTAATTTAACTGCCGAAATAAAAAAAAAAACTTCTGTATAATAAATCTAACCACTCACCTGCGTTAACTGCTGTTGCTCCACCTCTGGCTCTAATATCGACGACGACATTTCATTCTGCAGCAATTTGATTTTCTGTATCATCTCGCGAATTTCGTAACGCAAGATACCAAGAAAACTTAATTTCAGAAATGCAATCACACAATATCCCAAGACGAACAGGATATCTGCAGTATTTCTAAGCCACGTCGCCAGGCGATCCGCACAACCCTATAAAGTAGCAAAACCGCAAAGAAAAGAGAACAAAGAAGAAAAAAACATTTTCAAAAAAAGGATATCCACAAGAAGAAAAATAATATTGTTGAAAGATATTCATCACACAAATGCATAGAAAAATGGCAGAGAGATAAAAGAGACATTTTCTGGGGGACTAGGACTGTCTGTCTGTCAGGTGTGGTTGGAATAAAAATGTTGCGTGACAGTATGTGCGCTTTTCTTCGTTGATTTTCTCGTGACAGTTTTATCCCAGGATATATTTCAAAAAGTGGAACCCCATGTAGGGATGAAGATAGATTAAAAATAGAGATATCATTTGTTCGTACATTTAAATGTCAAGAGCGTGCTTAGATCTGGGGGCGTTTGAGACCGTATCAATTTTATATGTTTGTTTACCGGAGATATGAAGTGGAGATTGAGCCGAATGAGATTTTAATTAAAATTTTAATTGATTTGTGCAAATGGAATAATGGCGAATAGCTATATCCGTATGGAATTTTATGTGGGATGTAAAATATCAAGTGCTTCTTTTATGTATGCCTAAAAAACGCGTGCGGAGGAAATTAGGTTTTTTCTATAGGATTGTGATTGTAAATGTTTCCTTCCATGGCCCCTTATCACGTGTATCTACACAGTTTCGGGTTGTATCATTTTCATTATCAATGTGACATGATGAATGGTCCATTTTTGTTGTTGATCTAAAACGTTTAAAGTTGCCCAAAAGTCCCACAA
The DNA here is from genome assembly GCA_949715475.1 of Microchrysa polita. NCBI lineage: Eukaryota > Metazoa > Arthropoda > Insecta > Diptera > Stratiomyidae > Microchrysa > Microchrysa polita. Next base: position 70,004,260 of record OX454420.1, read on the forward strand.
AAAGTGCAAACACAGATAATCACATTTTTATATATTGTAATTGAAATTTAGGCTTTTGGAACCCAATTCAGGTCCTATTCCGGCGCACATCTCTCTACAAAGTTTAGAGTCGTCCGGCGCACCGTTGGAAGTTTGGAAGTTAGATCCGCCCAAAGCGATACCACGAGCCAAAAGTTGATTTCCAAATTTCTAGCATCATGCCGGGGCCATCGAGCGTCCAACTTAAATCAAGCAGATCCCATATTATATCCTACGCCGGAAAAACCTAATCCTGAAATCCACACCAACCATTTAAGCGATTTTCCCCCCATAACAATTACTTGACAATTGTCATCCATTTCACGAGACGATAGCATCTATTACGGTTGCTTATCGTTTCGACACCATCGCCTAAAAAGCATTTCACGAAATTTTCGAAAGCCATAAAACCAAGTATCATCCTTTTTGTTGTCTGGACGTTCTTCGTTCCGTCTACTCTATAATCGCAACACACTTTATTTCGGGACAAGAAGCCGATCTCATTAGTAACCGGGATAGGGTTGATAATTCTCCACGGCTGAGTCGAAACAAATTCTCAGTGTGACTTACAGATCACTTGGAGAGAGTCTATTCTATTGTCAGATTTATTTTCCAAGGTGAATTTCGCTAGAATCCTTTACACCCGTGTCGCCGGTCGTCCTGAAGTACGTCTGAAAGCTGCTGAGTGGGGCGATGGGTAATGAGACGACAAAAGCCGAATTAAATTGTGATGATTTTGCTCAAATAAATTTTGTGACTCAATGAAAATTCATATCAAATTAGAAACCTCTCCCCCCGGTAGAAAGAAATGTCTTTGTTTCGTTTGTGCACAGAAACGAAGAAAATAATATCTCACAGGAAGGAATTATTATACGAGGCGAGACACTATGTAGCATTCGGGGCAGAAGGTAAATTCAGCAGGATGTGTGTCTACGAGAGACGTAGTTATGGATTTGTTGAGTGTTTGTTTGTTTAGATAGAAGGCAAATACTGTCTGTACTGTAATAGAATAGATGCTTTCTGCTTCTGTCGACTAAATTGTTTGGTTGTACACAATAGGGGTTGGGTTACTAATTTTCTCAAGGGCATACAGAACATATACCCTATCGTTTGTTTGAGAGTTGGGACGGATTTCCAACATTTCCTTGCTTATATATTTACACTAAGAGTCCTCGCTACTGTGGTTTGCAGGAGTAATGGGTGTATGTATCCAAAAGTTGACACAATTCACAAAGTTATACAAAAGCAAATTGTACACTCAGAACATGCAACAAGAACACTTAATGCTGTCATTGTGAAAGAGAAAATTAACAAAATACAGAAATTGTCTTGCCTGTGAAAGTCGTTTAGACCAGAAACATACATTTAAATCAACTGCATATGGTAACCAATCATATAGCTATATGTAATCGTATAGGTACGTTGTGACACCAGATGGTGTTAAAGCAGCAAAGATCCTGACTTTCTTCTGAGAAATTTTGAATCTAGGATATTCGAGAGGTTGAGTTTAGTGTCTATATATATTCTGCTTTGCAGCCTGGCAATTGTCTTTGGTAAATTCAATTATGTGGAATTTAATTAAACTCTCTTGGCTCTAATTTTATTACCTTTGAAAAATTTATGGGTCGATGATATTAAGACCGCAACGACGAGAAAGGATATACAGGGTGTGCCATAAGTGAACGTCAATCCGAAAGTGGATGATTGTGCACATGGTGCCCACTACGAAAATAATATCAGAACAATTTTCGGTAGTCAAAAAAACCCATGCCTTGTTTTGATTGTTCACGTACTGTAGGTTCAAATGTCATTTTTCAAATTTTCTTTTTGCACTATAAGGGCAACAAAATGCTACTACTCTATTAGGCCAGTCATTTTATGATTTTAGGTCGCAAAAAATAGCTCTGGTTTTTTTTGAGATATTGTTAGGGTAGATACCAGAAGTGTACCACCAAGCTTGCAACTTCGAAAAACCTGTGCTAACCCCGTGACCATAAAAAAACCACAAAATTTTCGGACTTTTTTCATATTTTGGTTTGTAATTTCCAAAAGCTAACAAACCCTCCTTTAATTCGAGTCCACCTACAGCTTTGTAGGTGCAAAGAATCCCAAGATACAGAACTTTAAACATTGTTTTTTGAAAAAAAGTTCGAAATTGTAATTTTAGTCATCTTCCGAACTAAATATTGGCTTAAATGCGCATTCTACGGAGAAAGTCATGTGAAACTTGTTACTTAGCTGTATATATGTCGGAACGAATGGAATCGGACCATGGGGTCAAATGGCTGCCCCTGAAAATTAGGTTATTCTAAGATTTGTTTTCTTTATGTACCAATATTAACCAAACTTCACCCAAGTGTGTTCCTGGTTAAGGATAAAAAAATATCTAGGAACGGATGAAATCGGAACACTACGTCATAGGGCTGTCATACAAACGAGTCCCTGAAAATAAAGTTCTTCAAAGGAAAAACTTTTTTCGTTTTAATCCAACCTTAACCAACCTTTACCCAAATGTGTTCCTAGTAAAGCCTCAAAACATATCTAGGAATGGATGAAATCGGACCATTAGCTCATAGGGCTGTCATGCAAACCAACTCCTAAATATTAGGTTCTTGTAAGAAAACCTTTTTTCTTTTTGAATCTTAGCCAAAATTCATCCAACTGTGTTTCTGGATTAGCCTCAGCGCATCCAGGAACAGATGGAATCGGAACACGTCATAGAGTACGTCGTATTACAAATTCGGAATTAAAAAAAAAACACATCTTTTAAAATGCTGTATCTTGGGATCCTTTGTACCTACAAAGCTGGGGTTGCACTCACAAATTTTTCGAAGTTGCAAACTTGGTGTACACTAACACTACTGGTATTTATCCTAGCAATATCCCAAAAAATCAGAGTCGAGCTATTTTTTGCGACCTAATGCCTTATATTTCGGTTTATTGACTGGCCTATATCTACTACAGCCCATCCTGAAAAGTAACTCTTTTCGTTTTGAGAGAAATCCGACCTTTTTTGTGGAACCGAGAGATAAAAATCTATGACTCATCAAAGTTCAAATAGCTCTACTGTGAAAAAAATGCACCAGGGCCTTGGGGCAAGTAATTTTAAGAGTTTGCTAAATTTTAATAGTTTGGATGTCCATAATCTGCAAATTTCGTTGAATAACGTAACTTTTCATTAAAACTGGAACTTTACAGATATCCAGGGTCCTTTTAACATTCGTTCAATTGCCGCTCTACGTCAGTATATAGTTGAGCCCGGAAATATAATAGTCGAACTCACAGAGAGGTCTTAATTAGGACAGGGAAACACATAGAACAGTCCGATGTTAAGCACATAATTTAATCATAAAGTAAGAAATTGGAATAGAGATGGAACTCCATATAACATTAAAACCTACTGAACAACATTTTACCTTTGAGTGTGTGCTGTATGTAACGTGTACATACAAGAAGATATCTTCCTCTATGTACACGTTACATACAGCATACACTCAAATGTAAAATGTTGTTCAGTAGGTTTTAATGTTATATGGAGTTCCATCTCTATTCCAATTTCTTACTTTATGATTTAATCTCCTCAGAACTGTAGCAAGACAAAACTAGCCCGGCACAAAGAAAGTTGAAAAACTGGCTCAAAAATGAATGCACCTACATTACTAACAATGTTTACCTTGTATCGCACTATCTACCAATTCAGGGCGCATTCACAAGCTGACTGAGTTGCCTAAAGCTTATCCAGTTTTTAAAATGGAATTTTCAATTCAACGTCTATTGTATTCAAAACCCCTCGTGTTCAGAGGAACAAATGAAAAGCACAGCTATCAGACTTTATTCCGATTAAGAAGACAAGAGGTCCACGTGGGACCCACTTATTCTCGTCATAAAAGCCATCCATAGTGTGAGATAAATGGAAAATTTATTGAAGACTCCTATGGTAATAATACAATAGAATAAACATGTCATGTAAACTGAGATATATGTACAACGGTTTCCCTTTCCAACCTAAACTTCAAAGCCCACCATTGCTTTTTCAAGCCATGCTGTGCCCACTCTTCAGATTTGGCGCAAACTGCAGTTGCAATAGTACCCCAGAAAAATTGGAATTTTACTTCGGAAATAGTGAGGGGAAAGCTAGACTTTTGCACGAGCCTTCCTTTCGAGGTCCTAAAAAAAAATAAATAACAGGCGCGACAATCCAACATTGGACAAAGGCCGCAGGATGTGTTAGTGACATCCTATTTCTAAGATCTTATCTGCTTTTTTTTGGGGGGTTTTCGTGAATGGCGCTAAGACGAGCGAGTGCGCTCTATGGTCTTCTAGGAGAAATTTGTGGCTGTTAGTAAGGCGCCAAAAGTTCCCAAAGATAGGAGCCTCCCTAACGAACTTATGAGGGTCCAAACATTCAATTCCTTCATAACGGGAACGCATTCTGGAGGGAAGCCTGTAACAATTTGTTGCTTCTTTAACGTCAACTTAAAATGCAAAAACAACTCATCTATATGGGCACCTCCATGGAAGCTATGAGGGGTCAAAGTTAAATAAAAAAACCGTTTCTCGGAATTTTTTTAATAACGGGAATCTCTTGAGAAAACCCATTTGAGACCAATTTGTAGTTCCTGTGGCTGTGGTTAGTAAGACGCCAAAAGTCCCCAACGATGGAAGCCACCCTAGAGAAGTTATGAGCAGTGTTGCCAACTGGAAATTTAGAAAACGGCTAAATTTAGCCGGAAAACCGGCTATATTTTTTTCAAAAACGGCTAAAAATCCGGCTAAATAAATTTCAGCGAGAAAAACGGCCAAAAAACCGGCTAAATCATACAAAACAGTCACATTGCGAAAAAATATAGTAAAAAACTGATTTTAATAATTTTATTTCTTTACTGGAGTACTACCCGTAAACTATGCTTTAGGCAGATTTCTTAGTTTTATTAGATATATGCTCCAATAACTGGCATTAGGTACAGTCAAAATTTACTTTGTTCGGAGTTAGATAGCCCAACTATTGTATACACAACAATGTACAATTTCTCGGTCAAGTCCATAACCCTATTAGGTTCGAAATTGTCGAACGTAAAATTCGTAAAAGGAAAGTCCAATGTGCAAGGGCACCATTTTAGTCCCAAGACGCATAACCAAATCATCATGACGATAATCCATCATGATGATGAAAGTTCGAAACTGGAGTGACACATATGCTTTCGTCATTAGAATTCGTCATTTGCTTTTGATGTTTGTGTAAATGGTGAAAATGTCCCTCACAATTGCGATATTTTGATGAATATTCAATTCAATAATTTGAGGACACACTTTTCTTAAAGAATTTGATGAATAGAAATGTGTAAAGATTGATAACAAATTTAATATTTTTATTAACATTCTTGTTCTTAAATTTTACAACAGATTGCGTCCCCAGTCATTATTGAGCAAATGATGGTCCAAATGCATAATATGGAACTCGTGCTAATGATGATCAATTCGCGTCATTCGAAAATATGTGTGTCAAGCTTGTTATTCATTTTCGAAATTTAGCCCTCCAAATTTTATTTTATTTTCCATAGTTAAGAAATTAATGTTCCTTTGTTCCATTGTTGATGTTCCTCAATTACGAATTTGATGCTCCAAAGATACGAAATGTTGATGTTCCAACATTATGAGCTTGGCCGGGAAATGATATAGATTTTTGATAAATTTGTTGCTACAAACCCAACAACTAAATGTAATGCATCTACGAAAATGTGTAGTTTCTATGAATCGTCAGACGTTGTGCAAGTAGCTTGCCCAGTAAACTACAAAAAATAGATTTAAGTGAGTATATGTATCGGGGGCAACTTACCCCCTTCTTCAGCACTTAGCTTTTGAGCTGAAGAAGGGGGTAAGTTGCCCCCGAAATATATACACACTTAAATTTAATTTTTGTAATTTGCTGGGCAAGCTACTTGCACAACGTTAGTGTTGAACACTACAAAGTTCCGGCGATATTATCAATATCTATGAATCGCGCTAAAAGGCTTTCACCCTTGTACTTAATCTGGCATGATAACGTTATCTGTGGTAAAGAATTGACACTTTGAAAAATGGAAAAATGTTCAGGTACCCCCATCCTCCGAGAATTGCTCAACAAAAAATTTTATCTAAGAAACTGTCTTCCATTTTTCAAATTATTCAGCATATTGGTGGTTAGTTAATTTCATGCTTAGACTAGGTTCTAATATCGTCAGTTTACGTGAAACCCATTACCCTAAATTTATTGAAAAAAGGAAGTCTCCACGGCAAATTTTTCACCGGAGACATAAATGTTTTCCTCTGGGTGGACATAGTAGTAACTTACCCTAATAGACGATAATAAGGGCTCCATGACACAGACATACATATTTCTATTCAAATTTCTATAGTCATATCATCAAGCCTACTCGATTCATTCTATTTAAATTTTTACACGTGCACTAAACGTGTTTGCTTCTAGTTTCAAAGTCAAAAAAATTCATAAAATAATTCCGGCTAAAAGTCCGGCCGGCCGGAATTATAAATTTCTTCCGGCTAAACAGCACGGTTTCCGGCTAAATTTGACCGGAAAACGGCTAAATTGGCAACACTGGTTATGAGGGTCCAAACATCCAAAAAAGCACTTTTTTTGGGAATATCTCTTTAACGGTAATGTGTACCGAAAATTGTTATATGGCGAATTTGTAGCTTTTACAACGCTTAATTATTTAATGTCAGATTGATGCGTGCAATGCTAAGGGCAATATGAGGGTCCGAACCATACAATTTCGGTAGTTTTTGGTTATTTTCGTGAAAATCTCTGTAACGGTAATGTATACCGGATGCAGTCTGTAAAAATTTATTGTTTCTATGGTTCCAAATAAAATGCTTCGCCGATTTGTATGCATCTGAAGCATATTATTTGTATGCATATGACAGAAGATGGTAGTGTGTTCCACATTTTTATTGATACATTTTAAATTGTAGAAATTTAGGGGCAGTTCTAATTCAATTGAATTGAATTCGAGCAAAAATTAATTTCGAGACTTAATGTACCAAAACTCTTAGAGATAATGGAGCTAGAATAAAATGATGTAAAGAAAAGAAAAGTTATGTTTAAAATTAATACGGGCAACATAAACAATACAATCAATGAGTAATTGGATAAAGATGAATGATAGAGGTTTATTTTAAAGCGATATTGAGGTTTATGTCGGTAGAAAATGATTTTTTAAAAAATCTTCAACTACCTGTGGCAGCTAAAGGGTTAAGAATTGGGGTTATGATCCGTACAACTATTTTGCTGGAAATCACATGAGGAATCACAATCCGGTACGTTTATGCGACAGTTTCCGGACACCATGTATAGTGAATATTGTTTATACAATTTTACCCCAGTATCAACAACGGTGGAGAGGTACAATCAGCGCCTGCTCTAGCACTTACGCCGCCCCGGACAAGAGAACAGATTGCCGCCCCTTGGTTATTGTACCAGACAAATTGATAGAATGTACCTACGTCCTTATTGTTGTAAAAGCGATTCAAGATTTTTTCCTTTTAAATAAGAGTTATTTGCGCAGATCGTGGTTGTTGTAATAGCGGGTAGCTACCCCACGATTTACAGCGTGGACGCCGCTGCCATAGGAGCAATGCCTTGTAGAGAGTTTGTTGGAATTTCCAAATGAAAGCTTCAATTCACCGTGTCACATATTATTATTCATCATCTTCCAGAAAGAAAATTTACAGATGATAATGGTAAAAAGATATTACTGCTGTATTTTACTCTAAAAAAAAAACCGCTGCACTATACAATGTGAATGTTTGACTTCAGTTACACAAAAATAAAGTAAATGTGGTGTAAAATTACACCAAAATAGAGTAATATTAAAATATCTGTGTAGTATTACACTATTTTGTGGGTATACTAGAAATTTTGTTGAAAAATAAACGTTTACTGTAATTTTGCGAGATAAAAGGTGTAAATTTCAACGAGTTTTCGATGTAAAATTCAACCTTGTTTTTACAGTGTACAAAAATACAGTCGACCGTCGATTATCTGAACTAATGTCGACAAGGAGTTGTTCGCATGACCGAAAGTTCGGTTAATCGAGTTTCAATAGAAAAATTGGAGGATTGCCTAAAAGTTAATATTAAGAAAATCATGATAAAAAACTGTTGGGCTTGCGTCGTTTACACGAGTCGAGTAAATGGTAGAGTAGAGTGGAATTCTTCCAGTGTCAAAAGAAGAATCTTTTCATTTTGCTCGTGTAAATGATTGCAGTAGAGTAGAGTTTGATTCTACCTACTAGAAGCTAGTCTAGTTGAAGCGACTGGCACGATGGTAGACTAGTTGGTAGACTAGTTGGTAGAGTGGAAAGTACTCTACTCGATCATTTACTCGACTTATGTTAACCGCGCTTCTTTTCTTCTTCCTTGCCTCGTTCTTTATACCGCTCCATGGTTTCGCGTTGCTTGACCTGCGGTGTAGGCACATCGCCCGTTTTGGCGGTAATATCTCAGCATATTTCTACAGGCTGCTCTATCTTGGATCGTGTCATCGCCGAGACCAATGCGTTCTTGTTGCTTTTTCATTTGACACATCCAGGTGTACTTCGGTCTGCCTCTGGCCTTGGGTCCATCAAGTGGAACTTCCATTGATATCGCTCTCTTTGCGGGGTTCTCAGGAGGATGCCTTTGAACATGGCAATACCAATCCATTCGTCGATCTTCGAGCTTTTCGGTTGGTCTATGGACAAGCTGCCTCGGATGTAGCTACTCTTGATGTGGTCCCTTTTGGTTACACCAACTGACATGCGTAACATTTTCATTTCAGTCGCTGTCATTTCTTTCGCGTAACCTTCATACATAGTCCAGCATTCTGATCCATACATGAGTGCGGAACGTACAACCGTTTTGTACAACTTGTCCTTTAGCTTCAGTGGAATTTTCTTATCGCAGAAAACTCCAGAGTTTTCTCGCCGCGTCATCCCCCCAACATTTGTGCGATGTTTGATGTCATTATCGCATGTAGCTCCGTTGTTCACCATCGAGCCAAGGGACTTGAACTTGTTACAAGACTTAAGCTGCTCTCCTTTGACGTACATTTCTGGTATCGGTGCATCTGTATCGGTGAATTGGCAGCATAAGAACTCAGTCTTTGTTATACTTACCCTCAGTCCATGCTCCTCCAGAATGTCACACCATTTTGTAAGTGCAGCTGGCAAGGCAACGATGTTTGGGCTACTGAGGACTATATCATCGGCAAAAGAAGAGATATTTCTAGGCCGTCGGAGATACGTTTTAATAAGTAGCACATGATGATGTTGAAGGGCAACGGACTCAATACACTGCCCTGGTGTAGTCCGACATTCACCGCGCTTAGACAATCCAATCGATTATATGCCTCATGTTATAGAGCCGCCTAGGCCCTAGGATTGCGCACGCCACTGTCTAGCCTAATCAGATGAAATTAATTTCAAATCTCCACTAACATAGTTTGATTATATTTGCTAACTGAAAGGGATTGAAAGACAAACAGTTTATCTAACTAGCGATTAGTCAAAAGATAAAAGCAAAGGACATTCGGTTATAGAACGCTCCAGAACCATCACAGCCTTATCGAGAAACACACAGTTTTCCGAGAACCTTATTGATTATATCTCATGATTGATAGACACTCCAAAGCAAACTGATGGTGCCGGAATTCCTGGAAACCCGGAGGAATCCCACATGCTATAGCTACAACAGCCAGAGGTAGTCTAGTCAATACTTTGTGCTCATGAAACATCCACGCTCGGTTTTGTTTGCATAATACCTACAGTACATCGCTCAGAGCAATACCTGCATATCTTTCATGCATCATAAAGTGTAAGTGACAGGTGAACTAAAAAGCATACTTTTGCCGTCAGCTGATTAAAATTAATGAACTATCCCGTCGCCATAGTCCGTTATCTAAAACAACAACGATTGTCCTGGAGCAGATTTGTCTAGGTAAATGGCATAAATGACGATGATGAGCGGTGTAGATAATGAATTCCATTTCAAGGATATTGAAAAGTCTGTCTCGACTGGAACATACCGAACAGACTTCGGCGCTATAGTGCACGAAAATCATTAAGGCAAAACGTCTTGCCTCGTTCGCTTATGTATCTACATTTTCAGGAATATATATACGTTACGTATACCTCCTTTTACCTAGCGATATAGCTTCAGCTTCAGCTATCCTAGTCTTGTCCTCGATGCTGCTATACGATACACACAGTCTTCATTTGCACTGAACATTTTAAGAGCAAGATAGAAAAAAGAACGAGACCGGGGCTAATTTCGGGCGCTGCCGAAATTTGAATACCCGTCACATTTGAATGAAACTTGATTCTTTTGTGTTAATAATTTCTACCACAGCTCTATGACGTGTTCCGATTCCATCTGTTTCTGGAAGCGCTAAGGCTAATCCAGGAACACGCTTGGATGAATTTTGCTTAAGATTGAAAACAAAAAGTTGTTACAAGAACCTAATATTTTGGGGTTGGTTTGTATGACAGCCCTGTGACGTAATGTTCCGATTCTATCAATTCCTAGATATGTTTTGAAAGAAGTTTTTCTTAGAAGAACATAATTTGCAGTGGCTAGTTTGTATGTTCCGATTTAATGGCGTAATGTTCTGATTCCATTCATTACTATATATGTTTTGAGGCTTTATTACGAACATACTTGGGCGAAGTTTAGTTAATATTGGTAGATAAAGAAAAAACTTTTTCTTAAAAGAACTTAATTTTCAGAGGTTGTTTTCTATGGCAGCCCCATGACCCCATGGTCCGATCCTATTCGTTCCGACATATATACAGCGTACACTAGAACGAAAGGTGTATACAAAATTTCAGCCCGATAGCTTCAAAACTGAAGGACTAGTTTGCATTGAAACAGACGGACAGACAGACAGACGGACATCGCTCAATCGATTTCTCTCGTCACACTGATCAATAATATATATACGTTATATAGTTGGAGGTGCCTCCTTCTGTGCGTTGAAAACTTCATGACAAAGTTAATATACCCTTTCACATAGTGACGGGTATAAAAACGAAATTGACTTTAAAGGATACTTGATGGAGTTTTCACAGTCTGCGGAGATTGTGTCGTCGTTGTGCCCGTTATGCAAGAAATGTAATGTTGACAGCAATTTTCAATCTATCAAAATCGATGGATGGTTTCAAGGTTAATTTCCATAGAACCGCCACGGAATGTGTTTTGCGGGCGGTTCAAAACAGCTGGCATGACGACCGGTGGGAAGATTGAGTTGAAAGTCAGAGTGGAAAATGATTAATTACGTTTGGGAATTATTTTCTATGAGTTATGAATACGAATTCGGAGACATGTAACACCAGTTTGGGACAATATCCAGGTTTCTTTGGTGAAACACGTACAACTTGATGAGAATTGTCGTTGGTGGGGGGGGTGGATGAATGATGAATGATTAATGAAGAGGGTGACAGTAATGCTTTTTTCTATTTCGTAGGCAGGAGGAGAAGGAGTTTTCAGAAAGTCCCATGCTATTGTCGCGTCGTCTGGATTTGTTACGATTCAATGATAACTGTATAATGTATGGTTATTAGACGTATGCTGTAAGGAGTAGAATTTTCTTTTCAATTCGAGTAGGTATGTCGTGAATATGTATATTAGACATTTGTCTTAAGAAAAATATCGTCCCTTTTCAAATAGGCTAGTGAAGATCTTGATTTTATATGTTTGAATCGACAACGAAAAACCGCAAATCTCCTGACAGTCCTGATGACCCTGGCCCTAATAATTTACTGAATATATTTGAAAACTTTTGTTTGTCCTGATTTTTGTGTTTTATCTGATTTATAAGAGCAGATCTTAACCTAAGTTTCCCGCAGCATCATAAAAAATTCAAACCATCTAACTTTGATACACGTATAGCGTATACGTTTCATCATAATGCTGAAAGATTCGTCGGGATTCTTAAAAGTCTATCCTTGTCGTCTCTCAGCCGATAATAATAAATGTAAAGAGGGTTACTGTCATATCATTCAGATATATACAATGAAGTCACTCATTCGACACTTTTGCCATAAATAAATTATGTTACCATTAAGCCATTCCAGCCGGAGAGAGATAGATGGAGAGGGAAACTCCTTTGAGCGAACAATGTACATATACATACGATACGAGTTTGAGATTTAATGTCTACGCTGATGTGATTTTGCATCAAGGATTACCATTAATCCGCTTCACTTCATTTGGTTTCGTCAAATTTTTGTGTTGTCCTATTTTCATTTTGTAAATTTAATAAAAGTTGTATAAGTGTACGTGTTACTCTGTGAAAAGGGGTCGTCTTTATTTTTGTAATATTTAAGAGTCTTCCTGTAACCTCCATCCTTTAAGTAGCTCAATGGAGTTTTGTGGTCTCAAAACGGGGCTTTTCGTGCTAATTGGGCTCTTGGCCTGTCAGGCCCTTAGGCACCACTCTTACTAACCAGCCCAAGTGTCTTCCTGACATGTTGCTTTGTTAAACGATTAACCTTCATCAGTTCAAGGTTCGAGACACTTCTACGGTAGCGGAGTACTTTTTGTATTCTAGAAATAACAAATAAACTTAAGCTAAAAAAAAATAATCTCATAAAAACTCCGAACAATTCGCTGCAGTCCTTCCATGTATTTGTGACATGTTTGAAAGACAAGCAGTGTTAAATATCTGGGGGTCATACTAGACCAAAAGACATCGTTCATCGAGACCCTGTCGCATCTAGGCCCACTTAACCGACCAGCGGAGGTATTTTCAGCTTGCTGATCAGCTGAAAATAGCCTGTGATGCCTCCATGCCAAAAAAGAGCTCCACTTAACAAAAGGAGAGAGAACTACTGGTGGACTGAGAAGATCGCGAATAGGCGACGCGAGTGCCTTAAAGCTCGTCGCTTCTGTCAACGTTCGGCACAATCGACGGCGTATCCTGCCCTTCTCCATGCCTACAAAGCAGCTTGTAGATCCTTGAAGCATTCGATCAGAAGGAGCAAACAAAACTGTTTCAAACAGCTTTTCGAGGACACCAATATTAACCTGTGGGGAGGAGCGTATAGAGTCGGCATGAAAAAGATTGGACAGCTCAAATGTCCTGTACTGCTTAAAAACATCGTTTTTACGTTGCTTCCGCAACAAGAATTAGAGCCTGCGAGAAAAAGCCCGACACCGATTGGAGGCAGTGTACCCACGACTACGGAGCCGTTCAGGCTGAAGGCTGCATCTAGATTAGAGTATGGCAACGTCCCCGGCCCGGATGGTGTTCCCTCCTAATAGGGCGCTGAAGGCCGTAGCTCTAGCGATTCCCGGAAAATTGATGTTGATCGATGTCTTTGAGACTTGCCTGCAAGAACGGACTTTTCCGCAATCATGGAAGAGACAAAAACTAGTGCTCACTCTAAAGTCAAGTAAGCCGGCTGAGGAGCCTACCTCCTACCGCCCCATCTGCCTGCTCGACACTACGGGGAAATTGTTCGAAATAATAATATTTAACCGTTTGTCGGAGGTCGATGAAGAACTGCTTATCAGACCATCAGTATGGTTTGAGACAGGCCCGATGAGTCACGATGGTAACCACATTGGCGACGGAGTCACTCCCTAAGAGTATGTGTTGTGCCGTGGTGACACTAGATGTTAAAAACGCTTTTAACTACACCGCTTTAGAATCAATGAACGTGCCGGAATACTTAGCCGCGATAATTAAGAGTTACCTCTTACATCGCGTCCTCAACTATGATACTGGCGATGGACAGCAGGAGTGCATGGTAACAGCTGGTGTTCCGCATGGTTCCGTTCTCCGCCTGCCTCTGTGGAATATCATGTATAACGCCATTCTGGAGATCGCTATGCCAAAGGAAGTGACAGTGGTTGGTTTGGCGGACGACATAGCTGCTGTAGTTGTCGCAAAGGACTCGCAGTTAGTCGAATTGTTTGCAACTGAGTCGATCACAACTACATATTAGGCTATATGGTTGGGGACAGTTGGATTGGAACTAGCTGACCAGAAAACCGAAGTGGTCCAAATCAGTAAGAGAAGAAAAAAGTGTTTTCTCAAAATCTGAGTTGGAGAGTGTGTTATAACCTCTAAGCATGCCGTTACTTGGGGGTTATTATCGACTTTAGACTTGAAGTTAGGGAGAGAACTTGAAGTATGTGTTCGCTAAGGCAGCAACCGCCACGGCTCGCGGCTCTTGCTAGAATGATGCCAAACATAGGTGGCCCAAGAACGAGTAGGAGACTATTGCTGTCGAGACATAACATCCATTATCTTATATGCCTCGCCAGTTTGGACTGGAATACTAAAATTTGCCTGTAACTCAAAACCCTTAAAGACTATCGTAGGTGTGCTTTGAGGGTGTGTTGTGTGTACCGAACACATGAACACATGAAGCCGCCTATTGCCTAGCTGGGATGATGCCTTTGGAAATACTGGTAGATGAAATAGGCAGACTCTAGAGCGGTCGTCATGGCGTAACTCCGGAAAGGCAGCCAAGGCAGAGAGAGATAGAACGAACTGAGTCGATGAGGAGATGGCAGGTCCGATGGGATAAGGCCCTAACTGGCCGACGAACCCACGCCCTCATACGAGACATTAAAACGTGGGTAAGCTGAAAGCATGGCGAGGTAAATTTTTATTTGACGCAGTTTTTAACGGGTCACGGAGGATATAGGCAATACCTGCATAGCTTCAAGCTGGACGACTCGCCAGAGTGTACAAGATGCAAGAGAGTTGCGGAGGATGCGAGGCAATTTTTGGGTGTCCGCGATTCGGTGACATCCGCATTGAATGAATTGATATCCTTGTTTTCTGCCCAAGGATTCCAGTCCTAAAAATTTCTTCTACTTTCGATCCGTCAGTGTTCTCTGTGGAGCTACTAAGTATAGGACCCAGGCGTACATTATCCCGTTATGATGGTATGATGATTTGGGGATTTGGTTTTGCAAAGATCAGTAATCATGAAATGTAACCTCGAACACGTGGTATACAATGTGGTAGATATGAAGATATACAGCGAGGTGAGGTAATAATCGCTGCAATTTTTCGATGTCGTTCATGAATGGATCGAATCACACCCATACAAGCAACACGCTGTAACTTTCTACACAATCCGTATTCTGCAAATATCCTCCTCCATACGATCACAGCATGAGTTACCACTAGTCGCACAAGCATAACATTCCATAACCATTCACTCATTTACGGGGTAAGATCCCAGGTCTTTCCAAAAAGAGATCTGCCAGGACACGTGATCTGCAAGGGGCCTGTTTATAACATTGCTGACATGCAAGCTCCAGTTGAACCTCTCATTGAACGTGATACCTAGACAGTGGGCTTTCTTCGAGAACTCGCACTGCCCTGCCAAAATTGACTCAGTTTAAATGGACCAGCTTCCTAATAAGACTCCCAACTCCTTATAAGAGCGGTTGCAGATTTTCTTGGAATTAACAGTAAAATATTCAACCTGTTTACTAAGGTCTTCGATACTGTTGAGCCTTGCTCTTTATATAGAGCTTTCTGGTTGCGATCCACTTCTGGCAGCCGAATACTCGAACATTGCTTCCTCCAACTCTCTTCTTGAAGTTGGAATTGTTGTACCTACTCAGTAAGTGAATCTCGGTATCCACTCTATTCTCCAGTTGGTACGTTTAGCCGTGTTAAACTTTTTTTGTGACTAGAGTCCTTTTATGTGTCAGTTTCTCGGTCCTTCAAGGAATTCTACGCGTCGGTAGTACTAAACTATGATATTTTTGTAGGAGTTTATGTGAGTCTAATTTTAAGTTTGGAACAAACCAAAAGCTAAAAAAGCTTTAAATTTTTTTCATGAAAGACGAAGAGTCGGATATTGGGATATTGAATCGGATGTGCATGTGGTCAGAATTGGACACTTCAATCGATACTTACGAATGCGATCCGATAAGTTCTTAACCTCATCCCCGATGGCATGGTGGACACAAGAAAAATGTACAACCGTGCATTGCATTCTCGAAAACGGCTATTGTCAAAATTGCATCCGAATTGGATTTGCGGTTTTGTTTTGTCATCGTGCGTCGAAGTGGATTTCCGCAATTTTGGTCGGCGAGCTAGTTTTTAATTTTGGAAGGAAAAGCGGGCGCTTCTCCTTCGATGCTGGCCATCAAAAATTGGTTTAATAAGTGTTACAGTGGTCGCTTGTCGGTTTTTGAGGAGCCACGCTTAGGTGTCCCGATAGAAACCAGCAATCTCGTATGGGTGGATCACCAATTAAAAGTGGGTTATCTCCTGCATGGGGTTTTATCCCGCATGAGAACATTATTGAGCTGTTGCGAACTAATGGTGACGTGCTTGCTCAAACTGGACAACAAGTGCAGCCGCGAGACCACTTCACACCAGGGTTTGAAGCTGCTTAAGCGTATTCTGAAGGCGTTTCTGGGCGGCTTTTAGATCGCCGACGAAATGTCGATTTACTCGTACACATCGGGGTCTAAGGAGCAGTCGAGAGAGTGGGCTTCACTCGGCCAACAAGCTCCAAAGAAGGCGAAGACTGTCGTATCGACCGGTAAGGTGATGGCCACCGAGATTCCAAATCAGCTATACGTTCAGAAGTACAAAACAATCACAGGGCTCTACTGTACCGCATTATTAGCCCGATACGATACCGAATTACCGAAAAACGGTTCCTTTTGCTTTTGGCAAAGAAAAATGTGTTCATCCACCATGACAACGCACGCCACGCCACGCCCATATTGGTCGAGTTTTGCTACGAGGAGGTCATTGTTGCCTATACTTTGTAGATCTCCAGAAATCGTATGTGTCATAGACGAGTTAAGGAAGCTGGATCAGGATTAGCAGACCGCTCTCGTATGTGTTCTACTAACGCTACGTTGTGATATTTGCAGGTCGCTAATTATTTTTTCCTAAATTTCTCGGCTTTAGGGGCGGTTCAGACTATCGACAAGATTTGCTAAATCCTAGATTTAGTTGACAGTTGTACCATATTGTACTGCAATTTGAATAATGCAAGTACATTCTACAATGCATTTTGAATTCAATGACATACGATTTAATCTAGTAGGCGGGTTTCGACTCGATTAATTTAGTGGTTTTAGTAAATCCTGTCCAAAGTGTGAGTCCCCTCTAAGCCAATTTTTGAGCAGCCTTCATAAGCCATATTAGTTGGAGTTAGAAGACTTCTGGAATTTATCAATTAAACTTGACGATATTTTTTAAACGAATTGTATTAATATGGCTAGCCGATACGCTAAAAACCATAAGCGTTGAAGTTAATAGTATATGCAACTTTCGGAATATTCCTTGCTTTCTAAGTTCAATTTTCGGCCCGTTTGAAATTTTGGAAATTCATCAATTTGACATGGAGTTTCGTAGTTTTGAAATTCGCTAACATATTTTCGTGAACATGATTTTGAAATTCGTCAAATTGATTGAGAAAATCGTCAATTAGATATGGAAATTCGCCAACATAATCTTGAAAATCGTCAATTTGGACAATTTTATCTTAAAGCATTAGGTAATAGGCGGTATTAGCTTGGTATTTTGGATCCTGGGTTGACTACGTTTTTGTGCCCTTGATTAATAAGCGTTCATATTTGAAGCAAATTTAAACCGTACGCCACTGAGTACATAGCTACGTCCCTACACCACAGACCAACCAAATGCGACACCGAAAAGTGTCATAACATATCAAGCAGGAGGGTTAAGATAAGGTCTAATGTGCGATGGTGCATTTTTTTCCTGTACGAGTACATACCTGTGGGAAGACAGCTTTACAGCTCGGCACTGTTGTTTTACTCTCACGATTTTCGGACGCCACCAGACTCCACGTCGTATCCGCAATTTCCGAAAGATTCGTTTTCTGTTGTGCGCTTAAGTCGTCATTTCGGACGACAACCGGCGACGCTAACGGGCGCCGGGATACTGATATTTGTTCGGCTAAATCGCTAGATGAGCAACACGATGCTGGATATGAACGATTTGTGGCCATTGTTGAAAAGTCCTGTTTTGCATGAAATCAGTAAATTAAAAGAAATTACTATTTACCGAAACTCAATCTTACTTGTGGTCCAATAACGCCGCAACATCGTCCCTCCGTCTGCAATCGATCCCATAGCTCGCTGAAATCATTAGAAGTACCATACTCCGTGGCAAGTCTATACCTGCAATGTAAGAGGAAGAAGATAAGACAACAAACTTAAGAAAGTTTCACAAGAGAGATACATATCCTCTTTATCAGCCACACAAAACGCCCATACACCCAGCCAGAGGCAAGCTGATCCTAATTTCCTACACACAGTGTATACGAGTACCTACATGTAATACATAGGAAAGACAGTTCTCCGTACAATTACGGCGTACTTAACGGAAAAGACTTTTCCGTTCTATTCAAACTGACCTCAAAGCAAACAACGCCGGAGACATCGGGGATAATTGCCAACCAGCAGCAGTTCAAGGAAAGACGCAAGACACAAAACGCAATGCAAACTTCGATAAACCCGCCAACCATGAAATTATCACGTTAGAAAAATACAAAAGTGTCCTTGCATAGCCTGCAGTAGTGAACTTCATCTTACATTCACCTCCACTTTGCACTCGGTTTCTTTGCTTTTGTGTTGGAATTTTCAAGTTGGTACTTTCATCAATGCACGCGCACCAAGTGCTCTATGATTAAATCAGGCGTAGTAGTTTCTTGACTAGTATGGTGGGTGTGACTTCAGCAAACCCCCCAGTGACCCGAGCGCAAAAGTTCCTTCGGTACGGACGCTCGCAGATAACAAGGATGTTTTCCAGGATATGTACACACAAGTATGTATACATCGTCATCGTCACTAAGGAACGTTAGACTTCTTTATAAACATCTGGACGAAAGATTGCAAGAACACGAAAGATAATATATTCCGTTTTGTTTTACTTCTTTTTTTGTGCCGTAACGAAGTAGGAAAATACAAATCAAGTGTACAAACTACTTTTTGTCGCCGTTCCCTCCCTTGAAGTTTAGTTTGTCCTTGCAATTTTTATAAGCGAATGTAAATAGGTGGAGATAAAACAAATTCGAAACTGTAGTTTCTTGTCGTTCAGAGGGAAAGCGACGCACACCCCAGAAGTAGTTTCTTATTTAAAATTGTGTTCAGTTCAGGGAGAAAATAAGAGGCGCTTAATCCAAGCTGTCAAGTTAATTGCAATTATCCAATTTAAAAAGGATTTGGACGAAGATGTATGGATTACGCTCATGGAAAGATTTTAGTTACAGGGACTTATTCAGAGACTAGTTAACGAAGACTAGTTAACCACCCGAGGAGACTTCGAAAATTGGGGATTTGGGACCCGAACATGTTCCGGCGCACATTTTTACAAAGTTGAGACTCCTGGCTACAAACGTTTGAAAAATAGGGTCGCCCCACCAAAAGAGCAAGCTTTGACCTAAACTTCAGTAATAATCGCTTCAGAGATATCTAATCGTATTTTTATTTTATTTTTTAATCGAATTTTTTAAAAGTTTGGGTTTTGAAATCGAAAGTAAGAAAATATTTCGGCGCAAAGTTGAGAGTCCTAGCTGGCGCCGTTTGAAAGTTAGAGTCGTCCAAAATCCCATAAAAAGTGCAAACTTTGAACCCCGTAGCTGCAATAATAAGTTATTGTTTTCAAATCAAAATTTTCGAAAATTTGGGGTTTGAAATCCGATACTGAGCATATTCCGGCACACATTTCTCTACAAAGTTGAGAGTCTTTGGTATTACCATTTGTAAGAGAGATTCCTTTAGCTGTAGCAATAGGCGAGATAATCGCATTTTTATGTTTTCAAAACGAAATTTTCGAAAATTTCAGTGTCGAGCGTATTCTGACGCGCATTGTGCTATAGTTTTCCCATAAGCGGTAGCTGAATCGACGGGATGAGTTCCGCCTGACAAGCAGCTTCTGCAAACAGTCCTTACAAATTAAGATGCTCTTCGTCATTTACTCTTAAAACTTTAATTAGTATGTGCCTACTCGAAAGTATACCCGAATTTTAAAAGCAACCTTTTGTCTTTGATTTTTTCAATTTGAACCCCTATTTAGCCTATACACCGTTATACGTGAATACTATTATCCCCACGTCCATCCCGACCAAATCCTTGACTACCGCACTTAATCTCAGAACGACCGGCTCCGTACCTATCACTCCAGCATGAATAACTTTCAATTTCAAGTATCCTTTCTAGGCTAAATTTGCAATTTTCATCCGTCGGCTCCTATATTCGATTATTATCGTTACGTCAATCTACATCTATGATAGATCACGTCGCGTCGGTCGCACTCTCGTTGACCATATTTCCCGCAGAAATTTCGTCCCTTCGTCGTCGCTATTATATACACCACGGCCTCGTTTTGCGTCGTAGATGCGTTCTTCAAAAACGCGACGCAAAGCGAAACAACGCAAATCGAAACAAGAGCGGAATACAAATTTCAGGGATCGGTTCTAAAAATGAAAGATTTCCGTTTTCGTCAACAAAAAATATATAATTCATTTCATGTAAATGAGCAAAATTATTATAACAGTATGTGATTCAAAAAGAAGGATATAAAGTTATTTAAAACGCATACTTTAAAAAGTGTATTTATGTATGCACATCAAAATTAGGTCTGTTTTTTAAAAAATGAATCCAATGTCATGTCATGTTCATTTTCATCGTCATTCAGAAAAATCTCGCTTGCATCCTCAATATGTTTCAGTGCATCTGATATTCTTTGGGCAGAAATGGTGCGTTTCGCTTCAGGTGTCTGTTCTGGATCTGTGGCCTCAGTTTCCAAACGCAAAAGCTCTTCATTGGTCACTTCTTCGTTATTAAGATTCACCAAATCGACAACATCCTCCTCTTCAATTCCCGAAAGATTAATGGCAGAAGCCATATTAACCACCTCACGACTCACAAGCGGAACGTCATTAACGATCTCTGATGAATTTGCGCATTGTGGCCAAACGTGACGCCAGCCTCCATTCATGCTGCTTGTAGAGACTTCCTTCCACGACTCGCTAATGTTGGTGATTGCCTGGTGTATATCAAAGTTTTTCCAAAATTCTTTGATAGTGCAAGCCTTCAGCCCCTCTATTCTGCCAAACAGTTTTTTAAAAGTCCTCCGGAGGTAATACGCCTTAAGATTCGATATTATTCCCTGATCCATAGGTTGAATCAGAGAAGTTGTATTGGGCGGCATGAAAAGCACCTGCACCTTATCGGAAATTTCATTTAGATCAATTGGGTGGCTTGGTGCATTATCTAGTATTACTAATGCTTTGAACGCAATATTCTCTTTGGTGCAATAGCTTTGTATTTCCGGAATCGCGCATTTAGAGTAACATTCCCTGAACATGGCTCCAGTCATCCATGCTTTTCGGTTATGCCTCCAATGAACAGGCAGACTCGCTTTACAGACCCCTTTCAGCGCTCAAGGAGTCTCCGAAGTATGAATCAACAGCGGTTTAAATTTAAAATCACCGTTAGCATTTCCACCGAGGAGCAAAGTGAGACGATCTTTGCTTGCTTTATGGCCCGAAGCTGTCTTTTCCTCGATAGAAATAAACGTTCTACCCGGCAATCTTTTCCAGAATAGCCCCGTTTCATCGACGTTGAAGACTTGTTTGGAGCTGTAGCCTTTTGTTTCGATTACCTCCTTCAAAGTCTTTTTAAACTCTTCGGCTGCTGCTGAATCACCGCTTCCTGATTCCCCCCTTAGCGCAATATTATGCAAGCCGGCTCTGGTTTTGAAACGTTCAAACCAGCCGTTACTTGCTTCAAAAGTTTCTTCGGCATTCTCTAAAAACTCCGGTTCCACTTTTATAATAAGCCCAATAGTGACTCCATTTTTACAATTATTGAGCTTCTGCACCTAGACATATTTTTTGTCGTATTGAAGGCTGCGTTTTTAGCATTTTCTCGGATTTTTACGGCATCTCGGCTAGCAATGCTTCGAATGGTTGTAGGCGGCAGTCCTAACGTTAACACAAAACAAAAAACAATATTATCAATTAATCCTCCACTGTATAAACTGAAAACGAACCTAAGGCTTTTCCCACGCCTTTTCACCAGCGTCAATCCGTCTCAAAATTTCCATTTTTGTTTTAATGGAAATTGTTTGCTTGGAGCGTTTCACGATCTTTCCACTCATTTTGAAAGGATATTATTCGTAATTAATTACAACAAACACTCAATACCCGGAAATCCGCTTAATTATCGCGCACTTACAACAGCACATCAACTAACACCTAATGCAACCAATTAATATGCGCTCAGCATAAATAATCCACATCTCTTAACTATGTTCCGTTATCCAAATATTTTGGACAAGAATTTTCTTCAGAATTTTGGGACAAGAATTTTCTTGAAATTTCATTGTACATACCTAAAATAATTTCTTTTAAAAATGAGATGACGACGCAATACGAAAATTTGGCGACGCAATAGGAGTTTTAGGTAGGAATTGACTGACGACGCAAAACGAAAACAACGCAAAGCGGGACGACGCATAGCGAGGCCGTAGTGTATTTGTGGTCTCTGGTCGCTGGGTATAAATCCATAGAGCCGTCAATAGTTGTGTGTCGTGTTTGAGATAAATTTCGGATAACGCATAGTAAAGCCCATAACTTTCACTCCTCCTCCCCTACGCAGCTATAGTCGTCAGAATGGCTGATGATAGACAACAAAGTTTTGGACGTTCTATATGTTTCCTATACACTCTCCTTTTGCTCTGATTCGAATTCGGGAGTGTGTTTTAGCCGTCATGAGGGATGCTGGCGCCTCTGGTTGATTTACCAAAAGCCTTGTTGTCCGTCGGAGTCGGAATGGTCGTACGGGACAGAGGACACAGCACAAGAGATCTAATTTCATGGTGTGTTCAGTGTTCCTTGTCTAATGAATGAATATACCATCGGCATTTCGTTGAGGCACCCCCTACCATCCTGGCTGGCTACCGTCATGTTAGTGGATGGTTGCGGATAGCGATGAATATTGCTTTATGTATTTTTGCTATTTTCAAGTTTGATTGGATTCGGTTTCTCTGTTTAATTTAAAGTTTTGTTTATGTGTCCAGAGTACATCAACGAAATCAATGTTTTCAAGTGAGATGAATCAATTTTGAAGTTATTGGGGATGGAGTGCTATTCAAATTTAATTCAATTCTGTAACTAGGGACTTTGGTTAACGAACGATGTATGTAGTTTCACTGCTATTCTTGAGGTATTCCAAGGAATTGAGTTTTGAAAGAAATCTTTAAAGTCTGCGAGAAGACACACGTTTTGGCTGGACTAAAAATACCGTTATAATCCTCAAGCCATTCTGCAGTCCTCCGATTATTTCGTCAAAGCAATAGGATTTTTTTAGGTTTTGAGTGCTACTTGAAGGGATTTCCATTTTAGTTTCCATGTCTGTTGTGTGTAATTCAATCCAGCAATTTTCCTTTTAAAGCTTAGATTATACCGTAAGTTTTTTAACTTTTGAAAAAAATTATGCTTGGACAGCTAAGAAGCATGGATACTGCTACCTCTTACCCTTACAGGTAATCTGGGATATCCCGACTCGTATCTTTTTCATGGACAGCTTCTTGATATACTTTCAATTCAATATGCTCAAGGATTTTGCGAGTAGTGCCTGCAGAGAGCAATACGCGCAGAACCGTTTCGGCGTGGTAATAATTACAAACAACGACAGCTGTCAGTTTCTCCTTATAACGTTAGGACTATGCCTGACAATCAAGGTCGATAGTGCTAAGGAAGGAGTTGAGTGTCTGGCTTGGCCACTTCGAGTTGTGTCCAACGGCGTTGAACTAGAACATCGCACTCGCGCATGACGTGGGTTAAAGTCTCGTTGTCTTTTTCGCAGAATCGACAGCTCAAGTCTTGAATAAGTCTTATTGTGCGCAGATGTGATCTCAGGCAAGAGTGGCCTGTAAGGATCCCACAAATGGTTTTTACCTTACTTTTGCTTAGTTGAAGGAGCTTTGACGCGAATATCCTGATATGAAAAGTGTTGAGCCCTGGTAAGTTATTCCACTGCTCAGATGCCTTGAGTTGTTTCTGGTCTTCGATTTGCCTCCTTACTATACAGGTAGAGATGCTGCAAAAGGGTCCCGCGTGCCAGCTCGTGAGCCTGTTCAGAGCAGTGTTACTCTGTTATTGGTGCCCAGTTGATTCAGCGTCTTTATGGAGCGCTGAACAAGTGACGGGACGTGACAGTTTATTTAAGTCTGAGACTCTTAATAGCTACTTGGATGTCTAAGAACGCTACTCGTTTGTTTACATAGTTGGCACCCAGACAGAGTTCGGCGCAAATTGCTATTGCGTGGACTTCTGTCTGAGATACAGTGGTGTGGTGACCCATCGGTAGAGATACCCTATGAGCTGGGCCCACCTTACCACGTCCAAAACCCTCGGTTGTTTTAGAACCGCCAGTAAATTTAATAGTCTGCGGGTGTAGCTAAGCGAAATTAGAGGGCCACTCCTCTCTGCTCCATGGTTCAGCCGGGAAAGAGCGGCCGCATGAAAGCTCCTTTGCAAATTGGTCGGAGGGCATTTTCGCGACAGTGATGTTGCTAAGACATGTTAACTGCCCCTTAGTTAGCTCCAGATTGGTATCGCTCGCAATGACCCGGGCCAGTGCTAGTTTTTCCTCGGCCTCGAGGTGAATGTCAATTGGGTGTAGGTCAGTGTTGCCAGGTAGGCTGCATGACTTCCCTCTAAATGAAGCGTGATTTCCCTCTAAAATGATAATCTTCCTCCTAAATTGAAAAAAAAGGCGGAAAATTAAAAAGGGCCCCACGCTGGGCACCAAATGTGATTTGTTGACGAGGGTATCAGCCCTAATGGTACCCCGAAGATTATAGTGACACAGCTATCAAGACGGCTTTTCTACAGGTGGAGCGAAGGCATCGATTTAGTCAGGTTAATCGAAATAGGAATTGGCCGCCCATAGCCAATTTCAAAAAGAAAAAGACAGTTTGAGGTTAGGTCATCCTCTTATTGCCTCTGTAATATGGTGGGGAAAGGAATTCTGATCCGGTGAACATGGAATCAGAACTACATCAAGTTAACTATACCCGTCAAGTGGCATGCTAGATGTCACAGATGTCACAGATGTCACTTAAGACACGCAAATAGGGGACATAGGGTTTTGAATATTTATTTATTTACACGTAGGCGATATCCTACAGTGTCCCTCTTATATTAATCCACTTATCGTCTCCATTTCACTTGATTTTTTTAAGAACATATTATTCGCCATTTATAAAAGAGCAATCGAAAAAACGTGTACAAGTCCCATCAGAAAAGATGTTGGAGACCCCCAAAATGTATCTGTACTATATCTCTCACCGATCCCGGTCCCAACAGATTTAGGAGGTACAGAGCAAGTAATCAGTTTTAATATATATATACATACATTATAAAATAAAAAAATAAATAAAAAATTATATACATTTATAAATACACATTTAAATGGTTAAAAAAAACTGTCACAAACACACATTCTCATGGCATTTCCTGATTTATGTTAGAAAGCAAACCCCCAAAACTCCCCTAAGGTGTTTTAGGTTCCCCCTAAAATTTTCCCTAAAAAAATTCACCCCCTAGGAGGTTCAAAAAACCCTTAATTTAGGGAACTTACCCCTAAATTGGTAACACTGGTGTAGGTCTAGTAAAACCTCTAAGGTGGTGCTACTACAAGATCGGAGTGCACCGGTAGTAATGAGCCATACGCTAATTTCTCTACCTTGGCCTAGGATGGATTTGTCGTCCGCTGTCAGGACTCTGTTCCACTAGACCATAGCACCATAGTTTAGGGTGGGTGCAACTATTGCTGATGGAGGGTTTCATGCCCCAGGTTTTCCCTACGAGCTTTTTGCATTTCCAAAGAGCTTTGGTGGGCTTATCTGCTGCCGCTTCGACATGCTTTTGCCAGCGAGGTTTACTGTCAAGGATAATACCAAGGTGTTTGACTTGACTCCCAATTGCTAGAGGGAAGTTGTACATTATCGGACGTCTGATTTCGGCCGGATTTCTGTACCTGGAGAAGGGTATGATGATCGCTTTGGATGGGCTAACACGAAGACCGTTCTCATCACACCATTCTAGTACTTTTTTGGTGCTGCTTCGAGTATATCTGGTCATATTTCCTCGAACAAACCCTTAACCACTATAACCACATCGTCGGCAAATCCCTATTTGGAGAAGCAATTTAACGTAAGCTTTTACAAACGGTTGTCAGCCACCAGGCACCATAGGAGGGGCTAAAGAACCCCCCTCCCTTGTGCGCTGCCTCTGGTAACCTCAGCAAGGAGAATTTGTTCGTCAATCTGGAAGAAAGCATATGCTGCATATCCATCTGGTAGTCGTATTTTCAACAATCTTACTTCTAAGTGCTCTTTCAATTGCATCGAAGGCAGTCAAATGCTCCTACAATGTCCAGGATAGCAGCAAGAGCTTCAAATGTCTTTGCGACTTCTCCTGCAAGGCTGTGGAGCGCAGATTCAGTAGATTTGCCTCGTTGATAAGCAAACTGCCTTTTGTGTAGCGGGTTTTCTAATGTGCTCATCTATGATTTTTCAATTGATTTGAGCATGAATGAAGTAAGGCTGATTGGTCTATATCATTTGGTATCCTCCATGGGTCGGTTTCCTCTTTTTTTTGGAATGAAGACCACTTTGGCTAGTCTCCATGATTGTGGTATGTAGCGCTGCACAAAGCTACTTCTGAAGATACTCACGAGGTATTGTGTTAAAAGCTCCATACCTTTCTGAAGAAGAGCTGGAAAAATCCCGTCAGTGCTGGTGAATTTAAATGGTTCAAACGAGCCTATGGCTCATTTTATGTTGTCTTGAGTGAAGATTTTTCTTGCAGTTCTCCAATCTGAAGAATTAGCTCTGTATAGACTGTCTTCAGTTGTAGTGCCCCCATTCCTCATTATATGGCATCCCGGAATGTGGATGCTTAGGAGTAGCTCGCCAGTCGTCAAGGCGTCAGAGTTGGTGTATCGCCCATTTTGGTCCTTGATGGTACTTAGGTGCTCACTGTCCTTTTCAGCCATAACTCGGTGGAGTCTCATAGCTGTGTTAGTGCATTCGACACTTTCGCAAAATTTAACCCACTATAGTTCACTTAGGCAGACCTGATTTTCCAAATGTATTCGTGATGTTGGGAACGACATATGTACGTCCTACTCTCTTGTTCTTTTGGCTCTGTTGAAGAGTCTTCTTATTAGCTTCCTTAAACGCAATAGATCTGGAGTTCAACAGGGAACTCCTTTGTTGTCGGTAGTTCTTCTGAGGGGCAGTTTTCCTCAAATGAGGCCACAAGGGCTCTGATGACCAAGCTGTTCAGGCTTAGACAGCTGGAAGCACTCATATCGTTAGTAGATAGCCTTTCCTGCAGAGAGATTTTTGTCTCAGTTAGCTCTGGTATGCGCCTTTGTCTCAATCTAGGTGTGGGCATTGCTAGGTCAAATCTGACATTGATGTTTCGTCAGATACGATCCGATCCAGTTTCAGCCTGTTTATTGCCAAAGGTTAGGTCGAGAACTTCCCGGCTCGATATAGTTACAAAGGTAGGCTTGTACCTCGATTGAAAATGTTGAGATTCAAATTGGAGAATGATTCCAAAAGGCATTATGTGCATTGGCATCACATCCGACCAGAAGGAGCGCCTTGTTCTTAACACAGTGGTCCGTCAATCTTTTGAGCTGTGGTGCTTTTACGTAAATAACCTAAATCTGAGGGGTGGTGTTTCGATGACAGACGCATGACTCCTTTGTCTGATTCCTTAAAATTTTTCATTAATGTCATGGCTTCGATAGACCATAAGAGCTGTGTGAGCTTTGGTGCATAAGTTATTGTTTTTTTTTAAGAGAAGCGCTCTGAGCTGCACATGAGACGCACGAGGGAAGTACGATTGATACATATTTCATGGGGTGATTTGAACAAAACCCTTTGGGCGTTTACTCTCTCATTGCACCCGATCTGACTGAGTTTCCGTATCCCATTCAAGGCGGGCGAAGGATAAGGAAATCTCCATTTGGATGCGTAGCATCGTGTCGATAAGGCGGATCTTACCCCCTGATCCCCTGTACTAGAAGTTCCCGTAAATGGCACACTGTCCCTTTTAGCCTTATAGTTTTATGCCAGTGTTCTGACCGAGCCCTTTAAATCAGTTTTACATACTTGATCACCAATTTTTAAGATAAAAATATTTTGCCACATGAATTCATAAGAGTTTGAGGTTTTTTATTCTCTTGGTCTAACATTCTTGTAGATTCTGTATTCGTTCTGATAAGTGTTGTGCCCTATGCCTTTATCATCGGCGGTCACTCAGGGTACCACTTCCAGGCGGCTGCAGTCTTTAGAAGGCTTTAAATGCAAGATTTTTTTTTATTATGGGAACTTGGAGTTTTGTCGTAGATTGGTAGATTTCCGATAGAAAGTTTGTCTATGGAACAAATAAAAAAAACTTCAAGGCAATTATAATGGTTTCGAATCTTTTTTATTGGATTCGGATTCATCTCACCCTTAACTCATTGCCGGACACAACGCCAAAATTTGACACAATTTGTATGTCAAATGCTCAAAATTGGACGTCTATAGACGTTCTGTCCGGGAAAGGGTTAACTGCTCTCCCCCTTCTTTTATCGTGGATGTAGTATTTTTTATATTGAATCGGCGACTTTTGTAAGAAAATCCGAGCGAAGCGAGGACAAAATGAACGAACAGCTAGTTGTTTTTATTTTCAAAACTAAGATGGGCTTAGAAGGTTAGATGGTTTTTCGAAGTATACGGTTGTGGGTTCGAATTCCGCACCGTGGGTGTGGAAAAACTGGAGGGTTCTGGAAGGAAAATGAATATTTTTCAATCTGATTTACCATCTGTCAATGTGTTGGAGAAGAAAAAGAAAAGTTTTATAGTGCAAAAGGATCGCTATGACATTTGAACTCACTTCGTATGATATGACTGCATTTACGTTGCAATCCTATTGTCCAGAGAGGGAGTTCACGAATTCAAATTAGATTTCGACTTGGTAATCCGATTGCACTTCCCCTGATGAGACAAAGTGGAATTTCGGAGGACAGTTTCCTAAAGTAATCAATTAATTCGCTTGAACTGGCGAATGAGATGCGCTCCATATGAAATTCTCATCGTTATTTAAAGCGACGAAATGTCCCGGATCCTGCGGAACCGCCCCGCATTTTACCTAAGTAAACGAACGGTATTTATTCGGTGAATTTCCCAATTGTCTCTGTGGCCCCCAGGCGTGTGTTGTCCACAACTTTGACCTTTTGAACAGCGCGATACGGCGCGGCGTACCCCGATTAGTGTGGTTGCTGCCTAAGGCATATTCTAAAGGGTTTTCCAATAGGGACGCTTGATCTTTGAAATGAAAAAAAAAAATACATGTAGGAGAGATATTTGCGAATTTTTTTTTTTATTTGAAAGGTCCATCGACCCCATTACATATGGAATATGACATCATTCAAATGACCGCCACGGCTTCGGTTGGTGGCGCGCACACGAAAGGTCCAATTTTCGATGACTATGACTATGGCCGTCACCGTCAATGGTGAGCGATACCGGTCGATGATAACCAACTTCTTTTGGCCTGAAATCGAGAATATGGATCTGCACAAC
Organism: Microchrysa polita; assembly: GCA_949715475.1. Lineage (NCBI taxonomy): Eukaryota > Metazoa > Arthropoda > Insecta > Diptera > Stratiomyidae > Microchrysa > Microchrysa polita. The sequence continues at coordinate 70,033,931 of OX454420.1, forward strand.
ATGTGGTTTCAACAGGACGGCGCTACGTGCCACACAGCACACGCTACGATGGATGTTCTGCACGAGCAATTTACGGGCATGGTCATCTCGCGCGGAGGCGACGTGAACTGGCCGGCCTTTCGATTCCCCGGTCATTTTCCATTTCACGATGAGGGGAATCGGAAAAAAATACATAAAATGGCCGAGAAACATTATGGAACTGTTTTCGGATTGCAGTGTATGGAATTCCCCAGCATTCTCCACATATTCCACGAAAGTATGAATACATTCCCATTGAAAAAATCGCAGCGGACAAACTTTTCTCGATCTCAGTACTAGCCTTTAGAAAGAAATATTTCTGTATTTTTATGCAATACAAACCTTGCTGTAATTTTGGAACACCCTAGCGTATTGTTCAACGATAAAGTGTTATAACAATTTCGAAGCATCTTGGTTGTTATAATTTTTGTTTGAGAAAAACGCGGGCCCCCAAAGCGCGGGGCCCGTGGCATTTGCCACCTTCTGCCACGTGGTTAATCCGGCAGTGGGAATAAGATATTTCGCGAATGTGAAGTGCCCTGTTCGAAAGTGCTATTCTACCCTAAATTTAAAGATGTTTCCCCCTCCGGAGAGTTATCTGCGCCACTGGTGTGTACAATAACTTGCATTATATGTGAGACACTATCAACTTTTTGAAATCATATGTCAAACAGAAGTGATCTCTGTTGCGAATCGACATTAGGACAAATTACAAAAATATTTAGAAAATCGTCGAATCTAACAAAATAACATAAATCAACATACAATCATAAAACTCACCTTAAAATTGGCTGCAAATCATGTATTATCCTATCAAATTTGAACATCCAGAAAATTCCTAATAGAGCGTCACCTATTAACAATACTAATAAAATCAACCAGTAAGCGTTTAGTAGTTTTTCTGATAGTCTTAAGGCACCAAGACATCCTATTAGTTGAAGGAAACCTGAAAATTCCGAAGAAAGAAACAAAATCGTTATTTTCTATCTATAAGAAAAGGGTGGAAGAGCGGTGTCTTACCTGATTGCATGAGTATCGCCAAATAGGCATATATGAAATTCGGTTGACCTAAATTTAATCCTGTCACTAACAAACGTCTATAATCGGCGATTAGAACTTTGCCAGCAACGCCACAAAATACAATGACGGCCATTAGTAGGACTGCGTTGCATGTGTAGATCCACAACCTGTAGTACCTGCAAAAAAAGAAAAGGCGAATACTTATTAAAATAGGAAAACATGTAACGAATATCATATCCGGCTTTCGAAGAAATATAACATTAAAAATTGTCATATAAATTCATCAAAGACCTCAACTTTATCTTTGCATACGGCCATTTGCCATATACGAGTATGATTTTCTATCACATTAGTATCATAAATGCAAATTTCCCATGAGACCATACTTCCGATATCATATATACGAGCACAGGATCTTACGATTTCACCTAACGAATATTTTAAGAACTTTTCATGAACTTTGTTGCAATAGATCTTTGCTTGCATGGAAGTTTGTACCTTAATGTTCTCAGAAAACTTCTTTGACATAAATTTTCTTCTCTGTAGAAGGATGCACCTACCTATAGGTAAATACATTTTACAAATTACACCTACATTTGGTTGAGTGAATAAAACCTTTGCATTCATCCATATGTATGGATGTCAAGACATAAGGTTCACATGAGTAGAGAAGTTCTCTTTGAAATAAAGTTTCACGAATTGCCGAGAAAAGACATTTTAAAGTTTTTGATTCGACTTAGGTATATGTTACATGGACTCCCCGAGATTTTCCTGGAGAAACTAATACAGGAAGTGTAATCAATTTGCCTAGTTGCATTATATTACTTTGATGAAAGTGCACAACTAAAAAGTGAAGAGGAGAATATCCTGAGTTTTTTGCACTGAATTCAATTGACCATACTCTTAACTTTTTAAGCGCACGAGCTTCAAAAGTTACAAATTATTATGTGATGACAAAAAAAGTTTATACAAAAATAATCAGCTGACTCTTTCGAACCATAATTTCCATGCAAGAAAAGTTACTATGTAAAGATGAATTTATGTAACTTTGTACTAGAATTACCTTGAATAAAACTCACAAGTACACAAACTCTATAATTTTTTTTTTTTAATTATACAGATTTTTGAATTTGATTAATACTACTATCCTTGGTATACCTGACCTTTATACTATGCTAATTGCTATCATTTTAACAGCCTCAAGATTTACCAAAGCCACATACTAAAACACATTCACGGCGCTTTTACTGGATTCAGTAGCAATTTAACCAATCTGAATGAAACCATCTCTTGCAAAATCCTTCTCTCACATGTTTAACAACTACTGTCCGATTGTATGTATATTGTACGTACTCATCCTAATAACACCCGCAGGAATATTGAATATTAAATAACTTCGATACTATCCTATCATGTAATTCCTATCGTTGTGCTGCCATGTTTAAATAGCTTTTCTCCGTGGAATAGACGCGCATCACGTAATTAGATTGAAATTATTATCCATTGCATCATTTGCATATTAATGAAATCGCTTGTGAAACTTTTCATTGAGTTTGAGTAGGTACTCGCTACTCGATATAGATATCTTCAACGATTCTGAATTTAAAATTGTTTTATTCATTCAATTTTACGAGTATACCTTATATCAGGAGCTTAGACTAAAATAGTACAAGCATATAATAGAATTTAACTTTTAATTAGTTTGGAAATAATCATAATTGGTTATTAGCGAATATCAAGTGTTCAATGTTACCAAACTTTTCTTAGTGATAAAGTCGGAAGTAGATAACTTTTCTCAAAATGTTATAAATAATTGAAAAGGCAACCGTTAATCAACCTTATTTGGTAGGATATCATCTTGTTCATCGAATTATTGTAGCATTTATTGTAAAACTTTTTAACTTAATTGTAATAAATGTAATTTTATATATCACATTTCCTGAAAATGCCAAGCGTTTTATTCAAAGAGATAATCAATTTAATGTTGCTTATGTATGTAATATGTAATACCGTTAATTAGGACAAAATGTTTATTTTCTCTCCTGAAACTCATATGGCAATATGGGTATAAAACTACAAGATTTTTTTAATGTAGTTCTGCACAACGCGAATTGACGAATTTTTAATCCTTTCCAAGGAATTGTTAGAGGATATTTTGACATGTTTCATGGATATTTCGTCCTTCGAAACATAATTGTTAAATAGTTTTCGCCCATATGACGAAGGAACAATTTTGAGGGTTTTCGGAAAGGGTGAGTTCTCCAGAAAATCATTTTTGACAAGAAATAAATTTCCTATAAATTTAATCGGACATATACCTTTATTGTCGAATTCTTAACAGTTCTCCCGATACAGCTTATTTAAAATCGGTAATCGGTCTCCTGTGATCGTTTTTCAGAAACATTTTCCGGAGCAAAGTTTTGTTGCCTTGTCTCCAGTCAGTCGAAAGATTTAGGCCCATATTTATAACAGTATCTTAAGGAAGCCTTAACTGAAGGCGACCTTAAGTCAAGCAACCCTTAAGTCGAGGAATGAAATGTCATTGTCAGTACTTGATTAGCCAAATAAATTATTTTTACAAGTATTTTTGGTCAAATTTAAGTAATATATGAAAAAAATATTAGTACTCATCCCACAAAAGATAAATCAACTGAAAATTTTTATCCGTGTATTCGAAAATAAATCTCAACGAACTATTGACTTAAGCCGCCCCTTACTAAATGCATACGACCTTAACTCAAGGCGGCCTTAGGTCAAGGAAACCTCAAGTCAATGAACGCCATGTGCATTCAGTATTATTTAAAAATGTTCACTTTTTGACAATTTTTACGTGAAACTCCTTCAATAAACATAACAAATTCGCATATAGTTGTGTTTTCCCAAATGTAATAAGAAACGAGACCGAGGCTAATTTTGGGCGCGGCCGAAATTTGGATACCCTTCGCTCTCCTCCGGGCTAAAAGTTTTTTCGGGCGTACCTACGACTTGTATTTACCCCCCCCCCCCCATTCTTTTCCTTCCATCTTCAAAAAAGTTCCGTTGCGTCGACAAAACAATATTTGTGTGGGGTTTGGTTGGAATAAGTGGGCATATAAAAATATTTACTCAGAAAATTTTATTGGGGGATGCGGGAGCATGTCCCCATAGTTCGATCCCATTTGTTTTGACCTTTTTGCTTTGGTTGCTTTGATTAACAGACATTAATTCAAGGTTTTGTGAAATTGGTGTAAAAAATGTTTCTTTGAAGAACTAAAATTGGGGGTTGGGTTTGTATGGCAGCCCCATGACCCCATGGTCTGATTTGATTCTTACATATGTTTTGTGTCGTCAATAGAATTACATTTGTGTGAAATTTGGTTAAAATTACTGCACAAATAAAAAAGTTTTTCTCAAAAGAACCTAAGTTGGTGGGTTGGACAGCCCCATGGTCCGATTTTATGCATTCTTACATATGTTTTGTGTTATCAATAAAAACATATTTGTGTGAAATTTTGTTGAAATTGATGCACAAATAAAAAAGTTTTTCTTAGAAGAACCTAATTTGGGGAGTTGGGTTTGTATGACAGCCCCATCACCCCATTGTCCGATGTTACCGATTCAAACATTCAAACTGCCTGCAGCAAAAGGAAGCATTTGTGCAAAATTTCAGCTTTATATCTTTTAAATTGGCCGAGTAAAACGCGTAGAAACAGACGGACAGACGGACATCGCCCAATCGACTCCCCATGTTATGCTGATCATATTATGTATGCTTATTATATGGTCGGAGATGCTTCCTTCAATGCAATACAAACTTCATTACAAAGTTAATATACCCTTCGTTGACTCTAATAGCGAAGGGTATAAAAACAGTGTAAAGCAGTGAAGTGAATTTATCAGAAGTCAAGGTAGGCAGCAGGCATCGAAGTTTACTTGATTTGAAGGTACATGCACTCAGAAAAATCTCCTCACTTAAATTTAGAGCGAAACGTATTAAAAATGAAATTGGAATTCATCAATTAATCATTTTAAAAACAAATACAGTCGTCTCTCGTTAATTCGAACATATATAAAAAGAATTTTTCGATAATCCGAACTAGTTAATCTGTCCCTTCAATATCGAAAAAGGAGCCAAATTTGTATGGAGTTGTATACACTCGATAAAGCGAAATGATTTCTTTCAACTGAGTGATCGCTAGCATTTTATAATTCGAAATTTGCATTTGGAAACTCTTCATAATTCGAATTTTACCTGCAATGTTTCTGTTGCTGTCTTTTTACGGCTAATTGTGAAAAGATTACGCACATTTTCTTCAGTTTATTGTTAACATTCAAATGAAAATGAGTTCGGAAAAGAACACGTGCATATCCGTAGATGTGAAAAGACAAATTATCGGAGCAGTCGCAAATGAAAAAAAAAGATGTTTCGACGAATTTTAAGATTTCAGCATCTACTACTATTTTAAAACAAAAAATTAAAAAAAAAAGTTTGGAAACCACATTTAAAAAAAAACGCAAAAGAATGCGATAAGGTATGCTATTTTCTCAGTAAATTAAGCGTATCTCCAGTCGATCACAAAATAAGGACAAGAATTGTTTCGATATTTTTTTCATAAATTAATTTTAGTTTGACTATTTAATCCTATGATGCGTTTAGGATCTACCCAGTGCTGACGAATAGTTATCGCTTTATGTTGGAACAAAATTTAATTACAGGTGAAAGCCCACTATTGAAGGAAAGCATTTTAAAATGGATGAGGCAGTTCCACGAAAAAAATTTCCGGTTGGAGGACCTTTGCTGAATTGTGAAATAAATTATTTTATTTTCCCTTTTTTCGATAATTCGAACACTCAATAATTTGAAATTTTTTCGTTGTCCCTTGGGCTTCGAATTATCAAGAGTCGACTGTAGCTTTATATTAAACAAGCTGGCCCGGCGAACTTCGTACCGCCCCACCTTTTAAATGTAATCAATTTGTGGGTGCGACAAAATTACTGAACTCCGCGAATGTCTTGAGGAGATACAGACAAAACGATCAGAAAATAACCGGCTGCAAGGCATTGGTAATTTTTCTTGGTAAATTTTCCAGATGTGCTTCCTACTGAGGATAGGACTTATTCAGATGTTTGTTTAGGGAATACTGAAAAATCCGCTAATCCACGAAAAGGAGGAGAAAAATCATTTTGATATTAACACTTTTCTTTTCTTGTGCAATTTTGCAGATATTTTAGTAGGAATATGGGGCTCTCGCGCTGAAGGGGACGGAATTACTGAGATCCGCTAATTCGTTCAGGGAAACAATTTCCCAGGTATTAAGCGCTATTGGTTTATTGGGGTTGTAATCCATTGATAGGCGTTTCTGAAATCCGTTCCAGGAGTATTAGCGATGGACCGTGGAATAAGTATAATTTTCTGAAATACGGTTATCCGATCAAGAAGTATAGGCAAACTTAAGGACAAATTACTGCCTTCATAATTTCTCAGATTTTCTACATGTTGAAATTCGATAGTTCGTTCAGCTGAAGTTGGAGATGAATCTGGTGGGGCAAATTCACGAAACTGCACTCATTGTGAATTTTTGTTTTGCTATTCAGGGTGTATTTCGATCATGTGGCCAGGCGATCGTATCGCCCCACCTTTGGATGGTGTCACCCGCCAGGGTAGTGCAAAACTACTAAGGTCCTCAAATTTTTTTGTATATTAGAAAGCATAAAAAATACTCTTTAAGTATGTATTTTTCTCCTGTCTATTTTTGTTGATTCGGTAGTAACAATTCTTTTATCGTGAAAATAAGTCATAGTGGCAATATACATATGTATTGTATGTATATTGTAAAAGAAAATCTGTTACTACAGGTGGGAGTTTTTCAGTTGCATGTGGAAATTTACTGAAATAGATTATTCTATCCCTCACAAACCTGAAAAATTGACCAGAAGCCTATACTATTGAAGCAGAGAGTATACTTCAATAGTAGGCTCCTGGCCAATCTTCAGGTTTGTGAAGATTTGTCCTATTACTGTGCCCCAAGAAGAAATTTGTCGTTGCGTTAAGGGAAAACAGAACAAAATGATCATTCATTCATCATCCTGAAATCTATTCCGACGAAGAAGGAGGGAATGAAATGCATTAATATTTAGGTAACTGGACTGTGAACTCCAAATTTTCCAGGTATGTATTTCAGAAGCTATCCTGCTGCTGGAATTGGAATCACTGAAATCGGAAAATCCGTTCAAGAGATACAGACAAACTAATTTATGTACTGACAAATTTTGGAGACTTTTCAACAGGTATTCGACGTGGTTGTTCAATTAGGTAGGAGGGGTGTAGACCAGAATTTACCAATTTTCGCTTATAAATTCAGGTGAAATGTGCAAAATAATGTGAGAAGGAATCGACCCGAAATTTCGGTCTTTCTGCATATTCTGCAATTCTACTGATTCCGATTTTTATGGCAGAAAGAGCAATAAGATGGAATCTGGAATCCTCTAATTCGTTCAGGTTATTTTCGAGACTAACTTGTTGGGGAAAATTCACTAAACTGCACTTCTTGTAAATTTTTCACATGTTTGAATGGTTATTTAGCTATTACCGTGATATGCCAATTATGTGGCGAAAATCAATGCTCAAGAGATGTCGCCGAAATGCTGCAGGTGCTTTCAAATTTCTGCTTCGGGGATTTACGGGTATGAGAACAAACAACAGGTAGGTTTTCAGCTATTCTAAGCGAAAACCATTAAGTGGTCCAATTATCCGAACAACGTAAATCCGTTCAAGAGATATTGACAAAAGTAGGCGCAAATGAATTATGTCATTGAGGATCAATGTCATTAAGCACAGAAAAGGGCGTAGTGGTGTGTATGAAAGAAAATGGTCTGCCCTTTACTTTTTGACAATTTAGGATGAGGAGGCTGTTCGGGGTATAGATATATCCGATGAGACTTTTCTTACTGAAACCCACATATCTGTTTAGACTAATGAGAAGGAATTATTTTCACAATTTTGATTAGTAATCGTAATTTCTACCACGTTTCAATGGATAGGTATTAGGTAGTATGGGTAGCAACATACCCTTTTTCCAGTACCAGTCTTTTCAATTTGTTCGAAGCATCTAAATCTCCAAATACGGTGAATTAAATTTCCTGACATCTCCTAATCCGTTCAAAGTGGATAAGGAACTGCTTTAAGCATTTTTCTCGTTCGTTTAGGTTTAGGAAATTCAGCATGTTTCAGTGGTTTTTCGGTTTTCGGAGGTAGAAAACCCATGGGGAAACTTTGAAAAAATGGTACAGATTAGCAATTTGAATTTGATGCATATTTCAATAGCTGGTGTTTTGGATCCTATTCAGTGGAGGAGATACATATAGCCAAAGGTGCACATGTCCAAAACAGATATCTTCAAAATTGGCTCATTTAATATTTTTGTTGCAAATTTACGTAGCTATTCAACTATTTGGTGTAGGCTCCAATATGATGGTGTAATTTGAAAAGCAGCTGTCTTGAATATATTTTCCATTGTCAATTTTTTCATTCTGTTGTTTGGAGTAGAGACAGATTTGACGTGACAAATTTACCGAAATCCTATTATCTGCAGATCAGAGAATAAAGGCTAAATTATGTGAAAACGGGCTGTTTTTAGAATTCTGTTTTTCGTAAATTTTCCAAATGTTTTGAGACCTATATTGTGGTGGAGATTTGCTTTAATCTTACAGTTCGTTCAGGATATATAGACAAAAGTATTTAAAATCCAGTAATTCATTTATGAACTGTATGAAAAGGAACTGCCATTCGGTTGGAACTCTGTTCGCTAAACGATCGAAAAATAAATACAAAACCATGTTGATGTAGTAAACTTACTAAAAATCCGAAATTCGCTCAAGAAATATAGGAAAAGGTATGTTTGTCTTCAAATTTCCGCTCATTGTGAATTTCTCATGTGCATCGACAGTTTCTCCTTCAATTGGGGTAAAATTTTCTGAAATCCACTAATACCATCATAAAATACAGGCAGAAGTTGCCAAAAAGGAAACCCATTGTGAATTTTGGCTCATTGTGAATTTTGGCTCATTGTGAATTTTTCGCATGTTTCAATAATTATTATGTTATTCCGAACCGAGCCAAATCCAACGAACCTAAAATCATCGAAATCGGTTCAGCTGTTCTCGAGTTATAAATGGTGTAACTAACACGACTTTCTTTTATACAGGGTGTCCGGAAAATGCCGCATAAACGCACCGGATTGTGATTGCTCATGTGATTTCCAGCAAAAAAGTTGTACAGAACATACCCCTTTAGCTTAACCCTTTAGTTGTCACAGGTATTTGAAGATTTTTGGAAAAAATAATTTTCTTGTACAACTTAAACTTCAATATCTTAAAAGCTAGAATACCAAAATAAGACGATTTTGACAGCCAACAAATTTACCTAAAAAATAAAACTAACGGCACTAAAATCGGATAAGAGGTTTTGTTTTTACAGAACTTCAAAGTCAAATTTTTGTGATTTTACCCAAAAAAAGATATGTTTTTCATCTCAATTTTCTCCAACTTCTGCCAAGGTGAGGTGCTCGTACGATTCATTTAAAAATTGGCGCATAGTCTAGTGATCATTTCTTTTTTACTTTATTTTATTCTAGCTTTGTTATTTCTAACAGTTTTAATGCCTTAAGTGCATGACACTATACTTTCGACAGAAGCAATTGACGTTTTTGAAGTTCGACTGTAGGATCAATATGTTACAAAATATTACGTTAATTTCATATGCGTACCTTCCCCAATTGTCATAAGATAAGTAGGAAAAAAAGAACCAACTTACATTTTGTGGCTTGTGCTGACATTGAAGTGCGAATAAAAGCCATGAAAGCGCAATTGTGATGCTGGAACCTACTATAATTGTCCAGTTATTGGGGGTGTTCGGTTATGGGAAGTGTCTGGGGCACACGAATATTAGCAAATCTAACCAAACAACAGAACAAGTTTCGTATTGAGGCCTTGAAACTAAAATAATAAAAAAAATGTTTTCTGATTTGAAAACTCGCGTTTATAAACTACCTTTGGATTAAATCAATGGAAGAGTTTAGGAGGCCTGATGTTACGTTAGGTTTCAAGCATTTCAACCCGAAAACGCTTATCTGATCAAACTATGATAAAATACTGTCTTTATAAGAATTTACTCATTTTCCGCATGTTTCAATCGCTGTTTTGCAGTTCGGTGTGGAGACCAATCTGGCGGGTTACTAAAATGCGCTAATCCGTTCAAAATATGTGCAGAAGACCTGCGCCTTCATAATTTTGCCCATTGTGAATTTAAGGTATCTTTCAAAAGTTATTCTGATATTCGGGGTACCTAGAAACCAATTATAGTCTGGCTGGTCTAGCGGTTAGTGCGCGCACCTTCGGTGCACAGGGTCATGAGTTCGAATATCACCGTGGATCATGGTGTTTTTCGAACTCACGAGCTTGTGACGGACTATGATCTCACTCAGATGTTAAACGAGTACCCATTTATTGGGATAAATAACACTGCTGAGCGTGATGCTGATCTCATTACCTCAACAAAAAGCAGATAAGATCTTGGAAATAGGATGTCACTAACACATCCTGCGGCCTTAGTCCAATGCTGGATTGTCGCGCCTGTTATTTATTTAGAGACCAATCCGGTGTAGAGAAAAAAACTGAAATCCGCTAATCTGTTTGAATAGTTATTGTGCGGAAATAATCTGAAATGCTCATTGCAAATTTTACGCATGTTTCAATAGTTTTTCTGTTTTCCAGGGTAGAAACCGACGGAGCCTTCTGAAATCTGCTTATCTGTTCAGGGAATGAAGACAAAAGAAAACTAACTCTTTTAAACATTTTGCTCATTGTGAATTTTTTGCATGTTTCAATGAAGTTATTTTACTATGGTTAGCCTTTTACTCGGTAGAGACCAATGTTGTAGACTAAGTTTACTGAAATCCGGTAATTAGCTTAAGAAATGCAGGGAGAAGTTTGTGAAAAAGAACTGTCGGCATAATTTTCTTCATTGTGAATTTGTTTTCAATATTCTGCTATTCGGGGTTGAAACCAATTGGGAAGGAAAAATCTTTCGAAAATCCACTAACACGCTCAAGAAATGCAGACAGAAGTATGTGAAAAAGCAACCCATTGTGAATTGTTACTCATTGTGGCCAGAGCATTTTCTAACGAACCTAATATCATGGAAATGAATTATTATTTATTTATTTATTATTATTATTTAATTAATTTCAGAATCTTCTATAGGAAAGCTCTGATAGAATATTTTCTTTTTTTTTCAGGTAAAAATTTCCGTTGCTAATTCCATTTGGTAAATATGGTATGTTATAATTGTAATATGTAATCACGTACTCGAACTATATTATATTTTAATAAAAAGATAAGCCCAATTTTTCCAAGGTCAATATTTACAGCCATCTACCATAGATGGTTAACATTCAATACAACAACAAATTGTATGAAAATTTACTAATATCCTTGACCATTGTTTTATGAGAAATCGGGGCGAAAACCAGAATGTGCTTTTTAGGGTTTTTAGAAAAATTTTTGTTCGAAAAACCCTTATAAACTCGGTTTTGTCCATCCGTCTGTTCACTAAAAAAAACTCGCGGACAGCTTAACCGAACGACGTGAATTGTTTTTATAATATTCAATAAATCTCTCTTCAATACCGTAACTCCTAGTGGAGCATGGTGCGTTGATGACTACCGTGTGTAGTCATCAACGTTACAAAGACAATTGAATTCGGACTGTAATACGGTTGTCAGCCATACCACTTCCCAGTCGCATTGTTAGTTTATTATTCTACGATAAGAATATTTCTTATCATCTTCTTCTGAATAATAAACTTGCGACGAGTCGTGCCGAGTTTGGAAACTCGTTTCTCTATGAGTGTCTATTTCACAGAGTGGCGACCGAACGATCACGGCCACAGAGCACGACAATTCAATAAATAGTTAAAATAATTAGACAAATGCAACTATGTATACAACTCTACGAAGATACACATCACGTGTTCATAAATGTATGTATCTTCACTATAATTCTCAAATGAATACAAAAAATTTTCTTTCGTTTTTTATGTAAGGTGGTTTTCAAAATCGTATTTTTTTGTTTTAAAATGGTAGAAAGAGTAGATGCTGGAATCTTAAAATTCCTTGCCACATCTTTTTTTTTATCACCATTATCCACTGCCGCGATAATTTGCTGTTTTACGTCTACGGAAAGGCACGTGTACTTTTTCGAACTCATTTTCACTTGAAAGTTAACGATAAACTGAAGAAAATATCGCCAGTCAACTGTCGCCTTACAGAATATCGGTTCAGCTTGCGTACAAGTCCGCAACTCAGTGGGACATTTTCATGTTTTCAACAAATGCTAATGTACAGTACTGATGCAACCGCGAAATCATTTATACATTATTTCGTGACGATTTGCTTTTCGAATTTGACTCAAAAGTTTAACGAAAGTTGAAAATGAGTTGAACCTAAGTTGAAAGTTACACTTTTTGGGTCATTCAACAAAAGTTGAACGTGAGTTGAACCTAAGTTGAAAGTTACACTTTTTGGGTCGTTCAAAAAAAGTTGAACAAAAGTTGAAAAAAAGTTGAACGAAAGTTGAACCTAAGTTGAAAGTTACACTTTTTGGGTCGTTCAACAAAAGTTGAACGTAAGTTGAACGTGAGTTGAACCTAAGTTGAAAGTAACACTTTTTGGGTCGTTCATCAAAAGTTGAACGAAAGTTGAACGTGAGTTGAACCTAAGTTGAAAGTTACACTTTTTGGGTCGTTCGACAAAAGTTGAACGAAAGTTGAACGTGAGTTGAGCCTAAGTTGAAAGTAACACTTTTTGGGTCGTTCAACAAAAGTTGAACGTGAGTTGAACCTAAGTTGAAAGTAACACTTTTTGGGTCGTTCAACAAAAGTTGAACGTGAGTTGAACCTAAGTTGAAAGTTACACTTTTTGGGTCGTTCAACAAAAGTTGAACGAAAGTTGAACCTAAGTTGAAAGTTACACTTTTTGGGTCGTTCAACAAAAGTTAAACGAAAGTTGAACGTGAGTTGAACCTAAGTTGAAAGTAACACTTTTTGGGTCGTTCATCAAAAGTTGAACGAAAGTTGAACGTGAGTTGAACCTAAGTTGAAAGTTACACTTTTTGGGTCGTTCAACAAAAGTTGAACGAAAGTTGAACGTGAGTTGAACCTAAGTTGAAAGTAACACTTTTTGGGTCGTTCAACAAAAGTTGAACGAAAGTTAAACATGAGTTGAACCTAAGTTAAAAGTTACACTTTTTGAGTCGTTCAACAAAAGTTGAACGAAAGTTGAACGTGAGTTGAACCTAAGTTGAAAGTTGAATTTGAGTTGAATTCGAGTTGAATTCAAGTGGAACCCAAGTTGAACCCAAGTTGAACCCAAGTTGAACCCAAGTTGAACTCAAGTTGAACGTAAATTGAACCCAAGCCCAACCTCTGTTGAACCTTGAATGGCACCCAACACTCACAGGGTAGCACCTAGCCCAACTTCAGTTGAAACCTTGAATGGCACCCAAAATTCACAGGGTACTACCTGTAATGCCAAAAACGTAACGCTTTTTCGTTGCAATTTTCGTGACGATTTTCGATTTATGTGCCAGAGTCAAGACATAAAAATGTCAAAACATGTATGCACATCCTGATATTGAATTTGATCCTTAAATACTACTAAATCCCTTCACTGTCGACATAGCTAAGCTTGTGACATTCCATCTATTTTGCTCCATTCATCCGTTGCGTCAGTTTGCAGTGGCAGCCCTAATAGACTTACTAAGTCTATTCATCATAAGGACACAACTTTTTTTCCCCGGCTGCAATTTTCCCAGTGTGTTTCAACGCGATGAGCGGTATTTGCAGAATTTTTTTCCTTTTTATTATAAATGGAGAGAGGAACTCATTATTTGTGGACGGCATGGTATTTTTCAGTATTTCGTATTTTTGTTGGTATTCCGTTTTTATTATTCTTTTTTTTGTTTTCTTGTTTTTCTCGGAAAAAGAAATTCCTTCGTCGCTAATAGGAGATATGCTATGATGAAAGAGAAGGAGATTGTGTGTCCTTCTATTTAATGAACTTTCTCTGATCATGAATTCGGATGCAGCAATGAAGAAAAGACTTGGGCGCTTCTCGCGACGACTACGACGACAGGATAAAAGCTAAAGACGTTTGTGTTCAAACAAAACAGAATAATAATACATACCTAAATGTTTTGGAAAAAAAAACTTTTGTGCTTCTCTTTTCTTGGGTGAGATATTTACGATTGGTAATTCATACTTGTACATACAGAGAACTCTTTTTGTGTCTGCAGATGTTTTTCTTGTTTTCGACTTGAAGAGTTTTTTTTTAGGGATAATGGAATCAAATGCATATGAATGCAAAAACATCATATGAGTACTATGAAAAATGTATGAAGCTGGTACCTACATACTTATGTTTTTTTTTTCATGGAGTTCTGATTATGATGGAGAAAGTTTTGTCATCTGTGCGAAAAGAAGATGGACTAAATTTATCAATTTTAGAATTCCGTATTTCTAGTCTTCATAATGGTACTAGCCGTTGCGGAAGATTAAACCGCGATTTATTAATTCAAACAATTTCATATAAAACTGTAGACTCAAACCTACTTATTCGGCTGTGCTCAAACCCTAAAAGCTACTATAGCTGAAGCTCATCATTCATCAACAACCATTATGACGTTGTAATAAGAACGATTGAGACATTTTACAATTACTTGGGTAAATTAATAACTATGCCATATCTTAATCATTCATAATTCCATTTTAAATCAATTTTGAATAAAATTATAGTATTGTGTTAACAATGCTAATACATATGCAATGACCCAATATGTTACGATTTAACGTATTTTACGTAACACTACACAAACGTCATTCGTGTGTCACTAATTGGTTTATGTGATAATTGTCAATCAATTTCGCATTAACACGTTCACATATTCATACTTGAAACATTGCCATAATCATGTCATGGGAAAGTTTTTAGCATATGGAATAGGGGGTGAAAACAATATGAGCACTGATCTACAAATTGTTTTCATTACATGGAATTATAAATGTAATAATTGATTCTGCTATCGGCTCGGATAATCTATCCATAAACCTACTCACATAACTTGGAAATCTCGACCATCCTTAGGATAAATCAGATTAATCCTGGACATAGTTCTGGTAACGTTTTAATACAATTTAGAAATCTAACATGAATCCCTTCCATCCTTTCGCCTCTTTTTCCACAAACTTTTTCAAAACTCCCAAGCTAACAAACTTAACTTATTTAAGTACTACGATTTTGTAACATTCCCCGCTCTCACACTCTCTCCACTAACACAGACAGATCTTCGTGCCGGTCGTCGTCGTCCTCCTCTCTTACAAGAGTATACTGTCATAAACATTACTCAAGACAAAATCCAAGCAGAAAATATAATGAATTTCCAACACTTAGCTCACGGGCAAGTATTGCATTCACCCGACAATGACGACAGTCAGTAGTATGGCAGAATATACGAGTAAGACGAAAAAGGCAAAGAAGAAAAAACACTTACCGCATGGCCTTTACGTCCGGCGTATCACTTTGTAGTCCCTTGGGGTTCATAGGGCTGACAACAGTTTTATTTTTGACCTTTGCCGCACCCGGCACTGGGCTAAGGTCGTTCAATATAGTTGCTACTGGAACCTGTAAACGAAAAGAGAGAGAGATTTGAAGGAAAATATAAGATAATTTTCTAAGTTAAAAAATATTATAGGATTTTTATTCGCAGAAATATCGACAAAGTATAGTTCAAGTTCGTCTAGTTAGTATATTGCACCAGACATCAGAGAGCAGTTTTGAGGATTCCAAGAAGTTTTGACGAAAACAATCTCTCTTTTTTCTTGGTATCGAACAAAGAATCAGATGTTAGGAGAAATTATGATTGGAACTCGCAAGAAACATGTTCTGAGAATATTTTTCATCTTCGAAAATACTTGCTGATTTCTACCTCGTTACCCTCGTGTATTTCAGTACTCAAGTTGGTTTATATTATTTATTTAAAAGTCGTATACATATACTCAGAAATAATATTTATGCTTTTGTTCTTTTGCGAGATGTTCTCGGGATAAAAAGAAAAGAATGGAAAGTAAGAGTTTTATGCGCTTCTTACCAGTACCTACAAGAACTGTTAAAGTATTCTATTAGTTTGTTGAATAAGTTTTGAAAAATTTTCGTATTTACCAAGTTATCAGATGCCGGAGAAAATCTTCATGTACCATGGAGTTACAGTAAGGCCTTTATGTCATAATTAGGCGCTGAAAATTTGAATGGGCAGCTAATTCTTTTGAACCATTGAAGTGAATGATATCTTTAACAGTTTTTTTTTTGATGCATGAAAACATGTTATGCGAGAAAGTGAATCAATACTTCAACGCTTCAACGCTAAGCGGTTTTTAGCGTGTTCCATGTCTCAGGTCGCTAAGGAGCTGTTGTTTAGATCCTGCGAAATTGAAATACATAGGTGGAATACGGTGACTGTACATGTACAATCAAGGCCAAAGGCACACCACAGCTAGTGAGATAATAGTTATAGTTCTCAATGTAGTCCCGCTGAGATCCTGCAGAAAACATCATAATGATAACCAAAACGAGAATTTTTTTATGAACCAACAAAAGTCTGCTTCGTCCGACCGGGGACATCACAGCCAGGATCGGTTTTAGGTTGTTCGGTTCCAGGGGCTAATATTTTAATGGAGCTTCCATAATTCGGAACTGAAGTGCTGGTTTACAGCATAGGTTAGGTATTTGTGAGTGAGCGTAAAATTTAAACTTTCGCTTTGATATATTCTTCCTGGAAAAATTAAAATAAATAAGGCGTCATCCATTTTTTTAGACATTTCTATACACAATACTCATAGCTCTTTTTTAAATTGATCCCTTTTTTCTAGGTTTTAATCGTGGGACCCCATGGAGTCCCACATTCTCAAGAATAGTATTACATATACAGGGTATCCTGCAACCGGTTCGCCATAAACCTATGGTAGACTCTACATTTTGTTTTAGGAAAATTGACGCCAAAATTACGCCCCTAGCTTTACGTAGTTACGTAGTAATTGCATTTTTTGTGAATCTTTTAAAAAAACACGGAAAACTCAGATTTTCACACTTCATGTAAACTGAAACAAGTTTTTTATTATAAACTTCTGAAAGTACACAAAGTTTCCAATAAAATTACATCTCGAACCTTTTGAAGGTTGTTGTTGTTGTAGCGACTCAAGGATTTTTTTTCTCTTAAATCGAAGTAGGTTTTGACAGCTCGGTTTTGCCAACGGGCAGCTCCGGGACGATTTACATCGAAGAACCGGCTGCCGTAGAATCATTTTTTATGGACAACACAAACATCCATGGTTACAGTGGGATTCGAACCCACGCTCCAGCAACTCAGAGATAGAGTGACATCTCCACCACTGAGCCACCGAATGCCCAATGCCTTTTGATGGTCTTCGTATCTTCCGAAATATAACTGTTTGAATTTTGCGAAAATTCCCTATTCAACTTTTTATGCTAAACTTAAACCCATACCTCCTATAAGGGTACATTCAAGTAAGAACCGTGCAAAGTTGACAATAGTTGGCGTCTGTGTCGTTGGTATTCCCGAGCTGCTTCTCGGCCGGCTTTCCGCCAGCAACACTATACAGCCATCGCAGCGATATTCAGTCGAAATTTAGGTTCGCTTGCTACATTTGCTGACCATACTTTTTTTCCCTTTTACATATACGTACTCGAATTATTGAAAAACTGGATAATTATGTTTTCTGTTTTCATATGTCATTCGAAAGCAAAGATAATGCGCTAACTTTTGTCAATTTTGCAGAGTTGTCACTTCGATGTATCGCAAAAAGCTATGGGTTTAAGTTAGCCAAAACGAGACCGAGGCTAATTTCGGGCGCGGCCGAAATTTGGATACCCTTCGTTCTCATTGTTTTTCCGATAAAACAATCTTTTTGTTAGGTTTGTTTGGAATTGTTGGCCAAATAAACAAAGCTATATTAGAAGCGGGGACAGGGTCCCATAGTACAATTCCACTTGTTTTTACATTTTTTGTTGCTTCAATACACACATTAATAAAAGGTTTGGTGAAATTTGTGTCGCAACAAATGTTTCTTAGAAGAAAAATGCAGGACGAAGGGGGGGGGGGGGGGGGGGGTTGTACGGCAGCCCCATAACCCTCATCCAGCGGGATAGGTACAGGTGTACCTTTTTCGTTTTTAAAACACCGTAACTTTTTTGCTATGGGTCCGATCGGGCTGAAATTTTCTGACATCGCTACGATTTTAGTTTAAAATATGTATTCCAAATTTCAAAAATGTGTGACCACCCATCCCCAAGTTAGGGAGCAAAATTAATCTTACACCCTTTAACGGCGGCAAAGGTACATTTGTACCTTCATATATTTTGTATGAAAGAACATTTACAAAAAACGAAAATAAAATATTTTTGGTGAATGCTCATGCTTAGAGAGATTTATTATAGCATCAATAAGTTGAGAATCGAGTGATGTACAGAAGTATTTGATTTACGAATTTTATTTGTAATGATCAAGGTCCTTGGAGATATCGATCTAAGGACTAGGCTAACTCATACAGCGGTTTTTGGTTATTTGACATCAATCTGAAGACTTTTACTAGCATACCAAACTTTTTGAAGTAATGCTTGGGGCAACCAATACAATGTATTACGCCTTCTTTCCCCCATAACATCTAGTGATAATTAGGTTTGTAACAAATGCTAAAATTTTGGATTTTAGCGGTAGATTTTCTTTACCACAAATTCCCATAATTTGTATTCCATCACCTAATATTTATTATTTGTATAATTCAGGACCTCCACCCGAGTTCCTTTTGAAGTTTCAGCTGAAAACCAGCAGAAGCATTCAACCAAATTTCTAAATGGATGTTTGGGTGGTACATAAACTTGGTTGAATTGTACGTCGGTACCATATATAGATACCGATAACTGCTATAGAATACGCCACATGTCTTCGGTTTCTTGTTTTAATTTTTCAATCGATCGTTGGATTTAATTACATATACGAGCAAATATATTACAATTAGCCAACAACAATCACAATTAAAATTTTAGATATTTTTCTACTATAGGAATTGGCCTGAGTTTAGATTTACAAAGATTAGAGACTGAAAATTATACTAGCCGATTCTACTTGCTTGTTGCTTGACAGGACCTTTCTTTCGTATAATAACACATTTACTCATTTCTCCAATATATTTATTGCTTCAAATATTATTGTTTTATGGAAAATAACGAGAATGTGATAATTATTGACGTTTTTTTCGTCAGCGATAACGGGTTCTAGTAATAGAATAATATATTGGGGGCAGGGGGGTAAATTTTAACCAAAGACTCCACAATTCGCAAATCAAACATACCAAATTCTTCTAAAATCATTAATGACTTAATATGAACCGTTTTCTACTTTTCATTTGTAAATCAATTTTAGATTTCGTCAAATTAAAATTCCAAGCAACCTATTTTTTCAATTTTCTTTTTAAAATTTTGCATATTTCCTAAATTTACCCACTCCAAAAATTAAATCTACATAAACCCAACATCTTAAAACATTCACTACGGCAAAAACAGTTACTAATTTGTGACTAGTCAACATAATATAACGGTTTTACGGTCAAAATTCATACAAATAGTGAAGATTTTCATACAAAATGTACTAAGGTACAGGTGTACCTTTGCCGCCGGCAAGCGTTGTAAAAATCTGCCGCTGGATGAGGGATAATCGTATGGCTCCTTTCCATCAACTTTTACGTATATTTGTGGACAAATCAAAATATTTACTCAGACTTGATGCATTCTTACGTATGTTTTGTGTTATCAATAGAAACACATTTGTGTGAAATTTGGTTGAAATTGGTGCACAAATAAAAAAGTTTTTCTTAGGAGAACCTATTCTGGGGGTTTGGGTTTGTATGGCAGCCCCATGACCCCATTGTCCGATTTAACCGATTCAAACATACAAACTGCCTGCAGCAAAAAGAAGCATTTATGTAAAATTTCAGTTTCATGGCTTTTAAATTGGCCGCGTAAAACACGTCGCAACAGACGTACAGACAGCCGGACATCGCCCAATCGACTCCCCAAGTCATGCTGCTCAATTATGTATACCATAATTTTTAATTTATATGGTCGGAGATGCTTCCTTCTTTGCGTTACATACTTCATGACAAAGTTAATATACCCTTTCACTCTATGAGCGAATGGTATAATAAAATGGATAGAGGGGGATCAAGGGGCCCAATGTAGAGCGTATTCATTAAATTTACAAGTTTTCTGTAGGGATGGAAGGGGTAGATGAATTGGTTCTGGCACATAATATTTTATAATAACATCCAACACCTATCATTTGACACAAGTTTTCCGCGACATTCTATCCAAACATATGGCTAAATATAGGTTTGTAGGGGAGATAGGGGTAGTAAGACCTTCTCCACTTTCAATTACCTCAAAGTAATGTCGTAATTAAGCATCGGTCAACATTTCTGGTCGCTAGCGATATTCTGTCGAAAATTATGGGTGAATTAAACTATCATGGAGGGTTAATTTGTATGGGAGGTAGGGGAACCCTTGGTCAGAATTGGCCCATTTTCAATAACGTCCAAGATTTTATTAAAACAAATATCTGACCAAAATTTCAAAGCAGACACAGGGACATGGCTTATTCGAATCAGGGACCGACCCGTCCCTGTGGGGCCATGGTGCGTTAACTCAGCCGTTTATAGGCAATTTCGAATCAAGGTTACATTGCATATCTTTTCGGAGTGTATATAATGTTGCAAGCACTATATATCTCCTATCCGCACATGTGCGGACATTTTGGACCACGCCGAGATTCGATCTATATATCTCTATATTACTAGCATCGTAGAGTGCGACTCAAACAAGTGAGCCAGAGAGCGTGACCCACAGAGCGTAATACAGTAAATCAATTTTTTGATTGGTCTGAATAAAAGCGTTCTAAATAAAAGGATAATAATACTTGTCAAGCAGTTAGCAGCATTCATGCATTCCCACCAAATTACAGTTTTCCAATATTGGGAGACTTGCTTGACACCTCGAATGATTTGCGGGATAATTTCAGGAGGATTTTTAATGCGGAACAGACTTTTAAAGTGCGGGGCTGTCTCCTAGGATCCGGGACGATTAGTAACCTTATTCAGCAGTTTTCATTTGAATCTGCATAGCAAACTACTGTGGGCCGGTGTGTGTTTCGCCAGTTGAATAGGCCTCTTCGTTTTTGGGCATTTTTGACGCAAACAATTTCATCGGTCTTCCAGGAGTTCTCCCATCGTCCCTTAAGGGAACCTTTCCCAAGCATCGCCAGTACCTCTTTATAATAATACTACACACATAGCGATCGTCAAGTACATAATTTCTATTCGCTCGGTGATAGGGCATCCAACGGGCAAAACTCTTGCCACGATTCGGCATGCCCTGTCAACGACCGAAAAGAGATTTACCTGACGATAGATATATGTGTAGTATTCACTGACCTGGTAGTCTAGAACTGGCAACAAGGAGGCACTGGCGATGCTTGGAAACGGTTTCGGTATCGTTTCGGGACTACCCGACTCCTGAGCTCGCGGTATGCAATCTCCATTCATCCATTCTTGGAATATTATGTCAGTTGGGGCTCCTTTCATAGGTTGCAGCTTTCGTTTACAATCTTATAGTACCGGGTTCTATTTGGACTTTCGATCATTCAAAAAACATACCAGGTGTTTCGGGGGCTAAGTATTGATGTTGTTCTCTGTAGTCCTGTGTAGACGATTACTCGTTTGCCACACAAAAGTGTCAGCTGATATCAAAATACCCAGACCATATTCCTGCTAAATGGGAGCCCTACTTTTGGCAAGGTTGCCAGAGACTTTTTTTGCTGGCTCATTACCCGCGGTAGCCGTCCGTCTTCTCGAAATCAACAAACATGAGGTGTAATGAGGATTTCCATTTGGCGGAATGATCATTAGGAACTTAGAGCGTGTTTATAAGATTGCTTGAAGAGAAACCCTCACGAAAGCCTGTCTGTTTATTAAGGTAAATGCGATCTATTTTATCCTTGTTTCCTATTTGTTCAAAATAATTGTTGCCATCAGCTTGGAGACCCCACGCCAATTATTGCAACCCGTGGATATGCATCAGTACATTGTATTAACCTCGACCTTTCTTAAGAGTTGGGTTTTTGCTAAAACCAGTAAGGGAAAGATATCGTCCATTAAATGCCTTTGATATTTTGTAACTACGATTGAAACAAAAAAGTTTACAACATTTGGCAAAATGGTCTAACGGTACCTGCAGTCATGCCTAAGCAGCGCGCTGCATGATTACTCCATGAAAGAATATCAGCAACTCAGGCACCATAGTAGTGGTCATAGGACTCCTTATGAATCCTAGCCGTAGCTATGTTGAGGTAGAATTAATCCCGACGCGAATGTCATAGAAAGTGCGAATTATTATTATTATTACTAGAGTATACCACTTACCTGTACAGTGGGCGGTTTACGGAAATTATTAAGTTCGCCTAGTATAAAACTTGGTTTCGTCTTAATCGTCTTTTTCGTCGTCGTCGTCGTACTGCCAATTTCCAAATTACTTTTCTCGTCGACACTGTACTGTCTTTTGAATGTCGCTAGCGTTTGCAAATTTTCCTCGAATCGTTCCTTACTCTGTCGAACGAAAGCCTTCAATTTGGTCGAACGTATTTTAATGTGCCCCGCACAGGCGGTTGTAGTTTCAGTACTGGTCGTATTCGTACTACAAATCGTACTGGTCGAATTGTTCAGTTCGGACGATTTCAAATTGTCGGATTGCTCAACGTCTTGCTGATGATGCTGATGCTCGTGGTGCTGTGTTTGTTGTAGTTGCTGTTCCGCCGATTGTTGATACGGTAAGCCGCCGCCGACGTTGTTGCTGCTGCTGCTGCTGGCTTTCGTCGTCTTACGCTGCACTATGAACGAACCTAGTCGAGCCGTAAGTCGATTTTTCGAATTAATCGTCTCGGCTTGCCGTTCATGAACGGAAGATGTACGGACTGACAACATCACAATCATAGCCCGTGAATTTTTGATACAAACAGTTTGTCATAATACAAAAAACCCGATTTTGTCAAAGGAGAAGTTTTTGCAATAAGGATTGAGTTTGTCGATCGTGTATCGTATTGTTCAACTTTGCGATAGTACTGTTGCAGAAGTAGTTTCCGGATTTCATTTGATTTTCAGCCACTCGTGTAGGTGGGGTCTTGTTTGACTTAAAGTCGGCGGTGAGTCCTTGTGATTCAATAGAATACCTCGTACTCCGGCATGACTTCATTACCTACTTATCAGAGTGTCCTTTGCATTGATGCATAATACATTCCGTGCATTCATGCGAGTTTTGTAGAGCCGTGACGTGCTCTGAACCAACTGGTACACTTCTATTATCCTGAAATTAAATTACGTTGATGGCTGCAACTCAGAGGAGAGAAAAAAAAACTGAAAAGCTGGGCACTTCAATCTCGGCTCCTAAATGCAGAAGAAATTCCTTTGAGTTCGTATCAACAACTGTGCCGAGTGACGATTAAAACCAAAAGGCGGATTTTTCTAGGTGTGCCGACTTGCCATCAGGCAGCTCAGTTGCTCGACATGAACGTGGGCGACAGCGACGACGGGGACATACATAATTGAATTCCAGCCTTTGACTTGGTCCTTTGACACTAAATGCTGCACTAAATGTTTTTGTACTTGAGCATGGTGGCTGCGGATAATGTTATCTCCTTTGTGCGAAATTAACTCCATTCTGTGCGAATGTCCGTCTGTATGCAATCGGCGTCGCCGTTCAATTCTCCCGGACAAATATCATCACTTCCTTTCAATTACACTCTATTGCGAAACTCATGCAATGCAAATCACGCTTTTGAATCGGGCCCTGGTCAGGAATCTATATCGCGTTATTGCCGAGTACACGGAGTAGTCCTTTCCGCCTTTGAACAACGGCAAAGCAGCGGAAGTTATTGTTCAAATCGCGGGAAGCCCGGTAAGAAGAAACGGGAACAGCGCGCAATAATCGACAATTATTCTGTATTTATGGTGGACTTAGAGTCCGATCCTTCTTTAGTGTTGGAGCTTTAGAGCCTCTGTGCAGGGCTGTTGGACGTGAAATTCCTGGCTAATGCAATACTTTACGGATACGGACTCATTCGTTCACACAAGGGAGAAATAATTCTTTTGAATTATTCCGGACTTTGCTAGTGATTTACGATTGCAATGGCGATTTCAGCTCTGAGCCCTTCGTGTTTGGTATTCTCTCTTTCGGTCGAGTTGAATCCTAATGTGGTTGAGTTATGAGATTCAGCTTCGGATTAAATTGAAGTCGGCGCGAAAACTTTAAGGAGTATTTGTGCTATTGGTGATTTGATGGTCGAGATAAATCTGCAAGAAAAAAAAAAAGAAAAATGTCAATCAGGAAAAAATTGCGTCTTTAGTTATTTAAAATTGAGTGCAATATTCTAGTGCCTGCTATATAACTTAATCGGAACATATTCTTCCTAATGTCCATGAACTTTTCTCAGCACTATCATACTAACCGTTAGAAAATGCCTCTTACTTGTCGAGCAAAATATCAGGCGTTTTTGTATTCAGTAGAAACTTTGCAAACAGTTTCCTGTCGGAGTTACCATACAAAGTAACTGTGCTAGTATAACTTTCTGCTTTCCATAAATTTTTATATAGACTCCTACACGCGGTAATATACGTCTTTTTCCTGCTACAGGAAGCCACACAGAATGTCGTGTTGGAAAACTGAAACTTTTCTATAGGACATGATGTTCTCGCAGGATAATAAAAAATTGCAATAACGTTACGAATAAAAAAAAAAATGAGAAGAAGAATGTTCCAAACAACATAAGATAACCGGCAACAACGACACGAAACGGGCTAGAGGAACTATAGGACAACACAGGAGAGTATTGGATGGAATGAATACATAGAATGTGGTTCGTGGCATGGCCTGGTGAACGAAGAGTGACGACGACGGCGGAAATTGTGGAAGGAAGAAATCGCTGTTAGGTGTGGGAGCGACGTGACTAAGATGTATTCTACAAATAGGATAAATGATTGTT
The DNA here is from genome assembly GCA_949715475.1 of Microchrysa polita. Taxonomy (NCBI): domain Eukaryota; kingdom Metazoa; phylum Arthropoda; class Insecta; order Diptera; family Stratiomyidae; genus Microchrysa; species Microchrysa polita. Next base: position 70,059,158 of record OX454420.1, read on the forward strand.
GAGGAGTCTTTGGAGTTTGTGCGGTACTTATCTCGGAGAACAGATATAGTGGAATTGGTAAGATATATTATCGCCGAGGCGAAATTGCTTCGTACCTATGTATATTATGTATGGCATTGAACGTGTATAGGGATAGACACAATTGTAATGCCAATGGACTAGTTAAACATTTGGCATTTGGTTGAGCGCTGCCTTTTCTTTCTCAAAGAAATTAAGCAAAGGCCTCTTGGGATGTTCGTGACGAAGTAAAATCTCCCGAATGTACTCTAACGGTAACCACATATCCGATTCACGCAGATTGATTTTGTTTTGTCTGTTATTTGGTATCCGGATGATGATCAACGAATGGCTGAATTCAAATTGTAAGACGAAACCGGACGGGTAAACTTGCAAGACAAGAACCATCGTTCTTACAATCTGAATTGCATAATGCTTGTCTGCTGGCCACTACAAAAGAAGCTCTCGCCGTCCGTTTATTAGCACAAACAAATGGACGGCGAGAGCTTTTATAGTGGCCAGCAGACAAGCAGCATTTCAGATTGTAAGAACGATGGTTCTTGTCTTGCAAGTTTACCCGTCCGGTTTCGTCTTACAATTTGAATTCACCCAATAGCTTTGTTGAATAAAAGTAAGTACACAAGGATTGCATTTAATTTTTGGATTTTCGAGCGTGCTTCCAGTTTTTAAAATTACAGTAACTCGAATTACGTCTTGCCAGCTAGAAATGTTCGAGTAAGGGAAAGTTCGACTAATGGAGTTTAAGCGTAAAGCCATATAATATTTTGTAAAAAAATAATACAAAAAAATACCGGCGTACAGAGGGCTGCCCCCGCAATACGAGGGTTTTTTTTTCAGAATTTTGATGCATAGTGAATATTTTTTGTACATATATTTTATATGCAATAGATAAGAATCGTGCACAGCATGAAATCTTCCCTGTAAATCTAGCGTTTTTCATTCTGTTCCACCTTTAAGTAGACCAATCCAAAAATAGATTTACTATTTACCTAGTATGTAAAAGTACTCCAAGGCAAATCTACAGGCATTTTTCGATTTAAGATTTCTGATAGCCTTTGAGCAAAAAGAAACTCAGGCAAGCGTAAGGATTGCTTGGCTTAATATATGAACTGAATTATTAGGTGTAAGTATACTGTTACTGTTTTTTTTTCCAAGGAAAAGCAACTTATATGAAATGATTCCATTGTGTCCCCTGACGTAAGAGCCCACGCAAGCTTTCCTATGAGTATTAACCAAGTATACTTTTGCAGCTATTCAGGGACACCCTGTTAGCTTGGTCCTGCAAACTTCAAAAATATTTGTGGCAAACACTATCACCAGTCTATGCATTTCCATCAAATTTCATGTACATTGTTTCATCAAGTTAAAAGATATGCATTGAAGAAATGCTTAAGAGGTTTCTCTTGCATTGTGGATGGCCTTTACTAATTACTTACTCGGCTATATTTCCGGTTTGGATACAGTTATTCGAATGAAAATTCGTAGACATATTCCATATGTAATTTTCTAAAAATCCTTATTAGAATTTTCATATTTGGAAACCAGTGTGTGTGTAGCCCACGAATAAATTGAAATTTTACAAATTTACTGTTATTTACTTTTCCTTAGCAAAAGTCAACAGTAATATTTAACGTTACATAAGCCAATACTGACCAATCTTTGTGCAAAGTTTCATATCGATCCCTATTACGGTTTAGAAAAACGGAGGTCGAAAAGGAAGTTTAACTTTAAACGCCAATAACTTTTTTACCGTTATTCGAAAGTGGCAAATTTTAACTGATATGAGATGTACTCGTTTAAATCTTTGATTTTCCAAACGTTCGGGACACCCTGTTATCTTCTTCCTACCAACTTCTAAGGTAACACTGTAACCATTCTACACATTCTTACCAAATTTCATGGCAATGGGTTGAGCCGTTCGCGAGTTATTTAGTGAACAGACGGACGGACGGACAAAAATGATTTCGTAAGGGTTTTTTGAAAAAAAAAAATAAAAATTTCTAAAAAACCCTAAAAATCACATCATCAGGCTCAAAATATCGTAAACGTAAAATTTTTGAGTAAAATTAACAAATAAATTTTTTAAGATTTTTTTGTTGACACAAGAACGTTTTGTGTTGGACTAAAGATTATTGTTTATTATAAAATAAACAATGAACTTTCCCGTGTAAGGGCAGTGTTGGCGACTATAATGTAAAAATAGGTCAATTCCCCAGCCGAATTACTCGTAGGTAGACATGTTCATCGATCCAGACGCATATGTACCGCTCCTAACAAAATTAAGCAATTACACATTAGCGAAAACACAAATTCAGGTATACAGGGTGTCCGGAAACTGCCGCTTAAACGCACCGGATTCCGATTCCAGTCGATTTCCAGAAAAAAAGTGGTACCGAACATACCCCCTTAGCTTAACCCTTTAGCTGCCACAGGCATTTGAAGATTTTTGAAAAATAATTTGCTTGCGCGACTTAAAGCTCAATATCTCCAAAGCTAGACCAGCTAGAATAGTGAAAAAATTCAAATGATTATTACAGCCAACAAATTTACCTATAAAATAAAACTAACCACACTAAAATTGGATAAGAGGTTTGGTTTTTACAGAGCTTCAAAGTTTAATTTGTGTGATTTCACCCAAAAACATTCTATTTTTTCATCTCAATTATCTCCAACTTCGGCCAAGGAGAGGTGCTTGTACGATTCTTCTAGAAATTGGCGCATAGTCTTACGATTATATCTTTTTTACATCATTTTATTCTAGCTCCATTATTTCTAACAGTTTTAATACCTTAAGTGCAGAAAACTAGGGTTAATTTTGGCTCGATTTCGACATTATTTGAATAGATTTTTCCAATTGCAGATCTTGAGGGGCAGTCTGAATTGAATTGTATTGAATTCGAGCTATCATCATTTTGTTTCACTATTCTAGCTGGTCTAGCTTTGAAGATATTGAGCTTTCAGTCGTGCAAGAAAATGATTTTTTTCAAAAATCTTCAAATGCCTGTGACAGCTAAAGGGTTCAACTAAGGGGGTATGTTCCCTACAACTTTTGCTGGAAATAAACTGAGGAATCATAATCCGGTGCGTTTATGCGGCAGTTTCCGGACACCCTGTATTTCAACGTCTATGACTTTATATGAAGTACATATATATAAATCGCATATGCCTTTCACATATCCCACACTTTTAACGGTCCATTGACACGCAAGAAAATTGTTAACGTATCTTTCCAGACTATAGACTAGACTACACCTAACTTTGTGCTCAAATTATCTACTCGTCTCGTAAAAAGCCAGAGTAGGTACCTACATACCAAAGCCTCTTCTTGGTAAAATAAAATGTTGAGTTCACTTTGACGAAAGAGAAAGAGAGATGGGGTAGTTTGAAACACGTAAAAATAAAACTAAACGTAGTAACAACAGAAAACTTGCAAGGGAGCCCAATTAAGTAATTAGATAATTAGATTTTAACTTTCACTCACTGTGAAAAATTAATGCAAAGAGAAGGAGAGAGGGAGTTTGAAGAAGTGACTTGACGAGCAGAGCAACTTATCTAGTATAAAAAATACGTGCTTATTATGACTAGTTAAAAAAAGGACGACTAATAAAACCTTTTTAGGCTCTCAACTATGTCGAGTCCTTCATCACAAGTAGGAAGGCTTATCCTTAGAAATTGTAGAATTTTCGAGTATGGCTTGAAACCGTTTTTAATTAGAATTGTATGCCTATTTATGTAGAATGGAATTTTTTATTGAATTTGCAGTTTTCAGCACAATTTGAGAGAAAATTGTCAATGTAACGTAAGGACAATTTGATTCTCTGTAAGATTATTATTATAAGCAACATGCACTTGTAAAATGGAATGAATGGTACTCGTAATTAAGTTTATCTTTAACAATTAAAATCTTTTCGAAAAGTTTCGTACGTAAAGTCAGCTTGAAGCGGACCGGCAGTATGGTGTTTTTAATGAACCACTTAGAGAAAGAGAAGATTTTTAAGTCGACAAAATTAAATTTGGACAAGTATAATTTTTCGGGCACTTTTGAAGATTTATTCGCTGCTTCTGATTTGTCAGTTCTTAAGAAAAATGGCATATTTAGTCGGCAAAATCCTGCATCGGAAATTTTTTTGAATTATGGTTGGGAATGGTCCTCAGATTACGAGATTAAAAGTCCCAAACGATTGGGGGTCCGCAACCTTAAAAAAAAGGGGAAGGGGGGGGGGATTTCTGTTCGGGTTTTTTGCGATTATTTCAAAAACGACAAGAGATATAGAAAAATGGTATAAGGACGAACAAAAACTACATAAAATTACCTTTGCAATGATATGTAACACATTCGAGTTTAATTGAATATTTCGGCGTTAAGCTACAGTCACATTTGGCGAGCTACTAGTACTAGTAAAGTTGCATTCGAGAAATCACCATAGGCAACGACACGTAATAAACAACGAAAACAGTGTCATGTAAATGGGTGACTATGCGTTGTTACGACGTCGTCACCGAAAGTGTGATGCAACTGGACGCGCAACTAGTCACCCTATATACAGGAGTTAGTTGCAAACGTGAAATTACTACGGTGACGACGTCGTAAACAATCAACAAACTGTTGTGCAATTTAACTAGTAGCTAGTCAACAGACACATTTTCTAGATACTAGTGGAATAGGACATGTTCAATTCGACTAGCACCCAGCCAGCGAGTGAATATACGCTAAAATTATTTTTCGGTGGATTTCGAATTAACTGCTCAACCGATCGACACGAAATTCAGTGTGAATGTGTAAAATGGTAGGGTATTTGCTACGAATGCCTTCGAGATTACGAAATGGTCACAGGGTGTCCGAGACGAGGTGCGAAAGTCGATTATTCTATTTGTCATCGGAAAAGGGTGTGTCGGCTCGTATATCGAAATGAAATTCAGTGTAAATTTGCAGAATGGTAGGCTATTTGCTACAAACACCTTTGAGATTACGAAATATCAACAGGGTGTCCTAACAAAGGTGCAAAAGCTGATTATAATCGGCAATAAATTTAGTGTGAATATGTAAAATGATAGGGTATTTGCTACGAATACCTTCGAGATTACGAAATGGTAACAGGGTGTCCGAGACGAGGTGCAAAAATAGATAATAATCAGCAATAAATTTAGTATGAATGTATCGAGTGGTAGGGTATTTTCTACGAATACCTTTGAGAATCAGAAATGTTAACAGGGTGTCCCAAACGAGGTGCAAAAGTAGATCATTTTGTTAATAATGGTTAAAAGGATTTACCAGATGACCAGTGTTTGTATATGCCGGTTCATTTTATTTGTCATCGGAAAATGGTGTATATCGACATGAAATTCAGTGTAAATATGTCGACTGGTAGGTTATTTGCTACAAATACCTTTGATATTGGGAATTGCTAACAGGGTGTCCTAAACGAGGTGCAAAAATAGATAATAATCAGCAATAAATTTAGTATGAATGTGTAGAATGGTAGGATATTTGCTACGAATACCTTTGTAGTCGGGAAATGTTATCAGGGTCTCTCAAACGAGGTGCAAAAGTGGTTGTCATAATCAGCATACCCAACAAACAATGGCTAACAACACAATACAAAAATTCGAAAAACCTGCGGTTACAGAAAACATTCACAAAAAGTGACTGTTTGCTGTGCATTTTCGTCGAAGGGTCGCTACCCCTATTTTTTCTATAGTCTGTATCTGCGACTAGTGTCATTTTAGCATTTCAAATAGAAAAGGCAGAGCCAGGCTACTTTTAGTGTTTTGGAATCAGTAGAGGGCCAGGTGTCTAAAAACTGTTTTTGGTAAAAAAAAAAACATGTTTATCATATTTATTTATAATTGTGACTGGCATATAAAGAAGAAGAAGACATTTGAGAGACCCTGATAACATTTCCCGACTACAAAGGTATTCGTAGCAAATATCCTACCATTCTACACATTCATACTAAATTTATTGCTGATTATTATCTACTTTTGCACCTCGTTTAGGACACCCTGTTAGCAATTCCAAATCTCAAAGGTATTTGTAGCAAATAACCTACCAGTCGACATATTTACACTGAATTTCATGTCGATATACACCATTTTCCGATGACAAATAAAACGAACCGGCATATACAAACACTGGTCATCTGGTAAATCCATTTAACCATTATTAACAAAATGATCTACTTTTGCACCTCGTTTGGGACACCCTGTTAACATTTCTGATTCTCAAAGGTATTCGTAGAAAATACCCTACCACTCGATACATTCATACTAAATTTATTGCTGATTATTATCTATTTTTGCACCTCGTTTCGGACACCCTGTTACCATTTCGTAATCTCGAAGGTATTCGTAGCAAATACCCTATCATTTTACATATTCACACTAAATTTTTGCCGATTATAATCAGCTTTTGCACCTTTGTTAGGACACCCTGTTGATATTTCGTAATCTCAAAAGTGTTTGTAGCAAATAGCCTACCATTCTACATATTTTACACTGAATTTCATGTCGATATACGTGCCGATACACCCTTTTCCGATGACAAATAAAATAATCGACTTTCGCACCTCGTCTCGGACACCCTGTTGCCATTTCGTAATCTCGAAGGCATTCGTAGCAAATACCCTACCATTCTACACATTCAAACAAAATTTACTCCCGATTATAATCAGCTTTTGCACCTTTGTTAGGACACCCTGTTGATATTTCGTAATCTCAAAGGTGTTTGTAGCAAATAGCCTACCATTCTACAAATTTACACTGAATTTCATGTCGATATACACCCTTTTCCGATGACAAATAAAATGATCTACTTTTGCACCTCCTTTGGGACACCCTGTTAACATTTTCCTACTTCAAAGGTATTCGTAGCAAATACCCTACCATTATACACATTCCCACTGAATTTCGTGTGGATCCGTTGAGCCGTTAATTGGAAATCCACCGAGCAATAATTGTAGTGTATATTCTCTTCCCAGTAGAATAATTGAACATGTCCTATTCCACTATTAAATACATTTTACTACTTACTAGTAAAATTGCATAACACTTTTTTGATTGTTTACGACGTCGCGTCGTCACCGTGGTAATTTCGCGCATACAACTAATTCTTAGGTAGATAGGGTGACTATTCACGCGTCTAGTTGCACACACTCTCGGTAACGAACGTCGTAACAACACCCATTTATATGACATTGTTTCGTTGTTGACGTCGTCGTCACCGTGGAGATTTCTTGTATGCATGCACTAGTAGCTAGTACTAGCACGGTCTGACTGTAGCTTTAGACTAGAAAATTAATTAGAATATTTTTATTTTAGATCTTTTTAGGGTTTTTTAGAAATTTTTTTTCATAAAACCCTTATGAAATCGATTTTGTCCGTCCGTCTGTCCGTCTGTTCACTAAATAACCCGAGAACGGCTCAACCGATTGTCATGAAATTTGGTAGGAATGTGTAGAATGGTTACAGTCTTTGGCACATATACCTTAGAAGTTGGTAGGAAGAAGACAACAGGGTGTCCCTTCGACTTCTTTAGTTTTTATCGGAGATTGACGTATGGGTATTTAAATCAAAGATCTAAACGAGTACACCTCACATCAGTTAAAATTATCCAGTTTCGAGTAACGGTAAAAAAGTTATTGGCGTTTAAAGTTAAACTTTCTTTTCGAGCTCCGTTTTTCTAAACCGTTATAGGGATCGATATGAAACTTTGCAGAAAGATTGGTCAGTAGGGCCTTATATACGTTAAATATTCAGACTGTTGACTTTTGCAAAGGAAAAGTAAATAACAGTAAATTTGTAAAATTTCAATTTGTTCGTGTGTAGGTTTCCAAATATGAAAATTCTGCTAAGGGTTTTTAGAAAATTACATATGGAATATGTCTACGAATTTTCGTTCGAATAACTGTATCCAAACCGGAAATATAGCCAAATAAGTATTTAGTAAGGGCCTTTCACAATGCAAGCCTCTTAACCATTTCTTCAATGCATATCTTTTAACTTGATGAAACAATGAACATGAAAATTGGTGGAAATGCATAGAATGGTAATAGTGTTTGCCACAAATATTTTTGAAGCTAGTAGGACCAAGTTAACAGGGTGTCCCTGAATAGCTGCAAAAGTATACTTGTTCAATACTCATAGGAAAGCTTGCGTTGGTTCTTAACACAATGGAATCATTTTATATAAGGTTGCTTTTCCTTGATTAAAAAACATTAACAGTAGATTTACAGCTAATAATTCAGTTCATATTAAGCCAAGCCATCCTTACGCTTGCCTGAGTTTCTTTTTGCTCAAAGGCCATCAGAAATCTTAAATCGAAAAATGCCTGTAGATTCGCCTTGGAGTACTTTTATACAAACTGGGTAAATAGTAAATCTATTTTTGGATTGGTCTAATTAAAGGTGGAACAGAATGAAAGGCGCTAGCCTTCCATTCTGGAACGCGTTTGTTTAGACCAATCCAAAAATAGATTTACAGGAAGCATTTGATTAATGTTGTGCACAATACTTATTTATTGCTTATAAAATACATGTACAAAAAATATTCACTATGCATTAAAATTCTAAAAAACCCTCGTATTGCGGGCGCAGCCCTCTGTACGCCAGTATTTTTTAAAAGCTCCATAACTTTTGAAAGAATGCTAGTTCAGCCGTAAAATTTTGTATAAGTATTCACAATAAGTTCAAGATCATTTTAAGGTAAAGATTGAGTCGCTCCGGTCAAGGGCCCCCATTATCCCCCATATCAATTTGTCAAAATGGCATGTCCATAACTCCCCCCAAAATAGGAGCAGAGTGCTAAATTTTGGTTGGTTGCGATCTCCTCGGCACCGCTGGGCAGTCGACAAATCGCCGCCCTCCGTCACTGGTTAATTCTGGAAGTAATTATACCAGTCGCATTAACCCATATAAGCCCAAATAATTTTTTTCTCGAATATTGAACTTTTTTTGGTATATATATGAAGTCAGCAATACTCCAAAGCATATTTGCGAAAAAAATATGTTTTTGTAATTGTTGTTGTTGTAAATAACAGGCGCCCCAAAAATGGGGCGATGGGCATGTTAGGCTCCATATAGATTACATACAAATTTGCTTGAGCCATAAAGGGAAGACACAAGTAAATGTCAATTTTTTGCTGTTTTTTGGTAAAAACTTATTATTTTGAACTGGGGATCGTAAGGTAAGCCAGGTGGAGTCGAATCAAAAAGCATTTTGGCGAGGTTTCATGGGAAAATGTACTTAGACACCACATTGCATTAGGTATATATTTTTGCTTCAATTGTTGTAGTCAGGGTGAAGTTCATCTTGAGTAGTCTCACCTACTCAACCGCCCTTATTGGGGTCAGGTGGCTCCCGGAGCCAGATTACTTGAACGACTGAGAGCTCGCTGGATGTACTTCGTAGGTGAGGATGTCCACCAGCTGGAGGACAAGGTCAAGGTAACAGCGACAATTGGAGGTCAACGATGAAGATGGGCAAATCCCGGTGTCAGGCTATCGTTCCACATTGATGATGATGAAAGGTGACACAGTATACAAAATAATTTCGTTAATCCTTGTTTGACACCAATATTTGTATGTAGAGGTTGTCGTTTTCGTATGCAGTAGAGCAGAGATTTAGAAGAAATTATTTATTCAAGGCTTGATTGTCCGTAGACTTATATCTAGCAGCTAATACTACCAACCCCCCAATAATAATTATTTCATAATTTGTAAGGTATTTTTCGCAGAATCTGTTGAATGTGATTTCTGATACAAAAGCAATATAATTTCAGTAGGGAATCCTAGCCGAAAAAAAAAACAATTATTATCTAACATTTGTCGAGAATCAATTTTTACCGTTAACTAGGGTACTAGTACTTATTATTTCCTTTAGAATGTTTATGTGGCCATAGACGCCCAACGTCCCATTTTTGGGGCATCAACCAAATCAATTCATATTTTCGTCGGTTGGTTAGACATTTCATGTTTATGGTTACATTTCGTTTCTTACATCTCTTTTGACGATAAAATTGCTACTACTAAATTATTTTTATAAAAATAAGCTGAATTATTTTGTATTGTTTTCGTTTGCATCTGTCGAAAACACTCTATTTCAAAAGAAAAGGCACAAAGTTAGCCAAGATACAGCTACCACGTTTTAGTTACAGCTTTGCCAACATCTTTTCAAAGGATATTAGTAAAAACCCTTTCAAAAAATTTTACCAGTTTAATTTAAAAATTTAAAAAGTGCACTGTTTTAAAAATGGGTCGTTGGGCATATATGGGTTAACATGAATGGCTTAACGAAGCTGTATAGTGATGTGCAAATTTCCATAGAGTTTATGCGAAAAAGGCAATTATCTGCTATTCTTACGAGTGTTTGTAGTCTTTTAAACATGATTTAATGATGCAGAGCTCAATTGCGGATTTACCAATAGGCTGATTAGGTTGGGGCGGCAAATTTGGAGCAAATAACAAATTTCAACGCCATGCTATACATCACTTATTCTTCTCGTGAAGTGTGTTTGTACCTCAGGGAGACACATAACTGAAGAACTGCTATTTGTCATCGTTATCTCATAGCTTTGACATGCTCTGTGGCTCACTTGGTTGAGTCGCACTATACGATGCTAGTAATCTAGAGGTTCGGAGATCCAATCTGGACGAACCCAGAAAATATATAGTGCTTCCAACATTATATACACTCCGAAACTCTATATGCAATGTAACGTTGACTCGAAGTAGCCTATAAACGGCTGAGTGAACGCACCATGCACCAAGAGGTTATGGTACAGAGAGAGATCTCAGAGCTTGAAAAACTAGGAAGGATTTATTATTAAAGACGAAAAGCAAAGATACCTCTTATAACCAATTACTTGCAGGCTGAAATTCGCAACCAAGCTCTTTTGTAGGGTTTTTTGGAATTTTTTTTCGAGAATCAAATCAAAGGACTTGACGAGAACATTTTATATTAGTTATTTTTTTCCAGTTTCAAATAACGGTAACGGTGTTTGAAATTAACCTTACGTTATCACCTCGGTTTTTCTAAACAGTTATGGTATGGGTACCGATATGAAACTTTGCACAAAGTTAGTATGAGCTAATATCCCATCGACAAGCTTAAAGCATTTTACAGCCAGTGTAAACGACCATGCTACAAGTATGCTTTAAGCTTAAATTATGTAAAAATATATGTATGTATACGAGTAACCGACGGTAAGTCTGTTTACTTTTGCTAAGAAAAACTAAATAACGGTAAAGCAAAGATGCGTCAAAATGAAAGAAATGGGTAGTTGAACTCAAGTCTAAAAATTGTACTCGTACGTCGTACATGTGCACGAAGACATGTGATTTGGACCAATATTCAAACCTTTTTTTCCAATGAAAATGTGTAAAAACCCAGGTCACAAACTTGATTGAAATCAATCGGTTTCCGACCACTCTGAACATATTAGCTTAAAATATGCCTTTTTGTGTATCTTGAATTAATATTTATTTAAAATAGACCTGAAATCCTGCATGATATTTGTATGGATAGTAACATTTATTGTGTTTATGGTAATTTTCACCACTGTCTGTAATAATAATTATTGCATGGTGTAATAATTTTCATCATTTCGTACATGAACAGTATTTAACAGAAATATTTGTGTAATCAAGTTAATTTCCGTAGACGTTTCCGAATTTTTGATCTTGCGGCTTAATCGAAAAGACAATGATATTTGGCCAATGAATAAGAAAATCCGAGAAGGAAATGCAAATAACCGCATAATACACTAGATATGCGAATTTTTTTCGGGACCAAAATATTTTCTATGGTAACTTGATTTTGTAGCTTCGATGATATTTCTCATACGAATTTTATATGGAAAATTAATTGTAAACAAAATCATGCACATGCACAGCTTAATTCTGTAACTTCGTAGTAGGGGCGTCGGAAAAATGGGGGGCAATGAATACGAAATTTCTAAATTAATAGATGCTTCAAATTAATTAATCAGCAACGTTCCTGTTGCATAACTGTATACCAACAGCATCAAAATTTACACTATTGTGTGAAAAGTATATTTAAATGGGATTGCACAGCGTTGCATGGTATAAATTCGCTTAAATACAAAATGTTAAATAGTGTGTATTCCAATGCATTGCGGTTGGAATACTCCAACTAATGAAAAAGCTAAAAAGTATTAAACCATACCAGCCCCAAAAACTAAATTTCCTACGCCACTGCTAGCTATAAAAAAAAACAAATTGGCCCCTTTATTTTCAGATATTTCGTTTCCTTCTTTTTCTTCTTCATTGTATTTGGCTCAGGCCAGGCTTTGAGTTTGACACCCCCCTCATAGAGCTTGGTAGGGGTGGCAAAATTTCAACAGCATACTAGCGGCAAATGTGTAAATCCGCCACTGGCAGAACTTGAGTGAAATTTGCAGTTAATTCACTTCTTAGGAAAGGCATTTTGACTGAACTACCAAACAAAGTTATTTTTGAATTCAAATTAATATTCATGGATTTGTGAATATACTTTTTCGGCATGCGTAAATACCATTGAGTAAAGTACTGATAGAGAGGCATAGAGAAGCGACAAATTACACAATTTTACAATAAGCCGTGAAGCTGACAGATTTTGATTTGACACTGCGATATGACTAGTGTCAACAGATAGACTTCCTAAGGATCCTCCATCCACAATTTCTAATCAATTTACTTCGTAATAACACCATTTTACAATGCTTGACATCGCTTTTCAACTCAAATCAGTAAATTTACATATGGTTTAAAACCTATATTGACATTCGAAATAGAAGAAGAAAGATGTAAATTTAGCAAGAGGAAAATATGCCTAAGGAAAATCATGATCAAACAAACATGATAAGAACAAAACCAATTGCCATTCCGTTTAGTTGGTAATTGCGGATTTACCAGCTGATTGCGTAGGCTCAACCCTAGAGCGGCCAATTTTAGGGCGGTATATATGTAAACCTAAAGCGACCGTCAGTTTTACTTTAGATATCTCGAAATGTCTACATATTTTAGAAGGTAAAATTATTGGAACTATGATAAAATATGCCGCCCTAAACATTTGTCGCCCCCCCCCCCCCCCCCCGGCACTTGCCCACATGTGAAGTACGGCCGCGCATGTCATTCTCTTTTCTAAAACAAAAAGGATTTCATATATAGGAAAGTGATAAACACTGAACAATAAATGAAAGCAAACAATAATATACAAGTATTTCTGTTCTGCGTTCGAATCACGCAATTACAGAACAGAGAACAGTCAAGGTTAAGGTTGGTTGCTTGCAAAAATTGACAGAAAAAAAACAGCAAAAGGAGCACCAGCCACCCACGAGACCCACGTGTACACACTAACACGCAAACAATGCGCTATTTGTGCTTTGTATAATAATGAAATTGACGATGGAGGCAGGATGCCTATATATTTTTGGTAAAGCATCCCCCAAGCATATTCGGTGCTTTAAAAATTAAATTTTGAGGATGCTGATGTGGTTGTGCACAAAAACCTTGAAAGTGGGTCTTTTTAATGTGCAAAAAATAGGCATTATTTATTTGTTCTATGTCAAAGCTTTTGTTGGTCGGTAATAAACCAGTAAAACGTATCGACTGTCCCGCTGGCGCCTTAGCATGTCTTTGATCCATGCAGCGTATCCGTTCAATTTGAATCCATTAGCATTGTCTATTAGTTAAATGGCGTTTTAATGAAGCCCCTTAAAAGTGCTATAAAAACCACATTTTATTTGAAAATTGGATTGTTAACGCCATTGCGTACCTACTCATCGCATAAACTCTCTGCACTTAACTCCATTATGAATCGCTTAATATGCTTTAACGACCCCGCTTTGAATTATATGCGAAAAGTGTCCGTAAATACTTTCTTCAGACAAGAAGTGCATTTATTTCAGTTGGCTGACTTTTCTTTGTCACACTATAGCAGATTGTTTTAATGGGTTTTGTCTCGGGAATGTTTTGAACTGAAATTATGCATATTTCATTTTAGGCAAATTGTATTCGCATGCATAGTTAGAATGACTGGACAATTACATAAAATGTTATTAATTGGTCTTCTTATACTTTTAATCAAGCACATTCAGCACAACTGACGGAAAATGCTGTCAACATCTGCCTCAGATCCAATTTTCTTCTTACAATCGCACTCGACTAGGTAGCTTTCGCTTTTTCGGTTAATTTCTTCCCATAAAAATATTTACGATCACACAGCACTACTTTATCTGTGTTTGGCATACCAAACAACAAGAATCTTATCCTTGTAAATAAGAACGGCAATTGACCTAAATCGGCAGCTTGCTGTGCTTCCCTAAAACATTTTTGTGGAAAATTTCGCAACGTAAATAGGAAAAACAACTTAATGGGTAAAAATTAACGATTGGTGAACTCTATTTAGACTAGAGATAGGTACAGAGGCGAAAAAAAGTGTCGATCTCAAGGCAACTAACAATGCGTCGATAAAGGCAAAAAGCAGCTGTATCATCACTTCACGGCAGCCATTATGCGAGCAAATTCCGTTCAGTACTGTATACGCGTAGACAAGGACATAAAGGGACACACAACACGACATCCGTACAATATAAAGGAGTCGTCAAGCCAGAGTCAAAGCCAAAACGAGCAAATTCCAGGGAATAGCTCTCGCCAGGCTTAAATTATCCATTAGATGTCACGTGCAGCACGGAACAGTCGACAACAACGGGGCGGTGACACAGAGAAGGATATTCGACACGTTCTTCAAATAAATTACGTTGATTACCATCGCCTTTATACGAATGGCACAACGACAAACATTGCAACAGACAACGACAATAACTTCAGGACAACAATAACAATGAGTAGATACTAACAAAAGGCTTAACTAGTGTTCGCGTTTTATATCTTCAACTCACGCAGGATAATTTGTTTAAATCGCGAACCAAGGCTGAACTCACTATGCTTTGTACGTGGTGCACGTAAGGTTGATTTAGGTAGGAGACAGTTGTGGACTGGTAACTGGTGAGACAATTTTGGCTAAGGATGTGTTGCAGGATTCCGTGGCAATGAATACGAGCAGTCACTGTTAGAAGATGAGTGATGTTGTTTGTTTTTATTGTATTGTCGAAATTGGTAGCAAATCGATTTTGCTAGGATTTACGGGTAACGTACGTCTAAGCCAGTACTTCCCAACCGGTGGGGCGTGACGGTCGACAAAGGGGGCGCGGGCTCAACACAAGTCTTGATGTGATCGATTATATTACAAAGGCTATGAGGTGTTAAAATTCTTCGATTCGTGAACAAAATTTATAAATCGCTGCAACCACTATAAAGTATATTAGTGGGGAGCCTCTGTTCAAAGTTTGTTTGATGATTTTCGCTGAAATGGTTTTAGAAATAGAGACCGAGGGAAAAACCAGGAGTACACCTTAAACTTGAAATGATGTTTCATAAAATACATGTAGCCACTCCAATGACTTCAATGTTGCTTGTTGACGTACCGCTGAGCCTGAAAATGGAACTCGCCTGGGAAAATGAGATCTTGGTCTAAAATCGGATCCTTATTCAACATTTCTAATGCGCCATAACCCAAGGTAGTAGGGATATAGGGCCAAATCTAGCCCTCCGGCAATGCCCAATTCAGTTGTATACTAGCCACTACGGCTGCTACGTTTTCTTCACTTCGTATCTACCAGTCAAATTCAAACATTGCCATGGCGAGACGAATTTCCTGCTCACTGAAGACATGTTTTACAATTTAAGTGTGGAATCAATTCAATATTCAAATGAGCTAAATGTAAGCATTGAAGTTGCTCATAAATTTAAAATGCGACAATATAATTCAAGCTGATCTGATTAATTCAAGATCTCTGTGAGATTGTTCCAAGCGATGGCAAATTTTCTCTCATTATTTGTCAACAAGGCGAATTCTTAACAAAAGAAATTAATGAGCTAAAAAAAACGCCTCCTTCCGTTCTTGAGCGAAATTTTCTTCGGGAGGCGCCAGATTCTGCAAACGTTGCAAGGGGGGCATGCACTGAAAAAGGTTGGGAACCCCTGGTCTAAGATATATGAATGACACACACTATTAACTTTAAGTGGGTGCGGCATCACTCCTTATGACACTCATATGCACATGCTTAGACTCTGGCTAGGGGTCTAGAATTTAGAGTAGAACAAAGTATTCAAATATACTTCCTGCCACCCCAGAATATGGTGTTGAAATGCAAATATAAAATATTTATGAAGCCAAGTAAAAGAAATTATAATCCAATTTCACTCACCATTCTGTTAGATGTTAGAAGAACTGCATTGAGCTTGTTATTTTGTCCATTAAATAGCGCATAAAGGTCACGATTTTAACTTTCGCGCTAAAGCAAAAGCACGAAACGTTTTTTACTCAAAGCTGAATAAATATGACTTAATTAGGACAGTGCAGATAAAAGAATGACTGCAAAAATTTTAGTAATCAATTCATCAGACAGAAGCTATACTAATCTGGTTGGTTAAGTTGATAGCGCGTGAATCCTCGTTTAATAACCGCACGGAGTTTTGGAGTCATGAATTCCTGGTTTCCTCTATTTTCGTTAATGACAGGCTTCGATTGGATTTCATATCTGCCTAGGAAGGTGTAAGCCAAAATTAAAATCTGGTCGCTACTGGATCGAGGAGAAAACTGAAACTCAACTAAAAAATCGTAAAAAAAAACTCTGTGGTTTACGCATAAAAAAATGTTAAATTCAAATTAAAGTTCCATATTGAAGTAAACGGATTGGATCACCGAAGGGTTGGCTACGATATCCCGCTAATTCAAAATACCAATTTTCAATATCCCGTCATTGAAAGTAAGTATTATGTTTGCAAATCGTGCGCGATTTATTAATGAATTCTTACCTTCTATGACGGGATATGAAAAAGCGCCACCACATTTACCGTTAAAATAATAGGTTTCTTTTAATGGGTATACTTAAGTCTCGGAGACCTACGGAACAGGTGACTTAATTTGAAAAAAGGTGTTCTGGTCTTTCGGTAGTCGAGATCTGAGTATGACAGTCAGACGGGCTCAATTATCAACTTAAAAATAAATAACAGGCGCGACAATCCAACATTGGACTAAGGCCGCAGGATGTGTTAGTGACATCCTATTTCCAAGATCTTATCTGCTTTTTGTTGAGGTAATGAGATCAGCATCACGATCAGCAGCAGGGGCGAACCCAGGAATTTATTTCGGGGGGTGATTTGTATTTGCAAAGTGGCTCATGAAATCCAACGCTTTAAATGTTCTTAGACCTTCGGCTTAAGAGTTCCCATATACTGTCCGATCGATTGACCAATCTATCTGACGCCCGTACAGCACATCTCTCTCGATTACCGTAACACCTAGTGGAGCATGGTGCGTTGATGACTACCGTGTGTAGTCCATCAACGTTACAAAGACAATTGAATTCGGAGTGTGATACGGTTGCCAGCCATACCACTTCCTAGTCGCATTGTTAGTTTATTATTCTACGATAAGAATATTTCTTATCATCTTCTTCTGAATCATAAACTTGCGACGAGTCGTGCCGAGTTCGGAAACTCGTTTCTCTATGAGTGTCTATTTCACAGAGTGGCGACCGAACGATCACGGCCACAGCATATACACTATGCAATTTATCGCGCAATCTGAAATGACAATCTCGCGGTTCACACGAGACAACACACACATTGCGAAAATTATAGATTTTATGGCGATGGAAGATCCATTGCTACTTTCGATGGAGAATGGGCCTGTCTAGACACTCAATTTTCGTTCATCTTCGTTATTTTGACAATTGAAACTTGGGAGGTCTGCCCTATTTAAGAAAGGTAAATTCTTGAACGCGATTGCAAATGTTGAATATGTCAACAACTTACCATCTATTCATAATATTAAAAGAATTGATCATTAATCTGTGCTGAACAAAGCCGCGACACACATCTAACGATAAATAATGACCAGATGTGGATAGAATGAAGCATTCATCTCTTCTGATTACTTGACACAATCAGTTCAATGTTGAAAGTGAAAACGGAGCTTGAAGACGATAGGGAAGACAAAAGCGCGCATGTGTGGATATAGCCAATGACCGCCACAACCACAACATGAAGAATGACCACTGGTTTATGTCAATAAATCCGCAACTGAAAACACATGATTATCATGACAGATTGTATGAAAAATTGCATGGCAATATGTTCCACACATCCAATAAAAAAAATGGATTAGATGGTCACATACACCTTCCAATTTATCGGGCAATCAAAAAATTGCTTCAATCGGTTGGAAGGTCTATGGGCTCTTTAAAACGATAGTCTGACGTCGGGCATAGTGAAAATCATCACTTAGGTATTTGATTTATCAATAAAGATATTTTGTGTGCATTTTATTCATACCTATAATTTTCATTTTAAAATTTCGGGGGGTGTTTCATCCCCCAAATCCCCCCCTTGGGTTCGCCCCTGCTCAGCAGTGTTATTTATCCCCATAAATGGGTACTCGCTTAACATCTGAGTGTGATCATAGTCCGTCACAAGCTCGTGAGTTCGAAAAACACCATGATCCACGTTGAGATTCGAACTCATGACCGTGTGCACCGAAGGTGCGCGCACTAACCGCTAGACCAGCCAGACTACATTAAAAAATTAAAGGTGATCAAAATATAACTTCATACTATTCGACAGATATGTATACCTAATTTATGAAAAAATGATTCAAATTTCTATTGACATTGTAGAAAGTTTGCAAAGGGTATTCCATTTCTTACATTTAAAGAAACTGTTCCTCATTCTTTTCATAAGTTAGGAAATTCTGTGTAGAAATTATTTTTTTTTATAAATATAATTCAAGGGAGTTCAATAAGTAAGGTTATTTCGGAGTTACTGGACTATTAGAAAACTTTTAGAAAATTGAAATATTTCTTTGCTCGTATCCTAAGATAGCGTGAATGGTGTGTTCGGCTTAATTTAAGGCAGAAAAGGATTTTGCTGATTTCTTCTATTTTTGGTATCATTTAAGTTTTAGGTCACATCCGAAAGGCTCAAGCACCTTATACATGCTTACGAGGTTATATTTTGCCTAGCTAATATCTTTTGGTCGTTATATGGGATATTGTTTACTTTAGACTGCAACCACGCTGTCCGGGGTTTACCAAAGATCAAGGTTGTAGACAACATACGCCTGACAGAGATAGAGGCGATGGGGGAATTTAACAAAAACTAACGTTTTTTGAATTTCCCATTGTCTCTGTTTCTTTTAACCGTATGTTGTCTACAACTTTGATCTTTTGTACCGCACGGTTTGGCAAACACCGGTCAGTGTGGGGCCGGGATTAGATGTGTGCTCTGCGTTTCGAAAATATTTAATTCTTAAGTTTTAATGATTGATCAGGAATGCCGATGCCGCAGAATTTTTTGGTACACTTATGCTGGCCTAATCCTTTAAACTAGTTTTGAAATTTACTTCTTTAACCCTCGGAGAAACTGATGTCTGAATAGTCACATAAGGTACTAAAGGGTCTGGGCAGACCCTACTGTATTTGTGGACATTTATCTATATGTACTTTTATTATTTTTGTTTTGTTTTTGTTGTTTTTTTTTTTCATATTTATTAATTTACAATAACCTTGGAAAAAGCATAGTAACCCATGCCATGCGTTAGTCCAGAATGGATATGTGATCACACAACCCATATGTGTTTGACTCCAAATTTATTACACTACACTCCACGAAATAATTCAAACGTCAAAATATTGTCGATGCAATTATTAACCCTTCTGTCGTCGCCTACGAGCTATTATGCCTAAGGTGTAGCTGAATTTTCTGTGAAATCAATCTTAATTTTTGAAGAGGTTTAATTTTGGATCTTGAAACAGTTTACATACTATGTCTTACGATGATGCGCCGTTTTTTTCGTTTCTTTAGACATAGTTTACATTTCGCCGAACGTTTGATCGCAGTTGTGGTCGTCGGTTCCTTTGAAATACAGGGTGGGCAAAAAGTCCCTTTCCTATTTATATATGTAATAACTTTTAAATAAAGTGATTAAAACCAAAAAAAATATCGCAAAATGAGCTTTAATTTGTGTATTTTATTTACATTAGATCAGACAATGAACTTGTTGTAACATGACTTTCCAAATCGTATCATCTCGAAAAATGGTAACATAAAACGGTGGCTATTTTCGCCTGATCTGACGGCTTCAGACTTTTTTCTATTGCACACTTCTCGAGTTTCTATGGGACTACCTCAACGAGAAGGGTTACGTCAACAAACCACAGACTTGACCGAAGTTAAAAGAGAACATTCGAGCGGAAATTGGGCAGATCACACCGGTCACACTCCAAAACGTTATCAAAATGTCGTGAAAAGAGCCCATTCTTGCGTGAATTCTAATGGTGCACACTTATCGGATATAATTTTCCACACCTAATGTAAATAAAATACATAAATTAAATCTAATTTTACGATATTTTTTTTGGTTTTAATCACTTTATTTTAAAGTTATTACATATATAAATAGGAAAGTTACTTTTTGCCCACCCTGTATATATGGAAAGGGGTGGAAAATATTGTTGAACGATATTTTTCATCAAGATATAGTACCAATGGTCTGTCTGGATCTATACGCTAACAGAAGGGTTAAATATCACGTTGGCATTTTAAGAGAGTAATAAATATTACGCGGATTTTATATTCTCAATTGTAAACAAAAAATTGACGTTTGAATAAAATGTTCACGCATACTATGAACTGCAATAATGTGAAAACGGTGCCATTTTTATTTTCTGATGGCCATTCTGGACTAACGCATTGCATGGGTTACTATGCTTTTTCTAAGACAATAACATACATGCATACTAGGAAGTAATCGAATGCGAATTTCAGCAAAAAATATTCAGAGAGAGAATTCGATTTTGAATGAACAATATGCGTAAGTGCACATGTCCACAGACATTTGATCATAGCATAATTTTTTCTATCTTCGTTGACTTACGACAAATAATGCATATCACACTACAAGAACAAATTAACCCTTCTGTCGGCACAAAGGTCTGCCCAGACCTTTGGCACTATATTTTGGTCAAAAAAGTATAGAAGATGAAATCGCAGCGACTTCATATTTCATGATATCCTAGAATAATATGTTTAGAAGCATTTTGCAAAAATTTGAAAAAAAATCGGTTGAAGTTTTGAGTATGTTTTTGATGATTTTCAATTTATAGTGCTTTTTGATACCCAATAGGTTTGGCCAGACCTACAGTTTTTCCCCCCATTCTTCTCTTGAGGTAAAAGGTGCAAATATGAAATTCTCTTAAAATTCTCCTATTTATGATGTAAGAATGTCATTAAAATTCAATTTGTACGATAAACACGATAAACATACGATAAGAGAATCAAAAAAAGAAGAAAATAAGGGAGAAACGTGTTTGTACTAATCCACCTCAAAATATGTCTACTTAAAAACGCTTCCAGTATATCTACAAAAACGATTTTAATGCTTTTATTATTTTTAAATGGTTGTAAAGAATGGGTAGAATGATTCTAGCGTTAAAAATTTTACTTTTTCTAAAAAATAAAAATTTTTTCTCAGTAGGTCCAGCCAGACCTATTGGGTATAGAATATGCATATATGTAGTAGGTGCCGACAGAAGGGTTAAAGAAGAAACTCTACTCAACTATATAGTTTCAAAAGAAAAGATTGGACATTTGTATAAAATTCACAGATTTTCGTATGAGTTTCTAGTGGTCCAGACCCATTAGGTACCAATGTGATGTATAGACCAAAGATTCCATATAACTACTCTTGACAGGATATTTGTTCCAGCTATTATTGCTGTTATAAAAAGCTAACAATTTGTTAGGAAAAGCAAATTCTGTCTTAAGGTCTGGATAGACCTACGGCGGAATGAAAATGAAATATTTGTCCGCTGCGATTTTACCAATGAAAATGTGTACTTACTGTCGTGGAATATGCCGCAAACGCTGGGAAATCCCATAAGCTACAATCCGAGAACGGTTCCATAATTCTTCTCCACCATTTTATGTATTATTTTTCGATTCCCCGGTCATTAGATATTTTCCACCATGAAATAACCATCATCAATGTGGCACGATATCCCGACGTCGGGCCTTGGCCGCCTGAATCGTTGACCTCCAATTGTCGCGGTTACGTGACCTCGTCCTCCAGTTTCGGAAGCCCAGCAGCTGGTTGGCGTCTTCACCTGCGGAGTTCTCCCAGCGAGCTCTCGGTCGTCCACGCAACCTCGCTCCGTCAATTCGTTGTGCGTTCGTCACTTTCTTTGGCATGCG
Source organism: Microchrysa polita (assembly GCA_949715475.1). NCBI lineage: Eukaryota > Metazoa > Arthropoda > Insecta > Diptera > Stratiomyidae > Microchrysa > Microchrysa polita. The sequence continues at coordinate 70,081,486 of OX454420.1, forward strand.
ATTATCGTCCATCCGTTGTACATGCCCCGCCCATTGCAAACGTTGAAGCTTCACGACTTTCGATACTTCCAGCTCATCGTACAATTGATACAACTCATGGTTGTACCGGATACGCCATTGGTCTCGCTCGCGAACGGCCCCGAAAATTCGCCGAAGGACCTTTCGTTCGAATCGGTCTAGCAAAATTTCGGAGGCTTGGGTGAGGGTCCATGTTTCACAGCCATAACATAGCACGGGTCGGATGATCGTTTTGTACACGCGGAGCTTCGTGTTCCTGTGCGCAAGTTTCGAATTAATTATAGGGAGGACCGAGAAATATGTCTTATTGGCTAGTTGTATCCGTCGCTTAATTTCGTCGGTTTCGTTGGCGTCCTTTGATAAATTACAACCCAGATAGTTGAAGTTGTCTACATACTCGATATTAAGGTCCCCCACTATGATGCTTGGATTTGCTGGCGTCCTTGTTTTCGATTGCATCATGGCCTTTGTTTTGCTTTCGTTGATATGTAGTCCAACTTCCTTTGCGGCGTTATTGAGGTTATGCAGAAGGCTTTCTGCATCACCCAACCTTCGAGACATGATGTTGATATCGTCGGCGTACGCTACTAATTGAGTCGACTTGATGAGTAGCGTTCCGCTGCTGTCCATATTCATGGCTCGAATTACATACTCTAAAGCAAGGTTGAAGAGCGTCGGCGCCAGCCCGTCGCCCTGCTTGAGTCCAGTACGAGTTTCAAATAGGTCAGTGAGTCGATTCTGCACTCTGACCTGCGAGACGGTATAAGTCATCGTCATCCTTGTGAGTCGCACTAACTTTGCCGGTATACCAAAATTCAGCATAATGTTGTACAGTGTACACTTCGATCGATACTGTCGTATGCCTGCTTGAAGTCGACAAAGATTTGGTATACGTCGATGTTATATTCCCAGCACTTTTGGAGTAGTAGCTTCACTGTGAAAAGCTGATCGGTCGTTGATCGACCAGGTCTGAAGCCGCCTTGATACTCGCCAATGATTCGTTCTGCGTACGGATTAATTCTCTTTTCAAGAATTTTAGATAATATCTTATAGGCCGTACAAACTAATGATATGCCCCTGTAATTCTCACACTTCAGCTTGTCACCCTTTTTGTGGATTGGGCAGATTATGCTTTTGCGCCAATCTGCGGTGATTTCCTCGTCGTTCCATATTTTCAGCAGTAGCACATGTATAGCGTTGGTCAGGCACGTTCCACCATGCTTCAGCAGTTCTGCTGGGATCTCGTCAGCGCCGGGCGCTTTATTATTTTGAAGCGACTGTATGGCAAGACTCACCTCCTCTACTGTTGGGGGTAGAACGGGAGGGCCTGGTTCGGCTAACTGCCCAAGAGCTAGTTCCGCGGGGGATGTTGATGGTGCATTGAGTAGCTCTTCAAAATGCGAGGCCCATCGTTTGTTGATGCTTTCGATGTCGCTGATGATGTTACCATCCTTGTCCTTACATAGGCTTGTCCTGGGTTGATATCCGTTCTTAACATTATTTATAAGTTTGTACGCCTGTCTAATGTTCTTACTGGCTAATCTTTGGTTTATTTGCTGTAACTGCTCGTCAAAATGTTTGCGTTTCTTACGTCTAATTAACTTATTAGATACTCGCCGAAGCTCGTTATATCTTTCTTTCTTGGCTCGGGATGCGCGTTGTGTGTATTGGCGATAGGCTTCATTTTTCGCCTCAATCGAGACGCTGCATTCGTCGTCGAACCAGTCTGCTCGTCTGCGCCGGCCTTTATAGCCAACGACCTCTTCTGCGACCCCCTTGATGCTGTCTTTGAGCTCCTCCCAGAACTCATGGATGCCTAAATTGTTGATGTCATCAAGCATGGGCGACAGTTTTTCCTCTAGTGCTGTTGTATACGCAGCCGCCGTGGCATCATCAATCAAATTGTCAACCTCGAAGATCTTGGCAGGGTTGATTCTCGTTAGGTGCACCGAAGAGATTCTGCACCTGTAGGTCGTCTTCACCAAATAGTGATCGGTGTCGCAGTTGGCTCCTCGATAGGATCGAACATCTAGGACATTAGAAGCCCATCTCTTGCTGATCAGTACGTGGTCGATCTGGTTCACGGTGTATTCATCTGGAGACTTTCAGGTCTGCTTGTGGATTCGTCGATGAGGGAAGCATGTAGAGCTTATAACCAGGTTTCTGCCGCTCGCGAAGTCGATAAGTCGCTGACCGTTGTTGTTGTTTTCGTTGTGGAGGCTATGACCTCCAGTAGTTCCTCTATGCCAGCTTTCATTTCCGACTTTGGCGTTAAAGTCTCCTAGCAGCAGCTTGACGTCGTTTGATGGAAGTGAGTCGAAGAGTGTTTCTAGGTCGTTGTAGAACTCGTCCTTAATCGCGTCTTCTTTTACTTCTGTAGGGGCATGCGCATTAATGAGCCAGAGATTAGCGAAACGGGTCTTAATGCGGATCGCACATAGCCGCTCGTTGATGGGTTTGAAGCCGATAACGTGGTCCTTGAGCTGCTTATTCACGATGAAAGCTACTCCAAACTCCTTGTTGCCCTCCTCTTTACCACTCGTAAAAATAGTGTGCGAATTGAGGTCGTTAATCTCGCTTTTGAGCCATTTAGTTTCCTGGATTGCAACTATGCTCAGCTTGTATTGTTCTACCCGATCCAGGAGGGCCCTTAACCCTCATCCAGCGGGATAGGTACAGGTGTACCTTTTTCGTTTTAAAAACAACGTAACTTTTTTGCTATGGTTCCGATCGGGCTGAAATTTTCTGACATCTCTACGATTTTAGTTTAAAATATGTATTCCAAATTTCAGAAATGTGTGACCACCCATCCCCAAGTTAGGGAGCAAAATTAATCTTACAACCTTTAACGGCGGCAAAGGTACATTTGTACCTTCATATATTTTGTATGAAAGAAAATTTACAAAAAAACGAAAATAAAATATTTTTGGTGAATGCTCATGCTTAGAGAGATTTATTATAGCATCAATAAGTTGAGAATCGAGTGATGTACAGAATTATTTGATTTGCGAATTTTATTTGTAATGATCAAGGTCCTTGGAGATATCGATCTATAAGGACTAGGCTAACTCATACAGCGGTTTTTGGTTATTTGACATCAATCTGAAGACTTTTACTGGCATACCAAACTTTTTGAAGTAATGGCTTGGGGCAACCAATACAATGTATTACGCCTTCTTTCCCCCATAACATCTAGTGAAAATTAGGTTTGTAGCAAATGCTAAAATTTTGGATTTTAGCGGGTGATTTTCTTCACCACAAATTCACATAATTTGTATTCCATCACCTAATATTTATTATTTGTGTAATTCGGGACCTCCACCCGAGTTCCTTTTGAAGTTTCAGCTGAAAACCAGCAGAAGCATCCAATCAAATTTCTAAATGAATGTTTGGGTGGTACATAAACTTGGTTGAATTGTACGTCGGTACCATTTATATAGATACCGCTAATTGCTATAGAATATACCACATGTCTTCGGTTTCTTGTTTTAATTTTTCAATCGATCCTTGGATTTAATTACACATACGAGCAAATATATTACAATTAACCAACAACAATCACAATTAAAATTTTAGATATTTTTTTTACTATAGGAATTGGCCTGAGTTTAGATTTACAAAGATTAGAGACTGAAAATTATACTAGCCGATTCTACTTGCTTGTTGCTTGACAGGGCCTTTCTTTCGTATAATAACACATTAACTCATTTCTCCAATATATTTATTGCTTCAAATATTGTTGTTTTATGGAAAATAACGAGAATGTTATAATTATTGACGTTTTTTTCGTTAGCGATAACGGGTTCTAGTAACAGAATAATATATTGGGGGCAGGGGGGTAAATTTTAACCTAAGACTCCACAATTCGCAAATCAAACATACCAAATTCTTCTAAAATCATTAATGACTTAATTTGAACCGTTTTCTACTTTTCATTTGTAAATCAATTTTAGATTTCGTCAAATTAAAATTCCAAGCAACCCATTTTTTCAATTTTCTTTTTAAAATTTTGCCTATTTCCTAAATTTACCCACTCCAAAAATTAAATCCACATAAACCCAACTTCTTAAAACATTCACTTCGGCAAAAACAGTTACTAATTTGTGACTAGTCAACATAATACAACGGTTTTACGGTCAAAATTCATACAAATAGTGAAGATTTTCATACAAAATGTACTAAGGTACAGGTGTACCTTTGCCGCCGGCAAGCGTTGTAAAAATCTGCCGCTGGATGAGGGTTAAGGCCCCCGGTCTATTCAGGGAGCGTACATTCCAGGATCCGAAAGAGTAATCAGTTGTTCGTTTGCGGGGTCGTCGTTGTTTTGTATCCGTCCAATCCGAGGCTTTTGTTTCAGGTTTCTTGACTTGAAGTTTTTGTTAGGATGAGTTGTCGGCACATCGCTAAACCATGATAGGGTTTAATCGTTGAGTAGAGGCCATCATGGGCATGCCTCGAAGATGCTGCTTTAGTGGTTGACTTAAATGTTTTCTGTCACCTATCACGTTAAGTAACCTGAGACGCTGCAGATGTTAATGCAGCACTCAGGCGCAGCGGTTACTCGGATAATGCGGGAAAGTAACGCCCCGTAGAGAGACATAGGAATTGGCCGAAGTCCTTTTCCTATGAAACTCCTCCTGCATAGCTAAGGGTCCGCAGTTATGCCACAACTGAAGAAGATATAGGAATTAGCCGAAGCCTTTCAGCCTTTATCTTCCCCCTTACGGGGAATCGAAAAATAATACATAAAATGGCCGAGAAGAATTATGGAACCCTTCTCGGATTTTAGTTTATGGAATTCCCCAGCATTTGCGACAAGTTCCAGGACAGTAAGTATACATTTTCATTGATAAAATTCCAGCGGACAAACATTTCATTTTCATTCCGCCCGAGGTCTATTCAGACCTTTAGAGGGGATGTACACTACTGACAGGATTTACTAAAACCACTAAATTAATCGAGTCGAAAACCGACTGCTATAGATTATATCGTATGTCATTAAATTCGAAATGCATCGCAGAATATACTTCTATTCAAATTGAAGTAGAATATGGTACAACTGTTAATAGTGCAGTAAAAATATCCCATTTCAGGCGTCCAAATAGAAAAAAATAGAGTAAGGCTATTTTTTGTGGTTTTTGAATCAGCGAGCTCCCAGAAATCTAAAACTCATTTTGCTAAAAAAAATTGTGATCGGAAAGGTCCCAAAAAGGACAAAAAAGGATACTCCTTAATCATTGACCGGAGGTCAGCATGTGGGGTGTCAAATCAAAGGGGACGTCGAGTACATTACATATTCGGTGTTTGTTTCCTGTTTCAAGGACCCTCAACGGAATAAATCGAGATTAAATGGAAAATTATTGTGTTTTCCGTATATCTTTCCAAAGCCATAACTACGAGAATAATTCAAGTTATTACTACGTTTCTCACTTTTCCGAATCTACAATAGGTTAAGATTCTACCATTGAATTTGCTAAGAAAAAAATTATCGGAAAGCTCTGAAAAAGGACATTAAAGGACACTAATTACAAACCTTGATCGAAAGTGAGCATGCGGGGTGTCATATCAAAGAGGACGTCGAGTGCATTGCATATCCGGTGTTTGTTTCCTGTTTCAAGAACACTAAATGGAATAATTCGGGCTTAAACGAAAAATTACGGCTTTGGAAAGATACATATACGAGAAACACGAAAATTTTCCATTGGATCCCAATTTTCTGCTGTGAGGGTCCTTGAAACAAGTAATAAACGCCGGAGTGACAATTTGAATTACTCTCGTAATTATGGCTTTGAAAAGATACACGGGAAACACAATAAATCTCCATTTAATCTCGATTTATTCCGTCGAAGATCCTTGAAACATGGAACCAACACTGGATATGTGATGTACTTGACGTCCCCTTTGATTTGATACCCCACATGCCGACCTCCGATCAAGGCGTTAAGAGTATCCTTTTTGGGACCTTTCCGATCAATATTTTTTTTTAGCAAAATGAGTTTTAGATTCCTGAGAGCCCACTGATTCAAAAACCACAAGGATTAGCCTTACTCTAATTTTTTCTATTTGAAATGCTAATATGACTGCACTATAACTGAATACCCTTTTAATGTTTTAATATGTACTTGAAAGTGTGTTTTTATGCGAATCTTTTTTTTTTTCAAATAGCGTTGTAAGTCGAAACAAAAATTGTTGTAACTCGAGTCGTTGTCTAAGTTGTTCACGCGTTGTAAGTCGAAATGTCCTAAGTCGAGGGATACCTGTACTAACATATACGTACAGTAGAATTGAATAATAATTTAGAAAATATCCCATCCATATCTCAAGATAGAAACATACATATTTATGTGGATTTTGGTTTGTATTGGTCTGTAGAAAGCACATTTTCTAAGAAAATCATAGTTTTAGAGGTGATGCTTCTATGGCAGCCCCATGACTCCATGGTCTGATTTTGCCCATTCTTACACAAATTATTATTTTATTTCATTATAGACAAACTTGAGCGAAGTTTAGTCAAAAGTCCACAAATAAAAACACTTTTCTTAGAAGTACCTACTTTTGGGGGCTGCGTTCGTATGGCAGCCCTATTGGTTTAGGGGGAGATGCTTTACGAACACATCTACAATCGAATTTTAAATATAAAGACTCTTTGTGAATTTTATACCAGATATTCTAGGTGTACGTACACTAATGCGCTGGAATCAGTTGACTGAACTTTGGCAAATTTTTTCAAGGAATACAGAATGAAATACATATACGAAAAACAAAGCTTTATAATTTTGATTTTTTCGCGTGTTTCAATATTATTCTGATATTTAGGTAGAGGACCAATTCGGCAGGAAAATCTTCTAAAAATCCGGAAATACGTTAAAGAGATATAAATAAAAATATGCGAAAAAAAAAACTCATTGTGAATTGTTGCTCATTGTGAATTTTCTGCTTATTTCAATGGTTATACTGTTATTCCAGCCGGAGCCTTGTGTACACCCATGCGGTGAGGTAAACTTACTGAAATCTTGTAATTCGTTCAAGAAAAACAGAAAGAAGTACCTATGTGAAAAAGATTTGTCTTCATAATTGTGCCTATTGTGAATTTTTCATATGTCTCAATAGTGGTCCTGTTACTTTGGGTAGAGACCAATCCTGTGATTGTTTACTGAAATGCGCGGATATGATAAAGAAATACACGCAAAAATAGGCGAAAAAGAACCCGTTGGTTTTACCCATTGTGGTTTTTCGCGTGTTTCAATAGTTCTTCTGCTATTCCGGCCAGATACTAATCCAACAAACCCAAGATGTTCAATGGTTGGTTAGCCCCCTCCAGAGCATTCATAGTTGACTATTTGTGAATAAGTTTCTGCCACATTTTGGCAGATTGATCAGCCCTTCTGGAAAAGTTATTTTGTTGCATTCGTAGTATAGCATAAATGGAAAATATGTCCGGTTCACTAAATCGCTTATACCTATTTGCAAGTCAAACAATGCGGCACTAGAGAGAAATCCTAAAATTTTGATCATCCCCACCATTCCTACAATGCGCCGCGCCGTAGAAACCTTCTCCTTTGCACACAAGAGTAAAGTGAAGCTTTCCAAAGAGGCGAACATGGGTTTTCGGAAATTAGAGAATAGAGATAACTAAAAAGGTTACCCTAAATAATTCATTTATACAAGAGAACCCTTCAGCTGTGATTACCGTCCATGATTGTTTGCCAGCTTGGACAAATACCCAACAAAATAAAATAAGATTCTGAGTTCTGAGTTCAAAGCATAGGAAACTAAACCGATTTTCCAGTGGGCGTTGGAAAAGGCCACGAACTGGAAAATACTGGAAATCACTTGTATATCTCAAATCGAGAAGAAATGTCCCTTTTATCATCCTAGACATAAACGAGCCATTTGTCCTTACTTATTATTGAAAACGGTCATGAGTTACCTAGTTATTCTCTACTGGCTACAAATACATAGAATTCGATTCCAGAAAAGAAAAGAGAAACTTGAAATTGCCCAAATGAAGCAACTTCACATGTCCAATTCAGTTACAAGTGAACATGTGAACTTTATACTTAGAACATTTTTATTTCTTTTTCTATCTCTTCTGTGGACAGTCAGACGAATCATATAAAAGTTTGACCAAACTCCAATTCGCTGAAATGGACACACAAGTCCTTTGTTCTTTCATCAGCTCGCTGCGTTATGGCTCAGTGCAGATAGTACGCTCCAACGTACATAGACGTTGTAATATCCCATGACAGTTCTATTATATTGCGAAATTGTTCCAATATGTTGAAGAGACGTGACAGCCTTTCATAAGGATACTTATGTGGTCGATAATGTCGTCCATTCTCATTTGGTATATATTTGGTGTATATTAAAGTAAAAGTATGCCCAGAGCATATATGAGTCATATTTGAAACGTTCGAATGTACTAGGCTAGACTAAAGATACACACTGGTTACATCATGCAGATGGTGCGCATGAAATGGATTTTATTGCATATAATGCATTATTATTATCATCCAGTTTTGTAGAAGTATAGTCTAGCAGCATGTATTACAACTCAGGCTTCGGTTCTTATTTGACATTTCTTGAATATGTACATATGTATGTAGGTCCATATGAAGAGATATTTTTTCGGAGATTTATGTTTGAAATAGAACAGAAAGCAGCAATGCAGCAGGCGAGAACAGCACCATACATTTCATATGAGTGACGTCATACATTTCATATGAGTGACGTCATGCATTTGCAACAGCAAAATGACGTCACGCATTTCAAAAGCATGGTGCTGCTTTCTTCTGCTATCTTGCTGCTTTTCGTCCTTTTTACAGCATTGCTTTGAAATTGAAAGAGAACCGAATGTCAAACAAGTGTTGTTCTGTCAAACTCCAGAATACCGAGCGTACAGAGGGATGCGCCTATGTATCCAGTTTAAATGGAAGTACTCAACGACAAATGTACAGACATTTTTGGATTTATACTTTCTGATGAGTTTTCAACAAAAAGAAATTCAGGCAAACGTAAGGACGGTTAGACATAAAAAATGTTGGGCAGAAGACATTCAGCATATTTGTCAGCTATGAAATTCTGCCGATGCTGCTGCTGACGCGTGTAATCTATTTCAACTATTACCGTTTCTCCGAATAAAGAAAAAGGAACTTATATGGAATGATTTCGTTAACCACACGTACCTTTCCAATGCGTATTGAAAAAGTAGACTTTTGCAACTATTCAGGGACACCCTTTAAACTTGGTCCTACAAACTTAGAAAAAAATCGTGCCAAACACTAGTACCATGCTTTGCAATGCCACCAAATTTTCTTGTTCACTGTTTAATCTAGTCACAAGACAAGCAGTGAAAAAAATGCTTAAGACGCTGCCCTGGTATTGTGAAACGCCTTTACATATATTAGAATCGCTATATTTCCGCTTTGGATTAAGTTATTCGAATGAAAATTTACAGACATATTCCTTACATCATTTCCTAAGAACCCTCATCAATATTTTTATATTTGCAGACCTAAGAAGGTCTACACACACATAAATAGACATTTGACAAATTTACTGTTATATACTTTTTCTTAGCAAATGTCAACAGTCTTAGTATTTAGCGTATATAAGCTCATATTGCCCAATCTACATATATACAGGGTGTCCGGAAACTGCCGCATAAACGCACCAGATTGGGATTCCTCAATTAGTTTTTGGGTCAAGTCGCAAATATTCAACTTTGAAGCTCTGTAAAAACCAAACCTCTTATCCGATTTTAGTCTGGTTAGTATTGTTTTTTAGGTATAATTTTTGGCTGTAATAATCATCTTATTTCGCTATTTTAGCTAGTTTAGCTTTGGAGATATTAAGGCTTAAGTCGTGCAAGAAAATGATTTTTTCAAAAATTTTCAAATGCCTGTGGCAGCTTAAGGGTTAAGAATTGGGGGTATGATCCGTACAACTTTTCTGCTGGAAATCACATGAGGAATCATAATCCGGTGCGTTTTCCATAATTTTGGGTTTGTTGGATTAGCCTCTGACCGGAACAGCAGAATAACTATTGAAACATGCGAAAAATTCACAGTGTGCAAGAATTAACAATGGGTTCTTTCTCGCATATTCCTGCGTGTATTGCTTTAACATATCAGCGGTTTTTAGTAAATTTGCTCCACAGGATTCATCTCTACCCAAAGTAACAGGACAACTATTGAGACATATGAAAAATTCACAATGGACACAATTATGACGACAATTCTTTTTCACATACTTCTTTCTTGAACGAATTACAGGATTTCAGTAAATTGACTCCACCGGATGCATCTACACAAGGCTCCGGCCGGAATAACAGTATAGCCATTATAATGAGCAGAAAATTCACAATGACCAACAATTCACAATGTCTTTTCTGCATAATTTTGCTTATATTTCTTGATTGCGGATTTTGGGAAGATTTTCCTGCCGAATTGGTTCTCTCCCTGAATATCAGAATAACATTGAAACACGCGAAAAAATTCACAATAAGCAAAATTATGAAGATTTGTTTTTCGTATATTTCTTTCTGTATTCCTTGAAAGAATTGTCAGATTTCAGTCCACTGATTCTAGTGGATTGGTCTATGGTCTACACTCGTAGAAATATAAATAATAATAAAAAATAATAAAATAATTTACAATAGGCAAAATTATAAAAACAGTTTTTTCTTCAAATACTTTTGTTTATATCACCTGAACAAAGTCGCGGATTTGAGTAAATATGCTAAACCAGATTGGACTGCCCCGCGGATAGCGGAATAGGTATTAAAACATGCACAAAATTCACAATGTACAAAATTATGAATTATCTCCAAAACCGATAAGCGGATGCCGGTAAATTTGCTACGCGGCGCCGCATTGGCCTCTACTCAAAATAACAGAATTTTAGTATTCACAATGCGAAAAATGTTCAAGGCAGCTGTTTTTCTGATCTTTTGACTACCAGTCTGGAACGGTTTAGTATATTTTGTAAATCTACAACTACACCACCGGATTAGTCACTACCTTATAGCTACGTAAACTTGCAACAAATCGAAAATGAGCAAATTTGAGCTCATGAGCAAGGCTTTGCCTATATCTCCTTAGCGAATGAATTTATTTCAATAAATATGCCCGACCAAAACACCAGAATAACTATTGAAATATGCATAAAATTTAAAATGATCCTTTGGTGACTTTTCGTATGGATTAGAATATTTTTGTAAATTTTCCCCTTGGTTTTTTTACCTAAAATAGCTGAATAACACCTGAAACATGCAGAATCAACTGAAGGGTTGAGCAAAATTTTGAAGGCAACTCCTTTCCTATCCCTTGGCCACTTTGAACGGATAAGGGGTTCGGAAAAAAATCACAATGTGCAAAATTTGAAGACAGTCCTTTTTCACATATACATATTTTTGTTCTGTATATTTCTTGAACGAAAAGCAGGATTTTAGTAAATTGATTCGACTGGATTCGTCTACGATCAGAATAACTATTGAAATATGCAAAACATTCACAATAGGCAATCTGAGTAATTCCATTCCCATCCTCGAATTGATGACCACCCCGAATAGCAGGATAGCTTATGAAAAATTAACCAACATCTGGAAAATTAACCAACAAAAAATATGGAGGCTGTTTGCCTATATTTCTTGATCGGATTACTGTATTTCAGTAACATACAGTGAATCGTCGGTCCAGTTGTCTATATTTCTGGAAGGGATTTCAGAAGCCCCTCCACCCCCAACAACACAATAGCTCTTGACCCATTTTGGGAAATTACTAGGAAACCTTACTTTCTCTAATTCGTCAATCGTTATAATTCGCTTTGCAAATTTGTGAGCGGAGCGAGTCTTTATAAATAAAGTTACATATCGGTGCATATAACGCCTTAGAAAAACGAAGGTGAAAAGGTAAGCTTAACTTCAAACGTCCATAACTCCGTTACCGTTACTCGAAACTGGTAAAAAGTAACTGATATAAAATGTACTTGTCGAGTCCTTTGATTTGAGTACCCATACGTCCATCTCCGATCAAAACTAAACAAGTCGACTTTTTTCAACTCTTCGGGACACCCTGTTATCTTTTCCCTATCAACTTCTTAAGTATCCGTGCCAAAGATTGTTACTATTCTACACATTCCTACCAAATTTCATGACGATCGGTTGAGCCGTTCGCGAGTTATTTAGTGAAAAGACGGACCGAGAAAATCGATTTCATAAATTCTAAATTTAAATTCTAAAAAACCCTATTTTCTACGACATGCTAAAACTCTCTAATGAGATTAAAAAAAACATTTGCCATAAAGCGATATGGTGTTTCCATTACCATTACGTCTATTACCTTGCCGATAGGGTATGCCCTAATGTAAATTTTAATAAGATGTCTCCTAATTGTGCGGTTTCCGCTAAATCATATCACAAATTGAATTCGTGAATGAACCACATGCTGACTGGTTTTCAACAAGCTCTCATCGTTATACGAAGTCGTCATATCTACATCTTTCAAGTTTCAGTACTATGCTTTAGTCCCAACTTCTATAGTCACTCATTCAACCATAAGACACGTAAAAGAGAAGAGATCCTTTGCATGTTCGGCAAGATGTCGCATTGCTGTGATTTGTTCTCAATGTGACGACATTCAGCATAACGTACGTACAAGTACATTACGTCTTTATCAACAACTCTATTATTTTTACATCATACACACATCGAATTACGGCGAGCGTGTTCATACCACCCGCATCCTGAATGAGGTTAATGCAGATGGTACCTATTCGTTTCCTATATGTACTATCAATGACTTCTAAAAAAAAGAAACGACCATCTTCTCGTCTCGGAACAAAGTCGGAACTGTTACGCGGTCGATGATGGTCGAATCCGTTGAAAAACAATATCTACGCCGGAACATTCATGTTGAAACATTTCAACCGCAACTTTATAGTCTATTGCAGATTCATATCTTTTGGGTTAAAGTACGCAAAGAATCTTCAGCAAAGTTTCCTCTTTTCCCAGTTAGTGTGTTGCGTGTCGCCCCCTCTCGTAGCCTTTACTACTGCGACTCTTTATAAACTAGAAGAGTCTACTCTAGGCGGTTACATATTTTTCGGAAAGTTCAGAGTGCATGAATGGAATAATGATGACCTGAATAGCGGGTATGTTGAAACTTCCTTGAATCGAATTTTGAGTGGCTCTTGTCCTCTTGTATGCGGTTGGAAGGATGTTAGATTTCGGAATATCAGAATGGTTGTTAATTTCAACTGAATGAATTGAACATGGAAACAAGAAGCGTGGAAAAATGAACGAGCAAGAGTTATGTTTTTGATCGACGAATAAGAAACACTTCAATTACATTAATTCAGCTATATTAGGTTTGATTGAAGGGTAAATCATAGGATTTAAACAGGGTGTTTTACATCATTTGACTTTCTCTTGTTTGAATGAAAGCAAATTGATTTTTCTTTGAATTGATAAGGGGAATTTGAAACGATTGACTAACGATGCGTTTTTGTGTTTTTTTTACATTTGAGAATAAATGAAAAACTTCTGGATTCATCTTTGGGCGTTTTCGTATATATTCCGTAAAATAGTCTATACGTTCTCGGATACGGTATATCATGAGAACTACTCTATGTACTTTGAATAGTTTGTTCAATAAAAACTTCATTATGATTAATATTATCGACACCATCCATTTAATTCACTCAAAAACGAAAACACATTAGAAAGATTTCAACCATATTTAAACGCAATCCATTATGCACTCACTTTGAATATTGGCTACTTTATAAATAAATCGGTTATCATTCAGAACCAATCATCCCCCATCCACCATCCGGGAGCGCTACTCTACAAATTTGCCGTATCAATGAACATAAAACCACAATGTTGGATCGATTAGTCGACAAAAAGCAAATAATCGATAAATTCGAACAAAAGTGAAATTATCCTTTTTATAGTCGTCAAAGTATATGTACAAATCGTTACGCCACAATTTCTAAATGGGGGTGCGGTAGTATGACGGCGGCGAGCCTATATTCTTGGCATACACTACAATGATGCCTAATCGAGGTGAAGTACCGGAAAATGAGAGTTATTAAACCCATTTGATATACTTAGCGGTTTTTTTTTGTATTGTGTCACAATCTTGGATCTTGGTCATATCATCGACAGGATGTACTACTATTCTGCTGACATTTACCACTGGCACCCTTCAGTAAACTGTATTGCGAGTGTTGGCAATCGAAGAAAGAAGTGTAGGTAGTAGTATCGATTTATTTTTGAGTCAATTACTGAGTTTAGTGCTATTTTTGTTGAACGATTTACTCGATATCTCGCCAAATTGCTTCCGGCTATAACTGTTTAGCTAAGAATTTATCTTTAAGTTTTTTTTTTCCTCTGACACCCTCAGTTCGTTTTTGTCGTGAAGCCTAATGAGTTCAATGCTGGCTCGGTGCGATATATACAGGGTGTCCCGCATTAGGTGGTCAATACTGTAAGGGTTGATAGCACAACATGTTTCAGCAAGAAAATTATCAATACAATCGGAATTTTTTTGCCGTTACCTTGTTATCGCTCTTTTTGACTTGTCATGCAAAATCATAATTTGCGGCCCTCCTGATGACTTAATCCAAGATTTGATTTCAGTTTCAGAAACTATATAAAATTTCACAAAAAATGAAGTTTTTCCTGTTGCCAACATTATAGCCACTTTCCACATACAGTTACTCAAACTTAGAAATTTTAAAATAGATTTTTCATCAAAAATTCAAACAGTATTTTCATAACGGTGCTTTATACGTACAACTCTGCAAAGTTGATAAAAGTTGCTTCAACATGTTGGCTTTCCAACGGTATATCACTTTTCATATTTACTTTGCGGGATTTTGGAATTACAGTAAAACACGGATAAGTGCACATCGATAATGCAAAATTTTTTCGTGCACTTAAGCGTGTTGTGCACTTACCAGTGCTCCGTACAAACTAACTAATTTACGTAGCATAAATGGAAACTAGTGGTTACAACTGATATTGATACAATTGGAAAAAGTTAAAGGCTAACTAAATAATAGCAAAAAACAACTTGTTAGGAAAATTGTCCAGTTTCTACAAAAAAAAATGTGTTTAACCCACATCTTCAGCACTTCTGTTACGAAAAGTACATGTAGCACAAGTGCTAAGGATGTGGGTTGAGTTCTTTCGGGACACTTCTTTTACAGACACAAGTGGTATGTTAGCAATTGGCTGTACTCAATTTATTTTAATATCAATTCGTATCAAAAGGGTCAATCATTTCTAATATTGCATTACCACTATCTTATATGACCCGAACAAAAACATAATGACTCCATCTCGATCTCGATCTCTCATTCCTAAATTACAAGGCCCGGGGCCGGAACAGCCAGAGTGGTTAGGAATGTGCTCCTTGAATGCATTTCAGTCTAGACCAAACCACGTAATTTCAATTTTAAGAGCTCAAACAGAAAAAAACCTTAGGACCCCACCATATTTAGGACCATGTTTTTCAAACAAACCTAAAGGCCTTTTAAGCAGTATTAGGTTATATTTACCTTGTGTTCGCTGTAAAACTGCCACAAAAAATTATTGAAAATTATAACTTCAATTTAATATTTTTTTGAACGAAAAATTGGCAATAATATTTTTGCATTGAACAATGCCGGTACCGAATTTGAACACAAAGATGATATGGAATCTATTCTAACTTTAGTTTAGACCACTGTTTCCCCACAGGTGGACCGTCGGTGGTCCATGAGAACCCTGTAGGTGGTCCGCGGGGAGACCCTGGAGACTTGTTACAAAAAAGTTATATTTTCTTCTGACTAATTAAAGTCACATGCCAAACACGCTCTCTCATCTCATGTAACAGATTATCCATTAATTACGTTGCTGCATGATCCGTGATTATGCGAAGGCGATGGGTTACTTTTGTTCGTTGCTTATAGCCCAATTCCAAAATTATTAGAACTTATTCGATAGCAAAAATTCAAAATGGTTTTCGCGCTGAACATTGTCACAAATCCCAGTCTAAAGACCGAGCCTTACCGATTACTGGATAACTTTTAATCGAAGTTAGCTCTTCGAAACAAGACACATATGCGAGAAAAATTTCAACTGGTGAGGCTAGTGTTGACGCGAACAAAACGGTTTTTCTCCCTTCTCACAATCTGGCAAACATGGAAATTCTTAAATCATGCTCCCAAACAAGATGGTGTTAGTATTCAAATTCCAGCGTAATGACGATCGGTTGCGTCAAGAACTTCTGGACTTCGAAGAGATGGAAGCCGAACCTCATTCTCAGTAAGTCATCTTCCTCAAACTATAGCACCAAGATGGCGTATATATGTGTTATGCGAAGGGTTTTTATATGCGATCAGTGCTTTTCTGTTGAAAAAATAGCTATATATGTATATGTGTGCAATACCTGACTGAGTATAACCTGTAATAAAATCTTTCATTCGCACTGTAACAAGCATCAAAGCTAGTCGTTTTCTTTATTCCGCTTAGCTCTGCTACCTCTTTGTAACAGGTTATGGGCCCAGAGCTGCCCACCGCGCGACTTATTATATTAAAAATATAGTTTTTCGTGATCGCTCGGTAAAAATATAAAGCGGAAAATCGGGAAAAAGTCAGTGTAGTGAAGTGTGTCCCTCGAGATTAAATAAATTAATCCGAACTCGGTTGATTCTTACGGATTAGAAATTCAACACGTGTGAGGCGACATGAGTAGCAGTGGAGCAACCGGATTCGCTTCCCTCGATAAACTCAAGGGATCCGAAAATTACCAATCCTGGGCGTTCGGCATTAGAAGCTGCTTGGAATACGAAGGTTTGGATGGTTGCATCGACGCGGTTAAGTCCGAAAAGGACGAGTCGAAGCAGAAGAAGGCGAAAGGGCGTTTGGTGATGAGCATTGAACCATCTTTATTCGTCCATATTCAATCCGCTACAACCGCTTTGCAAATATGGCAAAAGCTAAAAGCAATGTACGAGGACACAGGTCTGACTCGTAGGATAACCCTTCTTCGTACCCTCATCACCACTTCCCTAGACAGTAGCGAATCAATGGATGACTATGTAAATCAGATCATCGGAACGTCCCACAAACTAATTGGGATCGGGTTCAACTTATCCGAAGAGTGGATAGGATCATTCTTGCTTGCCGGCTTGACGGACGATTTCCGACCCATGATAATGGGAATCGAATCATCTGGCTTGAATTTAACTAGTGATCTAATTAAAAACAAATTGTTCGAATTAAACTACGATAAATCTAAAAGTCACAGTGCGTTTCTTGGCAAAAACAATTCTCGCGGGACATTTTTCAAATGCTACATATGCAAAAAGCCAGGTCATAAAGCTAACAAATGTCCGAACAAATCAAAGTTAAGCAATAACAACAATCATGCGAAATGTAGTTCCTCGATAAAATCAAAAGTTGTTTTCAGTTCGGTGTTCGGGACAGGTCAATTCTGTGATAATGACTGGTATGTAGATAGTGGTGCCTCACAGCACATGACCTCTCATAGAGAATGGCTTTGTAATCTCAAAAACTCAACAGTCGGTGAAATAAGACTCGCGAATGATACCAAATTAAAAGTTGTTGGTATGGGTGAGTTGAATATTAAATGGAACGGAGTGCCCATTCTAGTAAAAGACGTTCTCTGTGTACCCGAACTTAAAGCGAACCTTCTGTCAGTCGACAAAATGGTTAAAAATGGAAACAGTGTCGTTTTTGATTCAAATGGTTGCCGGGTGTTAGACAAAAACAAGAAGACGGTCGCGACGGGTATATTTTCGAATGGTATTTTTAAATTAAATCCGCAAATAGACTCTAACTGTATGGTTTCTAGAATCGGTCAGAAATCAATTTCTTTATGGCATCGCCGTTTAGGCCATATTAATTTAACTGATCTCGTGAAAATGAAAGATGGTGCAGTCGGCGGTATTGAATTTAGTGGGAGCGCGAACAGCATGCAGACTTGCCGATCATGTCTCAAAGGAAAACAGTCAAGGCTACCGTTTAGAGGAATAGGGAAAAGATCAGCTGGGCTATTGGATCTCATCCATTCTGATTTGTGCGGTCCCACAGAGGTACAATCATTTGGAGGCGCATCGTACTTCCTGACATTTATTGACGACTACAGTCGTAAGGTTTTCGTCTACATTTTGAAATCCAAAACGGAGGTCTACGGGATTTATAGAGAGTTTAAGGCTATGGTGGAAACGCAGACTGGGAGGAAAATTAAGCAAATTCGTACAGACAATGGCACTGAATGTTGTACGAATGAAATAGATAGGTTCTTGCGACAAGCAGGCATACGCCACGATACGACTACACCGTATACTCCGGAACACAATGGAGTCGCGGAGCGCATGAACAGGACGATTGTCGAGCGGGTGCGCTGTATGCTGGATGACGCCGATCTGGATAAGCGTTACTGGGCTGAAGCTGTCCAAACAGCCGCGTATATTATAAATCGTTCTATATCATCAGCATTAGCAAGAAAATCGCCTGAGGAAGTTTGGTCTGGTGTAAAACCAAATTTGGCGAACATGCGAGTTTTTGGATGTCAAGCATCAATGCACATACCTAAAGTTCATCGCAAGAATCCGAAATCGAGAATGCTTATCTTTGTTGGATATTGCGAATCAAAGGGATACCGTTTATTTAACCCGATTACGCGTAAATTGTATCGAAGTCGTGATGTGCATTTCATCGAGGAAAACCGTACACATACACATTCGGATTCAGTGGGAGCCGAAGATGAGAAAAATGATGCTGTACTTGTCGATCTCGAAGCAACTGATAGCGGATGTATTGAAAATAGTGGTGATTGTGATTTGGAGGTCAGCAATCAAACGATGGACGAATCAGGCAATACAACAGCTATGGAAGAAGACAATAGTGATCCCGACTATTTGCCATCAACCGATGTTAATTCAACGGACAGTCCACCGATTACAAGATCTAAAAGTGCTGGAACCAATTTGGCCTATTTCTCACCTTGTTGCGGAAGCGATGACCCATTAACTGTTGAGGAGGCTTTATCGAGGAGTGATTCTGTTGAATGGATGAATGCTATGCGTGACGAAATCGCTTCAATAAAGGAAAACGAAACGTGGAGCTTGGTTGATCTTCCTAAGGGGAAGTCCACTATTAAATCCAAGTGGGTTTTTAAAACCAAACAAAGTGGCGATTCTTTAAAACGAAAGGCTCGTTTAGTTGTTAAAGGCTGCTGTCAAAAGTACGGCATAGACTACCTTGAAACGTATTCACCGGTAGTGCGATACACCTCGGTAAGATATTTAATTGCTTTAGCTGTAAAACATAATTTTCAGATCGACCAAATGGACGCAATTACAGCTTTCCTTCAAGGGGATTTAAATGAGGAGATATTCTTGGAACAGCCTGAGCACTTTGACGATTTTTCCGGGAAAGTTTGTAAACTGAAAAAGTCGATATACGGATTAAAACAAAGCGGTCGCCAGTGGAACATTAAATTGGATGCTGCGATGAGAAAATTTGGATTCTCAAAATCTCGTGTTGATCCGTGCGTGTATTTTATAATAAACAATGAATTAATACTTATAGTGGCAATATACGTGGACGATCTGATAATTTTATACAATAACATTAACCAAAGAAATGAACTCAAGGAATACTTATGTAGTGAATTTAAAATGAAAGACGTTGGTGAAGCTAAAAATTGTATTGGACTTCATATAACATACGATAAAGTGAACGAAACTATTTCAATAGACCAAGAAAAATACGTTAATGACATTTTGGTGAAATTTAATATGCAAAATTGTAATCCTGCATCAACCCCTGCTGATACCAACAAAGTGTTATCTGCTACAATGTGTCCTTCAACAGACGAAGAGCGTAAACAGATGGAGAGTGTGCCTTATCAAGCCGCAGTTGGTAGTCTTTTGTTCCTCGCGCAGGGTTCCAGGCCGGACATTGCCTTCGCCGTTAATAATGTATCCCGCTTTAATAACAATTACGGAAAAGCGCACTGGGAAGCCGTGAAGCGCATTTTTCGGTATTTGAAGGGTACTAGCGCTATGAAACTTCATTACACGAAAACTGGTAACTCTAATTTAGTTGGTTTCTCAGATGCAGATTGGGGTTCAGATACTGATAAACGCAGATCATGTACTGGTTATGTTTTTCAATTGCAGAGTGGTGCAGTTTCCTGGTGCAGCCGAAGGCAACAAACTGTCGCTCTATCCAGCGCAGAAGCGGAGTACATGGCGTTATCCACAACTGTTCAGGAGGCAATTTGGCTTCGTCAATTTGAGGGCGAACTTTTTCCAGAAATCAGTAATGAACCTACGGTCATCAACTGCGATAGTCGAAGTGCTATGTGTCTGGCGGACACCGACGCTTACAAGCCTCGATCAAAACACATCGATGTTCGCCGCCATTTTATTCGTCAGAAAATCAACGAGTCAATTGTTAACTTGAATTATGTCAATACTAATAATATGGTTGCCGATAATTTAACGAAATCAGTTCCTAAACTCAAACATGACTTTTGTACCAATAATATGGGATTATCAAAATGAAGTTCGATTTTTGCATCCATTTGCAATTTTTATTATTTGAATTTATTGAATTTTAACGTAAATTTAGACTGAATTGAAAATTTTTGATTTGATATTACATATAATGAAAATTTCATGATAATATAGTGGGAGTGTTGAAAAAATAGCTATATATGTATATGTGTGCAATACCTGACTGAGTATAACCTGTAATAAAATCTTTCATTCGCACTGTAACAAGCATCAAAGCTAGTCGTTTTCTTTATTTCGCTTAGCTCTGCTACCTCTTTGTAACATTTTCCCTTTTTTTTTTGAAGTAGGAAATAACAAACAAACTAAATAATAAGAACAATTTGTGGTGGGAGATAGAGCGTAAGCTTTTGAATACAATACCTCGATAAAAAAATGAAACCTTAATTTGTTTCATTATTTTTGGTCCGTCGAGATCTATTTTCAGGATAAGTGGTCCGCAGACGTTTCTGAGTTCGGAACCACTGGTGTACGCCAACAATAATTCCATTAATAACTTGCAAAAGACGGAACAAACTATCTCCGATGTAGGAGTATAAGTCTTTTGTGAGCCAAGTAACGCAATAGTTTTCAACAATTAAATTTGACAGAGCCATGTACAAGCGACTTTGTAAAGCTTTCGAACTTTGGCAACAAATATTAACAAATGGGCCCTACTCATCTTTTTGAAATGTGATCAATGCAGGGGTAATCAGTATCAAACTAGCAGCTGATTGCAACAATCCCGTCAAGGGTGCCGGCTTTGAGAAGGAACATCGAGGCAAGAGCATTGAACATAGATGTTGTGATTTAAGCCTTTTGTAGGCTTTTGGGATGTTAAAAATTGTGGGTAACCTAAAATATTTTTTTTTGTACATTTTCAATTACAATTAATGGATGTCGAAATTATCACTTGCCTGCAGAAATGGGAAAACAATATCCAAAAAAATTTAGTTCGGAAAAAAAGAAAAACCAAAATTTTCTAACAACCTAACGACTATCTTAGTGGTGTCCAGCGATCTAAAGGAGGAGACTGACTGAGACTGAGACTAACATGAACGCTGGATTGACAAACAGACTGCCACTTTTGCTATACATTTTTTATCAAGACAATGTTTGATCTTAGCCTGAAGCTGCTCCCAAAAGAGCAATTCTTAATTCTCAGATTTACCTACTTAAATACCAAAATTATCCAGTAGACCTGATTTCCCTTTCTTCTACATTTTCATAAATTGAATCAATAAATATTAGGTATCTCCGGCTAGGATCGCATAAATTCTTAAAATAGTCCACTGGTTCGAAACGTCTGCATTAATCAATTTTTCAAATGCACATGTGCACTTATCCGACATAAATCGTGTCCGAATGTTGTTAACCCTTCCAAAAAATTGCGTGCACTTAAGCATGTTGTGCACTTATCCGTTTTGAAATGTATTGAAAATCGCATTGAATGGATGGTGCATGAAAATTGATTGCACTAATCCGAGTTTTGCACTTAACCGTGTTTTACTGTACACATATTGGATGTAAAAAAAAACAAGGTAATTATTTTCTTATCGGATTATTCAAACTGAAATTTTATACTTCTTCTTCTTCCCTGCCCGTGTAGGCACATCGCCCGTTTTGGCAGTAATATCTCAGCATATTTCCACAGGCAGCTCTATTTTGGATCGTGTCATCGCCGAGACCAATGCGTTGTTGTTGCTTTTTCATTTGACACATCCAGGTGTTCTTCGGTCTGCCTCTGACCATGGGTCCATCAAGTGGAACTTCCATTGATATCGCTTTCTTTGCGCAGTTCTCAGGCGGGCGCCTTTGAATATGGCAATACCAATCCATTTGTCGGTCTTCGAGCTTTTCGGTGATTGGTTGGTCTATGGACAAGCTGCCTCTGAGGTAGCTACTCTTGATGTGGTCCCACTTTGGTTACACCAACTGACATGCGTAACATTGAAACTAAAATTTTATTCATTTATTTTTTATATTTTTCCAGTGTAACGAAACCTGAAATGGTCACATCAGGCAGCGCCCGCTCTAGTACTTACGCCGCCCCGGGCAAAGGACTAATTGCCGCCACTTAGCCCTTAGGTACTTTAACAGGCAGATACATAGTAGATATACTATGTATGCCGTTGTAGAAGCGATTTTTCCTTTGGATGGAGTGATTTGGCTGCTCTTGGTTATTATAGGAGCAAATAACTCCGAAGCGATTTATATCGTGGAACCGGCTGCCATAGGAACAGTTTTATAACAATAACCTAAAAAAGCTTAATCGCAGTCAGTGGGATTTGAACCAACGCTCTAATAATTCAATGAATATAACCGTTATCCTACCCGTTCGGGGTAGTATAAACATGTTCCGCTATCATTCAGACCCTTAAGCGCACCTCACCAAAGTTCAGCTAAGCTTTGTGTAGAGTTAGTATTGAATTCCCGTCAAACACATATACAGATGACATACGGGTATCACCTGGAGGTTTTTACGCCAACGTAAGAGATCTAAAATTAATGCGATTTTTTTATTTTCAACACATTTTTAGAAAATACCGCTCTGGATAATACCCCAGGAAAATTGAAAAAAAAATCTCGGTAAACTTGGAAAAAAATAGGGGAAAGCTGGATTTGTATGCACGAGGCTTCCTTTCGAGGCCGTAAATAAGACCCCAGAAGTCCCCATCTGTACGCCGCTAGCTGTGCTACAGAGGGTCAAAGACCCTCAAAAATTGGTACATATTTTTGAATATCTCGATAACGGTAATGCAGTCCAACCAATTGGACCACTCTACAGGGTGTCCCACGACTCATGGTACACGATAATTGGTGGTAGTACAGCTCATTTGGGTACAATTAATGTTCTACATGACCCCTCTATCTTTAACCGTTATAAAGTTATAGCATTTTTTGTTAATTGTGTCAGAAACCTCGACTTGCCGAGCAAAACTACTATTTGCCACACTCCCAAATATTGCACAAAATTCTACATAAAATAACTGTTTTGCCAATAAAATAGTTTAAAACCGTACCCAGATACAACCATTCACACTTTAAAGAACGAACCTCCTCTTAATCGGACTACGGACCACAATTTGTGACTCCATTTGGATGGATCAGTACTAGACGAACCTCTACAATCGGATCAATCTTAAAAATTTCGTTACTATATTCACTAAGTTCCGATTACAATGAGTTACAGTCGAACCTCGATATTTCGAAGTACCAAGGACCAGAAGAACAGTTCGATATATGGAAAATTCGGGTAATCGGAATGAAACAAAAAAAACTTTGTTGTAGATACTAATGAGGCTAATCGACGACTTAGCATGTTTTTGAACATTTAAATTGCTCCCTCATCTATGTTTTTCATGTACTTCTGTACATATTTTTCCTTGGGAAATTGGTACACCCCAACGATATTCGTTGGTAATTGAGACCCTTACTTTATCTGCTTGTTATACTCGAGGACTTATTCGGCTTACCGAAGTCACAAAATGCATTGATGTCAAATATTACTGGAAAAAATTGGCTAATCGAAATCATAATCGTTTAAAATAAGCAAAATTCGTGGTTAACGCGGCTTATCGAAATCAAAAGACGTTCTGAGACCGACAAATTGCCGCGAGATACAGAAAAATTCGGTCAACCGAAATTCGAGTTATGTTAAAATTTATATGGAAATGGGAAGGGACCGACGAAATATTTCGGCATATCAAAAATTCGGGTTCGTATTATCGAGGTTTGACTGTATATTATTAGGCCATACAGTTTTGAAAAAAAGTTACCAATTTTTCACCGCTATACATGCACGCTTAAGATGCTCAAACCCTAGAAAAACGGGGATATTTTTTCCCCCTGAATAACCCAGTAACGGGTTGAGTCTGCTCTAAGGTCGTCTATGACAAATTTGTAGCTTCTGTTGCAGCAGACATAATTCCAAAAGTATTCATCGATGGAGTGGCGCCCAAGAAAGTTATGAAGGGCCGAACATCTAAATTTCCGTATTTTGGGGAATATCTCTATAACGGTAATGCTCATAAAAAAATGTTTTATGACGTAGGGATACCGACATCATCCCGAAAAACGAAATCCCGCCCATTCATAATGCTGGCTTTTTAGGAAAAATCTCGTTTTACATTATCCCGACATTTCTATATCCCGCCATTTTATCTCGACATTATAAAATCCCGCTATTACAAAATCCCATCACCTCGACTTCCCGCCCACTAAAATTCGAACCGTTTTAGAATCCCACTAGTGGATAGTGAAATAATCCCTTCAAGTACGTGAGAATATTTGTTTTTTTCTTCGATCAAGATGAGGATACTTAAGTCTCGACCGAAAGACCAGACCACATATTTTTCATATAAAGTTACCTGTCCCGTGGGTCTCCGAGACTTAAGTTAACCCCCCAAGGTTAGCCCATGCCCCATGACTCTATGGTCCCATTTGATCCATTCTTGCATATGCTTTGTGTTATCAATAGAAACACATTTGTGTGAAATTTGGTTGACATTGGACCACAAATAAAAAAGTTTTTCTTAGAAGAACCTAATTTGGAGAGTTGGGTTTGTGTGTTAGCCCCATGACCCCATTGTCCGATTTTACCGATTCAAACACACAAACTGCCTGCAGCAAAAAGAAGCATGCTGATCATATATGTATATGTACTTTTTATATGGTCGGAGAGGCTTCCTTCAATGCGTTACAAACTTCATGACAAAGTTAATACATATACCCTTTCACTCTATGAGCGAAGGGTATAAAAAATCCTGTTAGAAACATATTCCATAAATATTAAAATATTCATATCAGCACATCCACGAATTGAAAATGCCATTGGAAGCGATATGTTCAACACGTTTATTGATTTTGAACAACCAGTACCGCAACCTATAAAACTGGATCAACATTTCTGGAACCTTCCATGTTCTGAAGATAGTATTATTATTCATATGTTATTGTTCGGTGTTGCGGTAAGAGTATGACACATCGAGTGCAAGGACTCTCAATAAAATAGCGCCATTAAACGAAACGGATACATATAAGTTGACTTTATGACATACATAGGTCCTTTCGTCAAGAGCGCGCAACTTTCTATACCAAGCTTAACACATAATGGATCGTAAATTGCTAAATCCTTTGGAATTTTCGTTGAAACGTACCCACGATAGTCTGCAGTCGTATAACCTCGAGGATACACTTTCTGTTAAATGTGACGTGTATGTAACATATCCGGGGATAAAGCGATCTATACATATTTCGTATTCGCAATACACGAGTATATGTCTGGGATGGTATAATAATAATACATCCGTTATACGAAGACACACGATATTAAACTGAAGAACTTAGTTTAGAATTAACCGCGTGACGGAAATGTCAGAGGACGAACCGAGGCGGAATTTTTATGGGAATTTGTTTAAATGACATTGAACAATAAAAAAATTTAATCAACACAAACGTTATCAGGATGTTATATTTTTATGGGATCGAAAAAGGACGATTGCAGGATAAGTTTACCGTCGTCTATTTCATTGCAGTGATTTGTGGTTATGAATCAGCGCAGCGCGACTGCTTGTGAGAATATAAAATGAAATTGACTTTGTTCGCAACAGCTTGGGTTGGCATTAACTCGACAACGTCCGTTGGCAGTTATTCGCATTGTCCTGTGACAATTTACGATTAGCAGCGAAACTTTCTAAATGGAATTATGTAAAAAATTGGGATTTGTTTTTGTTTGATTAGTTTTTTTAAAAATCTTCTTTCGGATAAATGAAATTAATTTATTTAATATATCATTTTAAATTCAAGTGAAAAATAAATTATCCTTTTCTTTTCTGAACCCCAGAAAAATTGGCTTAATGTTGATGCTTCGTATGTTGCCTTAATCTTAAAGACGTACTTACATACATAAATCATCCAGCAAACCTCATATAATTTTGCCTACTCTGAAATTATGACATTTATATACGATCCGCATCCGACTCCATACATTCATGACCTTTTTGTGTTACCAGCAAATGTTGCCATTCGCACTTCCGTAACAGGCCATTGCCAAATTGCCCGTCATCATCGCCACAAAACTTTAGTAGCATTCATATGCATGATCTCGGGGTTAGGCCACCCCACATTGACTAATGTCAGACGAAATGTCACGTTTCACTAAGATGCTAGTGCTGCTAGCCTAAACGTAGCTAAGCCTCAGGACACTTCTGCCGCTGAATAGTCGCAGTCCTTTTCCACACTATTAGAGTTGATATTCGTGACAACGAGACCATAGTATTAATTTGGAGGAGATATAGTTGGAATCATAATGACGAGGACAATTGTTATGTGAGTGGTTTATGTGACCAAATTTTGGATAATATCACACGAGTGTTCGGGATGATATCGGACCCGGGATGCATTTGTATTCGGATGACATTGGAGAGAAGCATATGATTTTGTAAACGGGATAGTCTCATTCAATCTAAATAATTGATAAAAGATTTAATATTTGAAGAAGTTATTGAAATTTCAAGTAGTTCTGAGGCACGATTTCAGTATCTGCGGCGCCAAATTTTGATGATGCCATTTTATTAATATTGGCCTGAAACGACCGAATCGGCAATCTTTTTTTGCGAAAAAGTAACGGTTCTACAGATATTTAATGTCAAAGTTTGACATTTATATGGGGTAGTTCAGTTTTCAATGGGAAATTGGGGGTATTTTTACTATACAGGGTGTCCCGTTCATGGTGGAGAATCTTTTACTGGTAGATAGTGTGGCTCATTTGGGGAAAATTAATGTTCTACGAGACACCTCTATTTTGAACCGTTACAATGTAAAAGCACTTTTTGTAAATTGTGTCAAAATACCTGACTTGCCGAACTAAATCAAAATTTGCCAAACCACCAAACATGTCATCCGAGATATGACTTCACTTTCCGAAACTACATAAAATTTCCTATAAAACGACACCTCGTCCGTTACGAAGTTGCTCGTATCTTCCGAGATACACCAGTTCAAATTTTGAAGAAATTTTAAAATCGGTTTTTCATGCAAAATTCAAATGATAAAATCGTAACGGTACTTTGAACTGACAAATCTGCAAAGTTGAAAAAAGTTGCCTCATTATGTTAGCTCTCGAACGACATATAAAAATTAATGGCTCACGATTTGAAAATTTGCGAATTTAACGTTTCAAAGGTAAAAAAATGTGGTTTTCGTGTAATGCAAATCATCTGATATGATGAAGATAAATTTCTACGATCAACACAGTTCATTTTGTTGGGCGAAAAAACTTTACATTGAAACCACATTTTTTTACCTTTGAAACGTTAAATTCGCAAATTTTTAAATCGTGAGCCCTTAATTTTTATATGTCGTTCGAGAGCTAACATAATGAGGCAACTTTTTTCAACTTTGCAGATTTGTCAGTTCAAAGTACCGTTACGATTTTATCATTTGAATTTTGCATGAAAAACCGATTTTAAAATTTCTTCAAAGTTTGAACTGGTGTATCTTGGAAGATACGAGCAACTTCGTAACGGACGAGGTGTCGTTTTATAGGAAATTTTATGTAGTTTCGGAAAGTGAAGTCATATCTCGGATGACATGTTTGGTGGTTTGGCAAATTTTGATTTAGTTCGGCAAGTCAGGTATTTTGACACAATTTACAAAAAGTGCTTTTACATTGTAACGGTTCAAAATAGAGGTGTCTCGTAGAACATTAATTTTCCCCAAATGAGCCACACTATCTACCATTAAAAGATTCTCCACCATGAACGGGACACCCTGTATATTGAGGTGAATCAATAGCACTGAACCGAAAATAATATTTTAAATTTCATTTGCCTCCCTGTCTAGCAAAGTTTACAATTCTTGCTCGAAAATATATTTCCACTTTTTATATTATTAAAATCTTTGCCAAATTGATAAAACATACTATTCTAGTGGGACCGATTAAAATTAAAACGTCAATTTGATGGCATGGAACACTTTCCCAAATGTGTAAAGCGGAAATATCCCCCTTTTCTTAACAAATTACTTAACTGGCTTCATATATAGAAAAGTCAAATTTTGACATTGAATATCTGGAGAACCGTTACGATTTCGCGAAAAAGGATAGCAGATTCGGCCGTTTCAGGTCAATATTAATGAAATGGCATCATCAACATTTGGCGCCGCAGATACTGAAATCTCCCCAAAAAAAATTATCTGGGAAAAAAACGATGATCGGCATTTTGAAAGTAGATAAAAT
Organism: Microchrysa polita; assembly: GCA_949715475.1. NCBI lineage: Eukaryota > Metazoa > Arthropoda > Insecta > Diptera > Stratiomyidae > Microchrysa > Microchrysa polita. Next base: position 70,110,320 of record OX454420.1, read on the forward strand.
TTCCAATCCAATAATAACCTAACCACTTTTGTAGGTCAAATATTGACGGAGATACAGGTTTTCAAAAATAGGATATTTTCCACAAAAAAAGGCGAATTCTAAGCTTATGTTGTTTGCCGAAACGACATTTACTTGAAATTCGCAATTTTTGGTAAAAAATACCCTATTTTCAAAAACCTGTAATTCCGTCAATATTTGACCTCATTGGATTGGAAATTCTGTCTACTGTCAAAATGCCAAACACAGTTTTTATCCAAGACAATTATTTTAAAAAATATTGTTGAAAATGTAAAAAAAGAGCAAAAAAATGACTCTTTTTCGCTCGCCAAGAAATTAGAACCGGGTTGCAAATCTGGATTTATATAGCCGGTAATACTCTAAAACAGATAAGCGAAAGAACGGTAGTATTCCATTTATTGCGAGGTTAGGCCTTTTTTTGTAAAGTTTTACTGGCGTATTAGGGAAATAATACTTTTCATAGGTTGGAAGATTAAAAAAAAGGTACATCCAGTTAAAGAAAATAGAAAACTTCTTAAATTTTAATGCGAAATAATTATAAATTAATTTCGAAATATGTACGAGTATTGCAAGTTTAATCATTGTTTTAGCTTACAATTTAACAAATTGAACGATTTCATTTAAGTTTATATCCTGTCGGTCCTCCATTGTTTCTAATTGCCTGGAAATCTCGCCTTGGGACTGAATTTACTATAGGTTTTCTAGGATATTTTGGTTAATTTCTTCCCCAGCTTGGCGGATCGCTCCTTTGAGTTCCGATACGGTCTGATAATGTTTTCCATGGGTGTAAACCTTCCTAACAAGTACATATTCCCCTTAAATTTTCAATGGGGTTGAGGTCGAGGCTACAGGCTGGCCAATCTAAAACTGTAATGTTTTTGTCTTGGAACCATTCTGTTGTCGTTTGCGCCCGATGGATACTGGCATTATCCTGTTGGAAAATAAATTCCGGTCCAATAATTGACTCGGCATGGTTAATGAGCGATGTCTCTAATATCTCCACATAATCACTCGCGGTCATTTTCGGTTTAGCCCAGGCCAAAGGTAATTAAAATGTACCCCAAATCATCACAGAGCAACCATCAAAGTTTCGGCTCATGGCAACTTCTGTTTCTCGTCCTAAATGGTGCCAATAATATTGAACACGATCGGGGACATCCAGATTAAACTTCTTTTCGTCACTGAAAATAACGCTTTTCTACTTTTCGCCGAAATCCATATGGTGTTGGCCCCATTGAAGACGCTTCGCCTTATGATTTTGGGTCAAAGGTGTGTTTTTCTGCCTTTTGATAAATTGGAGGTCCTTGTTGGAGTCTAGAATCTGCTGGACACGACGCACACTTCTAGGTAAATTCATTTCGCTCCGGATTTCTGATGCGATTTTTTTCCTCAGTATGGCTTTTCGGACAATGTCTTTGTTCTCTCGCAGTAACTGCTGGTCGCCGTCCAGATCTTCGTTGCTTTCCTTTCCATAATTATCACGAAGCAGGAGGAAATTGTTGACGTGAAACTGTGAAACTGACGGAAATGATTTTTCCAAAGTAACATTATTCCGAGACGGACGTTTGAAGCAACATAATAAAAATCATTTTCAAAATTTATTACGGCCCAGGAATTATTAGAAGCGAAAAATGGTAGAATTTGTGTGTAAACTTATATTTATTTTGGTGGCCGTACAAGCGAGGTTTGCGTGAGTCGATTAAATGATAGAGTACAGTCACATTAAGTCAGTATGCTTTCTTTTCGGCTACCGTTGTTTGTTCAATCTTAGTGAGACAACTTTAGTTTTATTTTCCAATGGAAAATTTGGAAAATAAAACTAAAAATAAACGTTTTGTCTCCCAGTAATTTTCAATTTTTTTTTTTTGATTATGTCAGTATCAAAAGAAGAATTTCTCCACTTTCGACGAACAAGACTGTTTCAAAAGGAAGTTATCCCAGTTGGTTAAATAAATGATGAAGAAAATACGTGAATTTTAGTGCAAAAAAAAAAACGGCTAATTCTATCGACAACCAAATAATATCACTTTTACAGCTGATTTTGTCTTTGACACCTTCACATATTTGTTTTTTTTTTTTATTGTGTGGCATTCTTTTTATTTAAAGCCCCTCCTTGCAGGAATAATCATAATATGTACATGCAATTTCAGTTATTTATTCGATTTCAAAAATATTATTTAAATTTAATTGATTGAAAATAAACCATATTGGGGCGTCATATCCCAGTGAAAGGGCTTTTAATTAAAAGACGTTAAAAATAAATTGCATTTATTCACCCCTATGTGCGAGCATAATTCAAGTGAAAATCCAATTAAGTCTTCATTACAGATTAAACCATTCATATAAAGCGTATAAATTATCCGGATAAAAAGGATTTCCGCATAATTCATTATTCCCCACATGCATGTGTATTCCGAGAGATGTACGTACGAGTATGTATTGTCATGTGAATGCCTTTCTTTCTTTTTTTTATAATAATCGGAATATTATCACATACATACGTATACACATCGATTCAATATGTCCCTATTATCATCCATCTTGTTGAAGGATGACTCCAACCATGGTGAGAGTTGAGCCAGGATTTTCACCTTATCGTATATGGAAAGATGTTTATTTTTTCAGGGTTACCTCGCAAGCATATAACTTTTATCTTATTACAGTAGATATCGTTTATAACGACATCGAAGGGACCGACTATTTTATGTCATTATAGCCGATCGTCGTTATATCCGCTCATATCGTTTATAACGACAACCGTCGTTATATACGATCATATTGTTTATAGCATCCTATCGTCGTAATAAGCGCTAATAGCAATGTAAAGTCAAAACCCGTTTTAGACCACGAACTTACCGTGGTCCACTTTTGAAATGTACACGTTTGCCGACAAGGGTATACGTCCTTGTGTGACACACAAATAAACGGAATAGCTGCTTCTGCATTTTGTTTAAATTATTTTTCGGAAATAAGAAATACAGGAGAACATTACCAATAAGGGCCTAAATGGAAAAGCTAACAAATTGCCAAATCGTGGTTTTCTAGTCTTTTTTTCCCAATACAATTGCGAGGACTTTTCTTAGACGAATTGTTAATCTTTTAAGCAAATCAACAAATTCTCAAATAGAATTTGATTTTCTCGTCGATAAAACCTGAAGGTGAACCTGTTTTGTTGTAGTCTCTACAGGGTTGATGTAAAAATTAAACAAATTCAAGTTTCAGTAGGGTAGGGCGGGGCTAGTTGAGCATAGGGGCAAGTTGGGCAATCGAAATATTTCGTCTAATAGTCAAATATTATCCTTCTTTAATCAGGTAAATGTTAAAAGCTCATAAATTTATTGTACTTTCGATATGTATATAGTTTCTGGGTATAATACTCACCGTTTTTTTATAACCTCAATTTTGTTTCAAAATTTCGGGTTGGTGTAAGTTGAGCTATAGTTGCTCAACTAACGCCAACCCTAAATTTTGAAGCTATAGTTGCTCAATTAACCCCAACCTTAAATTTTGAAACAAAATTGATTTAAGTTTTGTTGTTTTGTCATTTAAAGTCTATAAATAAAAAGTTGAATATGAAACGGAAATTTTGTTTCATGCCTAGCTAACATTGAACACTTGGTTCGGCTAAACTTTCTATGTGCTCAATTTGCCCCATACCCTTGGTCAACTTACCTCACCTATGGGGTAGGTTGAGCATTATTTGACTTTCTACATTTAAACAGATACAGCTCCTTAATTTGACTTTTAAGAAATAATTTCGTTGGGCACATTTAGAAAGGGATATACCACCAATCTATCAGTGTGCATAAGAAGCCATTAAGACTTACCGTTGAGGAGCTCAAACGCTCAAGTGAATAATTGCTCAACTAGCCCCGCCCTACCCTATGTTTTATAAGCGTGCCAATTTTGCACTTTTTAATCATTAAACTTTTGGAGTCATTTTCGGCAACTTCAGTCCACTTTTCACAGCAGATAAACTTAAATTCTTCGGTTGACTCCTTAATTTTTGTCAACGTGCGTAGTTTAGTTTTATAAATGCTTGATTGCAAGTGCTTAAAAGAATAAAGTCAGACCTGGTAAATCAGGAAACTGACTGGGACGTCGTCGAATCTTGTATCGCGGTATGTCCCTGTACCCTGTCAGAAAACTAATTTTGAGGCGCTCATAATATGGAATAATAACGGCTCCCCTATCTTGGACGTTCGTTGGTACCGAATTGTTGTGGATCCGCTACATAAAGTTTAGGGCAGATTCCGAAAACGATGTTTAGTGATGAAAACGGGTACGATTTTTCGGCGTGCAATTATTCACAGGGGAGTGGTCTCAAATCCTCTACTTTGTTGATTGTTTAATTGCAAAGAAAATTTCGTAACACAAATTTACTATTTCTTACGACGTTATAAAAACCTTCAGGTTGAGTGCGACTACGATGCGATGTCGTATCATATTATAACCTTTTTTTTTTACATATGAGTGAATTTCCGCACATGATTTAATTTCCAACTGGGACTTGATCTTTGCATGCCGGAAAAGCAATAATTTCACATACAAAAAATGACTTGTGTCGAGCGTTCGTCGTTATATCCGTTCATTTCGCCTCTCGAGTTGGAAAAATTTAGTCGTTATAACCGATCGGTCGGTATCCATAAAAAAATGTACCGCATGAGCCTCTTAGGTCTCGAGACTTGGCATTTCCGTCGTTATAGCCGATGCGTCGTTATAACCGATGTCGTTATAAACGATATCCACTGTATATCTATCTCTATCGTATAAGATGATACCTGATACCTATGAAATTTTTATGATATACCGTATCGTCGTCTACTCTTTATCTCCGGACGATTGGAAAATCCTTTAAAAAAAATGCAAGGAATGTGAACAATCATAAATTCCACTTTGTCGAAAGCTATACTAATACAGACAGGATAGGACACGGGAACCTAACGATTTTGGAAACGTCGTATCATGTAAATTCCGAAACTGTTGTGAGTATTTTAGTAGCAAGAAAAATTCTGTAGCATGTAGTTTTTGGGGTTTTATGACGTTTTTTTTTTTAAATCGTCTGGTTTCCGTGTGCAACCTGTACTCAGTTTTCGCTTAGCTTCATTTGTGCTGAGAAGTGTGGAAGGCGACATAGTATTGGCAAGTCTAAAGATATTACCATAACATCTATCTGTCCTATATATAAAAAAAAAAACAACCAAATATTTTCCAAGTAACCGGAAATCATTAAATTTACTATAAATCCAATTTAAATCTGAATTCAAAGATACTGCCATATTTCAAATAATTCAGAACAACTTTCTGTAAATAAATTGTATACTTCTTCGTGATACTTTTCAGCGTTATCCTTCGCGTGCAATTTCAACTGCGGCTATCTATAGAAAACATTTCATCCCATATTGATTTTTATTCAAGGTTAAGGTTGTATGACATGATGAATTGAAGGAAAATAGAATTGAAAATTGTTTTTGAAATAACTGATGTCCTGATTTAAGTCTGTAAAAATAATGACAAAAATGCTTAATGTTGTCAATAGGAGTTCAAAGTAGGAATTCTAACAATACCTATATTTAGTGTAGTACAATATGTATGCCGATCAACTCAAGTGTGCTTGAACCGCGATCTTAATGAAGTATATGGCGCAACCGGAAGGCTTTATCAACAAATAGCATCTTAGCAAGGTTTTGAAACTTTCAAAGGCTATCTATGCTTTGAAAGAATCAGGGCGAGCATGGAATGAGAAGTTAGATTCAGTTCTAAGGAAAATTGGTTTCATCCCGTGTCAGAATGAACTGTGTTTGTACTTGAAGATGCAAAAAGGCAAGTTAAATGTTATAGCAATCTATGTTGATCCTTTTAGCTGCCACCTCGACGGATGACTTGAAATCAATCATAGCAGAGATTGCGTCTGGATTAAAAATTATCGACAAAGGCCAATTAAGCTATTTCTTGTACATCGAAATAGAACGTGATGGCGAACTAGGCTCTATCGCGATTGGTCAAAAGAAATATATCCATAATATGTTGCAACAATATGGGATGGGCACTTACCGAAAAGTGTATGTACCGCTGGATCCTGACTACCAACTCATGAAGGATGAAGGTCGAAAAGGTCGATCGAACGAAGTATCAGTCGCTAGTGGGTGCAATAATGTATCTTGTCACCTCAACGCTACCAGATATAATCCATTCCGTTAGTAAGATTGCACAATTCATTCCAACCCATCCAACCCAACGACGGAACACGAAACACCAGGCAAACACATACTGCACTACCTAGCTAAGGCAATTGACTGTGAACTACATTACAAGCGGTCTGAGGAACCTCTTCATGACTATGCAGATGCTGGTTGGGGTAAAAATTTATTCCGTATTCGGCATATGTTTTATGCAATTTAAATCTTAGGTTTTTTTTGCGACACCATTTATTCGGAAAGTACCGGCAGTCCTTAAATCAAATCAAAAATGCAATTAATCGTTGTCCGCCTTCGAAAGAGTTCCTTTCGACACAATCATCTAAAACTATGATTTATAATCATTCCGTTTCCTTCTTGGCTGGCCCTTCGACGATTTTTTCGATGGCAAAAATTCAACGAAGCGTGTCGATTACAAAAGTTAATCGAGTGAGAGTAAATTTGAAAATTACACTTTCTTATGTGATAAGATGCCAATTTTCAATTTCTTTTGGTGTCTTTTTGCTTGGCAGTTCTACGAAGCTTCCTGGAACGTCGTATTGAAGTAAAATCGCAAAATACGATGGTATCTACTAAAAAAATTTGAAAGACTATAAGCTGAAACCTATTGGCGTCACGATACCACGTGATGAGTATACTTACAAAAATCGTTATTCTCAATAAGTAATGTTGTTTCTTACCTGAAAATAAAAAAAGAGAAAAGTGTCAATGAGCTTATTTTGTTTACATTATCTAAATTAAAATAGACAATTCACTGGTAAATACCGTAAGGAAAATGTTCCAAGATTACAATTTACACCTGGTGCTATGGTGCCCATAATCATACATATTTTAAAAACTTAAATGAAGTTTTTCTCTTTCATCGAGAATCTCTTTAAAAAAAATAGGACATCACTGAATAACATGCGTTAAAAATCAATGAAATTTTACATTTAATTGAGGGATGCTTTCACCAATATCACGCCGAAAAAGGACTTCATCAGTATTATGGAACTATCAGATTTGGAAAATCGAAACGTCAAGCACTAAAAATTCGACGAATAGAACTGTCAAATTTGACGTATTGGACAATTAAATCTTATAAAAAAAACCATTTAGACCAAAAAAAGTTGGTACATAATGCAAATTCTACTATTTTCGCTTTTCTGGGAAAATGGGCTATTTCTTGGGAGAATAAAGGCTGATTCTGTGTTCAGTGACCGATTTTACATAAGGGTAGGTTAGACACGATAATGGGTTCATACCCCATGCATTTAAGGGTTAATACATTTTTATCATATGAATGCCCTGTGGCATGGGTCGCGAATAATGCCACCGCCTTTCCCGGCGTGTCGTAGAAGGCGACTAAAAAGGGACCTAATCCAAGGTGGATCAGCATGCGCCGAGGGATGCATGGTCAAGAGGGTGCTTGGCCGCTAGTATGCGAAGGTCGCAGGCAACCATGACATCTGAAGCCTGAGGCACGTTTTTAACATCAACAAGACCTCCCATAGGTTAGTGTGTGTGTGTATGGGTTGCCGCGTCTGGAGATAGCCGGCGGACGTAAAAGGAAAGTCCATAAATTTACTTATTTCCACACACTAGTGCCAAAAACACAACCTTTCTCCAAAAGGTGTAAAAGAATGGAAGGCCTTATGGAAATTGACGCAGATACAAGCACTACCCCGCCGGGCACTACTTCTGCTATGCGGTTGAGTGATCCCGGGGCGAACCTAGTTCGCGCCAGAGCTCGACGGTTTCCGGGGGCGAGCAATATAAGGCAGTCCAATTACATTGTGGAGAAGCTGAGGGTTGCAAGCTGGAATGTCGGTTCCATGACGTCAAAGAGCGAGGAGATTGAGGATATCATGAAGCGGAGAGGGATAGACATTATGTGCGTGCAAGAGACAAAGTGGCGAAATACCCATATCGACAGAGCCCGGTTTCTTACGAATTCCATGAAGTACAAATTGTACTACTATGGAATTACAAACCAAAGAAACGGAGTTGGCATTATTCTGGCGTCGTCTTTACTTGGCAGTATAATAAGTGTCGCGAAGAGAAGTGACCGCTTGATCAGCATCAAATTGGTTATCTGCGGAATGGTGTGGAACGTAATAAGTGCCTACGCTCCCCAAGTGGGACTGCCACCAGAAGAAAAAGAGGCATTTTGGAACGACGTTGACACCCTAATTCAGACCATTCCAGATACCGAATTGGTGTTCTTGGGAGGAGATTTAAATGGCCATGTGGGTGAATCAAATTATGATTACGAGGATTGCCATGGTGGAAAGGGTAGCCCTTCAACGGTCAGAAATGACGAAGGTGAAGCTATTCTGACCATGTGCAGATCGCATGGTTTGGTCATCCTAAATACATGGTTTGTGAAAAACGAGAGACACCTAATCACCTACAGTAGTGGACACGGAGATAGGAAACACGAAACGCAGATCGATTACCACCTCTGTTTCGATTTTATGAGAAGGTGGGTAAGAGACTGCAAGGTGATCTTGGGTGAATCTGTCGTCAGCCAACATCGTTTGCTCCTGTCAGAATTTATTTTGAAAGTAGGAGGAGCAAGAAATAGAAGAACTCCCAAGCCTGTCGAAAAAATCAAGTGGCACAATCTCACAAACGACAACTTTGAACCTGTAGTAACTCCATTCATTGATAAAATGACGGAGTGGTTTCAAAACAACATAAACTGCACCGAGCACAGTCCAACACAAATGTGGAATAGTTTCGCTGAAATGTCAGTAGGTGAGGCGGAAAAGGCACTTGGAGTTTCGAAAGGTCCACTCCACACGAAGAAAGAAACATGGTGGTGGAACACCGAAACTAAGGAAGCAGTGCAAGCCAAATCGAACGCATTTAAGGCATGGCCGAAATGTGAGTCAAGCAGTGAAGCCGAACGGGTTCAACTTCGCGAAAATTATATGCAATGCCGGAAGAAAGTAAAGCGCTTGGTAGCTCAAGCAAAGGCGAAGGCAGCTGAGAAATTCTACCAAGAATTAGAAACTCAGACTGCGACCGAAGGACCGTCTTTGCGCGAGAGACCTAAGCACGACGCCAGGATATTTAGGGTCGCAGCCCAAAGGAGAAGGAACGCTCGGGAAATACAGGCGCCAAAGTACGTGGAGGACTCGCAAGGAATGTTGCTGATTGACGATACGGCAATTTGTAGCAGGATGCGAGAGTATTTTGACGAACTTCTAAATGAAGAATTTCCTCGAGCAGCTTTTCGAGATGTTGAGCCGAATACCACAAATATTGAAGATATCTCAGAGGAAGAGGTGATGGAGGCAATGCATCAGATGAAACGCGGAAAGGCAGTCGGACCGGACAAAATCCCCGCGGAATTTTGGTTGAAAATGGAAAATGTCGGGCTTAGTTGGCTCACAGTTCTCTTCAACAAAATCAAAGGTGGGCAACCGATGCCTGATGCTTTCAGGGAAAGTTTTCTTCTTCCTTTCTATAAGAACAAGGGAGACTCACGCAAACTCAACAACTATAGAGCTATAAAGTTAACACCTCATACACTAAAGATCTACGAGCGAGTTGTCTGCAACCGATTGAGAAAGATTGTGCGGTTGAATGACAATCAATGCGGCTTTGTTGAAGGTCGATCTACAGTCGATGCGATTCAGTGCATTCGTATTGCGATGGAAAAGTATAGAGCAGCACGAAAGGACTTGTACTTTGTGTTCATCGATTTGGAGAAGGCATTCGATAGAGTACCTCGTGATCTGATATGGTTGGCCTTGAGAGCACTTAATGTCCCCGAGGCATACGTCAGGATGATACGAGACATGTATGATGGAGCTACGACTAAGGTTAGATGCACAGCCGGTGAATCAGAAGAATTTCCGGTGAATGTCGGAGTACACCAGGGCAGTGTATTGAGTCCGTTGCTCTTCAACATCATCATGTGCTACTTATTAACACGTGTCTCCGACGGCCTAGAAATATCTCTTCTTTTTGCTGATGATATAGTCCTCAGTAGCCCAATGGTGTGACATTCTGGAGGAGCATGGACTGAGGGTAAGTATAACAAAGACTGAGTTCTTATGCTGCCCATTCTCAGACCTAGATGCACCGATACCAGATATGTACGTCAAAGGAGAGCAGCTTAAGTCTTGTACCAAGTTCAAGTACCTTGGCTCGATGGTGAACAGCGGAGCTACATGCGATGATGACATCAAACATCGCACAAAGGTTGGGTGGATGAGGTGGAGAGAAAACTCTGGAGTTTTCTGCGATAAGAAAATGCCACTGAAGCTAAAGGGCAAGTTGTACAAAACGGTTGTACGTCCCGCACTCATGTATGGATCAGAATGCTGGACCATGTATGAAGGTTACGCGAAAGAAATGACAGCGACTGAAATGAAAATGTTACGCATGTCAGTTGGTGTAACCAAAGGGACCACATCAAGAGTAGCTACATCCGAGGCAGCTTGTCCATAGACCAACCAATCACCGAAAAGCTCGAAGACCGACGAATGGATTGGTATTGCCATGTTCAAAGGCGTCCGCCTGAGAACCCCGCAAAGAGAGCGATATCAATGGAAGTTCCACTTGATGGACCCAAGGCCAGAGGCAGACCGAAGAACACCTGGATGTGTCAAATGAAAAAGCAACAACAACGCATTGGTCTCGGCGATGACACGATCCAAGATAGAGCTGCCTGTAGAAATATGCTGAGAAATTATCGCCAAAACGGGCGATGTGCCTACACCGCAGGTCGAGCAACGCGGAACCATGGAGCGGTATAAAGAACGAGGCAAGGAAGAAGAACATTTTTATCATATGAATTGTTTACAAAAACCCGATCTTAAAATTATATTACATTGTAACGATTAAAAAGGGGTCTCGTTGTACATTAATTTTTCCCAAATATCCTCCACCATGAATGGGACACCCTGTATAATAAGCATGAATCTTCAATTGAAATTAAAGAGCGTACCAATATCTGAGTAAACTTTTTGGTACGACATGCATTCAGGCCATATGTTGTAAATGAAAGACATTTTTCAAATTTTATTTAATCTGCCTCTTACTTTAATAGGTACAGTGCAAAAAAGAAAGGATAATGGATTAGAGGTACGGAAATTACGCAAATAAAACACAGGAATTTCGCATTAACTAATTTTGAATATTCAAAATTTCGCTGAAATTCGCATAAAAACCTAATTTTGCATATTTTCTGTTGTTGTTGTTTATATAACTCTAGACATACTGTATATTTACAGTGAAACGACTGTTTAAAGCACGTTGCCACGAAAAAAAGCTCATTCATCGAACTTCTAAGTAAAGAGGTTGAGCGGTGTTGGGCCAGCCATGGTGCTTGTGATTCAGCGAACTCCCTTCATTATCAATTTCTCTCTTCTCATTAACGAAAAACTTCTGAAAAATCAATCTGAGATGAAAAATTATCTCAAAAAATTTACTTTTTTGTACAAAAGTAAAAAATTTTGTCGAAAAAGTACAAATTAGAACATTTCGCATAAATCAGCGATTTTCGCCGAAATTCACATCTATTTCGTAAAAACGAGATTTCCGTAGCTCTAATAATGATTAATGAGAGTTTTGATAGAAATTATAGTGGAAACTCGATATAATGAACTCCTATTCATTAAAGAAAAAATCGCGAATATTCAGTTTTTTTTAAAGGGAGCTCGGGTAGGTGCGTGATTAGTTTCCTATTCCTTATATTGGAAAAATTTGTATCGATGCCTATTTGTGACATATCCTGGAAGTGGATGGAAAGTGAAGTAAGTCTTAGGGGTACAAACCTAAATTTAGCCATATCTTTTGATAGAGTGTCGCGAAAAACTTCAAATGTGTGTCAAGTGGTAGCTGTTATATGTCCTTATAAAATATTAAAAGTGCACCCGATCCGACTCATATACCCCTGCCACCCCTACAAAAACAAACATGGTAATGTTTATTTTGAGCTTTGCGTGACGTCTAGCTCTGTGCATGGGTATAGGATAGGGTATGCAGTCATCATGCTATTAGCACGATTTGAACTCGGTCTCGTTATAAAATAAATCTTTTATATAATAGTTCCTTATAAAAATGTTCCACTGTTAAACGTATATATCGAGACTTCTTTTGACTTATCATAGCTCATGGGATTTCTTTCTTGAAAAGTATATGGATTGGATTGACTTTGCAAGGATATGAATATGGAAATGAACTGCTGCCTGCTTTATATCCCAAATTTGTGCAGGTTCCAGGACATGTCCACAAGAATTACATACATTGGATCCTGAACGGGACTGATTAACCTTGTTTTCATAAAAAAATGGCAGTAAATGTCATGGAAAATGGATCGGTGACCTAATTTGTATGAAGATTTAGGTTATTTTCACCTGTTCTTGGCCCAATAAAACGCACTATCATGTTGAAAGAGCTGATAATTAAAATTTTATGAACATAATCCTTCCATACCCAAGACTACAAGAGAATAATTTCATCAAATAAGAACGATCGAAATGTATGTATGGATATTTCTGAATATGCCCCAATGCATGGTGTACCATATATGGTACGGTGCAAACAATACCTTTGGTGACTTTTTTTTGCCAAAATCTTAAAAATATCTCAAGAACACATTCTATTTTGCTCGCCAGTATTTTTTCTGTTATAAATTACGGTAAATTTCGCCAATTTTTTTAGCTCTAAAGAACAGCTTTTGAAATTCCACAAAAAATTACGTTTATCCACTTCGACGACGCTCAGACAATTCAAGGAAAGCTTCAAGAAGCAAAAATTGAATTTAAGTGAAAGCTTGTTTTGTCTACTTTGGGAAAAAGTAAAAAAAAACAACAATTTAATAATCGCTAGACAGGAATCTAGTCATGTACCATAAATGGTACGCTATGCATTTAATTGTTAAAAACCGATTTTAAAATTTCTTTCAAGTTTGAACGGGTGTATCTCGAAAGATATGTACGACCAACTTCGTGACGGGAGAGGTGTCGTTTTATTGGATTTTTTTTTTTTCAAAGTAAAGTCATATCTCGGATGAAATGTTTGGCGGTGTGCAAAATGTTGATTTAGTTCGGGAAGTCGGGCATTTTGGCAGAATTTACAAAAAATGCTATTACATTTAAACGATTAGCAATACCGGGTGTCCCGCAACTGGTTAGCCATCGACCAATGGTAGACTCTACAGGATGTTTTAGGAAAAATGTCGCCAAAATTATTTCTCTAGCTTTTACCGTTAAGGAGTAATTGCCTTTTTTATGATTCTTGTCAAAAAGCACGACTTTTTTGTAAAATGAATATTGAATTTTGAATTTTGCAAAAATGTCAATTTCAATTTTTAATGTCAAAATTAAACCCGAATTTCGTAACGGTACATTGTAGTGGCAAATCTGCAAAGTTGACAAAAGTTGAAATTGACATTTCTGCAAAATTCAAAACGTCGTATCTCGGAAGATACGAAACCGTTCGAAACGTTCGATATGTGCTTTTATTATTAAAATATTGATTTGGCTAAAGTGGAAGCTAGAAAATATGAGTTTTTAGAAAAAAGTCGTGTTTTTTGACAAGAATCACAAAAAAGGCAATTACTCCTTAACGGTAAAAGCTAGAGAAATAATTTTGGCGACATTTTTCCTAAAACATCCTGTGGAGTCTACCATTTGTCTATGGCTAACCAGTTGCGGGACACCCTGTATAGGGGTCCCGTTGTACATTAATTTTCCCCAAATGAGCCACATTACCTACCATTAAAATATCCTCCCCCATTAATGAGACACCCTGTATACAGATGAAATAGCAGCAAGCGAGGTAGGGTATAGTGCGCTGCGCACTTGTATATACAGTAAAACTTCCCTATAACGGACACCTACGGTGAATGAAATATTGTCCGCTATAGAGAAGTGTCCGCTATTAAGAGACAATGGTATCTAGGAAGGTAATAATAACAAAAGAATATGCCCGATGATCAAATGTTTCTTTATGAATTTTACGTATCAATAAGGGTAAAACATATAATTAAAAAAAATTACATAACAAAGCCAATTCAATTAAATAATACATAATAAATAAAAATCCAGTATGGAAATTTTCTTAGCGAAATGGCTCGAAGACGTTACATCATCCATATGACCTAATAGATGTCTTAGTACGTGTTTGCGATAATGGATTTAAATTTTTTTTTAAAAGTCTGGTCTGGTCTAAGGGTTTGTACGCGGCTGTCGTGTTTGGTGTTAGGAATACGATTTTGACATTTGTTAAACTTTGATTTGGGTGTGACGCTGAATAAAATAATTTTTCGATTTTGCCGAATCATTTTGTTATTAACTTTATTTAACCAGATCGTCATTATTTCACGTATCATCCACGCCTTGGCATAGAAATGCCAATCCACTAGCAATAAATTTAAATCTACACCTTTAAAAAACCGTGGACTCTTCCTTCTCAATCACCAGAGGATTTTCGAACTCACCAATCATGTTGGTGCATAGGAGGATTGTTAGACTTTCTTTTGAAATTTTACCTCCCTGACATCTTTCATTTTTAAGCTGCGTAGTTTTTTTCGGGAAGGGCTCTGAAAAAAGGGCTGTTTCGTCGCAGCTCCGGGATTTCGCAATTTCGAGTGCCTTTTCTCGAATAAGTGGTCCAGAAACTGGAATGTTTGCCACCATGGTACGGCAAAACCATTCGAATACAGCCGTGTCTATGGTCAAGCCAGCGGTTTATGGGAAGCTTCTCTCGTGTCTACCATATTCATTTAAAAGATCCTTTTTGTGCTTTAAAACCCCGCTTACTTGAGTTTTTCCCACATGGAATCTTGTTGCTAACACGCGAACACTCAACTTTTCACGTTCACTCATCCGAATAATCTCAACTTTTTCTTTAAGAGTTAACCGAACTTGCGAAGTGGACATATTTTACACTTGAAACACAAATTTTGTAAAAAATTGGAATGCAAATAGCTGACAAAATCGATCAGGAATGTAGCCAAATTAATGTTTAGAACGGGGAGCAAAAAAGGAAGAAAAAATTATCTCAAGAAATAAAAATTGATAAAAAAATATCCCCAGCTTTACACTAAGTCTGAAGCCAGAAAGAAAAAGCTCTGATTGCGAAAGTGCAAGAGAAGTAGACAATTACTGATTGGAAGGAAAAGCAAACAAGAACAAAAGAGGAGGCGAAAGTTAAAGTCAAAATGCTTTTTTTGCTGAAAAAGTTTGTTTTCTTACATGTAGTGTCCGTTATAGGGAGAACATATAGTAAGCGAAAATCAACGGAAAGGTTGTCCGCGTCCGCTATTGAGAGTGTCCGCTTTATAGAAGTATTAAATGCCCAGAAACTAAGGCAAAAACGCCGGGGAATAAAAAATTGTCCGTTATAGGGAAATGTCCGCTATTGAGAAGTGTCCGTTAAGGGAAGTTTCACTGTAGTCTCTAAGAGCATTTGGCGTTCCTTATACATTAGGTTAACTCTTCAACTTGATATTCAACCGATAAAAAAGAAAAATAGTTAATTCGCAAGTCAAAATCGGTAAATTCTTTTTTTCAATTTCTATTATCCGATTATTCTACTAAGCACTTATTTTCTTATTCCAGTATACGAGTACAAGCTCGTATTTCCACAGCATTTTCTTGTTGAGAAAAATATTTCTCATAAAATGTGGATGAACAATGTGGTCAACCAACCGTTCATAAGTATGTATACGTACATTTACCGTACCAATATCTATTTCAGAACAACAAAAGACTTTAGACACACACACCCTCAAATGTATTTTTAAAACCAGTAAAATCTCTTTCACTTTATCATGTCGTGATAAAAATTTCCGGTAAAATAACTTGGAGAGAAGATGTATGGTATACTCTAGAGATGAGCATCGAAAGAAAAACATCGATGGTTACCATCGAAAAAACATCGAGACGAAACCATCGATGGTAAGAAAACATCGAACCAAAAACATCGATGTTTTAAGTTTTTTGAGTACTCAAAAAAAAATAATCACTTTAATATCAAAAATTAAGCTGATTATGGTTTTCATTCAATGCCTCCTCCACCCACTAGAATAAATCTTCTCCTTGAGTTTTTTTGCATTCGTATCGTACCCAGAACCCACCGCATAGAGCAGACATATCAAACTCGCGGCCCGCAGCCAGGTCGAAGAACTTAATTAAAAACATGTGTGGCAGCACAAATTCGAGCTATTGAACTCATTTCAACAATTTACTAAAACTCGCCAAGAAGTCGGTGGCTTATGCACGCCTCAAAAAATCGCCGACGATTATTTGAGTTATATTTGCTTAAGGCATCCTTATTTTGTGGAAGAAAACGTTAACGTTAAGCCTTTTCGTGAAATTGTTTTGTTCCGAAATTCGGTCCATTTTTTTTTAGTATTAGCCGAACTTGCTAAAGCTATCTGATGGCACGTTGCACTATAACTCGCGTTCGCATCCTTCAGGTTATTGGAAAAAAACATCTTGGGCTGATATTTATTTGAGGGACGAAGTTCTAAAGCTCCGAAATGGTACATTTGATGAGGAAATCACATGAACGTGAAATGTTGTAAATATGGCCATTTCAGCCCAAGTACAGAATTTTTCCCTTTTAGCTTATTAAGCTTTACTGGTACATGCGTTTGTTTCACACCTCATCACAGAACCAATTTATGTCTATTTTGAGCCTTTCTTTCTGACCGGACTTGATGTACCTCAGACTAAGAATTTTCGCTCCCAAGGTTGTTTTGGGCTTCCTCTGGATGTTTATGACCGATTCCACAATGTTCGGATCATCTGTCAAAAATTTGACGGAAATTAATTCACAAATAATGTTGGCGGTTTAACTTCTTATCTAAGGTTCTCAATTTATTTGAAGAGCATTTTCAAAAGTTGTAATTTCTATAGGACGTAATCCCTAGGAAGCTTGACTTAGATTAGTCACATCTTAAATGAAACATTCTGAGATTAAATTACTATTCCAGGGCGAAACCACATTTGGAAATTGTGCCCTACCGGGCGTATAAAGAAAGACACTCCTTTTCGTGTGTACAGTGTTCACGATAGATGGATTGCATGTTGTATGTTATGTTACGATGGATTCACTTTTTTTCTGATTGGGCTGTTTGAAGGTATTTGCATACACTTATAAAGACAAAGTAGAGTTGTAAAAAAAAAAATATGTTGAGGAAAAAAAACATCGATAGTTGAAAACCATCGATGGTGATAACCATCGATGGTGATAACCATCGACCATCGAAACGTAAACCATCGATGGTGAAAAACATCGACGCAAAACGATCGATGGTAAAAACATCGACCATCGGACCAAAAACATCGATGTTTTCGATGCTCATCCCTAGTATACTCCAATTCTTATATGTACTTACATCGGGAAATATGCTATACGCGACGATAGTCACTCATATTATTTCTCTAAGGATATGAGTTTATGGTTGGGATGCGATAAACGGTTAAATTGTCGCTCGAAGTTGGTGAAGGGTGCTTGGCTTGGTGCTGTTATCTTTGGTGGAAACAACAGGAAACCCACCATGTACGAGTACCATTCAGTTTAAATCGTTCTATTACGGCTTACGGATGTTACTCTTGAATAAGTTTGGAATTTTACCAAATCGGTATTGAAAAGTTAGCATTCATAGGGAGTTCTCAAGATCGTAGTTCTCTGCATCGCACACAAAGATTACTCTGTAGATAGTTTTTAATTAATTAATTAATTGATTAATTAATTTAATTTTCAATTTTTCCCAGTTAGGGTTTCAACCTTTCAATATTTCCGAAGGTTTTTGTTTTTGAAATTCGGTATATTTCTTGGTTCTTACCGAAGATTAATAGATAGATAATAAGATAGATAGATAATTCATTTATTTTAACACTTGTAATGATAAATAACAGGCGCGACAATCCAGCATTGGACTAAGGCCGCAGGATGTGTTAGTGACATCCTATTTCCAAGATCTTATCTGCTTTTTGTTGAGGTAATGAGATCAGCATCACGCTCAGCAGTGTTATTTATCCCCATAAATGGGTACTCGTTTAACATCTGAGTGAGATCATAGTCCGTCACAAGCTCGTGAGTTTGAAAAACACCATGGAACACGGTGAGATTCGAACTCATGAGCCTGTGCACCGAAGGTGCGCGCACTAACCGCTAGACCAGCCAGACTACACTTGTAATAATATAATATAATTAAGTTAACATGAAAATTAAAAAAAATGCATGAGATTGAAAACTCGTCTGCAGACGAATTGAAATATTATACAAATTCATTTCTATAATTTAGCACGTGCTTACAATATTAAAAAAGATTGGTCTGCTTGGAATCGTGTTCTGTCCACAAGTGGTGTAGAGAGAGGGAGGGCATCTGTGTTCAGCACTCGAAGTAGCATTCAGTGTCACTTCGATCATACTAAGGTCGAAAATTCTTCAACGCCTCAAGAATATTTTGTAATGACATCAAGTATGTAGTTTTTGTAATGACATCAAGTATGTAGTAGCCACGGCAACGGCAACAAGGCGAACCACTATCACTTTCTGCTCTTATAATCACAATCACCTGTTTGTTTTTCTCTTTGGAAAAGACACCCTTTCCTCGCTACTAAAAATTTGAAAATATCAAGAGGCACCCAAAGCTTCTCGCTGAATTTTTTACGGATATTCAGCGCTTTCTAACACTATTCTGCTAAATAACAGTAACATTAAACTTCTAACTTTTTTTTTTAATTTTTTAATTTTAATTGAGTGAAAACCAGGATCCAACTGCACTAGCGACAAAACTATTATGTACAACCTTTATTGTAAAATGAATTTGCAGCTCATAGATTCGTCGGTTCGCCATCGATTTCTTCAACCTCCGCTATCAAGAGATCAAGTTTAAAACTGCTCAACAACATTTTGAATTTTTAATTAGTAATAGATAAATATTTTATTTTTGAGAGGCAGATTCTTCGGCGGACCACCTATAAGGCTCTCACAGACCACCCCCGGTCCGCGAAACAACGGCTGGGAAACAGCGCTTTGGACTTCTTTTCAAATAAATTTCAATCCAAGATATTCTTGTTCCATTATTACCTAAAGGATGCAAACACGAAATTTAATGCAACCGTGACAGATAATTATAAGTTTCGGTAAAGCCAACAACTTTGTTCTGAACCAAAATTCGGGACAAAACAAAAGAACTTCATATTTTTCTGCTAAAAAAGCCGCCTTAAACAAATATACCTAAAATAGCTGTCAGCAAATTGTTTATAAGACATAGAGAAAAAATTACAAAATGCCCACATAGTTTAAGCTTGCAATAGCCATCGACTTCGTGACCCGTTTTATTAAATTTACTAATAGTAGAATTGGTAGTCTGGCTGGTCGAGCGGTTAGTGCGCGCACCTTCGGTGCACAGGCTCATGAGTTCGAATCTCACCGTGTTCCATTGTGTTTTTCGAACTCACGAGCTTGTGACAGACTATGATCTCACTCAGATGTTAAACGAGTACCCATTTATGGGGATAAATAACACTGCTGAGCGTGATGCTGATCTCATTACCTCATCAAAAAGCAGATAAGATCTTGGAAATAGGATGTCACTAACACATCCTGCGGCCTTAGTCCAATGTTGGATTGTCGCGCCTGTTATTTATTTTTAATAGTAGAATTGAGTTCAACATCTCACATTTTTTAATTGTGATGCATTTGTGCTGATACACATTCAGTTTCTTCAACCTGGCCGCGGGCCGCACAAAACTACGAGGAGGGCCGCATGCGGCCCGCGAGTTTAACATGTCTGTTATACACTATGTTGAATTTCCGGAAAAGATTTAAGTATGACATTGATCGGAACCTTAATTTTGAGCACGCTCTATCGAACCAGGTTTTTTTTCTAGTAAAAGTTGTCTCATTTTGCATAAATGCTGATGCGTTCTGTATAATTGTTTTGAGTCGGTCATAGATGCAGTCAATATTGTTTCGAGGAGTGTCCGTTGGTCAAGACTCGATTTCCCATTCTTCAACCGAGACACCAATCATAGCTCTATACAGTTCCGTTCTATAATTCGAACATCGTAATCTCGGTAGCAGTGTAAAATATTGAGGAGCGTGCGTGTGTTTAACCTGTACTTCGATTGGTAAATGCTCTGAGAAAGATTTTGAAATAACATCGAAGTTAGTAAGATACAACATCCAATCACCTGCACCCGCAGAAAAATCAGTTACGGATGAACCTTGTACCCCTACACTGAAAAAAAATCGTTTGCCAAAAACAAGAAAAAATACAATAAAATAATAGTATATACATATATACAATAATAATAGTATACCACCGGCTCTCGGCTCTACGCCGAAGATTAATATAGTATCACAGCATGTGTACTACGTGAAGGGGCTGACATTAAAGTATGTTTCGGGTATTCGATTTTTTTCTTAATTTCTGATATGAACATTTACATCTAAAAATTTAGACCTAAATAGAGCCTTCCGAAAAATTAGGGGAACGCTGGATTCTTGCATGAGTCTTCCTTTTGAGGGTCCAAAACAAGATCTCAAAATTGCCCATCTGTACGTGTGTGCTACAGAAAAAAAAACAGATCTTTGTGAAAATCTCGATAACATGTACTGAAAAATGGTGTCTGACAAACTAACCAAGTTGGGTTGGCTACGGGTCAAATTGTGTTTTCAAGAAAGAATTAAAATATCTACATCTACATATCAAATTTACCACATATATGGACCCTAAAAGGGCGGTCGTCACGTTGATTAAAACCGCTGAAAACAGGATTTAGTGGGATTTCCGTAAATATATTTATAATGGTATTGTAACAACACTCCTAGCACACACCACCGATTTTCACCAAATCTCCTAACAACCACGACCTCCCAAGAACACCACAGCATCGTCACTGCATGCGACGTACACACTCGTATACAACTATCAACAGCATGCGGTAACCCCACTCAGCAGAGCCGTACATTATAAAAGACGAGCCAGACAACGAATCAGTAGCATTCATCATTCTAGCCTTGGCATCGAAGCATCAACAACTCCAATCGCTCTGCGCATTGAATGCATACAAACCATGGATAGCATGTTTTGAATATTATAATTCCTGTATCATTGCATCGAATTGCAATATTTTTTTCACTTATAGGAGTCCAGGAAATAATACAATTGACTATTAACCCATTTTCTGCCATTGGTTCGTTCACGAACCATTAATGTTTTATTTTTTTTAACCGCAAAAGTAAAATTCTTTTGAAGAATGAATTTAACAGATGCTTTCTAGAAGCATTGAAATTGTTCATATATTTTTTTTTTAATTTTAAAATTCGGTATTGTACGTCAAAAATAACGGCAAATTTGGCTAATTTTTGTACCCCGTGACCCTTGTTAGGATGTTCTTCGATTTCACCTTTATCCGAAAAAATTTTTTAAACAATATTTTTAATAAATGAAGCTAACTAATTGTGAATGACGAATATTATATACAAAGTTATCATTTTTGTTAAAAAAGATAATAAATTTGACTCTAAACTTAATGGTTCGTTGACGAACCATTGGCGGAAAACGATATCTTGTGTCCACTTATAAGAGACTCGACATTTTCTATGCAAGCCTGTCAAGTTGAAGAAAATTGCATTCCAAACTTGCATAAATATTTATTTAACGATATGAAAGGCATTTATTCTATTTAAAATGCATGTACAGTAAAACCCCGATTTTCTGGACCCCCAAAATGCCGATATTCCCGATATGTACTTATGTCCAATTTTGTTTTATTTTTGATAAGATTTTGAGTTTAGTTTATTATTATATACTGCTCTGTAAATTTAATGGAATGTATATTTTGAATACAAGATTATTAGAAGTTAAAATTGTTAATTTTTCAATGATTTTATTAACACCAGGAAAGCATTTCGACAATTCAAAACAACTCGAAAATCCTAATTGGGTCCGGTCCCAACCATTTCAGAATATCGGGGGTCTAATGTAGTTACTATACTGATAGTTTTATTAGTTTGGAGCTCATCAGGATAAACGTTTTCGTTCTAAATTAGTAGTGACACAATCCGGTAGTTCAGATCTTGGAGAACCCAATCTGTAAGGTTTCACCAAGATTCTCTTCAATTTGGGGGGGGGGGGGACCACTCTTGATTCCACGGGCGAAGTATGCGTAACCTATGTTCACTGATTGTTAATGACTCAGTCGGACCAAATGCTTCCGTTTTTAATGGGCGGTTCATACATTTCAATCATAGGATTTACGATATCAATTTACAAATTGTCAGTCATACAGTCATCAAATGTGTAGGCAAAATCACAGAGACTGTGACTGTAACGTGTGAATCGACTTTAAGGATGTTATTTTTTAACAAATAAACACGATCATACAGATAATGTTGTTAATTTTACCCAAATACCACAATACAGTATGACCAGGCAAAGTAAATTGACGAAAAATATTTTATATCGTTTTCCGCCATTGGTTCGTCAGCGAACCATTTTTTTCCTGGTAATCCGCGAAACCCAAAAAATTCAAAACACATTTTTTCTCTTAATCTAAGCTCAAACATCAAGAATATACAAGAAAATTATATAAAAACAATATGCGGCGAGGTGCGGCAGGAAATGGGTTAAATCCATCGGTTACAGTTTGCTGAAAGATCTTCTATAATCAATTTGTATATTTATAACGGTTACGCTCATAAAACTATTAGCCCACTGAAAACAAAAATAAAATTGTATTATATAAGGTAAATGAATAAAAATCTCGCCTTGGCCCAAAATAATGTTTTCGTCGTTGTTTATCGAAAAGTATAAAAACAGCAATCCTCAAAGTTTTGGAAATCTACACTTCGGCATCAAAGTAAAAAACATTTTCAGAAAAAATAATCCAAGTCATGACGTGTAATACGTTTTCATCAAGTCAATATTTTCCATGAAATGCTTTCAAAAAACAAATCCCTAGCGATAAAAACCGGACGAGTTATAAGTGAATCCACACGGTCTGAGTCTGAATTATCAGAAAGATTTCACAACTGTTTAAATATTTATTTGACATTTGCAGATTTTTTCTCATCAAACGTCTTTCGCGGAATTTCGGTTGGCCATAAAATTTCTAGCAAAAACGAACAATATCTGCGCGCATTTCACGCCTAAAACCTTCTTGTAAAATAAAACCTTTGAAAAAATAACACATACAAAATTTCTCTTAAGGAGAAAGCAACCGACGAACAGGAGAAGTCTGATGAATGTTTTTAATGGTACACACAGATATGGGCTTTTCTTCTGACATAAAGGTTTTTTTTTTCAACCCCCTAATAAATTTATCAACCCATTCCATACATCCATATACAATCGATGCTAAAGATCTCCGAAGATTTACTCACCGGTTAAAAAGAAAATTGTGCTATGAGAGTTTTCTCGGTGTGTCGATATGTTTTTCTGAAGGACTTTCTCCGAAAAGGCTCTAACATGCTTTTATAGCGCTCAAGGCGTTGGTTTGTATGTCAATAACCGCTCTTGAATGATGTTGAAGACTGAAAGAGCTGACGATGGATTTAAGAGATTCGTCGTCGGCTCGTCCGTGCGAGTCTCACGTTACGGATACCCTCGATGACATGAAACCATCATGTTGAAGCGCAAAGTGGCAACGATCCCTATAATTTTTTTTCGGGGATTTCAGGTTAAACATATAGAAAGGTCAACTGCAAAACTTCAGTGGGAATTTATAGTAACAATTTTCGACATAATAAAATAATATTTTTTGTTCTGAAAATACTTTACTCTGTCCCAGGCGGGGTGGCCCGACATAGTAATGGAAGTCGCGCGGCAGGACATTTGACCTGACAAGCAAAAAAAAGAGGCAATCGTATCGATGAAATTTTTCCAGCTTACGACATCGTTTAATGGCAGCTTAACGGGAATTAAATGATACCACCACCTACGCTACACCGTGCGCTCAGTTATTTTATGTAAAATACCCCCTGGCTATATTCGCCGCTAAGCGGGATGAATTTTACGTATTTATAGAAAAGCAACGAAAGCCCGAGCCGAGTGTAATGATGCTAAATTCGCAGAAGAACAAAAATTTCGTACGCGTGGCAAGGAATTTCAAAGGATTATTTTATTTTCCATGAAAACGTTGCTTTTCATAGCAAATTATTGTGAATGTATAATGAATTTGAATTTAGCCATTAAAATTAAGCTGAGCTTAAAAGGACAATATGGGGTACATTGTGCTGCCAAGGATATCTTTGAAAACTAAGAGACGAAATAAATGAGCAGTTGAGTGGTTGGGGAAACAAAGAGTAGTGGAGGTAAAAAAAAATTCCTGTTGAGCTTATGACAAGAGACGTTGACACTCTGATAATTTGAAAGAAATATGATTGTCTATCACAAAATCAATTAATCAGAAACCTTTATAATATCTAACCCCTTCTTCAAAACCCCACACTCCTACCCTTACAAATTAATCGCTTCGCACTAACTTGCTAATCTTCTAAAGTACTGTTTGAACTTAACCCTATACTTTTTCTTTCAACCTTAAAATATAGGTATCTTATGTGAAGTGACATAACCATTAACGCTACAAACTCGATTAAAGTGCCATTAAGTGTGCGCAAATTCCCTTTTCCGCCTATCAACGCACCCATGGGAGAACGATGGCAATTAGCAGAATGATGAAATCATAGTGCACATAGATTCGTATTATGCCATTAAAGGATTAAGTTATTCTCCCTTTAATTGGCACTATTATGTAGAAGGTATGTTGCTATCTTAATTATATGGTGAAAGACGGAAAAGGGGATACGTGATGGTTGAGGATTATCAGATCAATATGGATACGATGATATGATGTCTTTTTATATAAGAAACAGTTTGACACTGTGTTTCCATTTTTAGACGTATTCCAGAAAAGAGAAAAGTTCTTTTTGAAGGAAATAAAATGCTCCTTACGAATAGTCTTACCAGTATTCGATTTGATCCTTTCTCGTATCCGATCCGATGCGATAGCAAAAAAAAGCAACTTTTGTTAGTGGTAGTTGCTATCGTAATACGAAAGGTGACTCTTTTATACAGGTGGAGTAAAAATCGCGTAATATTTAAAAATTAGTATCTTTCCGGAAAAAATGGTTTTTGACAGGGGTTTAGTCAAGACTTTATGTCCGCCACAGTCATATAAGTGATTGCTGAACAGTGGCGGGCTTACGCACATTAGCGTACCTTGTACCTAGGCTTTTCACATTTTGCCGTTCCTATCAGCTCCTACAAGTACATATATTTTTAAAGGAATGTATCTAGTTTGTCAGAGCTTATACCCTCAAATTAATTTATACAGAAAATATGAAAATCTGACGGATACTATTCATACCTTTTGTCTTAAATGGACGGATTTACTTTATTTATCGCCACACTGAGCCAAATCGCCTGCTAAAGTAAGAAAATATGGCTAAAATCACGAAAAAAAAGACAACAAGCTAACCATCTACAGGTATACCGTCAGGGGAGCACCTAGCCTTTCGGCCTTTATCTCCCGGTCCCGCTAAAAAGTTTGAACCTTCGGCTTTTTACTGACAAGGTGTTGTTGTCAGACGGAGATTTCTCCATCAGGCGCATGCACACACCATCCGGAATCCAACCCCGGGATTGCATCACTAGCTGGATGACTTGGGTAACAACCTCCAGCCACTACGAGTCCAACACCTTGATGGGCAAGGACCATGGTCCCCTGGGCACACCCATCCCCGTAGTACACTATTCGCTATGGACTTCTCCATAGCAGGTGTGATCCTCCTTCGGCCCCCTATTGGTTAAGCCTTACGTCGAATTCGGGCATGCACACCCCAGGCTCGTTGGACCTGTGACTCCGCGTCTGTGCAGACAACGAAGCGCTGCTTTTCACATCCAGGCGGCCCCTTCAGTTTACTAGTCAGCAATGCGACTCAGGCAGTGTGGTCATCAATCTACAAACTAGCTAGATATAGGCGCGTAGGCATTTTCCACCAAGGCCGTTCTCCCTAGCTAGCCCCTTCTTGACTCGGGTCATGCGGAGCCGTCACCTCCGAAGCTCACACGACTTCCGTATGATGCACCCCCCCCCCCCCCCCCCACCAGAGGACATCAAAATCGTGCTAGGCCTTTAGTGCTTCCCTCCCGCAATCTATGGGGGGAGGTAGGCACGCCAAGAGCCACCCGTGCATAACTCAGGAGCACGGGACCGGTAACGCCCGAATGGTATTTGTACAGCCAAGGGATATTTATCTTTATTTGAGAATTAGTCCCGCTGATCGAAGTCAAATGCAATAACATCGCTTTAAGTAAAAGCCAAGCCAACTTTTCTTATGAAAGGGAATCCGAAAAAAAAATAAAAAAAAAATGGACTGGCAGCCAACCAAGCCCATTCTTCCCAGTCACACGCTCTACCTCTACCCATTAGACCAGACACCGGAGACACTAGTGCATAAGCCACTACAAGGCTCCAATATAAGCTAAAGCTATAATAAAGCTTTTCCAGAAGATTTACACGGAAATATAAAAAAAAAAATCTGTTATTAAGCATTTTTTTTTTGTTGAATTCAGAAAAATAGGTTGTGCTTAAATCTTGAATCTGTTTCTCAAAACTAAAGACTTGTAAAAAGGAACATTTCAAGAACAAATTTTCAAATTTTGCCTAGGTTTCGAGGATTTTGTAAACAAGAAAGCTATTTTTTTATTTTAGATAGCTTATTTTTATCCGTGCAATAACTTTTAATTTACCTATCTTATATTAACACTATAGTAACTTTTGAGCATTTCGCTTTATACGTCTTAAGTATTCGTGCATCTTCATTACAGAGCGAAATGTTCAAAATTGTTCGCAAGCCAACCGCAAAAATGGAAGGGCATAAACATTTTCGTGCTTTGGGTTGATGGTTTGGTCTCAATAAGCATTTTTTTCATTAAATCGAAAGTATCAATTTTTGGAGACTCCGATATTATGAGACTAAGGGGGGGGGGACTAAGGGGAACTAAGAGATTGCTATTCGCACACTGCACTACCCTTTTATGCACTTATCAAATTAGGTATATTATTTTTATTGCAGCGATTCGTATCCCCTTCTTTGATAGAAGCAGTGGCGTAGATAGCTTTTCGGAGAGGGAGGGGATCGGTGACCAGATGTCCTTACAAGCGAAATTCAATTTAAAGGACTGGGGGATGGTGCACTGAAAAAATTGGGCTATCTAAAATTAAGAAACTCTTTTCTCATTTGCAAAATTCTCGAATTTAGACAAAATTTCTCAAAATGTGAAAATTTCTTCTCGAATCGATCCTATTTTCAAGACCTTCTTTTGAGAAAAAGGAAGTAGATTCAAGCCTAAGCCATTATTCTCAATTCAAGCAAACAAATGCTTGATAATAGATTTTTTTGACATTTTCCATGAAAAGCTCGTGGAATAGCTTTATTTTAGCTTTAGCTTATATTGGAGCGTTGTAGTAGATTAGTCAGAAGTGTCTCTGGCTCAGTGGGTAGCGCGGGAAGACTGGGGCTATGGGTTCGATTTTGGTTGGATGCAAGTTCCTTTTTTATTTTTGTTCAGATTCTCTTGTCTTTTTCATGAGAAAAGTTTGCTTGATTCAAGGTTATTTTTCCTTAAAGCGCTGCTATTGGTATTTCACTTGGATCAGTGTGACTAATTCTCAAATGAAGAGAAATATTTCTTGGCTGTTTTTTGTTGTCTTTTTTTCTTGATTTGAGCCCTATTTTCTTAACTTTAGCAGGAGATTTTAGATTAGTTTTTGTACAAATACAAAACTTTTCACAAAATAAAAAAAAACTTCACAAAATGTAGGCCCGCAATACATTGTGCAAACGAAAATTTTGCTCAAAAATACAAAGTCTGAAGATATTTGTTTGTGCGGTCTGAGTCTTAATTAATCGATAGTGCTGAATTTTATGCAAAGATTTAAGGCTGAGTTGTTGTACAAAATGCGAATGTATTCAAATTTGTGTGGGGTTCCTGACCCATATATTATTGCTTCTTTATCTTTAAAGATCGCTATTACACCCCTCATTAAACACGCAAAAATTTACTCGCAATGATTTCACCTCTGACCAGAGTTACCCCTCATCTAAAATTTTTTTTTGTTTTATTTAACCCATTAATGCCTGATGTTACATATATGTAACAGTAAGACATCCTTCGTTTCAAACGGCTGCTAAAGGAATAGGATATCAATTCGGGACTAAAAAGTGTTTTATCCTGTACTGGACACTATTAGCAATGCGTAGAAATCAATTTAGCTGAATTTCATTGACTATTGTGGAAGTTATAGAGATTTCTTTTTGATGGTTTTTTCGATGTTGACGAAAATCGTCACGATGGCAAAAGTAGTAGAGGAATTTTATTTTTATATTTAATTGTATGGAAAAAATTGGGAAAAAATTAATCGTATGTCATTACATGGTCTTTTTGAAACAATACAAAAAATAAATGAAATAAATATTTTCCGTAGTTTATGTTTTATAAGTACTTTTATAACACTGTTACATATATGTAACATCCGTCCTGATATGGGGAAAGTGCACTCTTCGTATACGAGGTGTATGAGTATGTACTTTTTTAGTGTTTTTTTTATTTTATGGATTTTTTACACAATTGACGCGATAGTCCGGATAAATTATCAAAAAAAAAAGTCCGGATTCTCAAAAAATCCGGATTAACGAAAATTCCGGATTTTAACAAGTCATTTTTATCTAGGAAAATAGCATAAATAGTCTTCATAAATGTTAAAATTTAAAAGAAAAAAATGCTATTATTTAGGTATGTCCCTAAAATTTGTCATGTCACATGATTTTCTAGACCCATGTGTCTTCTTGACTGGCAAATTGAGCGGCCATATTTGGCATAACATACCAAAAATATTAAGAGTCGGAATTAGAATTGCTCTAGAAATCCGGAATATGGATACAATAGTTGTCTTATGTGGATTAAAATGATAGCCGGACTCAAGGGTATCCGAAGCAAGGAGTCAAGGCCTTATTTTCATGAGGCCAAGGATTAGTTATTTCTATTTAATTCTGCTAATATAATATTTAAAAGGATATATTTTGAGCTACGAGAGAAGAAACGGTTTCTAATGTAGACCAGATTATAGACAAGGAGGAATTATAGGCTCTATATTTAGTCCTTTTTAAACAAATTGGGCGGATGGACAAATTGACAAAAAAATTGAAACAATAATTTTATAGTTTACTGGCAAATCTTCCATAATCCTCAAAATCTGTATTGTTAACTACTGTAGTTCTATAAACTTTTTTCCTATTCACAAACTGTCAAATCTATTAGTTCTGTGGGTGCTCAAGAAACTTCTCAATAAAACAACAACAACTCCACATGCAAAAACACATATATAATAAAATAATATAATACAATATTTGACGTAATATTTTTGTAAGGCTATTCATTTTTCGCACACATTTCGTATTATTTCTACGTTATTGTTGCATTACCTACATTCCAAAATTCATGCAAAATTTCGGCTTTCATATATTTTTCGCTTTATTAAAAAAAATGTACTAAAATGTTTCCTTTTTGAAAAAAAAATCAAAAATATACTTTGAATACACTTTCCCCGTATCATGCCTGATGTTACATATATGTAACACCCTCGAGTACTTCGAGTGCCTGATGTTACATATATGTAACAGTGCCGGGAGCCTGAACCCGGCATCCGGGGTGGCTAAAAACACAAAATGTGTTTTTAGCCATTTTAAGCCGACGTGTAAAATTTCAGCTCAATCGGTAAGATTTTAGGGTCTCGTCGTTAATGGGTTAAATTAGAAATTAAATTACTACCCTTTTTGTCAATCAGGTACACGATATCACGATCGGAAGGGCTAGATGTAGACTCTAAAAAGTAAATTTAAATTTCCGCAGAAAATGCTGTAATTTTACAGTCTTTGCCGCTTATAATCACATCAAGAGTGCATTTTTCAACAATTTCTGTGTAAAATAAGAAAATTACACCAGAATCGGTGTGAAATGTATTTTTACGCTACACTTCTGTATAATTCAGATTTTCTGGTGCATTTTTACAACGTTTATGTGTTTAATTCGGATTTGTGGTGTATTTTTACAACGTGCAGTTGAAGTTTTACTCATTTTTTGTAGCGTGCTCTCCAGTTGTCATACTTCAATCGGCTGTACTTAGCACAGTGTAACACATTTTTCCAAAAATTCTCTGCATTTAGAACTCATGTGTACACGATCTGTGGCTCACTTAGTTGAGTCGCACTCTACGATGCTAGTAATCTATAGAGGTCCCGAGATCGAATCTAAGCGTGGTCCAAAATTTCCGTACATGTGCGGATAGGAAATATTTAGTTCTTGCAACATTACACTCCGAAATGATATGCAATGTAACATTGACTCGAAATTGCCTATAAACGGCTGAGTTACGGTACTGAGAAGAAGAACAAGTGTACAGATCGCACAAAAAAGACCATATTGCAACCTCCCAAGTAGACGAAAAACTGATCAGCAAAACTCGACCGATACTTGCTTATATATTATATATCCTTAAATAGTTTTATTGATAACTATATTATTTGTAAAGGTTCGCCACTTAAATCTTTACAACGAAAAAAGAGTGAAACCGCATTATATTCCTATTATTACGGAGTGTTTTTACACATAGCGCGGTGTAAATTTGCTAATATATTGGAGTACTTTTTTAAACATTTTTTATGTAAAATTACACTTGATTTGCAAATTTAGATTGCAGAGTAATTTCACTATTATAATAGAAGGAGGGGAGGGATTGTTTCTTTTGATCCCTTATCTACGCCACTGGATAGGAGATTTTGGTCCTCGGCTTATTTCAAGATCGGCATGCCAGTGTGTTTTTTTTTAACTTTTTTGATAGTTCGAGTTTTTGCTCATGTACCAAGATTTCATTATTGTGAATCGCGTTTTAAAATTCCTAGAGGTTCACCTTATCAGAATCCACCATGATGGCTACCTCTCCTTTGGGTTTTATGAGGTTCGACAGAGCACGCACCGTTTTCCAAAAGTTGAAATCGCCGATACGAGACGTGGATCACTTGGGTCTGCTGTTCTGAATTCATTCCTCATTTTTGCCAATTCTACGGCGGAGGGTGGGAAATGTGGTCTCAAGATGGGGATGCATCCCGCTGGGATGCATCTTTTGCAAGCATTCAGGACAATCCGTCTCAATTTTTTTTTTAAGCAATACGTTCGTATGTGGGAGTTGGCGGAGCAGAAACCGCTTCGTTAGTGTATGTTTGGAAGCCAATCCAATCGGCTTTGCTGAAATCTGTGTACGTTTTCTTCTCTGTGTATATAAATTGAGACGGTTTGTCAATCGTGAGAACAATTGGCAGATGGTCTGAAGAAAAGGTGATGACGGTTCCCAAGTGATGTTGCTGATGACTGGCAATGGATATGTCAGGTAAGCTTCTGCATGATCCTATACCGCGGGTTGATGAATCATCGTTCAACGGACAGAAATCGGATTCATCCTGTTGCAATGAGGTTGCCTCTGGTGTCGTGAATGTGATGTGAGTTATCACAGTATGATTCCTCAACATTAGCTTTAACGGAACTGGTTTAAACAGTTCTTTTGGGGTCAAGAGTCATACATTTAGTAGTTTTGTTTATTTATCATTTTGATTTAGAATTAGTTTTCGCCAAGTTCTTAACTGCAACATTAGTTGCTTCACTTTTAAAGATAAGCAGAATCTGTAAAATACAAAATGCCAGCAATTCGGCGCCATTTAAATTTAAATGCTTTGTCATTATGTTGGAAGAGCTGATAGTTAAAATTTTTGAAACATATTCCACCATACCTTAAACTAAAGAAGAATAATTGCATCAACTAAGAACGATCGAAATGTATGTATCGATATTTCTGAGTTGACTGTAATGCATGGTGTACCATATATGGTACGCTGCAAAATTGGTGCAAAAAATACCTTTGAAGACTTTTTTCGTTTAAAAAACAATCTCAAGAACACATTCAAATATATTCACCCGTATTCAAATAACGGTAAATATCGCCTGTTTACTAAGCTCTAAAAAATAGCTTTGAAAATTCCGCAAAAAAATAACGTTCGTCCACTTTGACAACGCACAATTTAAAAAAAGTTTCAGGGAATCCAAAAATGAATTTATATGAAAGCTTGTTTCGTCGTCTTTGGGATAAACTAAAAAAAAATCCAAAGTCTATCAATCGCTAGACTTTTACAGAAATCTAGCCACGTACCGTATATGGTATACGCTATGCATTTAAGGATTAATTGTTTGCCAAATTTTTCTTGTATCATTGGCGCATTTTTCAAATAATATTTTATAGTAGTTATCTTTAGTGAAACGTGTTTAAGATTTTAGGGTATTCTTATACTTTTTGTATTTCTTTTTCAAGATAGTTGTTGTTGTTGTTTTTTTTTTAATTTTATTGTCATCTTATCTCTTTTTGTATGTAGTGTAGTCATTACGCGATTTTTTCACTAACTACACACGGTAGTCATCAACGCACCATGCTCCACTAGTAGACCTAGAGCCAGCGACACTTCAAATGTAACTATTTCCTGGCCATTCTGTTACACATTATCGCAAATTTCATGATTGGCTATGCCCCAAAACGGTAGTCTCCCTCCTGGACAGTGGGGCTAAAGGGGTGGCAGACAACTTCAAAGTCGTTAATAGTTGCAAATATTTGCAACTATTTCCTGGGCTTTGATTCATATGCCATATCACAGAGGACGAGTCCCCGCATATATACTCCAAAAGGCAGACAAATATTGGGGGGCTAACATGGTGGCAGACACGCTCCAAAAATTGAAATTTGTATGAAAAATGGGAAGTGCTTCTACAAAAATAACGCTAACTCCATCATGCTAAACCATGTAGGTACAGTAAGAGCCTAAATATTTTCCAGACACTTCCCTCGGCATTTAAGCCAAATTTCACTTCAAAATACCAATTGCAACCCGGTTTATTTATCAATCGAAATTTGACTATTTTTCAAGTGAATTCACAGGCAATATATAGTACAGCAAATAGTAGCACTTTCCCCTAATATCACACAGATGGCCAACAGCAACGATTCCTTCTGAATGGGATATCATTGAAAACACCGTGCTGAGCTTATATTTCCAAAGGCAGACAAAACCCTTTAAAAGGACGATCAGCAGACGAGCCCTAAAATGGGGCAAAAAGTGTAATTTTGCTTGAAACAACAATTATCTCTCGTGACAGCATTTTCCCCTAATATCAGAGGAATGGCCCCCAGCAGCGATTCTTTCTGGACGGCATATCATTTAGAACACCATGCTAAGTAAATATTTCCAAAGGCAGACATAAAGCATTAAAAGGACGATCAGCAGACGAGCCCTTAAATGGGGCAAAAAGTGTAATTTTGCTTGAAACAACAATTATCTTTCGTGACAGCATTTCCCCTTATATCACACGGATGGCCCTCAGCAGCGTTTTTTTGGGAACGGTATATCATTCAGGACACCATGCTAAGTATATATTTCCAAAGGCAGACATAAAGCATTAAAAGGCCGATCAGCAGACGAGCCCTTAAATTGGGAAAAAAGTGTAATTTTGCTTGAAACAACAATTATCTCTCGTGACAGCATTTCCCCCTAATATCACACGGATGGCCCTCAGAAGCGTTTCTTTTTGAACGGTATATCATTCAGGACACCATGCTTAGTCTATATTTTAAAAGGCAGACATAAACCATTAAAAGGACAATCAGCAGACGAGCCCTTAAATGGGGCAAAAAGTGGAATTTTGCGAGAAACAACAATTATCTCTCGTGACAGCATTTTCCCCTAAAATCAGAGGAATGGCCCCCAGCAGCGATTCTTTCTGCACGGCATAACATTTGGGACACCATGCTAAGTAAATATTTCCAAAGGCAGACATAAAGCAATAAAAGGACGATCAGCAGACCAGCCCTTAAATGGGGCAAAAAGTGTAATTTTTCTTGAAACAACAATTATCTCTCGTGACAGAATTTCCCCCTAATATCACATGGATGCGCCCCAGCAGCGTTTCTTTTTGAACGGTATATCATTAAGGACACCATGCTTAGTCTATATTTTTAAAGGCAGACATAAACCATTAAAATGACGATCAGCAGACGAGCCCTTAAATGAGACAAAAAGTGGAATTTTGCTTGAAACAACAATTATCTCTCGTGACAGCATTTTCCCCTAAAATCAGAGGAATGGCCCCCAGCAGCGATTCTTTCTGCACGGCATATCATTTGGGACACCATGTTAAGTAAATATTTCCAAAGGCAGACATAAAGCATTAAAAGGACAATCAGCAGACGAGCCCTTAAATGGGGCAAAAAGTGGAATTTTCCGAGAAACAACAATTATCTCTCGCGGCAGCTTTTCCCCCTAATATCACACGGATGGCCCTCAGCAGCGTTTCTTTTTGAACGGTATATTATTCAGAACACCATACTTAGTATATTTTTCCAAATGCAGACAAAAACTTAAAATAGGTCGATCAGTAGACGTGCCTAAAGTGGTGGCAAAAAAGTTATCATTGTTGTTTCCCGCAAAATCCCACTTTTTGCACGACTTAAGGGCTCGTCTGGCGATCGTCCTTTTAATGGTTTATGTCTGCCTTTGGAAATATTTACTGAGCATGGTGTCCTAAGTGATATGCCGTTCAGAAAGAATCGCTGCTTGGGGCCATCCGTGTGATATTAGGTGGAAAAGCTGCCGCGAGAGATAATTGTTGTTTCTCGCAAAATTCCACTTTTTGCCCCATTTAAGGGCTCGTCTGCTGATCGTCCTTTTAATGGTTTATGTCTGCCTTTGGAAATATATACTTAGCATGGTGTCCTGAATGATATACCGTTCAAAAAGAAACGCTGCTGAGGGCCATCCGTGTAATATAAGGGGAAATGCTGTCACGAGAGATAATTGTTGTTTCAAGCAAAATTACACTTTTTGCCCCATTTAAGGGCTCGTCTGCTGATCGTCCTTTTAATGCTTTATGTCTGCCTTTGGAAATATATACTTAGCATGGTGTCCTGAATGATATACCGTTCCCAAAAAAACGCTGCTGAGGGCCATCCGTGTGATATAAGGGGAAATGCTGTCACGAGAGATAATTGTTGTTTCAAGCAAAATTACACTTTTTGCCCCATTTAAGGGCTCGTCTGCTGATCGTCCTTTTAATGCTTTATGTCTGCCTTTGGAAATATTTACTTAGCATGGTGTTCTAAATGATATGCCGTCCAGAAAGAATCGCTGCTGGGGCCATTCCTCTGATATTAGGGGAAAATGCTGTCACGAGAGATAATTGTTGTTTCAAGCAAAATTACACTTTT
Organism: Microchrysa polita; assembly: GCA_949715475.1. Lineage (NCBI taxonomy): Eukaryota > Metazoa > Arthropoda > Insecta > Diptera > Stratiomyidae > Microchrysa > Microchrysa polita. Next base: position 70,145,865 of record OX454420.1, read on the forward strand.
TGCCCCATTTTAGGGCTCGTCTGCTGATCGTCCTTTTAAAGGGTTTTGTCTGCCTTTGAAAATATAAGCTCAGCACGGTGTTTTCAATGATATCCCATTCAGAAGGAATCGTTGCTGTTGGCCATCTGTGTGATATTAGGGGAAAGTGCTACCATTTGCTGTACTATATTGCCTGTGAATTCACTTGCAAAATAGTCAAATTTCGATTGATAAATAAACCGGGTTGTAATTGGTATTTTGAAGTGAAATTTGGCTTAAATGCCGAGGGAAGTGTCTTGAAAATATTTAGGCTCTTACTGTACCTACATGGTTTAGCATGATGGAGTTAGCGTTATTTTTGTAGAAGCACTTCCCATTTTTCATACAAATTTCAATTTTTGGAGCGTGTCTGCCACCATGTTAGCCCCCCAATATTTGTCTGCCTTTTGGAGTATATATGCGGGGACTCGTGCTCTGTGATATGGCATATGAATCAAAGCCCAGGAAATAGTTGCAAATATTTGCAACTATTAACGGCTTTGAAGTTGTCTGCCACCCCTTTAGCCCCACTATCCAGGAGGGAGACTATCGTTTTAGGGCCTCGCCAATCATGAAATTTGCGAAAATGTTTAACAGAATGGCCAGGAAATAGTTGTAAATAATTTCCACTTGGGCTCTTAGACTATAGGAGTTACGGTAATCGAGAGAGAGAGAGAAAGCTCGGATTCGAAGCTTCCCATCAAAATGTCGTTGCAAATTAGGGTCAAAGCCGCCACAACCCCAAATTTTTCGGATTTTTTCAGTTTTTTTTTTTTTGGCTAATAACTTCGAAATTGCACATTTCTGCGAAAACCTGTCCATGAACAAATTAGAGAAAACATGATTGCGGGTGCAACGCGACATTAAAATTCAAAATGCGGCGGTATCGGACATTTTTTTTATCTTTGACATTTTTCCGTTTCGTAACGAAATTTTGGTAGGATGCTACTGAGTCGGGGTCAGAACCCCAAAATACATAAAAAACTTATACTTTGGCGACCAAAAATGAAAAACCGTTCAATCTCAAAACTTCTTTCATAATATGGAACTATGTTCAAAATGGCAAACTTAAATTAGCAATTGTAGTAATACCTACCGCTTAGCGGATTTTTAATATTTATGTCTCTTTGGAAGAGTAATCACGTTCTCTCTAACATATTCATGAGGGTTTTTCGCAGAAATAAATAGTTTCAGAGTTAGGAGCCAAAAAAAAAGCAGAAAAACAGCGAACATTTCGTTTTTTTTTTTTGCGATTTGGACCGTGTTTCACAACGAAATAACAGAGGAGACAAAAAATATTTCTCCACCACATTTTGCAGTCTCATGTACCTACATACTAGGATTATCACCTGGATACTATACACTATTTCGAGTCATTAGTTTAAGAAAATGTTTCGTGCTCTGTGGCCGTGATCGTTCGGTCGCCACTCTGTGAAGTATACACTTATAGAGAAACGAGTTTCCAAACTCGGCACGACTCGTCGCAATTATTATTCATTATTATTATTCAGAAGAAGATGATAAGAAATATTCTTATCGTAGAATAATATAAACTAACAATGCGACTAGGAAGTGGTATGGCTGACAACCGTATCACCAGTGGCGGATCCAGGATTTTGTCAAGGGGGGGGGTTTGCATTTAAAATCTCATGATCGATGGTAGAACGAAATTTGTTTACTTTTCGTCACTACTACTGACACCACTTATATGTGGAATGCTTGCTTTCTAAGCTGATATCTTGCTCTTTTTTACTGTTTGCTTGTTTGTAATTCAATTTTTGTCCATATAGAAACATGTTACCTTATAAAAACAATAACAGGCGCGAAATGTTACCTTTTACTTTGTGACAAAAAAAAATTTGTGTATAAAAGTTTATTCATTCGGTATTTGGCAGAAATTAAATAAAAATAGAAAACAAAATAAGGTTACTTCACAATATACAATATATATACAATATAAATAAAAGGCACTTTAAATATGAGGGGGAAATGGATATGTAACCTATTCATATACAGGGTGTCCCGCATTGGGTGGTCAATACTGTAAGGGTTAATAGCGCAACTTGTTTCAGCAAGAAAATTACCAATACAATCGGAATTTTTTTTACCGTTACCTTGTTATCGCTCTTTTTGTGAAAGTCATCGAAAATCGTGACTTGTCCTGCAAAACCATAATTTGCAGCCACCCTGATAACTTAATCCAATATTTGATTTCAGTTTCAGAAACTACATAAACTTTCACAAAAACTGAAGTTTTTCCAGTTGCCAACATTATCGCCACTTTCAAAATACAGTTACTCAAACATAATAGAAATTTTAAAATTGATTTTTTATCGAAAATTCAAATACTAATTTCATAATGGTGCTTTATACGTACAACTCTGCAAAGTTGATAAAAGTTGCTTCAACATGTTGGCTTTCCAACGGTATATCACTTTTCATATTTGCAGTGCAGAATTTTAGAGAAACACGCATTTAATGGTAAAAATCAATGTAATTATTTTCTTATCGGATTATTCAAACTGAAATTTTATTCATTTATTTTTCATATTTTAGTATTAGTGTAGTTCCGAGGTGATTTCAGATTGCAAAGTGTGGTGGAGAAAATTTTTTTTTTCTTTCTTATGTTTTTTGGGGTGCTGAGCTCGAATCCGGAGCTTCCCACCAAAATTTCGTTGCGGAACAGGATCAAAACCGCTAAAAAACCCAAAATTTTCGGAGTTTTTCCGTTTTTTTGTTTATAACTCCGAAAGTGTACATTTCTCCGAAAACCTGTCCATGAAAATATTAGAGACAACATAACTGCGGGTCCAACGCGCCATTAATCATTAAAATGTGTTAAGCGGTATTGCTACAATTGATAGTCATTTTTTGGCGTTTTTTGCAATTTTGACCCTGTTTTGCAACGACATTTTGGTGGGAACTTACAGATTCAGATTCTGCACTCCAAAATACACAATGTACAAGATAAATGTAACTTTTACGACCAAAAATGAAAAACCGTTCAATTTCAAAAATTTTTTCATAAAATGGAACTATGTTAAAAATGGCAAATTTAAATTATCCACTGTAGTAATACCGCTCAACAGATTTTTAATATTTATGTCTCTTTGGACGCGCAATTATGTGCTCTCTAAAATATTCATGGAGAGTTTTTCGCAGAAATAAATAGTTGCAGAATTAGGAGGCGAATAACGGAAAAACAGCAAAAATTTTAGGGTTTTTTACGATTTTGACCCTGTTCCGCAACGAAATTTTGGTGGGAAGCTCCGGATTCATGCTCAGCACCCCAAAAAACATAAGAAACAAAAAAAAATTTGTCTCCACCACATTTTGCAATCTGATGTACTAGGTTTATCACGTAGTAACTACACTATATCGCAATTTTGAAAATTCGTTAAATGAAAATGGAAATAAAGTTTTAAAAATGGGAAAGAACCAATAAACTAAAAATATTAACTAATGATTAAATGGGTCTGTTTGATGAATTGGAATAATGCTGCTGGAATTGGCATCTCTGGCAGGCTCTGGTGGCAGATGGACGGGTGCCCCGCTCATAATGCGAGACCTATCAAAGAATGTTTAGAAAACGAATTTCCCGGAAAGTGGATTGGCAGATTTGGGGCAGTTGCGTGGCCTGCGAGAAGCCCCGACCTTACTCCACTAGATTTTTATTTATGGGGTAACTTAAAAAACATTGTCTATTCCGAGCCGATTACCTCTCGGGAACACTTGCTGCAGCGAATTAACGGTGCTTGTGACAACATAAAGGAAAACTCTCCTGAAATCCTTCGGACCGTTTCTTCCATGAGCCGAAGGTGTCGAGTCTGCATACAAAATGGAGGAGACCAATTCTAGCAGCATTATTCCAATTCATCAAACAGACCCATTTAATCATTAGTTAAAATTTTTAGTTTATTGGTTCTTTCCCATTTTTAAAACTTTATTTCCATTTTTATTTAACAAATTTTCAAAATTGCGATACTAAAATATGAAAAATAAATGAATAAAATGTCATTGTGAATAATCCGATAAGAAAATAATTACCTTGATTTTTACCATTAGAAAAATTTTCCGACATATCCCCCCCCCCCCCCGTGGATCCGCCAGTGCGTATCACACTCCGAATTCAGTTGTCTTTGTAATGTAACGTTGATGACTACACACGGTAGTCATCAACGCACCATGCTCCACTAGGAGTTACGGTAATGAAGAGAGAGTTTAAGAAAATGGACATATTAAATGTATACTACATAATAAATTTTGCACAAAAAAATTGCTATCTCTGTTATGGGGAAATGTATTTTCTTTATTCAATTTCATGAAATCGCCTACAAAAAAAATATGAACACGGCATAAAAACGAAAATTGATTCGCCAACTCATAATATCATTAATTTCAATCAATTAACCAGCAAGTCATCGTTGTTCTCATGAATCGACGAGGTGCATACATATACCTATAGCTGCATCGGATGAATGGAAATCAAATCGACGGGTTTAACGCAAAACGCCTAATTAACTCGCCGGAAAATATCAATCGACAGATTTTAATGCGTCTATGCGAGTACGATGATAACAGAAATGTATACATAAAAATTCCACCCCGGTGAATGTAAAATTGAAAATGTATAGGTCGTCAAAAAATCGATAAAAATTAATTGAAAAAGAAAACCAAATCAATTTTTCGGGGGAAATTTGCTACTATACATATTTGTGTGTGGGAAAGATATCGGCACAGTGCCAAAGTTCATGGAAACCGCACAAATGATGACCGCATAAAAATTGCAATCGTTTCAATAATTTCGAATGAAACGATAGGAGATAGGCAGATAGAAGCAATGAATTGAAACAAATGGATTTTTAGGATGAAGCAGAATATTAAACGTGCCCGATTGCCCATTAGGAGATTAGTAATAGGTTTGATCAATATGAAACAATAAGCTAAATTGGTCTAACTTCGCCATAGTATAGGTATGTACATAAATATGGTTTGTTCAAAGTTAGTTTTTTTTACAAAAATATGTATATATTATAGAATATGTAAATTCTCCTGTTACAAAAATATTTATACGCATATCAATCGTGAATTTATAATCGGGTAAAAAAACGGTATAAAAAAAAACTGAAAACATGGTGCTTAAAAGCCGAGAATTCAGAAAATTTACTTTTTAAACCAAAAAAAATTTCTTGATGCTGAATATGTATGCAAAAACTGACGTCAGTAATTCTAAATTAGATAGATATCATCAGCTTAATTTATTATTCATTTTATCAAACATCAATACCTTTTCTTAAGGGCATTTTTCCCTTCCGACAAATGAATAATCCCAAAAATTATGGAATACAAATTATGGATTTATTTACTCATCTTTTTTTTCTACGAGAGCCTTTTCACTCAAGTCTTAAGGCTTAACGCCTGCTTCTACACCATTATCTTCATTCCGCTCGTATTCACACATACCTCTATCTATAATACACTCACTTTTATTCCAAGAGGGTTTTCTATTTGTTCACGGCATTTTCCTGAAACGACTCCGATTGCAATAGCCGTTTCTTCCGCCAACTTAAATATTGTGCGGTCGTTTTTGACTGAACCAACCGACTGACTCTCTGACTGACTCCATTATTTTGCATAATCGGATTTTAACATTTCTGGTGAGGTAAAATCGTATTCGCGCGTATATACAGAATACTATCGTGATGACGGTGGTTGAAAAGAACGTCTGAAAAATTCATGGAGTGAATGGCATTTTGAAATTTGTATGCCATGAATTCACAAAAACGAAAAGGTAAAAGAAAAAGATGCCCTCGAACCCACGTCATTTAGTGTGCAAATCCCACCTGGGTCTGTGTAGTTGTAGTGTACATATATAGGTGAAAGGTGAGTGACAATTATTGGGGAAATTTTGCTGATTCAGTTTTTGGCATTTTTTGGAGAATAGAAAAAAGTCATGAGTTTATTCTGACGAAAGTGTGAAAGTTAAGTAAGCAGTGACAAAGATAATAGAATAGATAATAGAGTAGATCCGAAAATTGAAAGGATCCATCGATCATTTGACTTTAGAGAGGAGAATTTGAAAATTTCAGCAACAATGTAAAAAAGAATTTTTTTACTTGCAAGCTAAGATTGAAATCCGAAGATTTTGAGATGATTTGTAACCTTAAAATTGAATAAAAGTGCTTGAAAAATATTATACGTATCCAGTTTGTAGGTACCTAAGTAATTATAGAATAGATTGGCATGTCCAACTTACAATTCAACAAATAACGGAAAAATGTAGAATTTTGTATTTGATTTTTCGAATTCCTTGACACTTTTGCCTTGATAAGTACTTACGTATTTCCTTTTTATACCCTTCGCTCATAGAGTGAAAGGGTATATTAACTTTGACATGAAGTTTGTAACGCATTGAAGGAAGCATCTCCGACCATATAAAAAGTATACATATATGATCAGCATGACGAGATGAATCGATTGGGCGATGTCCGTCCGTCTGTCCGTCTGTTGCAGCGCGTTTTTCTCCGCCACTATAAAAGCTACGGAGCTGAAATTTCGCACACGTGCTTCTTATTGTTGCAGGCTGTTTGTATGTTTGATTCACCCAAATTGGATCACTGAGTCATGGGGCTGCCATACAAACCTAGCTCCCCTATTTGAGTTCTTCTAAGAAACATTTTTTTACACCTTGAATTAATGTGTCTTTACCAAGGCAACAAAAAAGTTCAAAACGAATGGAATCGTACTGTGGGTCATGCTCCCGCAACCCCAATAAAATTTTCTGAGTAAATATTTTTATTTGCTCACTTATTTCAACCAAACCCAAAAACTTTTGTCAAGAGGGAAGAAAAAGAATGAGGAGGGGGATTAAATACAAGTCATAGGTACGCCCGAAAAAAACTTTTAGCCCAGGCGAAGGGTATCCAAATTTCGGCCGCGCCCGAAATTAGCCTCGGCCCCCTAGTTAAATTTGCATTGCAAATAGTTGAGGGAAGCCGTTAACCCGAGCTAAGACCTTATGTCAATATAGAAAGTGACAGTTAAGATAAGAATGCCGCGAATATGGTATTGATTTAATTATTTGGCATCAAGTTAACCATGTAATACGGATATGGAAATAACTGGTACTAGTATAGTATTACTACAGTAAAACACGGTTAAGTGCAAAAATCAGATAAATGCACACAATATTCAATTCATGTCCCATCTATACAACGTGAATTTCTACACATTTCAAAACGGATAAGTGTACAAAGGAGAAATGCTTAAGAGAATGCAATCTATGGCAGCATGAACAACATATGCCAACGATTCATGAAAAAAATATTTATTAATTTATGAAAATGTAGAAGAACGGAATCAAGTCGAATTTCACTCAAACTGGCTGATTTTGTCTTCCAGTAGGTAGGTCTGAAACGCCTGTGACGTACTACCAAACTGCCTTAACTTTTTGTGGAGCATTCTACTATACTATTAGTTGGGAAAGAAAAAGCATGGCCGAAAGCCAGTTTTTTCAGCATAACCCTAGAATTGGCCCTGCCTGTGAGTCTTCATTCTATGTTAATTGGTTACCCAAGTCGACTTTCATAAGGTGAATCTTAAAGATTTCTTTCTACACGATTCTGGGCAAGCCCGAACGTTGGATAATTCTATCTGCACAATAGAAGCATAGATGTTTACAAGCAAAAATTATGTTTGGGCAGTGAAGGTATCTATCTGAAAGCAGAAATTTATTTTATACAGGCCCATGAATATTTCGATCAGTATTTATGAGACTTTAAGTTTAAGGATATTTTGTTGGGAAATGGTATTCCTGTATTGCTGAATTACGCTCCTACATAGCACGACTATAATTACATATGACTAAACCGAAGACAACGGCTTGGTATTGTCATGCAGGACAGGTAAACCTAAGTTAACAAAACCCTGTTGGTCATACAGTCGGATCTGGATAACTAAAATGCCAAGGTACCGAGAATTTCTTTGAGTTCAATAAGTATGTAAATACAAGCATTTTCTTCCGTAAACCGCTTGAATTTTGTTCGGAATTTCTAACTGTGAACTTTCTCGATTAAGGTTTGTGTTCGTAGAGACGATTCATATGATGATCTCTCAGCGATCGCATACGCATACATTGAGTTTTTTTCATGGGACCTGGCGATCTGGCACCAATGCCCAGAACCACAAATGCCTCGCGGCAGGGTCGGAGAAAACCAAGAGTGCGATTCACCAATGAATTTAATAAATTAAATCTTAAATTACAGATCTGCTACAAAAAGATGGTGTGGTTGACAATTCGCACGAGAAAAGAAATCATCATTACACGACGGCAATTACCATATCTATATGTAAGCTAATATACATGAGCGAACGTAACAGGACATTTTTTTCCTAAATTTGACAAGAATCACAGTAATTCGTTTCCGTGGATTAATATTGAAACCAATTTAAATATTATGCATTAAGCGGTCTTACCAAAATAATAGTATCAGACCCGCAAATCATTTAATTGAGAGCAGCTATCGCAGTCTTGGGTGATTTAAAGAAACAATATTCCAGAGATAGGATAAGAACCGTAAACATTTAGATTCTATTATCTCTCTTTTGGCGAGTTTCCAGTTAGTTTTTTTTCTTTTTTTTTACGTGTTGGAAAGCAAATTATTTGTTAACGAATTTCCTTCTAAAATCCTCGTTTAACGCATTGTAGACACAAAAGAATTGGGTGGCCTTTGAATGAAGGGGCCCGTGCTCCACCGAGCACATGGAACACTGTACGTTACGCCACTGCATAACACGTGTGGGTGTGGCGTCTATATTTAGATTAATTATTATTAACTAAAATTATGACGATTTTATATATTTGAATTTAAAACTACTAGTAAATTTATTTTGAATTTAGAACTACTACTAGAGTACTACGTTTACACTACAAATTTATTACGTTAATTTCATAAGTTCAATGTACATTTCCGCTTATTCTAAATCTATTGTACTTCTATTGCACTAGCATAGTACACTCTTTCTCATTCTTCGCTTAGCCAACATAGATGTCCCTCGCATAAAGACAAGTTAACCTATTTTGTAATTTTGGGAATTATAATTTTATTTAATAAATATAAAAAACATAATATATATAATATTGATCAAAATAACACTTGGTTTTTTGATCATTTAAAATATCTTTTAAAGTTATTAAATTTACGATCTTAAAATTTCCACATTCACTTTCATCTGCTTCTAACACCGGATTTCGGCTTAAACAGTCAGCTTCTAAATTATATTTCCCTGGAGAATATTTTACTTCAAAATCAAATTGTGATAGATAATAAGACAAATCTCCTAATTCTTCATCTGTTCTAGATTTAATATTCATTTTTTCTAAGGGCTTATGATCAGAAAAAACTGTAAACTTTTTACCCATGAGCCTATGTTGCCACTATTTCACTGCCTCTTTTATTGCTAAACACTCTAGATAAACAGCTTTCTTTCGTTTTTGGTTTTCATTTAATTTTCTGGAAAAATATGCACAAGGCTTTTGATCTCCATTCTGTTGTGTTTGTTTCATTACAGCTCCTATACCTTGTATACTTGCATCTGTGTAAATATGTATTGGTAAATTTGGATCGAAAATTGCTAAAATAGGCTTTGAACATAACAAATTCTTAATTTTATTAAAAGATTCCTCACATTTATCAGTCCAAATGAATTTTTGTCCTTTTCTCAGAAGATTGTGTAATGGACCCAATATAGTTGATATATTCTGCACATATTTACCATAAAAATTTATTTTTCCTAAGAATTGTCTAACATTTTTTTGTGTTTTCGGAGTAGGAAAGTCTTTTATAGCTATCAAATTATCTTTAAGTGGACTTATTGTATTGTTTTCAATTATGTGTCCCAAATATTTTACCGAATTTTGGGCAAAGTTGCATTTAGAAAATTTCAACCGAAAACCTTCCTTCGAAATCGCTTCTAATAGCAAAGATAAATGATTTATGTGCTCTTCAAAAGTTTGTGAAAAAATAAGTATATCATCTATAAAATTTACAGCAAAATTTGATAAATTGTGTTTTCTTATAATACTACTCAAAATTCTCTGAAAAATAGCTGGTGATGTTTTCAAACCAAAAGGTAAACAAGTCCATTGAAAATGACCTTCTTGAGTTACAAAGGCTGTTTTTCGTCTATCTTCAATTTTCAAAGGTATTGACCAAAATGCTGAGTTGATATCCAATGTTGTAAAAAATTTACAATTCCTAGTTTTTTCCATTAAATCCTCTATCAATGGAAAGGGCTGTGATTGAGGAACTACAATTTTATTTAAATCACGAAAATCTATACATAATCTTGTTTTCCTTCCTTCTTCTTTCTTATAAGCCAATGTCACTGGAGCTGCAAAAGGGCTATATGACTCTTCTATTATATTTTTTTCTAATAATTTCGATATCTGATTCTCTATTTCTTTTTTATCTTCTATAGAACATCTGTATGGTCTTTTACTACAATATTTATCTATAATTAAATCAATGTGAGCCTCATAGTATTTTACAGTTCCTATATCATACCTATCTTTAGCAAAAATCGGACTATATTTTTGTATTAAGGTATCTATTTCAGATTGTTGTTTATAATCTAAATGATTTACTGAAATATCAAAATCGATTGTTTCAATATGTTCATTAAAATTGATCTTATTTTTTTCGTTAAAGTTATTTTATTTTGTTACTTTTTTTAATGAAAGTTTTGTTTTCACTATTTTTATGCTTTTTTATATTGTTTTCAATCGATTGTTTAATTTGTAGCTTTTCGTTTTGGATCAATTTGAATTTTTTTATACAATCTAATCCAATTAGCATATCATAATCAAAATTCTCTTCGTCTACTACAAATACATTCATGTTACTTTCAATATCAAAAATCTTAATCTTTAGGTTTATCATTCCTACATCTTTTTTCACACCAATAATCGTTTTTAAGTTATAAATATTCATATTGTTATAAATTTTTGTATTTTTTATTGACAATAATTTTGAATTTATTAAGGAAACATTTGATCCTGAATCATAAATTCCCAAAACTTCTAGTGTATCATTTAAAAGTAATTTAATTTTGATTAATTGTGGCACAATTAGTTTTTTTGATTAGCTCTATTTAATTCAATTTCTAATTTAGAATTATTTACATTTTTTATCATTTGTTCTTTTTTATTTTTTATTTGATTCGAATTTTTAAACCAACATGCAGATTCTGGATGGAAACGGTTTCCCTTGTTTTCATTTTGGCAAATTTTACATGGTCGGTCAGTTCGATTTTCATTATTATTATATATTTTCATATTATTTTTACTAGCATGATTTATTTTGTTTGTGAAACATTCTAAATTTCTAATACTATTAAATAAATCTTTCGTTTCTTTCAAAGTATTTCTATCTATTTTATCAACAATAAATTTTGGCAAACCACACGCGATTAAATCAATTAATGTTTCCTTATCAATTGATTTATTGGTTTCCAATAACAATCTCTCCTTTCTTAAAGCATATTCCAGTAGAGAACCTTGAATATACTTAAATGTCAGGGCATATCTAATTAGTGACCACCCATTTTGTGTAAAAGTTCGGATAAAATTATCTTTCCAAATCTTCCATGATGAGTCAATGGTGTGCTTTAGTAGCATTGAACTATACCATTCCAGACATGATTCGTCTAGGAATAGTCTAAATACTTGAATTTTTCGTGTATCGTTTTTAATATCCAAACGATCACATTCACTTTCAAAAATTTCTAACCATTGATCAACATTTGACGTTTTTAAATTAAATTTTGTCAATGAAAATTGTTCGAAAATTATCTTATTACTAATATTACCCATATTTTGATTCTTTTCTTCCATAAATCTTGTAAACAATTTATTGAAAGATTGTTCCGAGTCTTCTGTTTGAATGTTCTTTTGCTTTTGTACGTCTATTTATTTCTTCTAATACATATCCCTTGAATTGAAAATTTCCGTTTTCATCCACATAGGTTTTCCGAATCTCTTCATTCGTTGATATCCAAACTTTTCGAAAGTCGTTCTTTGATTTCAAACTGTTTTTGATTTTTTTGAAAATTTCGGTTTTCATGATAGCTTCATGATTTGTTATTGCTTCCAATTCCGCTGGAATCTTAAATATTTCACCATTTATGTTTGATATGCTGGTAAGACATATTACATTCGTTTTCTTATTTCCTTCAGCTTTCAATACGAATTCAACCTTAATCTTCTCCATTTTTGTTCAATAAATATCGTTTTATAATATTGATCAAAATAACACAAATTGTTTCTGAAACTAAATAACAGAAATATTATATTTAATGTTAATTTACAATTATTGATCAATATTATGTATTTCTCTGGATAAAATTATTTATTAAATTGAACATTTAAGTCAAAATAAAAACCTACTTAGATTATACTTAAAACTATTTAGCCAACTTAAAAAATACTTCATATCAAAGTATTTTTTTACATATATGCTGTGTTCTGTTATATTAATAAATTATTAACATCAGATTCAGAAACCTGGCAATAAACTAATGTACAATATTTTTCCTAATAACTACACCTAAAAAATGACACGGACTTATCCACTTGTTGCTAACGTGGAGGCCCCATATTTATTACCGAGATTACAATGCGGGGCCGAGCCACCAGAAATTAGATTCTTGAGACAGAAGTTGCGGTTAGGAAAGTGACGGAACTTTCACCAGTTAGCTGAATTTATGATACCACGTATAGTCAGAACTGCGCCAGAAAATTCTCTTCAATTGGTAGTATAACAATAACAACGAACTTTCTACTTGCCACCTTTTGCTAGATGCAAACTTTCTAGCCGTAGGTACTTTATTTTTAATTATTTAATTTTTCTTATTTTTGGCATTAATTATAGATTTTATGAATGTTTAAATACATTTCTAGAGTAATTATTTGAGATGCCGAACAATCAAGACCAATTTGATTTGAATGATTTCAAATTTATATGGAAATTCTTCAAATCGATTTTAAATTTCGTCAATTTGATATTCGAATTCGTTAATTTGACATGGAGATTCGTCAACATAATTTTGAAATTCGTCAGTTTGATTTGAAAATGCGGAATCTGGAAATTCGTCAATTTGAAACGGGAATACGACAACATGTTTTTGAATATCGCCAATTTTTAATGGAAATTCGTAAACCAGATGTTTAAAATCGGGTCCATTTTGGATTGGGGCCCCTGTTCCAAGGAACACATCGAACATTGTATGTTACGCCACTGGGTTTAAGCCAGGCGGCTCGATTGTTTCAGCCCAACATCAACTTGAAAACTCTCTTACTTCTGTGTGTACGTAGCTATAATTGGGGCGACTAGCTGAATCGCTGAAAGGTACCTGAAATCCTGTGTGTACGCTTGGCTAAGAAAGATAGTTCCTCAGAAGTTGTTTTTGTGTTGTAGTTTTTTTTTTATAGTTGAAGCTACAGTGTTATTTACATAAACGTTTCATTTTTATCCCTTCATCAGGGACAATTTGTACCGCCTTTCGGTAGCTATGATTGTTATTATTGGTGGTCTAAACTAGGGTTGTCCATTTTGTTTGTCATTGGACCAGAGGCTGGACTCCTTTAGTAAGTTTGTGTTCAGTGCAAAAAAAAAAAACAAATCGAAAAAAATTAAATTAAATTCAGAGTTTTAATTTTCAATCAATTTTTTTTTGCGGTTGAAAATATCTGGTTAGTTTGAAAAGCAATTGAAACCATAAAGTTCGTTTCTATTTGGACCACAAAAGTTTTTAGTTTGACCCTAGGCTGGAAAGCGAAAAATTTCACTCTATCATCAAAATGAATATGGGTATGGTCAGGGTATTAGGTATTATCGAGGATGGTAACATAATATAACATAACATTTATTCTTGGCTCTTTGCTTTTTTTTTTAATAAATTGAGCACAGCTAATGATTGTGTAGGTAAACGAAACCATCAAAACTACGTCTTAAACACTTCTGCCAAAAAATATATATGTACATAATTTAAGTAATGACTAGTAGTCTGGCTGGTCTAGCGGTTAGTGCGCGCACCTTCGGTGCACAGGGTCATGAGTTCAAATCTCACCGTGGATCATGGTGTTTTTCGAACTTACGAGCTTGTGACGGACTATGATCTCACTCAGATGTTATGTTAAACGAGTTCCCATTTATGGGGATAAATAACACTGTTGAGAGTGATGCTGATCTCATTACCTCATCAAAAAGCAGATAAGATCTTGGAAATAGGATGTCACTAACCACATCCTGATGCGGCCTTAGTCCAATGCTGGATTGTCGCGCCTGTTATTTTTATTTTAAGGAATGGCCACAATTAAATCGACTAAAGGTACGTATTCGTAGAGACAATTCATGTGACGATCGCTCAGCGATCGTAGTTTTGCATCCAATTTCGAGCCGTATTTAAATATTTTTTGAATGGTTCTACACTAAAAAAAATATCGTTCATCATATTTACGAAATGCAATCATCAACAACAATTCATAATATTGACGAAAAAATTATCAATATTACGTACATTTTCATAGAAAAAATTTAAGCTTTAATGTACCGTACATCAATCCTATGAACCAGTTGGTGTTAAATTTTATCTACCTCATTTTACTGTCAGCGCACTAACACATAGTTAAAATGCTAGAGTGTTTCGATGAAAGGATACATCAAAATTGATAAACGAATACTTAAAAATGTAAGTTCATAATATTAATGAACGAGTACATACGCCACAATTATTTTCATAATATTGATGTAATATGTCAAAGCACTTGTCATGCATACATACAGTTGATGAACGAATTATCATTTCTATGTAAAAGTTCATATTTTTGATGAACAATTTCATTGAAAACAATTTACTGTCAAATCACTCCGTGTCTCGTCAGTCGTGTCGATTTGTTTCAGTGTTCCAGAAGTGATATTTAGTGTTAAAACCAGATCATTCAGTTATTGTATTGTGTTTTATTCAGTGTTTCATTCAGTGCCTTTGCATTTTTGGAAGTTAAACTCCTACTAATAATCGTATATTTTGATTTCTATAATATATTTTCTATTTTCCACTATTACAACTTTTACAGTGATTTATAACAACCAGAACAACTGAATGCGTACAAATTTGTCAATTGATTTATTTTTGTAATAATAAAAAAATTTTTCATAAAATTGTGTTTATATTTATGATTGTTTGGAGTTTCACATTTGTAAATTTATTATATTTGAATCAGAGCCCCCTCTAGTTCAATGCCAAAAACTAGAAAACTCTCATACACTTTGGCAGGCTTTAATGGACTTGGAACAGATTCCAAATTTACATTGCGTTAAACGGGAATCGGACAGTGTTGCAACAAACATTACACGATAAATATTGGTTCCCGGTCAATTTGCGTTGCAAAAAAAAAATATGTTAGGCACCAAAAGGTTGTTAGAACAGTGAAATAAAAAAAGTGCGTGAAATATTTAGTTTCAGTGGATTTTGGCGTGTTTGAAACCCGGCCGGCACAATTACATTTGTACACCATTTCGTCGTGTTTACAAAGGCAATCATGGACTGATTTCCCCAGTTTCTCTCGCGGCTTTCTAATATAGGTGGCTTTGATTTGTAAACATAATTATTTAATATTCATATATATGAAACAGTTAATCAATATTTAACAACTTTAACATTAAATAGTATGAAAAAAATTCATTAAAATGACGTAAAAGTTTCACCATGATCAAGGAGCCTTGCATATATACTACGATACGGTTCATTAATTCCATGAATTATTCATTAATAGTATAAAATTCGTTCATGAATATTATGAACATTTGTATCAATTGTATTATTAAGTACATAAGAATGATGAACAAATTCATTGAAATTATCTTTGTATGTATTGGTGATTTCAGAATGAAGCAAGTTTTCATAATATTGAAGAATCATTGCATCGGCTCAAAAATGATGATTTTTTCATCGATATGATGATGTTTTTCGTTGTATTTATGCTACTTTTTCGTCCTGTGTACTTTCCCAGTATCGACTATATACTAAAGGAACATGTCTGTATAGAAAATATACCCAATATTTTGAGCACTAAAAACCAGTGGTTTAACTTCGATCGCTGAGCGATGATCCCATGAGTCGTCTCTACGAAAACAAACCTTAAGAATAATTACAGTTTGTGCTTTTATAAACTGGCAAATTTCCTTAAAACGAAATTCGACATTTTATACGGAACACTGATAAGTGCAAAACACGCATAACAGCAAGAAAAAATCGTGCATTATTGATAGGCACTTATTCGTGTTTTACTGTATACAAAAAATATTTTCGAAACTTACTGATCTTCCTAACAAAATTAAGAATACACCTAATGCTTATCATTTGCTTGAATTCATCTGAGCCATACTAGATAAATTGCCATGATTTCATCTGATTTATTATTATCGAACTGAATCTAAACGGGACCCATAATTCTATAAGTTGTGTCCTTTTCTTTGCGTCCATGATTAGGATGAATTTCACCAGATATTTTAACACAAATTAAAATTGAAGAAAAGCGTATCCCATTATGAATACCTAATGAATTCAGATTGCTATGCGATAGAAATAAATTTATGGTAAATAGAATTTTGAGGGCAGCCGTTGAATGAAGGCAGACGAATGAATAGATGATCTGAATTTCTTTCTATAGACTAAATAGAAACGATTATGTTTAATTGACCAGCTATCCAGTCTAGCAGAGGAAATGGTAATGACTAATGAGTAATGAGTGATTGAACCAAATTTCTGTTATTCAATTTTCAAATATTTTTGGATCGTTTATCGTAAAAGTGTTTGAGGCGAATCAGTAGAGCCTGTAAATATTAAAGCAAGAGCAGGATAATCGAATTTTTGAATAATTTTGAAGTCGTAATTTTTGAAAATTGGTATTTAGAGACTGAATATAGAGAATGTACCGACGCATATTTCTCCACAAAGTTGAGAGTCCTAGATACATATCACCGTTTTGAAGTTAGCCAACCAGCCAAACATCCCACCAAAAGTGGAAACATTAACCCCCTTTGCTTCAATAATAAGCAAGATAATCGCATTATTATGTTTTCAAATCCAATTATTATCGAAGACTGGGATTCTGAGACCCAATACTTGACCTATTTTTTTAACAACATATAGGAGATGATACAAGTTTAAACATAAGAAAAATGCCTGCAGTGTGGGTTAACATTAAAATATTTATAAATTTCATAAATTCAATAAAAAAATATGAATTCAACATACATATGTAGGTATATACATGCATAACGTAGAAATTGCAAAACATGATATAACACAAACGCAACCGAGCATTTAAACCATACTCAGGAAATCGCTCCATATCGCGAACATCGTGTACGCTGTACGTCGATTGTGTATGGCATTTCTAAATTCGAATATCCTTCATCAATCTTTCATGGTTTCATACTGCTGTACTAGCCCTATAGTCTGCACTGTTAAGCTCTTTTCCCAACTGTATACCAGCGTTTCCACAAATCATGTTTTGTCTATTTTTTTCTATTTTTTTCAATTTTATTTTGAAAATCGATAGCCAATTTTCACGATGACGATGTGTGTCTATTTTGTACCGATGAAAAATATCCAGGAGCTAAGCTAGTGCAAAATTCTAGTCGTTTTGTCCCGCAAAAGGTACATAGGTACACATTTTGTACGACAAATGTTTCTATAGAAACGAAGCCTGGTAGGATATGTCATCATCACCATATAGGCGCGTATATTCGCCGATTTTTGTCGACGTGAAAATCATTTTCACTCAATTGGAAAATATGGTATGGATGGTGGCATTCTGTTCGTACATGTGTCAGTACAGTACTGTATGCGGCAGCGCGTAATAAATTATTTCAACTATGTATGACAAAAAAAAAAGAATCATCCTTCACCTATGACAATACCATAAATCAGACGAGCATTGATGTGGTTATAGATGAAAGGATACGTTTTATTGAATGTGATGCTGATGATGATGACGTGGCGTGTACTAATTAAATATGTATTACAAACTGAATGCTTATCGAAAAGGACAATATTTATTTATTACTGTGGTTGGAAACATTTTTATTTTCAAAATGTTCAATTTTCATATTTAAACTAGTAACTATGTTTTTCGAAGATGACTTTGACTGTACTTCAAAGTATGTATATAAGAACTTCCCGTATATTGTAAATGTAGATTACTAATAAATCGGATGTTCAATACTCGGCCTGACCAAACGTGATTCTAAAAAAAAACACGTGAAAATGACGTAATTGTATGGGACTTTTTTAAAAAATATAGTTCGATCAGATCACAAGTAAACCAATTTTTTTTTATAGTTTTTTTTTCTTTAAAACTTTTATAAATCGATTTAGTCCATCTGTTCACTAAATAACTCGTGAACGAAATGTGTAGAATGGTTACATTCTTTGTCGCAAAAACCTTAGAAGTTGGTAAAACAATGATAACAGTGTGTTCCCGAAGGGGTGAAAAAGTCGACTTTTTATTTTGTTTACAGGAGATGGGCGTGTGGGTATTCAAATCTAAGGGCACGACGAATTTAGAGTTAAGCTAACGGAGATATGGGTCGTTAAAATTGCATTTGCGGTACCCCTCTCCGTTTTTCTAAACCGTTATAGGTACGGTACGAAAACGCCACAAGGTGCGGGGAGGTTAGCCCTAAAAATGTCTCCTAATAAGTATCCGGGCACTGATTCGATTTCTAGACTCTGGAAAGTGGGAAAAGCAGAGACTGAAGAGGAGGCGGAGGATAGAGAAGCAGACCTCGCCGGGAAGATCTCAAATCACCCTGATGGGTCGATACAGAAGGAGACGACTCCGGGAATGGAAATGTGAAGAGGTTTAAGGGCGTCAATCCAGAAACATATAAGCCGATACTACTGTTAAAGTGAAGTGCTCGCTCAAAGTGAGAAGTCTGTTTCGTCTGCAAGACCTTTTGTAAAATAGGTTAGCCAGGCAGATAAGAAACGGAAGTCTAACCAGGGCATGAAATCCGTCGCACATGTTGTCGGGGAGGCCTTATCCTGGTTGTTACAGACGCTTCTCGTGAGGGTCCCCTAGATGTCACAAATGCCTTCAATGCATCTGCTTGTCTGCTATGGACGACCTAACCGATGATGCCGTAGACATAGGTTTATGTCTATAAACTCAGTTGATCGTTTTACTCCTCCTGGAGTTGATCTAGAGAAACAACTTGACCTGCCACCATTAGATCTTACAATCACAGAGAGGACTGGTAGCGTACAGACTACAATCATCGAACATGTGGACACCTCTAAAGCTATAGGACACTGTAGGATTACAGAAAGCATTGCAAACCCAATCCTAGATATGGGCAGCAATTATACGCCGGCCATGTATACCTTCGACTCCAACATTCAAACCTCCACAATTAGGGGAAACTGGAGTAAATGGAACGACGACCATCTATCAAAACATATATAGTGTGGTACATAGATGGGTCGAAGACAGACGAAGGAACAGGGGCAAGAGTGTATACTAAAACCAACAACTATGATGTCTCCAAACCCCTAGGTCACTGTACAACTGTCTTCCAGGCAGAGCTTATAGCCATAAACCTTGCAGCAGGAGAGAGTGCTCGAAAGGGATATACAAACAAGACCATCCAAATTCTCTCCGACAGTCAAGCTGCCATAAAGGCCATTGCAAGTCCCAAAACAACCTCCAAATTGGTTCGGGAATGACAACAGAACCTCAAAAACATAACAACCTAACTCTGAAATGGTTTAAAGGACATAAGGGGATCAAGGCAAATGAGATAGCGGATGCCCTTGTAAGATGTTCCGAACTACCTTTAACCGGTCCCGAACCAGCAATCGGAATTAGTAAATCCACTGCTAAAACCGTTGTCAAACAGTGGACCGAAGAAAAAATCCAAAATCGATGGAGAATAGTTAAAGGGCTCAGATACAACAAGCGTATGCTGGGAATGTGACGGTATCATTATTTATTGTAAAAAGAAATATTCTGCTCAAATTTTGGAGTCTAATATAACTGAGGCTAATGCACTCACATTAAAAATTGAAACGGGTACTCGATGCTATTATGTCACAAGTATATGTGACCGGGAAAGTTAAAAAGGGGCTATCGTGTAAAAATTTCGATTTTCACTTTTTTAGTGATTTCCACAGAAAACAATGTGCTCTTTTCGATGGTGAAAACAGGAGTTGCCAAAACTTCAAAAATGAGTCCGAAAATCGATCTTGAAGTTCGCCACCAAATCATCAAAATCCAATGTGAAATTGAAATTTTGTGTTTTTTTGAAAATCTTTTCAACCGCTAAAGCAAATTTACCCAAATTTTTAACACGTCTCACTCACCAAGTTAGAAGTAAAAATCAATACCGCAAATCATATAAGTCTGCATAAGTTGAGGTAGGGAGCGGTATGAAAACAAAAAATGTAGTATCGAATGCAAAGTTTTTAATAAATTTAAGATTTATAAGTTTCGAAATTTTATGAGATGTAGGTATCATTGTATATAATGTAAGTAATGATATAACTTCAATATTTTACCGTTATCACTTATTATCAAATTATAGAAAGTAGACTTTTATCTTTTACATATAGAATTTTAAATAGTGGAATTCATTTAGAATTTTCAATAGAAATCTTCAAAGGCAATTTTTATGTTTTACAATCTTTTGTGTGCTAGATATCAACCTAGGTCAACAATTATTGATTTGGAAAAGGACACAAAAATATCGTTAACGCGGAACGGGCATGTCCGATATCGCATCAAAGGAGACGTCGAGGACATTCGAATCCGTTAATACATCTCATTCTTACGCGTATAAAAGATTAATTTCACAGTCTCTCATAATAACCATGTTTGTATTTGCAAAGCCATAATTGGAAAAAATACTAATCTGAAACGCATTTCCTAACGCTTTAGAATGGAAAGTAACTAAAACTTCTATCATCCATTTTGCGACGACGACGACGTCTAATTTATTTCATTCTCGATATCAGCTTCTATCTCAGTGATCAAAACAGACTTAACCCTTCTGTCGGCACCTACTACAATATGCATATTCTATACCCAATAGGTCTGGCGGGACCTACTGAGAAAACAATTCTATTTTTGAGAAAAAGTTAAGTTTTTAACAGTATAATCATTCTACCCATTCTTTAAAGCCATTTATAAACAATAAATTCATCGTTTTTGTAGATATACACACTAAAAAATCAGGCGGTGTGAATCAAAATTTATCCAAATGGGGTTATTTTTTTATATACATATATGGGGTTAACTACACTTATTTAACTCTGCCCACAAGTATAAAATTTTTCTTTTATCCATTAGGATAAAACACTCAAAATAAAATTCATTTGGATAAATAATAAATTTTATCCGAAATTTTATCAGTTTGTTTATATGGTGTTAAAATTTACTTAAAATGGAGTTAACTCCGCACAATATGACAGGTAATATATGGGGCAAATTACGAACGTTGTCCCGTATAGTCTGTGTGGTGTAGTAGGTAGGGCGTTAGTCTTCAAATCATAGAGTCTCGGGATCGAATCCCACTGTAGGCAGGTAATTTATTATGCATTTCTAGAGCGTAAATAGGTAAATGAAATGTCGCCAACACCTATAGAGAGGTAAATGCTAGTTATTCAAAACTCATTTATGAGTTAAATGTTCTGTGAAAATTGTGTTTTATTTTTATCCTAAAAATATCGAGAATTACTCCTTTTGGTGTAATTGGAAGTACTCTATTGTGTTCATCCATTTGGATAAAACAATATTTTATCCAAACGGAGGGACCTTATTCGACAATTTTCGGAGTTAAATTCACACCGGATTTTTTGCTGTGTAATAAAAGCGTTTTTAAGAAGACATATTTTGAGGTGGTATTAGTACAAACATGTTTCTCCCTTATTTTCTTCTATTTTTGCTTCTCTTTTTCCATTGCGTATCCGAACAGAAAGTTTGATCGAATTTTCCAATTCTAATATTTTTGGGGAAACATTTGGCGCTTTGTTGGTAGATTTTACCCCGATATTAGCCTGCAGATTTAGGGAAATGGATAGAAAGAAATAGGGAATTTTCAAGCGCAAATATAATTTCATTCTAATTTTTCCGTAAATATCTCAATTAAATCTATTAAGAAACACCATCGTATGTCACTTATACTTAGTTCATACTATTACAAAGCAAATAAAACTTGTTTCAATTTCCTAGAATAAAATCTCAGTTGATTAGGTGATGTTATAAGACGGGATAAAATTGGACGTACCCAATTTCCGAAATTCATGGCTTTTTAAAGCAAAATCTCAGAAAATGTTATCGTTTATCGTACAAATTGAATTTTAGTGACATTATTACATCATAGATAGGAGATTTTTCAGAGAATTTAATATTTTCACTTTTTTGCTCAAGACGAAAATGGGGGTAAAATTATAGGTCTGGCCAGACCCATTGGGTATCAAAAAGAACTATAAATTGAAAACCGTCAAAAACCTACTCAAAACTTCAACCGATTTTTTTAAATTTTTGCAAAATGCTTCTAATCATATTATTCTAAGATATCATGAAATATGAAGTCGCTGCGATTTCATCTTCTATACTTTTTTGACCAGAATATAGTGCCAAAGGTCTGGCCAGACCTTTGCGCCTACAGAAGGGTTAAATGGCATTTGAAGTGTACAATACAATAATTTCTTTATGCACGATCTACGCCATCCAGGGTGCCTCAACATGCCTCTCGTTCACTGTCTATGTCTACAGCGCTTACGTCTCTGATTGTCGAGTGCCAGTCATTGTGGCAATGTCGGTAAAAACCGTTCACACAGTGTTAAAGCTGCCACAAACAGGGTGTCTCCTTTGTTTTGTATAATTGGACAGTACACATACAAAAAAAAAATGGGCATTGTACAATTTTTGATTTTAATAGAAATATTCGGGCAATTCTAAAAATGCCTTTTTTGCATCTGCATTGGCTCATTTTTATACAAATTTATCTGTCTCCACCGAACAATATCTATACTGGCCGTGTTTTTTAATTAGCTAACCTACACTATCCGGGGTAATTCTCATACAAACGCTAACCTGTGACTTTATTCAGGTTAGAAATTATATTGCTATCCAGATTTAAAGAGCTTTCCAAAACTTGCCTAAATGTATGCAATCCCAATTATTTTCTAGTACGTTTTCCAATGACTAGCAAAAATTAAATTTTGAAATGAAAAGCTCTAAGGTATAGTTTACATGCAACACACAAGTGTGTGCAAAAAATATAATTTTTGTTTGTAAATTCATGTTAAAAATTTTGTTCGTCGAATTCTTATTCTAACAAAATTATGATTCCTACATAAAAATATGTTTTCATTAAAAAAATTACATGTTAACTTTTGCGTTTGTAAAGTGAAAACGAGGCTTTAATATTTTTGAGCAATATTTTGAAATTAATGTCAATGCCTACGTGACAATTTGAAATTTAACCTGGATGCTACCCTCGATAGTTTTTTTTGCGCGTCTGGGTTAGCAAACCTGCCCCCGATGTAAAAAAAACACGGCCACTGTATAATAATAGTTATTCCGTTCAATAGAATTTAAAAAAAAATAGTTTTAGTTGTTAATTTAATTCAAAATTTTATTCTTTTTCCTCGGATTTTTTCTTAATAGTAAACGAAATGCTAAAATGCATCCGAAAAATCCCAGTTTAGGACTGGAGATATTTTTTTCGATTTCTGTGCCGCCAGAATTTTGCTGTATTGTACATGTTTTAAGGGCAATCGTTAGTTTGAAAGTCCTCGACACATATCGTAGAAGTATAAGCTTACATCCCATAAAAAATGTTTCATTTGTTGACTAAAAATTTTCAACGTTGGTTCGTTAAAAAATATCATCAGTTTTGTTTTCTTGATCATCACGATTAGTTTTGAGTAACGAACTCCATACAAAAAAACTCACCTACCCAGTTAATTTTCACACGTGCCACTATCCTTCGCGGGATAGAGTTCAGGAGAATGAGATGTAGATGGCTAATGCATAGGAAAAAAATACGGCAATTTCGTTTGCTAAGTTGGAGTAGCTTTAAAAAAAATTACAATTCAAAACAAAACAGCGAATGTTTCTTATTGAAGTATGTATTTAGATTTTTTAGATATATCATTGTCTTCGGTGTCGAAATCCACCAAATCTAAAAAAATAAGCGGACGAGAGTGAAACAAAAATGTAGAACATTGATCTTTTTTTTTTTTTTGAATCGCGTTAACTGCGATGGCAAAAAACGCGCTTATTGTCATAAGTGCTTTTCGACTTTGTGGATCATAATATGGAATTTACTGGACATCCCATGCAAAACGATAATATGGAAAATTGATCATCTGCCAATGCCATCCCCAGATGGCTCCGCAAACAATTTCCCAAAATTTCCTGTACGTCATTTTGTTTTTCATTTTATTTTGTTTATAATCATGATTAGAGTCAATCATTTTAAAATTGAGACCTTTTCCTTTAAATTAAATATCGCACGGCGTATAATATCAAATGCAAGTTCCAATTCAGAATATCGCGTTGGGGTTTATGACACAATAGTCAGCTATTACTGAAGGGGGAAATTTTGATCCGGTTGCATTTTACTTGGATAATGATCCTGTCCGTCCAAGAAAGAAACGACTATAATTAAAGATCTATTCAATTCACAATACCAAATGCACTTTCATCATTGTCTTAAAAAGGCTATTGCCTCGAGTCACAATCAGACAGAATTGTAATTGTATACTTTTATTTAACAAAATATAACTCATGCATATTTTTCTGAGTATATTATACCCTTCTTCTTCTTCTTTTAGCGGTACAGAAAGTGTAGTGGTCCTACTGGCAACCATTGCTTATTGCATTTGCAATTTGCAATTCCAAGCCTCTCCGGGGCGGACCACACCCGTTTGCGACATCAAACGGCCAAGAGTTGCCAAAACGCCTACCTGACAAGAGCCTCGAAGGTCGCGATGCAGGAAGGTTGTGTATGTCTGTGTATATATGATACCCTCGCGATAAAGTTAGTTTCACTGTGGGGAAAAGCAAGATCCTGACTTATGTCAGTCAGCTGTAAAATCAGATATAGCCGACAATATTTGCTGTACCAGTACCAGTAGTAAACTATTGACGTGAATATCGTTGAAATCGTAATCTAAAACAAAGGGTACATAATGCGAATAAAATATTCTTGATTCGAACTAGAATATAGCGATATTCTGGTGTCCCCAAATGCCAAAAAATACTCAAAACCATTTCAATGAAAACCCATCTCGCCTATCCACAACCAATTTTCCAAAAATATCCTTTTCAGGAGAGAAGATCCTTTCCGAAAATTTCAAAAATGTACAATTAGTATTTCGGGGCACTTATCTCACTAAGTCTTTCATTTTCATATCCATATTGCTCATATTGGACTTCTTTAGCAAAAAAGGACCTTTTGTCCTTACGGGTATTCCTTGGGATTAGTATGCACTTTTAGATATAAAGTGTCCTGCTGATAAATAACTACTTATGTTTTATTAAGATTATCACACGAAGAGAATAAAGGCAAGCAATTGAAAGGAATTGCATCGTTATCTTTAAAGGGTGATTTACTGTTATTCCAGTCACTGGTCAACATTGCAATCTCTGAAACATTTTTGTGGTCACCAATGGAACCTGCATATCAACAATAAAAAAATATACCAAAGAAAGTGCTGAAGATATGCTTGAACTTGTCGAAAAATTAATTTAAATTCATTTCCATTTAGATTTACTGTTATACTCCCGTTAATCACATTTCCGGTAACAGCGTCCAAGTCAGGATCATCGAAAGTATATAGATACTAAGTTTCATAAAAATCAGATCACGACAAATCTATTAAATACAATGTACCGACTTGATTTGTTTATCAGCCGTTTACTCGCTTGTTTGTTTTTACCAGATAGCCCCCTTTTAACTTTCCCGGTCACAATACAGATCACCTAGCTTAAACCCTCACCTTTTTATTCAGTCGTTGTACAATTTCTTATCTGAAAATACTATCTTTGATAACCACATCATAGTTGGAGACATAAACATTAATTTATATAATGAACAGTCATCGATAGTTAATGAATACTTAGATGTAATGACTGTATTTGGTTTTTTAAAGTCATTAAAAGGGATAACTAGACCCGCTTCCAAAACTTGTTTGGACCATATATTTGCAAAGTTAGACTCTACTTCTGTACTTAGTCCTGCAATCTTCCAAACGGAAATAACTGATCATTATGCAATAATTGCAAACATTATCGATAATACAGTTGAAGTACGAGACACTAATTTTGTGAATATTGATCTGTTGGGAAAAAAGGTAGTTAATTATCAGAAACTTAAATTACTAATAGAACGAATTTCTTGGGAAGGAATCTACACACAAACTAACATCGATTCAAAGTATCAATATTTCTTGAATAATATTGATACTGCTATTGTAAAGGCAACAAAAACAGTTAAATTTAGATCTAAAGAAAAGCATCTTAAGCCATGGATCACACCTGGATTGGTGGTATCTATTAGAAATAGAGACAAAATGGCAAAATTCGTGCGAAAGCATCCTGAGAATGTACAACGAGCCTCCGAATATAAAAAGGTCAGAAATATTGTAACACACCTTGTTAGGTTAGCTAAAAAGTCATATTATTCCAGTATAGTGCAGTCGTGTGGCAGTGACCCTAAAAAGTTATGGAACCTAACTAAAGAAATAGTTTATGGTAAGAAAGGTATTGATAGTATTCAATCGATTGTTAATAGTGACGGAATGATAATAAATAATGCAAAACTTATCGCAAATGAGATGAACGATTATTTTATAGAAATTGGTGAGCAACTATCGAATTCTGTCAATACTTCTTCTACATTTCAGCATAATTATCAACTGAATATCCCCAAATTATCCTTTGATGCTATTTCAGAAGATGAAATCGAACTTCAAATTAAGAATTTAAAGCCAAAAGCAAGTGGCCCGGATGGGATGTCCAGCAAAATTATGCGTTGTTTTAATATGACAACAATTACTGTACTCTGTCACATTTTCAATACTTGTATCAGTTGTGGGACATATCCCAAAAAATTAAAAACATCCCTTGTATGTCCAATCCATAAAAAGGGAAGCAAACAAAATATTGAAAATTATAGACCGATATCATTAGTGTCAAATATTTCTAAAATATTTGAAAAATGTCTGAAAAAGCGCATTGACAAGCACCTAAGTACCTTTGATTTAATTGCCAAGAATCAGTACGGATTTCAAAGTAATATTAGCACAACCGATGCAATTGCAGATGTTACAAAATTTATCTATGAAAATCTCGATAAAAATTAAGTAGTCCTTGCGGTTTTTCTTGATTTAAAGAAAGCATTTGATACGGTTGAACACTCCACTTTACTGAGAAAATTAGTTGAAATTGGAGTGAGAGACAAAGAATATGACCTACTAAAGTCATATCTTTCTGAGAGGGACCAATGTGTCGTCATTAACGACGCTAAAAGTAGCATGAAAATCATTAAACATGGGATTCCTCAAGGAACGGTTTTGGGTCCACTCCTTTTTAAAATTTACCTTAACGATTTATGTAAATTATAAAATCATGAAAATAGCTATAAAGTTATATCCTTTGCTGACGATACGGTTTTATTATTTAGAGGGAAAAACTGGAATGATGTGTATTCCTTAGCACATAATAGTATGAGCAAAATACATGAATGGTTGTGTCAACATAAATTGGTTTTAAGCCTGGAGAAAACCCGTTGTGTTAAATTCGGAAATGCACAGAAAAATGATCACCCAAGCTTTCAATTAATTTTAAATAATTGCGTTATACACGAAGTCAATCAAATTAAATATCTTGGGGTAACAATTGATAATAAACTGAAATGGACGGCACACGTAACTATCCTAGTAAATCGACTGCGGAAAATGATACATCGGGTGTTAATCCTTCGGAAATATTTTGCAGTCGAGTTTCTTAGGAAAGTTTATTTTGGACTATTTCAGTCAATTTTTGAATATGCAATTATTATTTGGGGAAGCACTTTCAGCAATGCCATTATGCCTTTAGCTAATTTACAAGCATTAATTGTCAAATTATGCCTAAAAAAAATCGAAGTATTCTTCTACAACGCAAGCCTTTTCCAACTTTGATGTCATGTCTATAAGACAATTGTATAATTTCAATTTAATTAAGTATATGTTTAAGAATATAAATGAGTTTCCAAAAACATCATCTAATTACAGCACTCGCGCTAATACTGAAGGTGAACTAATTATAAATAGATACAAAAAGGAATTAACATGCCGTCATTTATATATAGCTGGACCTAGAGCCTATAACAAACTCCCCTATCACATTAGAAATGCATTAAATAATTTAAATTATAAGCTAAAGATTAAACTCTATATTAAAGAAAACAGACAATTCTTTAACCAATTAGCCACCCACTAATACATTATTTGTTTTGAATTTTAATACTACTGAGCTCTTTATGTATACATGTTTTTTAAGTACTTGAATTCTACTATTAATTGAATTTTACGAAATAACAAGAATCTTGCACAATTAACAGCTGCAGCTCTCACGCACAAGCACTACGCTTATGTGAGTTGCTATAATATTGCATTTATCAAATAATTCTTAAACACATTATTATTATTTATATTTTCATTTTTAACATATAGTATGTATTTTATAACCAAATTATAACTAATAAAGCAACTAATCAATCAAAAAAAAAAAAAAAAACCAATTGGCAAACCAGCTGCAACGAAGTCCTAAGCCTCAGCAAAAAGAGCATCAGGCCAGTGACAGGTCTCCCTGCGAAAACATCTGCATACAATCGGGATCTACACACAAGACCCACTATACCGCCTCTGTAACGAAGACGGTAATCAGCCTCGCACGTAATTTTCGAATGCCCCGCTCTTATGAGCTGGAGACAAACCTTTGTTGGGGCTCAAACCATTGGGATGGGTGCACCTAACGTAAACCTGGTTAACTTTTTTCTAAGCCTTTTACGAAGGACAGAGTTAACAACCTGAAACTCTTTCGCTTTAATGGGAAATACAATAAGCCAATAGCCTGCAGTATTGGGCGTAACCAGCCCACCCCATCATAGCGCCTAATCCATCCATCCATACATCCACTATGCCATTGCCCGGCGTACGCGGATATCCGAAATCTTGACGCATTCGGCGCCACTATCGAGGATCATCATCATCAATGTGGCACGATAGCCCGACGTCGGGCCTTGGCCGCCTGAATCGTTGACCTCCAATTGTCACGGTTACGTGACCTTGTCCTCCAGTTTCGGAAGCCCAGCAGCTGGTGGGCGTCTTCACCTACGGAGTTCTCCCAGCGAGCTCTCGGTCGTCCACGCAACCTCGCTCCGTCAATTCGTTGTGCGTTCATAACTTTCTTTGGCATGCGATTGTCGTCCATCCGTTGTACATGTTCCGCCCATTGCAGACGTTGAAGTTTCACGATTTTCGATACTTCCAGCTCATCGAACAATTGATACAACTCATGGTTGTATCGGATACGCCATTGGTCTCGCTCGCGAACGGCCCCGAAAATTCGCCGAAGGACCTTTCGTTCGAATCGGTCTAGCAAAATTTCGGAGGCTTGGGTAAGGGTCCATGTTTCGCAGCCATAACATAGCACGGGTCGGATGATCGTTTTGAACACGCGGAGCTTCGTGTTCCTGTGCGCAAGTTTCGAATTAATTATAGGGAGGACCGAGAAATATGTCTTATTGGCTAGTTGTATCCGTCGCTTAATTTCGTCGGTTTCGTTGGCGTCCTTTGATAAGTTACAACCCAGATAGTTGAAGTTGTCTACATACTCGATATTAAGGTCCCCCACTGTGATGCTTGAATTTGCTGGCGTCCTTGTTTTCGATTGCATCATGGCCTTTGTTTTGCTTTCGTTGATATGTAGTCCAACTTCCTTTGCGGCGTTATTGAGGTTATGCAGGAGGCTTTCTGCATCACCCAACCTTCGAGACATGATGTTGATATCGTCGGCGTACGCTACTAATTGAGTCGACTTGATGAGTAGCGTTCCGCTGCTGTCCATATTCATGGCTCGAATTACATACTCCAAAGCCAGGTTGAAGAGCGTCGGCGCCAGCCCGTCGCCCTGCTTGAGTCCAGTACGAGTTTCAAATAGGTCAGTGAGTCGGTTCTGCACTTTGACCTGCGAGACGGTATTAGTCATCGTCATCCTTGTGAGTTGCACTAACTTTGCCAGTATACCAAAGTTCAGCATAATGTTGTACAGTACACTTCGGTCGATACTGTCGTATGCCTGCTTGAAGTCGACAAAGATTTGGTATACGTCGATGTTGTATTCCCAGCACTTTTGGAGTAGTAGCTTCACTGTGTAAAGCTGATCGGTCGTCGAACGACCAGGTCTGAAGCCGCCTTGATACTCGCCAATGATTTGTTCTGCGTACGGATTGATTCTCTTTTCAAGAATTTTTGATAAAATCTTATAGGCCGTACAAACTAATGATATGCCCCTTTAATTCTCACACTTCAGCTTGTCACCCTTTTTGTGGATTGGGCAGATTATGCTTTTGCGCCAATCTTCGGGGATTACCTCGTCGTTCCATATTTTCAGCAGTAGCACATGTACAGCGTTGGTCAGGTACGTTCCACCATGCTTCAGCAGTTCTGCTGGGATCTCGTCAGCGCCGGGCGCTTTATTATTTTGGAGCGACTGTATAGCAAGACTCACCTCCTCTACTGTTGGGGGTAGAACGGGAGGGCCTGGTTCGGCTAACTGCTCAAGAGCTAGCTCCGCGGGGGATGTTAATGATGCATTGAGGAGCTCTTCAAAATGCGAGGCCCATCGTTTGTTGACACTTTCGATGTCGCTGATGATGTTACCATCCTTGTCCTTACATAGGCTTGTCCTGGGTTGATATCCGTTCTTGATATTATTTATAAGTTTGTACGCCTGTCTCGTGTTCTTACTGGCTAATCTTTGGTTTATTTGCTGTAACTGCTCGTCAAAATGTTTGCGTTTCTTACGTCTAATTAACTTATTAGATGCTCGCCGAAGCTCGTTATATCTTTCTTTCGAGGATGGTTCTCTGAATTAGAGATGTAACGGATGTTGTTTAGCGGATGGGGATGCGGATGCAAAATAGTATAAGATTGAGGATGCGGTTGCGGATGCGGATATTCATGGAGACATTTTTGAGGATGCGGATGAGGGTGCGGATGAGGGTGCGGATGAGGATAAGATCGAATATGTAAAAAAATATGTAGGTTTCATACTTTTCATGAAGATGGAAAAAAATTAAATTCCTCTTATTTGTGTGGTTAAAAATAAAAAAGTTGCATACGTCCTTACTTCGCTAGACCTTAAAAAAAGCACTTCGCCCCCCTCAGCCCAATTCATTCAAAACAAAACCACTCAAACACTTGTCACAAAACTGCGAACTGCTGTGCTGACCGACAAACTGAAGTTCAGTTGTGTATACGATACAGAATACAATTTGTCTCAATGCCTGTCTTTATAGTTATGTTTGAAATACATATTACGCAGCAGCAGCAGCATCGCGAAATGCCAGCGCAATGCATTCTATTCTACATTGCTGACAAAAATGCTGGGCATTAAGCTGCTGCTTCTGCGCGATATGTATTTCAAGCATTACAATGTAACGTGCACATGAGACGCAAATATCCGCTAATTGTCTGCATACAAAAATGAGGATTGCGGATGAGGATGCGGATGTAAATATTGGTAAGATGAGGATGAGAATGCGGATGCGGAGTTTAATTTTTATGCGAAAAATCCGCGATTGCGGATGCGGATGCGGACATCCTTTACATCTCTACTCTGAATGTCTCTTCCTGTCTCTTTAGCCGTGAATAGTTCAACTCTGTGCTGCCTGACAGTGCCGATGGCGCTGTCATTGTTTAGTTTGAGTAATACTTTTCGGTTTTACTTCGGCAGGGAGGACCCCCACTGGCTCAAAGACATTGCGTCGATTCCAGTGGAACCTTCGGGAAATGACTATCCCGCTCTACCCGAGTAGTTAGGCCACCTACCACCATTCCTACGTGGGTGTAGTGGCGGAAGGCTATTGCCAGTCCGGAGCAGAGGTCATATATCTGTTAGCACGGTGTGTCGAGATACCAGCCAAGGGGCACCGATGGGCGGCAATTCCCCTATCCGACACAAAGAATTAGGCCTCCTTGAGGGTGTCGTGCGGGATGTGGTTTCGCAACGGAGTGGAGTTGCGCTACAATCGGGTGCCGGGACCCGCGCGCGGTTTATGAAAGAACCTTCGATGACAAGAAATTAAAAAGCGCCACTACACGGAGAGAAAAAATGTAGTGAAAGGCATTAAAACTGTAATAAAAACCATTGCATTTGTAATGATTTTTGACCCAACTGCAACTGATGTAAAAATTATTACATCTGTTATGAAAAATGTCATTGCGTTGTAATAAAATTAACAATTTTGATAATAAAATTTGCCAGGAAAATAATTTGGCGACAATAGAAAAAATACAAAAAGTTTATTTTTTTTTATTTTTTCCTTTTTCTATTTTTACTTTTTTTTTATTTTTTACATCTATTTTACCCTTAACTTTGTTTTTCCCTATTTTAACTTTACCTTTTTACAATTTGCTTCTACTGGGAATTGAACCAAGGACCTATCGTTTCGTTTGTATATGTTGTGAATCTCATTGTATGATTTTGTTGAATTCATTGCATATTTTTCTTTCCGTGCGTTTTGATTACAAACAATCCGGAAAATGCGAGAAAATCTTAAATTCAGGTGAAAATGAGTTAATGGGATATCCTATTAAATTTTTTCTGAGAGTGTCACCTCCAAAAAATAAAGGGGTGCCTTGGTACACTTGCCTCGGGCGCCAAATTTCCTTCGCACTGCTCTGCCAGTCTAAACAGCATTGTGCGAATGGCAGTCTATTTAGCTGTCCTCTTTCTAAATATCCGAGACATTGAAACTGAAATCTTTCTAAAATTGCAGATTTATATCAGGCGCCAGGCATGGAGAGGAGGATAACCACCCTGCCCCAACTTGGCTACGCCCATGATGACTTGATTAAAAAAAAATCAACATTCTACTAGAAATCCATATAAAAATTACTTCACCCAAACAAACAATCGAAAACAGACAAAGATAAATACTCGTACCTTTTTTGTTATCTGCACTGCTTGTTATTCAATCGAGTTATCCGCACTCAGAGTCAGGCCAATTCCACAGTATTCAATGTAATATTCAATGAGTCCTTTCAGGATCCATGACAACATCCATCCAATCCATAAATTGTGAATATTTTTTATTGTTATTGTTATCTGTATTCGTGCTTGTTTTTTATTTATGTTTTATTCCATCCAGAATTCGAGGAACATTGTTTCTTGTTTTTTTGCGTCGTTATTTTTGTTTTGCTTTTGAAATTGTATATTTCTCATTAAGAAGCTTTTGAATTATTTCCAATTTTCATTTATTTGTATATATGTACGTTCTTTTTCAACATGGAATCACCGTGATGTGTACTTTGTGGAAGACTTGCTTTTATGTATTCGATACTCACGCGTCCTTTCAAGGATTTCACAGTTCATACATCTGTAAAGAGATTGGGAAAAAGAGAATTCATTAATATACTTTAATTCACATACACACAAGTGAAGTTAAAGTTGCGATGAAAAAAAAAATGCGGACAAAAGCGTGTGTCGTAATTGAAAATAATTTCTGAAAGCGTGAATTCTACTGGTAGCCCTATATAGGTACACACACACGCAATAAGGCAACCAACTCAACCAACTATTCCACCAGCATGGCATCGCACTCTCCTATCTTATCATCAAAATTGCTCTAATTCTGGAAATATTTACAGCATCTCATTGACAAAAGAGTAAACATCTGTATACGGGAAATTTTGCAAAGTAAGGAATTTCAGATTCTTCGTATACCATGTACCAACTATACAGAGAATTTCACTTAAATGGAATAGTTAAGCTTCTTGAAGCTTACTTGATCCCGACAAACAGTTTACATGTGTGTGCTCCTTTCGTAAGGATATAATGGATGCATCCCTACATATATGTATACGGAACGGATGTAAGGATGCAATGTCCTAAATTCGAAAGCATGTTTTACGTTAATGTTCTTGGAGTTTGTCGAGCCACAGATAATTTGATTAAAACATGATGTTCTCGAGCATGGCGAAGACCCATCATGTATTACAACATATTTACGAGGTCTGGTTGAATTTGCAGATATGTAGGCAGAGGCAGGTCTGTATCACCTACACTGTATAGCCATATATCGTAGATATTGGAACTATGGTCGGGGCGACCTCGAACACAGATTTCATTATATAGTGTACTACATCTGACCAAATTGAAATTTATTGTTTACCCATGTAATTGTAGAATCAAACAGGCAGTAGTCCTTCTTATGTGCTTTGTGTTTATTATAGCTTATAGCAGTAGTACTACCATAAAGTAAGAAATTGTTATTAGGCCCGGAGGGACAATGATTCCGGGCCCACCTCTCCCGTATGATACAAAATGATGAATCGAAGAAAATTTTTATTTGACATATCGGCCCTTAAACAAATTGTACAGTGGAATCTCTATAATCCGGCCTCTAATCCGGAACACCTCATAATCCGGCGTTCTCACTGAATCGGCTGTCTCAGTAATCCGGCAGTTTTCTAATCGGGAGCCTCTATAGTCTATAGATTTTTTTTAAAGCGGTTTTCTGCACATTCAGGTGCATTTTGAGATTTAATTTCTGAACTAAAATTATGGGTTTTTAGAAAAATACGAATTGTAGAAAAATAATAAAAAACTGATACCGGATAAGCCACTTGCCAAAAAAACTGACAGAAACTGAATTCAATCCTGAAGCATTTTTACAAACTAAACTCACAAAAAACGGAATTGACTGATTAGTTCAACACATGTGTGTGTCTGTGATTTTTTTTATCAAGTATATTTTGAAGATGATTCGGTAGTTGATTAGCACATTTTAACGAACTACAGAAGCCCAAATCTTTCTAAAATAAGTTTCGTTCGTTTTATGTGCATTTTTGGGTAACGAAACTTCATAGAAAAGCGACTGATGCTTAGAGCAGGTATGTCAAACTCGAGGCCCACCTCGCCACGTCGAAAAACACAATGTGTATCAGCATAAATGTGTAAAAATAAAATATTTGAGGTGTTAAACTCAAGTCTAAGAATTTCAGTACAAGTCGTCAAGAAGTCGGTCTCTCATGCAAGCTTAAACTATGTATTTTAGAATCCTTCCTGATTTGTCCCGAAATTCGGTCAGAAAAAAGTTGTTAGCTTTGCCGAACCTTATAATTATCTACCACGGTTGCATTATAATTCGAGTGCGCATATTTCAGGTTATGAGACAAGGACATCTGGGATTGAAATTTATTTGAAAACAAGACCGAGCCTTTAAAGACCCAGAAATTTTGTATTTCATGGGAAATCACCTGGATATGAAATTTCCTAAACATAACAATTTTTTGCCCTTTAGTTTACTCAGATGCATGTCTTTGTTTCACATCACATCAGACACAAATTTTTGTCAATTTTTAACCACCTTTATGTCATCCTGTCAATTTTGGTTGTTTTGAACAACCTGGATGTTTCTAGACGATCGGCGATCTGTTCTGATTAGCTATCCACAATTTGGTGGAAATTGATTTAGAATTAGTGGCTATTGATCCATTCGAGTTTTAACTTCTTTCTTAAGTTTCAAAATTTGTTGAAGAACATTTTTAAAAGATAGCATTTATAAAGGATATAGTCCCGATGTCATTAATTACTCTGATGTGTATTCATGTTTAAAAAGAATCTTTCTGTTATTTAGTTTGGAAAAAGACATTTCTATAGGCATTTGACACCCTTGGTTTAGCTTAGAGGGTGCACTTTCTAGAATTAAGTTTCGTTACTAAAATCTGCCCGTGATGAAAAAAAAAACTTTTAATTTAATGGCCGTGACATAAAACCATACTGGTAGCTTAGTAGTCTTCTAGCATTTAGTTCTGTCAAGAAAAAAATTGAAGAATTATTGATTCCCTTGTTGCAACGAAATTATTTAGAAAACTCCTATTCTATTGGTGAAGTAAGGTGCCAACCTACATATATTCGAACTTTGATATCAAGAAAGCCTTGAATTTTTCGACAGTCATTCTCGATAGGGTAGGATCAGGATAGGATCATACATAAATATTATTTTTTAATTCGATTTGAAGACTATACGAGTGATATTGGCTCAAGAGTTCATTTTACAAATGAATAATAAAGGCTGCACTACGCGCAAAATAGAAAGTGTATAATGCAATAAACTAGGCAAATTTATTTCTGTGCACCTGTGTGCGGTATGTATGTCAAAGCCAATTCGCTACGCTTATTTTTTTTTCTCTGGATTAAGATTTTTGAAACTAAACAGCTGTGGTTTAATATGTACCTAAACCTTTGCAAAGGTTTTAGAAAACAAGTCAGATACAGTTCACAGTTTAAATAAATGGGGAGCTTAAATCTGTAATTTAGCACACTCGCAGTGACCCATACTGTTGGTCGTTACTCTATAAAATTAGCTTTCGAAATGCATACCGCTACGAATTTACAAAATGTCTTTTTTTCCTATTTTACTTATTTCGTAAGCAATTCGCGGTTTTCTCTAGTACAGACATTTTTTTTTGTTACCGAGTTGGCGAGTACTGATAGATAGATACAGTCAAACCTGTCTAATCGGACCACTGACGGGACCGATCAAGTTTGGTCCGATTAGCAGGTGGTCCGATTACTAAGGGATGCCAGAAAAGTACAACAAATTAAGGAAATAATTTTTAAACGTTATTCATGAACATTGGACTTGTACAAAGGTCACCTATGCCCTATGCAATTAATGTTTAGAAACCGCTAACACCGTAACTGCTTTGTGATTTTTTTTAACCAGCTTCATTATTATAAATTCTCCCCACACTCAGTTCCACCGAAATTTTGAATATTCTTCAATATTTTCCAAATCATTTCTATAATCAAAGTCATGGTTAATGGCTCAATCAATCCTCCCTTTAACTTCACTTGCATCTTATTGTCGCAGAAACTCCAGAATTGTCTCACCACTTCATCCACCCAACACTGATGCAATGGTTGAAATTTCCCGTGGTCATGGGAGATAATATAACTCATTGTAATCGGAACTAAAGTGAATGTAGCAACGAAATTTCTAAGTTTTTTTTTAGTCAACAAAACGTTTTGCCACGTTACCTGTCTGTTGGTCCCTTTAGTTAAATTTCCTCGTACTGCTCAAGTAAGTAATCAATTTGAAGTATTGGTCCGATTTTGGAGATTTTTACAGTGGTTGGTCCGATTGTGAAGGTACGTCTAGTACTGATCTATCCAATTGGAGTCACCGATCGTGGTCCATGGTCCGATTAAGAGGTGGTCCGTTTATAAAGGTTATTTTGTATTAAAAACCAAATAAAATTGACCAAAGGTGGTCCGATTATAGAGTGGTCCGATTAACAGGTTTGACTGTACATATATTGAAATTAAGATTCAAAATTTAAGTGATCAACATCCGGGTGTTGGTACCTTGAAAAAAATTTCATTAGCAGCAGCAGTACGTACACAAAATAATAATCGCCCGGAAAAGTCCTTCTAGTCGCTGTACAAGGCTCCTATTTTTACTTCGAACACAAATTTTTTGAAAAACGTTATACGCTACTGGATGAAGAAGTCGAAATTCCTTAATTGTTTATGTATAAAATCATGCATGCACTTTCGAAAGGCGAGGGCAGATTGAATTTAGAAATTTAGTATCGAAAAGATAAAATGAGGATTCGGGCCCCTAGTCCTAAAAATTCAAAAATTGACTAGGGACCCCAAGCCTAATACAGAGTATGTTATGTATTGTTGTTAAAACGCTAGAAACAGTACCTATAAGGTTTCTTAGTTCAGGACCTCAAAATAGCACAACTTTTGTGTCAAAATCCGGGCCCCTTATGAAACCCCGGGCCCGGGGGGAATCACCCCGTTCCCCACCCTCTCTACAGGCCTTCTTCCAGAACAATTTTACAAATTTCGTTCTATACGGGATATCCGGAAAATATCGCATAAAGGCACCCAAATATGATTCCTTGTGATATTTCCAGCAAAAAGGAGTATAAAAAACCCCGAATTATTAACTCTTCAGCTACCACAGACATTTACAGATTTTTCAAAAAATTAATACTCTTACTACCTACACATTTTCTTGCGGTAGTGGCTGTGTCAAAAAGCTTCAAAGACAATATTTTGTGATCTTACTTCATATAAATCCTTTTTCCGACGGAGGTCTTAGTGGTAGCATTTTTGTAAAATCTTTAAATGCTTTTGGTAGCTAAGGAGTTAAGAATTCGGGATATTCCCGGTACACCTAATTTGCTGGAAATTACATTAATAATCATATTTCGGTGCGCTTATGCGATAGTTTAGTTTCCGGACACCCTACATAGAAAAACTCGATTTTATGTTCAACTTTATACGAAATTGGTGTTATCCTGTTCTTTACTTGATCAAATAAAACGCATTAACTCATATTCTATAATACGTGTGAGTAGCTATAAGTTGAATTGATGAATTCGCAGAAAATAATAAATATTTACTAAGATCAATGAAGTTTTGTTGTATTTTGGTAATAGAGCGCAGAGCGGAGCGAAAAATCTTTAGTCGAAGCGGAGCGGTTTCAAATTGGTCGGAGTGGGAGCGGAGCGGAGCGAAAAAAAAGTGTCGCTCCAAATCCCTGATACAGAAATCTGAAATTTCTGAAATCTTATCTTCCATTTTATGTGTACAACCTTATTTCGAGTACTCTTTTTGTGTTAAAACATACATTTGTGCGTGCTTCACATGCTTGTTAAGGAGAACCAGTGGCGTAGATAGCTTTTCGGAAGTGGGAGATGATCAGTGGTAAGCTTTTTTTCCAGCACAGGGGAAGTGCATTAAATTAAGGGCTCTAAATAAGGAATTCAAGGAATGATAACAATCGTCTTATTTCGATGCCTTTCTACGGATTAATTAAATCTTTTAGACGTTTGAGATCTGCTGACAAAATCGAAAAATGGGCTGCGGCTTCAAGGTTTTGAAATTGTTTTAATTCTGCTTGTTTAGCTGAGATTCCGGGGGAATAGTTGTGGCCCAGCGAAACATATATTTTTTTTTATGCGACTATTGTTTCGCCTCGAAACAAATATTGTTCGTCGAACAACGTGGCACTAGAGATTAAATGCAGATTTTTCATAATCACCACTTTAACGTAAGTTGGACTAGGGACCCTTGAATGATACGCGGGAGTCTGATCGATCCTGTGGGGTGAAACTTAAAATTGATGGTCCGTCGACGATACCGAGCGCAAATGTTATGAACCTTTCGCGCACTAGAGATGGATGCGGTAAAAACAGGTTTCAGTGAGTGGTTTGTCTGCAGCATACAATAATGTTCTGCAGAGCGCGAAAGCAGGACGTAAAGACGTTGCCCCTGTGGAGTAATAATAATACCGCTCAATTAGAACCCTATTGTTTCACTAAAAATACCACAGATTAGAATATGTATAAGAGTAGGCACTAACATCGTCATCGTCACGTGAAATCCATGCAAATGCTGTCAAAATTTTGGTGATCGTGAAATCGAATTTGCTT
Source organism: Microchrysa polita (assembly GCA_949715475.1). NCBI lineage: Eukaryota > Metazoa > Arthropoda > Insecta > Diptera > Stratiomyidae > Microchrysa > Microchrysa polita. The sequence continues at coordinate 70,185,687 of OX454420.1, forward strand.
GGTGGTACTCACTTTACACGTAAGTCGCCACACCAGTTTTTGACATTTCGACAACGAAAGCTGTTGCACTTTATTTCACAGCGAAAAGGTATCATCAACAATCAATCACGGCACATTTTTCACAGGAGACATAAATACAAGCTTTTCGCTGGGTGAACATAGTACTTACCTTAATGCGAAATGGTGAATGATCTTGTGGCATAACGAAAAACAGTCAGTCAGTCAGTGCCGCGAGCGCGCAGCGCGAGCACGTTCGCGTGAATGGGGGGTTGGCGAGCGCAGTGAGCAGGGGCTAGGGGGCGATCATAGAGCTTTCAAGCTTTGGTGATCCTTCACCTACAACAGTACCATCGGGTACAACCCGGTATACTCCTAGGGCAAAACTGTCCCGAAATATGTTTTTTTTTCTTTTCAAATTTGGTCCCACTTTTCTGAGTTCTTAAGAGATTGTCGCGAGTTGGAATATCTGTTTATATTTCTGTGTTACCTACTGAAAGTTTATAGTATCACCTGATTCGTTAGAAACCTTATTCTTTAGCTAGAAGTTTCTGAAAGCTGCCAAAAAAATTGCAAATCGAACACTTTTGCTGTCTTGAAACCGTAGAACAAGCTGAAGCTTTCTCTCTTTTAACTTCATTTTGGTAAAACAACATCACTAGATAAACTATACTCAGAAATTTCGAAAACATTGTGAAATCGGCGCTTCTCAAGGAGGTCTTAATAGAACGGAAGATATGAATTGTATGAACAATTACCGCTATTTTTCTTTTAACTGTTTTTTTTTTGTGATTTGTAAAATAGACACAATACAGTTTTGTATGCAATAAAACTGTTGGGAACAAATTACCCTACAGGTTTGCTAGCACACACACACACTCTTTTATCGAGGAGAGGCTGAGGAGAGTCCGAAAATGGTAGAGGAAGTAAAAGGGAATGTTTGTTATTTTGGCTACTCCGAAAAATGACTGGACCTTTGGATACGTCGCGTACATTTCACTAGAATAAATTATGCAGTTAACAAAGAAAAGTTGAACAATTGTTCCTCTATGATGTTTGATATGTATATTGGCTAGATGTCACCTAGGTGTCAAATGCTCCTCATTCTTAATTAATTCCGTATCCTAATTTACAGTTTGAATTTTGCGTTCTGTAACGATTTTAATTAAATTCCTTTCGAAAGGCCTGGATAGACCTCGGGCGGAATCAGAATGAAATTTTTGTCCGCCGCGATTTCCTTAATGAAAATGCATACTTACTGTCGTGGAATATGTGGGAATTCCATAAGCTACAATCTGAAAACGTCTCCATAATTTTTCTCGGCCATTTTATGTATTGTTTTTCGATTCCCCGGTCATTAGATATTTTCCACGGTGAAATGACCGGGGAATCGAAAAACAATACATAAAATGGCCGAGAAAAATTATGGAGACGTTTTCAGATTGTAGCTTATGGAATTCCCACATATTCCACGACAGTAAGTATGCATTTTCATTAAGGAAATCGCGGCGGACAAAAATTTCATTCTCATTCCGCCCGAGGTCTATCCAGACCTGAAGGAAGGAAAAGGGCTGCGTCGTCTACAAAGAAATTTAATTTAGGTCAAATATTTGTATAAGTCCTCATTTCCATTAATTACATGTGCTATTTCCCATACGATAAAATTTAAGAAAATATTTCCTTATGACTTTATATAACTTCAAAACATCCTTTAAGGGGTGTGGAAAATATGTCGATTCGCTTTCCTATTGTTGATACAAGTAAAGAACCAAAATGATTTCGAGGACACATACAATATTTGCAGCAGTTTGGCTTTAATTTTGTCAGCAAAACTTTTGCTTTAAATCTAATTCCTAATTATGAAAAACAAATTAAATTCCTATGAAAACGACACTTATCCGCGTACGGAATTTGGGTTAACAACTTCGCGTCACTCACTCAAATACATACAACAGCAACAACGCCCAAGGACTAAAAATCGGGCACCACACGAAACATTTATTATGATTATTCGCCGTAAACATGAAAGGCGCTCGTCGGTTCGGTAAAACACCAGCTCACCAGCAGCTGGCATAGGCAAGTTTGGGGAATCATTGTAGTAGATTGTTTCTGGACATTTTAAGAAGACTATGGAAATTAACATGAATCAAGCTAGTGATGGCGCCCCTATGTCTTCTTCACTGCTGGAAGACTCCGAACGAAAGTTGGAACGTATTTGTGTGTTGTGTTCACTTCTATTATGTCCCGGAGGCCGACTAACCATTTTGATGACATTAAAACCGACAACGCAAGTCTGAAAAAGCTGAAAAGCCCAGGCGCTGAACACACAAGTCAAGGACCACATCACCAAGCCATGTCCATGATCAACTCAACTGCATACACTGCTATGCAAAGACATTGACGCCGTAGCAAGGAAATTATGTTTATGATAGAGAAAGTTTGTTTTCGTTTTTTTTTTCACTTTGCCAGGACTCCCTCATGGCTTTTTGTCAATAGATGTGGAATGATGTTGGCAAGTTAGCTTGACTTGGCATGCTTTTTGGTTGACGTCGTTCCTTATTTTTCCTAGTGTTTCTTACATTTGTCAAGGCGGAGAGGAGAGTTTGGGGCCGCGAGAGTATTTATTATGCGAACGCTTTTTGTCTTATCCATTGTGTGTATACATAGTTCTTTTAATATTGAGATGGAATGAGGATATTTGTCTTGTGTTATGGCGTAACGTGTCCGTGTGTCTTGTTGGAGCTGTGATGGGAATATTGCGTGGGCGGTTATCCTTTAAGAAGACCACGCTTAGAGCAAAGGCCACCACTACCAGAGATGAAAAACAATGATTAATAATAGTTGTTTACGATTTGGCTATGTCCTGAAATGGAAGTCTCTGCGTATATTAACATTTTACATTTCCCCACCCATGCAATAATTGATGATTGAGGACTCTTGTTCAAGACTATCGAAATAAATCTTGAGCTCTTGACATATGACAATGTCGTGAGATATAGTCCAAGGGGGATATAATAAATTTATTAAAATTCAGTTCTGAAGAAACTTGTAACTGTATTAAACCAAAATCGAATTACGTTAATTTAATTATTGCCCGTAGAATCATATAAAAAATAAAAAAAAATTTTTTTTTTAAACGTTTGTTTTATCATGGTTGAAATACATTTCCCACGTCAGCATCAGCATCGGCAGAGGCATCGGCATCAGCAGAAAAATTTCAATTTAGAACACACGCATTTGCCTTTGATGACCCACATTGACAGCAGCAGCGGCAGAAGCATTTTTTCTGCTTATTAGGCTAGTTAGTCTTATTGCATACAGAAGACACACACAATATTCAGAAAGCTTTTCCATTGTACTGAATGGCATTTTTGTTTATTTTGCATGAAAAGATAGTACCCACCTCATCTATGTCAACATTGGTAACCTAATATGTCCCAATCAACATGGATTTCAAAACAAGAAATCCACTGTAACTGATCTCGTTGAAATCGTATGACAAAATCATTAAATAAACACCTTGATGTACACGTCATCTACACTGATTTCTCTAAAGCCTTCGACTCTGTTGACCACGGTATTCTGATGCTTGAAATAAATTACACGCATCAGCAGCATCATCGGCATCGCGAAACGTCAAGCGCAATGCATTTTACATTGCTGACAAAAATGTTGTGCAGAAGACTTGGCATTCAGCATATTTGTCAGCTATGAAATTCTGCCGATGCTGCTGCTGATGCGCGTAATCTATTTCAAGCATTATGAACAAATTGTTATCTCTTAATTTCCCTGAAAGGCTTTTATCTTAGATTTCATCCTACTTGGTAGACAAATTGTCGAATGTAATTTATAATAAAATTGTCTCTTCGCCCTTTTGTCCATCGTCGTCGGGTGTACCTCAGGGCTCAATCCTCGGACCTATATTGTTTTTATTTTTTTATTAAATAATGGATATTTATTGTATGCTGATGATTGTAAGATCTTGAAGCCAGTATCATCAGATTGTCCTTACAAAAGATTTTGGATGTCGTGGCATCGACGTGTTCTTCAAATAGGTTGCTGTCGACTGTGGCTAAGGAGGTTTTCACACTTCCGGCCAGATTACGCAATCTGTGCAAATAACTTAATTTGAGCTGTCAAATTCCATATATTTTTTAACTCACCATACCGCAGATTACGTAATCTGGCCAGATTAAGTACAAGTGTGAAAATCTCCTAAATGTTGTGTTATTATCTATTCTCTAAAACCAGATCCTGTTTGCTTTGCATATAGTGTACATTCGCTTCCGTTTAAGTGTGTGAAATCTGATAAAAAATCTTGGAGTAACATTTGATTCGAAGCTTAAGTTTACAGAGCACTATTCCGATATAAGGTCGCAGGCTGTATCCTTAGGTGCTCAAGTGATTTTCGCTCGACGTCCACCCTTGTAAATTTGCTCATCACATTGGCGCGTAGTATTTTGGAATATGCTTCGGAAGTGTGGACGCCATGCCATGGTTACACTGATGCATTAGATCCTTAGGTGCTCAAGTGATTTTCGCTCGACCTCAACCCTTGTAAATTTGCTCATCACATTGGCGCGTAGTATTTTGGAATATGCTTCGGAAGTGTGGACGCCATGCCATGGTTACACTGATGCATTAGATCCTTAGGTGCTCAAGTGATTTTCGCTCGACGTCAACCCTTGTAAATTTGCTCATCACATTGGCGCGTAGTATTTTGGAATATGCTTCGGAAGTGTGGACGCCATGGTTACACTGATGCATTAGAGCGTGTTCAAAGGAGATTTAACAAGTCCCTACTTTTTAAATTTAGCTTGCCATATCTCACATATAATGAACGCCTTAACTTTTTAATTATGCAGTCCTTACAGGAGCGAAGATTATTTCTTGATAAATGATTTCTTTATAAAATTTGTTGCGGACTACTCTGTACCTCGTTAGTATCTGACATTCATTGGAGAAATCCTATAGGTATATGTAAGATTGTATTTTGGAAAACAGGAATATGATGGGCAGGATATCGGGACACATCCGAAAAAAAGCCGTTATAATACCGCTAAAAAATTTTTTACATTGTTAACAACAAAATAAATTCATAGTTATGTTATGTGCGATTCTCAATAGTTAATGCGATTAGTTCTAATAGCACAAATCCGTTGGAATATTATTTTATTTCTTCGCTCAAGATTATAATTGCGCGTCTACAGAACACGAATGTCATACAGGGGATACTAAAGTCTCGACGTCCAAAATACCAGACCACCTTTTTGGTGGAACTTCGATTTCTTGGGACTTCGATTTAGCGGGATTTTCAAGTGCTGGGATAATGAACGTCGGAATTTTAGAAAAAACGGAAAAACCCAAGCGGTGGCTGTTTGCAACAGCATAAATTTCAAGAAAATTTCGAAATGCATTTTTTTTCTTCCTAAGAAGTGCCGCTGTCGGGAAAAAGTGGAAAGTTTCTGCCGGCGTGGAAACGATTTCAACGAAAGTGCCAGTGCTATCTGTATCACCTTGGAACAACGTTTAACAAGATCCAAGTATCGTCCAGTTTAATCCAACTCAATTTCGTAGGCGCCAACCGGCCTTTGTAGCGCGTCGGAATACGTTTATTCTTCTTTTTCCCCTGACGACTACCGTGTGTTTAAATTAATAGGCAAGTCTCCACGGGAAACATAAATGCAAGTTTTTTTTTCGCTCGATGAATATACAGTCAAACTTCCCATAAGCGGACACCATTGGGGAATGAGATTTTGTCCGCTTATTGGAAGTGTCCGCTTATGAGAATATTTCACGACGGTATAACATTTTATAAAATAGACTTTCACTACAATCTGCACATTCATTCAAAAATCGCGATAAAAATTTGTAGTCCCGAAGGGTTCAATTTTCAAAATTGTTTGACACTTATTTAAATACAATAGAGAATTTCACGATTAAACACCGCAGCATAAATTGAATTTATGCAATTTCTACAAAAACGAGAGATAAAAAAACCGCAGTTGATATATCAGTATATGTACATTTCCCGTACATTGGGTCTTGCTAATACGCGTAAGATCCATTTTCTGGTAATCGCAAGACTCTTTGCCCTAAAAACAATTCTGCAACGTAAGAATTTGTGATTTTTTTTTTCTTGGAACTGTCCGTTTATTAGAGACTCGCTTGTTCAGATTGGGTATGAAAGTACTGTCCGTGTCCGGTTATGAGAGTGTCCGGCTATCAGAAGGTGTTTTCCTAGCAAAATATGTGAAAAAAGTTGGGGAAAATAAAAGTGTCTGTTTATAAGAAATGTCCAGTTATGAGAAGTGTCCGTTTAGGGAAGTTCGACTGTAGTACATACTCGCATTTATTGTGTATTTTAATGTTAATAAAATAACGTAATTTCCGATTGCAAAATGTAGTGGACGTATTTTTTTTTTGTTTCTTGTGTTTTTCTGGGGTGCTGACCACGAACCCGCTTCCCACCACAAATTCCTTGCGAATCAAACTCAAAGTCGCGAAAAACAAAATGTTCGCTGTTTTTCCGTTGTTTGGCTTATAACTCTAAATCCCTTCATTTGTGCTAAACGCTGTTCATGCGAAAACATGATTTCCCTGTAGCTACGGTTTCGTGCTCAGCACATAAACAATAAGAAAAACTACATCTTTATCGACCAAAAATATAAAACTGTTCAATTTCAATTTTTTTTTTCATAATACTTATGGAACTATGATGAAAATGGCAAATTTGATTAATCAATTGTAGTAATGTCCAGGGATTTGGAGCGGAGCGATGGAGCGGAGCGGAGCGACCTTAAATTTCGGAGCGAAAGAGCGGAGCATGGAGCGGTTTTCGGCAGGCTGGAGCGGAGCGATTTTTGCTTTGAAAGTCGCTCCGCTCCGAAGTAAGAAATCAAGAAAATTCCGAAATAAAAAATTGGATTTTTTTCGATGAAATTTTTCATTTTATGGCACTATTTGATGATTTTGGACGATTTAAAGGCGAAGAATTCGTTGAGAGACTTGCAAAATTTCGAATTATTGTGAAATTCATTGAGATAAAAGAGGTTTTGCGTTTAGTCATCATAATCATCACTCTTCATTATTAAAAAATGCAAGATCATCCATGACAGAAAAGTCCTGTCCTGTACTCGATGAATGAAACTCATGAAATAATGAATGAAATTTAAATTAGTTATTAGGTGCATTTTATTGAATGGAGTACAGGACAGCTTCCATAACAATTTTACAGATCTCGTTCTATATAGGATGTCAAAAAACTATCGCATAAAGGCACCCAAATATGATTCCTGGTGATATTTCCAGCAAAAAGGAGTATAAAAAAAGCCCGAATTATTAGTTCTTCAGCTACCACAGACATTTTAAGATTTTTCAAAAATTTAATACTCATATTACCTACATATTTTCTTTCGGTCGTGGCCAACAATTTTTCCTAAGAATAAACCCAATAAAAATCGGATAAGCATAAAAAAGCTTCAAAGACAAAATTTTGATCTTACTTCATATAATTTTTTTTCCGACGGAGGTCTTAGTGGTAGCATTTTTCTAAAATCTTTAAATGCTTTTGGGAGTTAAGAATTCGGGATATTCCCGGTACACCTATTTTGCTGGAAATGCCATTAATAATCATATTTCAGTGCGCTTATGCGATAGTTTAGTTTCCGGACACCCTATCTAGAACAACTCAATTTTGTGTTCAAATTTGTACGAAATTGGTGCTATCCTGTTCTGTACTTGATCGAATAAAACGCACCTTTTAAGCCATATTCTATAATACGTAAGAAGATATAAGTTGAATTGATGAATTCGCGGAAAATTATAAATATTTACTAAAAACAATGAAGTTTTGTTGTATGTTTGTAATGGAGCGGAGCGGAGCGAAAAAATTTTAGTCGGAGCGGAGCGCTGGAGCGGAGCGGTTTCAAATTGGTCGGAGCGGAGCGAAAAAAAGTGTCGCTCCAAATCCCTGGTAATGTCCCTCAACGGATTTATAATATTTATGTCTCTTTGGATGCGCAATCATAATATGCTCTCTAACATATTGATTAGAGGCGAAAAAACGAAAGGTAAAAAAAATCTTTTCACCTTGTTCCGCAATGAAATTTTGGTGGAAAACTCCATATTCGTGGTCAGTAACAGAAAAAAAAATAATGAAACAAAATAACTATTTTCTCCACCACATGCAGTCTCATGTACATACTAGGTTTTTCACATGCTTACTACACAAATTTTTATCAGTGTGATTCGTTGCATATTTATGTACAGTAGAGCGTCGATTATCCGAACATTCGAATAACGGAACCAGGAAATCAACTTCTTTTCATATGGCAGACATCGAAGTAAATGAAAAATCAAGGGTTTGAAGCAACGAACAAGAAAAAGAAGGAAATGAAAATTCTAAAATTAAAGGGGACTTTTTGCTTAGATGTGTTTATGGTTACTCATACTTTAGCAATGAGCAGTGACGTAGTGTTCAATATGTGTTGGGGGCAACCAACATATATGTCTTAAATGTAAAGAATTTGTTTCATTTTTATCTGGTATATATTAACATATTTATCGTTTTTTTTTTAGATATAAATTTTTTAGGTATAAATGTAATTTCGGTCGGTAATCGTCTATAAAATTCGAATTGAACTTAACATTTCCTGGAGAAACTTATACTACTAATAAATAAATAACTTTTTGCGCTATCCCATCATCACTGCCAATTTGGTCTTGTTGCAGAGTATCCTGCGTAAAAATATAATATACATTATGTACATATTAATCCTCTTTATATTTATACTCGTATTACATTTACTCACATCCAAATTTATCCGAGGATACGCCCCCTCCTCGAGCTGTGTTCTTGCGTCATACCGCGAAAGGTCCGATTCCAAAAAGTTATCTGAACACACTAACGAGTTTTTTGTTATGGGTATCTCATACCATCCTGTGGCTTTCCTCCAGATTTCGTTTAGAGCGTTATCCTTGGGAAATCTACAATAACGTATGTTTTTTTTTTAATAGAATAAACAAAAAATACCAGAAAAATCGTTAAATTAACTTTAACATAACTTTATCGCCAAAAATTAATTTTAATTATTTTTCATTAACTTGTTGCCCCCATTTTTAAACGACGCTCCCAGTACGAACTTACATAAACAAATTGCAATAGAATGCGCAAGCGCATACATTTGTTTACATTGCAATTTTGCATTCATATTGGGTACAAAATTCGTTTTTATTGGGAATGAAATTGTACTATGTAAATGTTTAGTATTAAAACATAATGCAAAATTATTTAGTAACTATATTTTATACGTTACCTGTGGAAAGATACTCCACATCTTCGCGAACGCGTCCTATTTTCGCAGGTCCTCACTACACACTTCATTTTGTCTTTAATTACGTGTTTCCACTTTCACTAACTAATTGTCACACTTTCACTAAATCACTATACAGCACCTTGGTTTGACAAGAAACTTTTTTTCGATTACACTTTAAATTTTTCTTCTTAAAACACTGTGAAAAATTAGAAAATATGATGACCATTTATGACTTTCCGATTTTAGAAGATCTTTTTTTTGTTGTAAATGTCATCGAAGCTACAAGTAGCTAAGCAACGGAGCATCGATTTTGGTTCCATTTAAAAATTCACATAGGTATACAGTATATGTGTGCTTTTATATTTTCTTATTCATTGGTTGGAAGGAAGCAATCTCTCATCTGCATCGGTTAATTTCCTGGATTTTTTTTTTTATTTTTGTTCAGTTCTAGTCGTTTTAAATGTTTTCAGTTTGTCGCTTAATTTCACATTTGGGCTATTTTCTAATTTTTTTTATGGAAGCTCGATTAACCGAACTTTCATTTATCCGAACCACCCTTGTCGACATTAGTTCGGATAATCGACGCTCTACTGTATTATCCTGTTCGCATTTTCCCTGTCAGATTACAAAATCAATGCGAAATAATTTCTCTCATGTACCAACTAGAGCTCACCAAATTAAAATTGCACAAATGAAGCATCATCAGACGCCACGTTGCGTTGCAATGCATTGTCAGAGTTGATGGCGTAATTTTAATTGGATGTATTTTAGTACACCACAAACATTGGCTCCGGGCAATGCACTCACAGCACAGTGACAGTACGCTAGAATGCCTTTTTGGCACTGCACTCGACGCCATTGGACGTGTTTTATAGTTTTGCACCACCTAGTACTAGGCGCTATGCGTACTGCGTACGATGACGCCATAGCTGAAAATGAATTTAATTAGCAACTTATGTATTTAATTAACTCGCGGACATTTGGCATATGCGGAAGTGTGTCCATTTGGTTTGTATGGTACCCATCCGCAAGATTTAATTTTAGATAATTGGCAAATACCTATACAAAGAATATAGTCGGTCCTACGATTTTGTGTGTTAAACAGTTGCATATGGTTTTGGTGACAGATTTGACACCTGGTAATTTCGAAATAGGTGAGCCTACAATGTATGTACCTGCGTATGGTTGGACGAACTAATTAACATCCACATATTTCAATTAACAGCTAGTATCATTTTCCACGACTAAATTGCCAATTTATATTCTCAAAACTCCTTTCTGAATAATCGGATAATTCCTAAAATTGACTATACACATATATATGTACAGTCGAAACTCGATATTAAAGTGTTCATCGGGACCATCATATGAAAACGCTATATCGAAGAAAACGTTATAACAAAATTGTCTGGAAAAGCGTATGAAATTAAACAAACCAATTAATCTCAATAGGCGGGGAACAGTTGCAGTTTCCGCGAACATATTTGCCATTCTGATCCCCTAACTGCCATTTTGTGGATCAGAAATCATCTCCAGTTCTTTTCGTTAGCATATTCCACAAAGGCAGACAAACGAAGAGAACCGGAGATTATTCCTGATCCGCAAAATGGCAGTTAGGGGGTCAGAATGGCAAACATGTTTGCGGAACAAACGCAACTGTTCCGTTTTGGAACTCGACCTAATGTATACCAACTTTTGTTCAAGTTAACACAACAGATAATATATAAATTAACATTATGCTTTAATAAAAAGCAGAAACTCCGTACAAATCTAATAACATAAAGTAAGTAAAGTAATACAAATGCAATACAAAATCAAAATTTTACTCATAACGATATTGAAACGAATTTAAAAAATACCGGCGTAGGCTAACAACGCCTTTCATTCTTTTAACACTTTTTAGTTAGACCAATCCAAAAATAGATTTACTATGTATCATGGCTCCACATATTAACTGGATTTATTAGCTGTAACGCCGTTACCATGACTCCAAACTGGAAAAAAGCGACTGATATGAAATGTACAAATCGAGTTCTTTGATTTGATAAAAACTAAAAAAGTCGACTTTTTCAAATCTCCGGGACACCCTGTTTGCTTTGTCCTACCAACGTCTAAGTATTTCGTGCTAAAGACTGTTACGATTCTACACATTCCTACCAAATTTCATAACGATCGGTTAGTGAACAAATTTGTAAATGTCCGGGACACCCTTTTATCTTGGCCATACCAATTTTTAAGTATTTCTGGCCAAAGACTGTTACCATTCTACACATTCCTACCAAATTTCATGATGATCCGTTAAGCCGTTCGCGAGTTATTTAGTGAACAAATTTTCAAATGTCCGGGACACCCTGTTATTTTTGTCCTAATAACTTTTAAGTATTTCGTGCCAAAGACTGTTACCATTCTACACATTCCTACCAAATTTCATGACGATCAGTTAAGCCGTTCGCGAGTTATTTAGTGAACAGACGGACGGACAGACGGACAGACGGACGGACAAAATCGATTTCATAAGGGTTTTTTGTAAAATCTAAAAAACCCTAAAAATCATGAAAAATAATCCGTTATCATAATTTTTTTTTGGTTATCCGGTGTAGGTTTGGGTAACGAAATTCCATATAAAAAATGCCAGCTACCCACCTGTCATTTTTTTATATAAAGTTTCTTTACCCAAACCTACACGGAATAACCAAAAAACGCACTTGTTGGGCGTTTTTTTTTTGTATGTAGTACGATAAACATGTTGCTCAATTTCAGCGAAGTGATACGAAATGTCATGATTGGACTTTCTGCATGCATCCAACTCCTCCATAGCTTCTTGAAATGTCGGAATTCGGGCATTCTCCTTAGGCCTGTTCCTAACACCGGTACATCGGTTTAAAACCGGTGTTTACTTAGTACCGGTACCAATATTTCGAAGTACCGATATCCCGGTTTTTTCAACCATGGGCCGGTCCCGGTTTTTTTTTCTCCAACACCGGTGCACCGGTTTTTCATCCGGTTTTCTCAACCATGAGCCGGTCCCGGTGCACCGGTTCTTTCATCCGGTTTTTTCAACAATGAGCCGGTCCCGGTGCACCGGTTTTTTTATCCGGTTATTTCAACCATGAGCCGGTCCCGGTGCACCGGTTCTTTCATCCGGTTGTTTCAACCATGAGCCGGTCCCGGTGCACCGGTTCTTTCATCTGGTTTTTTCAACCATGAGCCGGTCCCGGTGCACCGGCTCTTTTATCCGGTTTTTTCAACCATGAGCCGGTCCCGGTGCACCGGTTCTTTTATCCGGTTTTTTTTACCATTGGCCGGTCCCGTTGCACCGTTTTTTTTTTAGATTTTGTAGCACCTGTTCAGTACCGTGTTTTTTTTGATAACATGTTCAGCATCAGGTTTTTTAGCACTGGTGTTTTCAAGTTGTCTTGTTGTTGGGTAGGTGCTTGCCAGCAACGATTTATTCTAGTTTTTGTTGTAGCGTAGCACTTTTTAGTTGTGTTTTTATTGGATAGCCATGGTTCAATATTTATGTACATTATATGATTTTTTTAGCTTCTATGAAATTTATATAAGGTATTTGTCGCGATGAGAAAAAAAATTATAAAGAATTTCTGTTGAGAAAATTATAAAGATGTAGGTAAATTACACATTCTAAAAGACTTAATAGAGAGTTTTAGCATCTCTTTGAAAATATAACGTTCGGGATTATATAGTCAAATAAGAATACGGCAAAAATCCTACATCACTGGATTTTGGCAGGATGGCTGGGGATGGCCCTCCGAATATGGGAAAAAAGTCCCCACCGATTGGAGGTCCGCCACCTTAAAAAGGAGGGGGAGGTATTTTTTCCGCTTTTTTGCAATTATTTCAAAAACGGCAATAGATACAGAAAAATTGTCTGAGGACGAAACTACATCAAATTTCTTTTGAGATGATATATGTATATGTAACACATTAGTATTTTAATGAAAGTTTAGTTGCTCCGATTAAAGACGATCCCTCCATTTGAATTTGGCAAAACGGCATGTCCATAACTCCCCCCAAAATTGGAGCAGAGACCTAATTTTCGGTTTAATATCAGTGAAGGGCATCATCACTCTATCTCTACTCACCAAAAATCACTTCAATCAGATAAAAACTAAGGGTACTACCTCCCATACAAAGTGAATTGACCCAAGACAACTTTACTCTACAGTTTATAAAATGAGTTGTGAAACATTGTAAGAGGGTACCCTTAGTTTTTATCCTATTGTGCTGATTTTTGGTGAGTGCTCCCCATTGGCAATAAATAATTTTTTTTTTTTTAGTCTAACGGCAAATTTGTCTGTATCTTTTACCGTTTTTGAAAAAATTGCAAAAAACGGAAAAATACCCCCTTAAGGTTGCGGACTTCCAATCGGTAGGGACTTTTTTCCCATTATCGGGGGCCATCCCCAACGATTTTGTCAAAATCCAGTGATGTGGGATTTTTGCCGAACAAATATCGTATTCTTCATTGACTATATAACCCCGAACGTTATATTTTGAAAGAGATGCTAAAACTCTCTATTAAGTCTTTAGAATGTGTAATTTACATATTTTTAAAATTTTCTCAGCATTAGAAATTCTTTATAATTTTTTTCTCATCGCGACAATTACCTTATATAAATTTCATAGGAGCTAAAAAAAAATCATTTACATAAATATTGAATCATGGCTATCCAATAAAAACATCGTACTAAAAAGTGCTACGCTACAACAAAAACCGGATAAAAGAACCGGTGCACCGGGACCGGCTCATGGTTGAAAAAACCGGATGAAAGAACCGGTGCACCGGGACCGGCTCATGGTTGAAATAACCGGATAAAAGAACCGGTGCACCGGGACCGGCTCATGGTTGAAAAAACCGGATGAAAGAACCGGTACTGAAAAAAAACCGGCTCATGGTTGAAAAAACCGGGTGTTTAAAAAAAACCGGCGGGTGCCGGTGCACCGGGTGTAGTACCGGGTACTGAAGAAAACCGGTATCCGATACTGAAATCTGAGTACCGAACAGGCCTAATTCTCCTCGCCCACTTCTTCATGGGGCTCGTCTTCAAGTATCTCTACGTCCGCATTTTTTTTTGCTTCCAGAATTTCATTTGCTATATCCTCAATGCTATCATTTCCACAAATAGAAACAGTATCGCTGCATCTAAGGTACGCCTCAAATTCAACTCCACCGGATATTGCCTCCCAGTTTGCTACTGCTAATTCATCATCTTCTTCATTTAATTCAATATCTTCTATATTTAGGCAGAATCCGGCCCTCTGAAAACAGTTAAAAATGCATGGGCTCGTTACTCCATTCCACGCTGAGGTTATCAAATTCATTGCTTCCAAAACCGAAATGTTTTTTTGGGATTTTTCCTTCCCGCTCAAGGGAGAAAATGGCTTTCGTTGTTAGCATTTTTCTGTATTTAACCTTGAAAGAATTTATTATTTCTAGATCAAGGGGTTTCAATTGGCTTGTGCAATTTGGGGGAAGAAATTTTACATTAACATGTGTGGTTCTAAATTGTTAATGTTATATCGAATATTTAGCATTCGGTATATCAAAGTAAAATCTCATTGCATGTTTTACAAGCGGACCTGGATTTTCAAGGAGCTACGTTGCGTCGGGAAAGACGTTGTATTAGGGAACGTTATATTGAGTTTCGATGTATGTTGTTTTCATCCATCTACCTCAGGGGTGTCAAACTCAAAACCTGGCCCGGGCCAAATAATACTCTCCTCAGGTTTAGGTGGGCCGCAGGAGGAAAATTTCAAAAACTTTTATATCATCTTATTACGAAAGTTGTTTACTTTAAAAATATGGCAGTAAGTCTGGATTACTATAGCGGGTTTGGGATTATCCGTAAGGATTGCCACCTTCCGGAAATGTACTTCAAGAATATTAAAAAGTTAAAAAAAGAAGCGAAAACGGGGAAAAATTATTGATCTTCAAGTAACCGCTATTTGTCAATTATATATTTTGCGCAAAATTTTGGACAGATGATAAAAAAAATTGTCGGTGCGGTCATTCAGGTCGCCCAAAAACATGGGAAGCAAAATAGTCAGATTAAATGAATTCCGGCAGAAAGGTGGCTAAAAGAGATAAATTGTTTGTGATATGGTTTTAAACAAACTCATGTCCTAATACAGCTTCATAAGTATATGGCTAAAAATCAGGCAATTGGGCTGTATCTGTTTAACTAAATCACCAATTCCAAGACTTCCGGAATTTTTAAAACTTTGCCATTTTTCCAAATAAATCTCAATTCATGTTTGGTAAGCCAACCAATTTTTTATAAGTGCATTTCGGGACAGAACAGTTTCATAAAGAGGAGCTAAGTATTTTCCTGTACAAAAAGATGAGCAGCCTTATAAAATCAAATAACCAGCAGCAAATTGTTTGTAGTAAAAGTAGACAAATTCCTAAAATACATAGTTTGACTGATGGTTGAAATACATTTCCCGCGTCATTTGCCTTTGATGACCCACATTGACAGCAGAACCAGAAAAAATGCTTCTGCCGCTGCTGCTGCTGTCAATGTGGGTCATCAAAAGCAAATGCGTGTGTTCTAAATTGAAATTTTTCTGCCGATGCTGATGCTGACGCGGGAAATGTATTTCAACCATGACGAGTTTTAGTATTTTTTTTAGACTTAAATTTAACGGCTGAATTTTTCACCTTACAAATTTCACCATTTTTGTGTTCATACACATTTTGCGCTTCGACATGGCCGCGGGCCGCACAGAACTGCCAGGTGGGCCGCATGAGGCCCGCGGGCCGCGAGTTTGACATGTCTGATCTACCTTATAACATTTTAAACAAATTTACAAATTACATTTACCGCTGGTCAAGTCAACTAAGCATTTCCATCTCTATTATAGAAAGCAACCACTCCTCAATAATGACTTTATCGCGTGTATTTCAATGCTCTAATTTATTTTCCGCATTCGTCGTTCTCCTTATCCTTGTTAAAATTGTCAAGTTTGCATTTTCAAGTGCACTCCTCCACAAAGCTTTTCGTCGTCGTCTTCGTATAGAAACTCCACACAAAACTCTCTTCCTTCGTAATAACGACGCACAGATCTCCCGTTCGTCCGAGCCTTTTCTGTTGACATTTTTCAATTATGAATATTAATAAACCGTCTTGGTTATGTAAGAATGGTAAATAGCAAAGAAGCTTAGCAGCGGCAGCATTCGAAGACATCATACACTGAGACTGTATAACGAGCGAGTTTCGTAGAATTTCGTGACATAACATCAACCACAATTTCATGGCGTCTTTCGGAAAACGGGGCCGGCTCGTGCGTTTCTCATTGCATTGATGTTTAGTCTGTCGTTGTCCTGTTTGTTGGAGTTATTAGAGCAGGAGTCGTCCTGGAAACATCAAGCATAAAGGTTCAAAGAAACCACTTCACAGAAGAGGACTACACACAGTATAATGCTGCACGGACAATGACAGTTGATACTCGTATTCTAAATTTCCGCCGCAATGACAATGGCAATTTTAGTTTAAATTGGTCGGAAATAAATAAGTTCGTGGAAGGAGTAGAATTCTTTCCAGATTTCAATCAGTATGGGTTTCAAGAATGCAAAAGTAGTAATTTATTGTTTATTATAGAAAATATACAAGAAAATAAATCAATATTAAAATCAGTTGTAATTTAGAGAATTCGCTTTAGTTATTATAATAATTTATTTCATTATTATCAATTAAATTAGAAAACTTCTAAACTCTTTGCCACAAGTGCTTTACTTCTTGCATTCTTCGATTAACTTTTCGATTCGATATTTTCGATATAATTTTTATTGAATTATATACATTAAATACAATGATTAGCTGAATTCCGTGATTGAGCGAGTACTTTTGCCGCCATTTTTAAGTTTGGAACCTGAACGCCTTACTTTGTAACTACCATGTGGTTTTCGCTACTTGAGTATTATTTTTTGTTTTTAATTTAGCGCTTAATTTAGATGTACGTATATACCGCGTATTGGCTGATAGTTCGCTGCAGGCCTTCTGGTTAACAATTCAATAGTTTTCTTCGTGTCTTCCGCCAGTTTTCTGGTTAGCATGGGCACCGGTGGCGTAACGTTTTCCAAATTTCTTGTGTTAATTTTTTTCATCAGAAAAAACTTACAGAACATAACTCACAGTGAAGAATTTCAGCTTTAGGAACATGTTTTACATTTTGTTTTAAACATAATTATAATTTGAATAATTCCAGGAGAACTTATGAGATCATCAGTTTATCGCAAAGAGGCGTGAAGAAAACACCTGTCTCGAAACTGTCGTTGACCTTAGATTGTCCTAGATATGAGGATCACATCAACTAGCTGAACAGTTTTGACGATACTGATTTTGGCCAATTTAAACGACTACTAGCATATGCTTCCAAATACAAATTAAATCCACTGAAATCAAATTTGTGCTAGAGATTCGCCAAAGATGCTTTACGTAAGGGAAGCGGCTAATGTAGTATCTGCACTCACTAGTAAATCGGCAGGGATCTGTTTTCTGATCTCTCGAGACTTTCTGACTTAAGCCTTACTGAACGATCTTAGTAACCCTGGTTATCCATTTCGGTATATAGATCAACAGTTATATCTTTGTTAACATTGTGAACATAGTTTTCCTGATGATGTAGCAATGCCTTCAAGATTCTAATACTCCAACAATGGAATCATTAGGGTTACCTGCCTGCCTTCGATTTACGGGTCACTAGCCTATAAAATACGGGTTTTAGATTTTTTTACGGGGCAAACATTTAAAAAAAAAATTATTTGATACCGATATGTCATTTATTTTTGTAACAATATTTCTTATTTGATGACACAGCCTCCAATAACTCTTAATTTTGCAATAAAAAATTATAGAAATCTTTACATGTCATTTTAAAATTGCATTTTATTTTAGGGTCAGCCTTTAGAATGCGAATATTTAGTGGGCTCCGGCTATCTGTCCATGCGTTACCGCCAAGCGAGAATAGTCTTACAGGAGAATAATTTATTGCAGCGACACGTATTTAGGAAACCTTGTTCAGTTTGTCACCTGCTTGGGGACGAAATCGATTAGCTTTTTTAGTGCCAAAACTACCCCAAAACCTTTATCGATTTTGTCCCCTGTAGTGAACGAGCTGAGCTGGCAAAGGATTAAGAGTATATTTTACGCCAAAAACTTGTTCGAGCTGAACAATGGTTTTTGGCTGTTTTTGGCGTAAAATGTACTCGAAATTCTAGTTGAGCTCGTCCACTTTCAGGGGACGAAATCGATAAGGGTTTTTTGGTACTTAGCCACTAAAAAAGCTGATCGATTTCGTCACCTGCGTTGGGACGAACTGATTAAGGGTTCCCAAATAAGCTACCAGGATAGAAAAGACCAGTTTTAAAATTCTAATCATATTTTGCTGGTATTATTGACAGCTTTAAATAATTTAGTCCGTGTGCCAGGGCTTATCACTTCATCGGCTTCTCTTATCTCCTGAACATATTTATTAATTAGGGGCGAAATTACACAAAATTCCTCATAAAGTTCATCCAAGTTGACTGTAGTTATGTTTAGACATTCGACTATTGTCTGCAGTTGCTCAAATTTCAATTCGTGCTGCAAATTTAAGGGTTGCGGACCGTACAAGTAAGTGTGTTCGGCAAAATCGAATCCTGATTGCAAATACTGCAACGAATTCATGTACTATGTTAACAGTGCCTATTACTACCTTGATTACGTCACTTTCGCATCCCGGCAAATTTCGAAGTGTTTGGTTGACTCTAACAATAAATAGTTGCCTCTAACCCTTTGATGGAGTTTTTTCCTTGCGGATCATCCATTATTTGCCCCGTATTTTATTTTTTGAATTACGGGTTCTTGGACTTTCGGTACCCGAAAAACGGAGTAACCCGTAAAACACGGGGCATCTGGCCACCCTAGATCATATAGGGAGGCTCAATTTCACGCAAGAACCTTCAAAAGAGGAACTCCTTTTAGCAAATTGAACCGTTATTTCTTTTCAATATTCTTGAGCAAAAACCCAGAAGAAAGAGACACGTATTGTGATAGATCCATACCACAGATAAGAAAAACTACTAGTTATTAGTATGTGTCCATACTCAAGAAGCTTGAGAGGCGCTCACCATTAAGTTGCGTCTCTCCAGCATGAAAAAATACAATGCGAGGTCCAAGCTTCTGCGTACGCACTATCACAGATTCTGCAGCTGACTTGCTATTTTTTTTTTAAGAATTATGCTTTAAATAGAACAGAAAGCTGCAATGCAGCAGGCGAGAGAATCATCATGCATTTTAAATGGGTGACGTAATGTCGGCGTCTTAAAATGACGTCACCCATTTCAAATGCATGGTGCTGCTTTCGTCTGATGTCTTGCTTCTTTCCGTTCTATTGCCAGCATTTTAGAAATGAATGCATTTAAAAGAACAGTCACCCAAGAATCCAGTGTTACCAATTTAGGGGAAAATCCCCTAAATTTAGGCATTTTTCGACTTCCTAGGGGAGTTTTTGATAGATATTATTTTTAAGAGGAAAATTCAGGGAGGAAAATAAATTTCTTCAGTGGAATTTTGGGGTTTGTTCATCAAATTCCATTAAAATGTGTGTGTGTGATAGTCACTTGAAATATTTATTCGTCCAGCGGGATTTTTTTCGTGGAGAACGAAAGATAAGGGACAGTGCCCCATTTAGAAGGTACGAGTAGTCTGATGAGCTAAGCCAAGTGCCCACAGCTTGTTTGTTAACTATATTGAAAAAGTTGAGATCAAAGACAAGCACGCTAGGCTGGGTTTAGTTAATTTGATCTACATATTTCTAAGTCCGGCTTACACTATGAGTCCCGTTTTATTATGTGAGTTTGGGGTCCGAGAATCTAATTCCGATTCCGATTAGCCCGACTTCGAGTTATGCCGAGCGCATGTACCGACGCTCCACCCGAAGACAAGTCTTCTCGGCAGCTGTGTTGTTGTTGCGTAGTAGCGATTCAAGAGTTTTTATAATTGAATCGAGACGGCTTGGAAACTCTTGGTCGTTGAAATAACAACGGGTAGCTCCGGGATGATGCCTGCTTCTCTACGCTTGTTGATGGACCACAATCGCAGAAAAATAAATTCTCATGAAACAGCGACTAATTGTATGACGCTAATATGTAATAATTCTTTAACCTTCGGGCGGACGCAATGCATCTGACAGATTAAGTGACCTGTTTTTGTTGCGCCAATCAGCGATATCAAAAGGGAGAAATCTGAAACTCACAGTAGCTTAATCTTTATCGATCAACTACCCAAAGCAGTTTTCAGTTTATATCTACCATATGTCTGTGGGGCGGGAGGGGATGAAATAATCTCTCAGATGTATTGCGCCCGATTGTGTTATTTTCTCTTTTTCTATGAAAATGTTCACATGTAATACTCTTCACTTCACATTGCGTAATAACGTTGTGTTGACTTTTAGGTTCACCAAATCGTTCAATAGTGTGTTTTTAGTAAAATAATAATATGTTCACAGTGAGGGAAATCATGTAATTTGGGGCTATTTTCATGTTTTCGTATGAAAACAGCCCGAAAACATTTCAATTCCCATACAAATTGACACATTGAAAATACGCTAATTTGCGTGTTTTCTATGAAACCTTGATTTTTTTTTAAATGAAAACGTATAAGCACCCAGGTCACAAACCTAAATTCCCCTATTCAGGACATTTCGGCTCACTCCAGTATTTTAACTGACACCCGACCAAATTGTTCAGTTTCGTGTGTTTGCCAATGTTCTTAATTTCTCCATGATAAGAGAATGGACGGTCAGTTTGAAGTGACGAAATATGTTGCAAATTACTATCGATGACTGCACCAGCACATTTTAAAACTTAGAATGATTTATAGGCAAAATATTATTGTCGGGTGTCATATGAAATTACAAACAGTGCACTGTGAACACTTTTCGGGGATTTCTGAAAACGTACGGCGAAATCAGTCCGTTTTCGTCCACTCTGGATAGAATGTTTTTTTTTTGTAAGCTCACGTCCCATATCGAATTTTCACAGCCAAAAACTACTGAAAAAAACACGTCCCAAATCTCTAAAACATGAACTCCACCCGGGCATCAACTTAACTAAATTGTTTCTCAATCATTGTCAAATTGGAGGAGTCACCAACATGATGACGCCCAATGATGTTCCTCTTGTTAAATTTAATGTTCCATAATGTTGGTCGAATCGAGAAAAAAAAATAAAAAGAAAAATATCCTGTCTGGCAGTCTGTATATACACGGGATCAGTCCAATATCATTCACACGACCAAAAAAGTTCTTTATACAAAAAAGTTGCCTGCTCATTTTCAAATGGCTGCATCCGTTCGTGCTATAGTTGTGCTGTGCTGTACTGTACCACATCATCGCCGCCTCCTTCGTGATCCATTTCCAAACCAGGCATGCCAATAAAATAGCAATTTTTCATAAGAAAGAAGATTGCTGTCACCATTTAGTTTGCCATATGGAAAAACTCGATAGAAAAGATGATTTTGTGCTATACTCGCACTTTAAAAAAAAGCCAGCTCGAATGGCAACTAGGAAAAACACAACTTGCGAATTGAAAAATGGAAGATATTGAGATTTACCTTTTTTTTTATTTCGAGAAGGTTAACAAGGATATCATATAGAGAAATGTAAGTGCACTCGTTGTTGTAAGAAGAAGGATAACTATATGAAGGGCAAAAACAGTGTTCATTGTTGTGCGGAACACTATACATGGAGGAGCTTTATGAGAATGGCATTCTATGAATAGGGATCAATATCGGATAATGGTAATATTCCTTCATTGAACATATTGAATCGTTGGGAGATTGTGATCGAATAGGGGACGACATGTCGATTAGTTTTAGTATAGTACGTCGGTTGGCAGTAATTGGATATTTATCTAGAAATTAGTTCGTTCTTGCCTACTAATAAAAACAAAGAATTGTCCTTCGGAATCTAGATATGCATTTAAATAAACTAAAATCAAAATAAGAGGATAGTGTCCCCCTTTAAATAGGGAATTATTGATTTCATAAAAATTAAAATAAGGATTTCATTTTATGGTAGATTAGATTGTGGGGGGAGGGGGGCGCGAACCCGATGGGGGTTCGTAGCACTGAAGCCGATGGGCCTATTTGTACTATTTTATGGTAACTTGCTATACCCTTCACTTATTTGTATATTTTTTTTCGTTTTTCAGGTACGATTTAGCTATATGTATTACGAAAAAGGTATGTACCTACACTATGTACGTAAAATTTAACACTCTCTCATTCTTCTATAACCCAGTCCCGCAGTCCATAAATATCCGCTGACCATATCCAAACAAAAGCCAAATCCATCTTTTATCACCCGCGAAACGATTACGCACATAAAAATGTTAATTTAAATTTATCACTGATACCGCGCGTTATGTGTCCGTCTAGAAAAAATTTGGTAAACGCTAATTTACATCTCAATTCTATATATGCGCCAACAGATAATTAAAATGTCTGGTAAATTGCCAACAATTGATGCCGGGTGAAAATACCCCGCAAAGTACGAAGAAAAACTTCTAATAAATATTTGTATGTACATCGTACATCAAGGTGGAGAAAATTGTGTATCTAGTACATATCTATTTTCACGAATTTTTCCATTGAACTTGGTAGATACAAAGTATTCATTAGCAAGGACGAAAATATACTTAGCTATGCCAATATGTGTGATATGAACCACTAATGGTATATACGGAGTACGTCAAATGCAAGTACACTATCTCGAATCTATAAAAATAAACACGACCAGAGTGTAGGGTGGCCAGATGGTGATGATAAACTAAAGCAGAAAAACGCGTCGATTTAGGGTTTAGGATATAAAAATCATACAAAATAAATTTCTACCTACTTGGACCCTGCAACAGTGTATCTTTATTTGGATAGAAATTCAAAAACATCATTTTTTATATCGGACACGATGATTATTTGCCACTTCTTGGGTTGGAACTTCATGCAGCAGTCCAAGTACTTCCTTTCTATTATACGATACGACAAACCAGCGGAATTCCAAAACTCTAAAGCCATCCTATAATGTAGATATATATATTTTACATGGTCAAAACATTATTTTGAATGGAAGTTCTCCAAAAAAAATCTCCGAAGAAGATCAGCCCTACATTAAATCAGCATTGTCAACAAATCCATATCGCGAAAATTCAATAATGTTTGAAAACAACTGCCCAAAAAAAATGGGACCACGAAAATAAAAATGTCAATATACTCAATTAAAACATTCAAAAATGCTAAAAACCTCAAAAAATCGTTCATTTTCGAAGCAACTTCGTTCAGTTATCAGAATCTGACCAAAAACAACTAAAGTTGTAAAAGTTACCCCGCCAAAGAAAAATTCATCTGCCGCAAAAAGAATACATATCACTCCAATCCGCTGCTCATATCTAATTTTGTATGCTGGATGCACTTTTGTTTTAGGTGTAAATGCTGGAGAAGTTTAAATGTACAGGACTACTTCTTAAAGTAATTTGGTGGGAGCTTTAACATTTTATTCAGTGCCACTTTGACGGCTCCCTCCAAATTACTTTAAGAAGTAGTCCTGTACATTTAAACTTCTCCAGCATTTACACCTAGAACAAAAGTACATCCAGCAAACAAAATTAGATATGAGCAGCGGATTGGAGTGATATGTATTCTTTTTGCGGCAGATGAATTTTTCTTTGGCGGGGTAACTTTTACAACTTTGTTGTTTTTGGTCAGATATCATATATTTTTGCATACTTAAATAGCCAACTAATATTTTTGTTTTGGGAAAAGTTTCAATAGGTTTTTGTTCAGCATATTCCATAAATTTAATATCATAAGTTATATTCACAGGGTCTTCTTTAAAATAAATAGATACTGCAAACGCAATTGCAAATACGCCACAAATGTCTGTTGCTGAGCTTTTTTAAAAATAATTTTGGGATGAAATGGGTATAGTTTATTAATATGTATTTTGTGCAAAATAGATTTGTGTTATGGCTCTGCTAACATTCTGTTAATTTTTTGTTAACTCTGTTAATGCTCTATTAACGTTCTCTTAACACTCTATTGTCTTTTCGTTAATGCTCTGTTACCGTTCTGTTAATGTTCTCTTAATTCTCTTTAATCATTCGCCTAACGCTCTGTAAACGGTCTGTTATCTTTCTTTTATTACTCGATTTACGTTCTGTTAACGTTCTGTTAAGGCTCTGTTAATTTTCTGTTAACACTCTGTTAATGATCTGCTAACGCTCTGTTGTTGCCTTGCCAACGCTTTGTTAACGTTCTGTTACTGATCTGTCTTAATGCCCCCCTGACCAAGTGTCCCAATGTCACATTGTCCCAATGTCACAGTGTCCCAATGTTCCAATGTCCTAATGCCCTAAGGTCCATTGTCACAGTGTCCTCATGTCCCAATGTTCTAATATCCCAGTGTCCCAATGTCCTAATATCCTAATGTGCCAATGTCCCAATATCCTGATGTCCCAGTGTCCCAATTTAGGTCCTATTGTCCCAATGTGCAAATATCACAGTGCCCCAATGGTTTAATGTCCGAATGCCCCACTACCCTAGTGTCCCAATGTCCCAGTATCGGAATATCCCAATGTCCCAGTCTCCCACCTAATGTCCTAATATCCCAATGTCTAACTGTCCTAATGTCTTAAGGTCCTATTGCCCCAATTTCCTAATATCCCAGTACCCCAATGTCCCAAATGTCCCAGTATCCTAATGTGATAATATCCCAATGGCCCAATGTCCTAATGTACCAGTGGTCAGTTTCCCAATGTCGCAGTATACCAAGTGTCCCAAGGTCCCAATAGCCTTATGTCCTAATATCCCAGTGCCCCAATGTCCCTGTATCTCAGTGCCCTAATGTCCCAGTATCCCAATGTTCCAATATCCCAATGTGCCAATATCCCAATGTAACTATGTCCCAATGTTCTAATATCCCGATGTCCCAGTGCCCCAATGTTCCCACGTCCCAGTTTCCCCAGTGTACCTAATGTCCCAATGTCCTAATGTGTTGATGTCCCAATATCCCAATGTCGTAATGACCCAGGACCCTAATGTTCACATGTTCTTATATCCCAGTGCCCCTATGTGCGAATATCCCGATGTCCCAATGTCAAAACATTCCGATGTCTCAGTGGTCCAATGCCCCTATGTACCAGTGTCCCAATGACCCAATATCCGATTGTCCCAAGGTCATAATGTCCCAATGTCCTAATATCCCAGTGTCCTAATGTCCCAGTCTCCCAGTGTCCTAATGTCCCAATATCCCAATGTCCCATTGTCCCAATATCCTGATGTACTGATGTCCCAATGCCCCAATATGCCGATATCCCCACGTCCCTGTTTCCCCATTGTGCCTAATGCCCCAATGTCCTAATGTCCCAAGACCCTAATGTCTCAATTTCCTAATATCCCACTACCCCAAGATCCTAGTCTCCCAGTCTCCCGGTGTCCCAATATCCAAATGTCCCAATGCCGCAGTGTGTTTTAAAAAATGGTCAATGCGATGAGCCGATAGACGCAATTGTTGGAAATCTTTTGTTAACTTTACCTATTAATTTACCGTTATTCCATCCACTTATCTAAATGGAAGACATTGATTCTTTAGAAGGACCACCAGAGGATCATTCGTTCCAAATTTCATAAAAATCCCCTCACGAAGAGAGACAGTAGAAGCAAGTCTTTCTGCAACTGTAGACTTCATTCTGAAATTGGGTTACTCGCTTAAGTCTGTGAGGGTGAAAATTTCACTGTTTATTGCATATATCAGTAGGTAATGGTACACTTGGGCCTGGGAAAATTTTTCAGACCGTGGGAACTTTTGAATGACCTTGAGTTGACCTTGATATGTGTTACCTGTAATTGATGACACCTGTTGTCTATTGTTAGAGCACACCTGTGTTATCTATTGTTAGCTCGCACCTGTTATCTATTTTTAGATCACAGTAATCTATTTTTAGATCACGCCTGTTGTCTATTTTTAGATCACACCTGTTATATATCATTGAGGACATCTTTTACCCCTCACATATTACACCTTCCCCTCCCTTCCTCTCTCTCTCCCTCTCTCTCTCCCTCTATCTCTCTCTCTCTCCCTGCCTATCTCAGAGGGCGGGGGGCGTGGAACCTTCGAGAAGTGTGGTGACTAGTCCCTGTAGGAAAGTCTGTGGGAACCAGTATGAATGATGCCCACGATAAGGTAACAAATCGATAATCGATCAATAAATCGATAATTCAATGAAGAAGAAGACTAATTTAAAAATAAAAGGTATGACCCTACGTAGAATTGAACACGTAATCTTTGGGGTGCGAAGCTACAACACCGACCCACAGACTATCTGGGTGTGTGAAGATTATCTGCAAGTGGGTATACCGTATACGTTAGTTATTTTTTTTTTAGTCTTATCGCCCTCAACTCATTTCTTCATAATACATACACCAAGTACGTATTTAGAGAGGTGTATAATGACCACAAGTCTTGACCCCAACTTGATTGTAGAAATGGCATTGGCATAACATTAAATGGTCTTTCTTATCTTTTGTTTTCAGTAATTTCATAATTCATATATACGACGAGTGTGTATATTGATTAACATTATGCGTCTGAGTACTAACAGATTATTCTCGTCCATTAGGTTTGCACTCATTCCTTATATGTATGTATGTATGTATGTATGTATATTATTATTCTTAGTTTCTAGAGTTCTGGCGAATCGTTGCGGTTCTGGTCTGGTGTGTAGAGCGTCTGCCTACTAACCCAGAGCACCCTGGTTCAAACCCAGGGAAGAGTCGTGATTTAATTTAACACTTGTACGTAAGTGGCTAGGGGAAGACTCTTTAATATCCGATCTATTGGAATTGAAGAAATCAACTAGTTCGCTATTCGGAAGAGCGTTGCAATGAGGAAAGCATTACTATGAGTGTAGATGGCACAGTTCCAGGTCGTTAGACCCATACCTCCGCCTTTAAGGTAGACTGAAGAGACTTGTTTCTTCGAAAGGGGTATGTACCTCGAAAGTAATACGAGTACGTAAATGCAACCCGAATCCACGCAGTGGTGGCCGAATGCGGTGTAAAATCAGTGTTAATGGTAAATCGTTGTGACTTGGACTTCATTTATGTATAGTATGCAACATTTGAATAAATATTTTTTTTTCAAATACACTTTGATGATGTAATAGATAAGGTTTGGTTAGTGGTATTGGCGGCACGTGCCGTTGATAAGTATGGGCAGGGGCGGTAGATGGCGGTGGTTGATAAGGGTGTGTGAAGGCGGCGTGTTTTGGTGATGTTGAGGTGGATGAACGTGGCGGCGTTGAGGGCAGGTGGGAGAACGCGACGTTTTTGATAAAGTTGAGGTGGCGATAAAGCGCGTTGAGCGCGGAACATTTGGATAAATATTTTTTTTTTTGTTTCAAATACACTATTTTTGATTATTTGAAAGAGTATAAATACCTGAGGCATTTCTATGTTCTATCATTCGAAGACCAGTCTTCATCTAATAAAGTCTAAAGTACTACGACTACATTAAAAAAAAAGTGTTTTATAATGGTTCGTTTTGAAGTAATAAAAGATTACAATTGTCATGTTAAACGATTCGGCATTCGTGGGCGTAAAGTCGATTTTAAAATTAAGCCAATCCCCGAAGAAGTTGAGCCTACCGGGTGGATTAAAGGAGCTATTAAGGAAATACTGCAGTATAGCACGGAGAATATTAAACCGGATGACAAAGTGGGAATAACGTTTTGCGGAAAAAGTTTCGAAGAAAGAGGCCCAGGTTGGATGAATTTTAGGAGTGCTTCTGACATCCAACTTGCAGATGTGTGGCAGATGATATCAAAAATATTTCAGAGTAACTCCAATGGTCTGAACACAGACACATTTTGCTTGGGTATTACTTCTGTAAAAATACCAAAAGGGCAAGGCCGAAATAATAAATATACTACGTTTAATGAAGAATGTGCAATGCGGCGAGGTATAATAACGATAGATGCAAAAGATAATTTGTGTTTACCGCGTGCATTGGTTGTTGCTATAGCTAATATTGAAAAGATTCCCGAGTATAAGAAAATCCGAAAGGCAAACTCAAAACTTCAAACAGCACGAGCGTTAGAATTGATAAACGAATCAGTGATTGAAATTCCTGATACTGGATGTGGCATACCAGAACTGCGATCTTTCCAACATTTTTTATCAAAATACAAAATAGTTGTTTACCAGTATGGAACAAAGGGACACGATGTTATTTTTGAAGGAGTTAATGATGGAAAAGTGATAAATTTATTATACAACAGTGGTCATTATAATGTCATAACATCATTAACTGCAGCATTTTGCTGTGGTTATTACTGCGAAAAATGTCATGTACCATACAATCTGAAAAGTACACATAGATGCGGGGGAACATGCCCACAATGTCAAAAATCACCTAAATGCCCCAGAGACTCCACAGAAATTTGGTGTGAATGCTGCAACCGTTCATTCAGAGGACAAGACTGCTTCAACAACCACAAAACTACCAATTCTTCGAAAGAAAAGTCAATTTGCGAGAAAATAAAGCGTTGCTGTGAGTGCTTAAAAACATACCCAATAACTCGAAAACATATATGCGGAGAATATTTTTGCAAAATGTGTCGTAGTCATGTGCCGCAAGATCATTTATGTTTCATTCAACCTGATAAACGTGAACCTATAACAGAAAATGTGTCTTACATATTTTACGATTTAGAAAGCCGACAAGAAAAGCTTATCAGTGACAATATGACTACAGATGAGAAAAACGTATCAGTAAAACTACATGAACCCAACTTATGTGTATTTCAGCAACTGTGTGACAAATGCTTAAATGAAAACCTTTACTTTTGCCAAAAATGCAAGTATCGGCTCAATATTAATCAGAAGAATGTTATATATGAGTTTATGAATCATATTTTAAAGATTAAAAAAGATTTCAAAAAAGTAATTGTAGTTGCTCATAATGGACAATCGTACGACCATCAATTTATATTGAATTACATACTTCAGAATACGAACATAAAACCAAGACTAATAATGCGTGGAAGTAAAATTATACTTATGCAAATTGACAATATAAAATTTATCGATTCACTAAATTACTTACCCATGGCTCTCTCGAAACTACCGAAAGCATTTGATTTAGTGTCATTGCAGAAGGGATATTTTCCATACTTATTTAATACAAAAGAAAATGAAAACTATAAGGGTCCTTTACCCGGAATTGAATACTACGACCCAGATACTATGAAGATCGAAGAACGTGATGCATTTTTAAAGTGGTACAACGAACATAAAACGGACGAGTTTAATATGCAACGCGATATGATCGAATATTGCATTAATGATGTCAAAATATTAGCTGATGCTTGTTTAAAATTTAGAAAGTTATTCATTGATCAATGTAATGTGGATCCGTTTTTAGAAGCTACAACTATAGCATCTGCGTGTAATCTTGTGTTTCGACGAAACTTCTTACAGTTCGAAACCATAGGCCTAATTCCAAACGGTGGCTACAGATACACTGATAACCAGTCAATTAAAGCCATTCAGTGGTTAATCTGGGAAGAAAATAAACGACAGACTAATATACAACACGCAGCCAAGGGACGCGAAGCAATTGTTGCAGGTGTAAAAGTCGACGGATTTTGTAAAGAAAACAATCAAATTTTTGAATTCCAAGGATGTTATTATCATGGACATCCTTTATGTTTCAAAAATAATCGAGATGAGCCTTTACACGACGATCCTAACGATACATTAAATCAGCGTTTTGAAAGATCGATAGCAAAAGTAAATCGATTGAAAAACTTAAATTATGATGTTATTGAGATGTGGGAATGTGAGTTTGATAAATTAATGAACAGTAACAAGCAAATGGAATATTTACGAACACATCCGATGATTAACTATACGCCTTTGAATCCACGCGACGCATTCTATGGTGGTCGTACAGGGAATGTATACAGCTATTATAAATGTAAAGATAACGAAAAGATTAAATACATTGATATATGTTCTCTGTATCCTTGGGTTTGTAAATACGGAAAGTTTCCTACTAAACACCCAAAAGTTCTTATTGGCCATTCGGAATGTTCAAAATTGGATTTAAAGAAATTGAACGGCCTCATCAAGTGTAAAATATTACCACCTGTTCAACTGCTGCATCCTGTATTACCTACGAAGCAAAATAATAAACTGATGTTTTCACTTTGTCAAAAATGTAGTAATCAGAAAAATCAAGAAGAAATTTGCTTTCACACTGACGAAGATAGAGCCTTAAATGACACATGGGTAGTTGATGAGGTAATAAAAGCAATTGAAAAAGGATATGAAATATTAGAAATTTACGAAATATGGGAATACGATGTTGTACAATATGATAAGTCAAAGAAATCGGAAGGACTGTTCAAGGAAATGATGAACAAATTCATAAAATTGAAACAAGAAGCATCCGGTTGGCCGAACAAATGTGTCACTAATCAAGACAAAGAGAATTACGTACAATCTTTCCAAAACATTGAAGACGTCAAACTGGACTCTTCGGTAATAATGAGTAACCCTGGAAAGAGATCCCTCGCTAAACTAATGTTGAATTCATTTTGGGGTAAATTTGGACAAAGAGAAAATCTACAAAAGACTGTTATTATAGACTCGCCATCAGAATTATATGACTTGATTACAAACCCCGCAATAGAGGTGTGCCATATTCTCCCAATCAATGAGCAAACTATTGTGGTCAATTGGCAGTATAGAGATGAAGTAGCTGAGTGTTTAGCAACAGTAAATGTTTGCATTGCCGCCTATACAACAACTCAAGCACGTTTAAAGCTTTACGATTATCTAGAAAAGCTAGATGACAGAGTATTGTACTATGACACCGACTCTGTTATTTACATCAGTCGTGAAGGAGAAGTCGACCCACCAACGGGTGACTATATCGGAGATATGACAGATGAATTGGAATGCTATGGGGCTGGTAGCTTCATTACCGAATTTGTAAGTGGAGGCCCGAAAAATTATGCTTTTAAAGTATTCAGCACTAAGGAACAAACTGAGAAAACTATATGCAAAGTGAAAGGAATTACCCTGGATTACACAACTTCACAAAAAGTCAATTTCGATACAATAAAGGGGGCTGTTCTCAATCCCAATGATTTCGATGACATTTTAGTATGTTCGCAAAGTTTCCAAAGGACAAAACTTCACGAAGTTATAACTGTACCGCAAGCCAAAAAGTATCAGCCTAAATCAGAAAAACGGAAGTTTCTTGATGATTTTAGTTCTGTTCCATATGGTTACAAGCGCAAATGTTCGGCATAGAATTCATGTATTATTGTTATATACCTTTTATTATGTGAACATTGTAAAATATATGTAAATCACGTAAATTGTTTTAATAAATAAGATACTATTATGATTGTGGTTTTTTTTTTTTACTTTACGAGTTCAGTGCACCTTCGGTTTATGGTTTCAGAATTAGAGACTAGTATATCTAGCTGAATCAGGTCATCGATGGATGAGGAGAAGTGTGTGTGGCTGCGATGGATGATGGCCTCGGCGGATGGCGGCCACGACGACAAACTTGTTCGGCACCTCCTTAAATCTGTCCAGTACTCATGACCAAAACCACCGCGCGCCGCCGCCATTGTTTAAACAGGTACTGAACTGGTTTGAACAGGTACTAAACAGGTTTTGAACTGGTACTGAACTGGTTTGAACAGGTACTAAACTGGTTTGAACAGGTACTAAACTGGTTTAAACAGGTATTAAACTGGTTTAAACAGGTACTAAACAGGTTTTGAACTGGTTTGAACAGGTACTAAACTGGTTTAAACAGGTACTAAACTGGTTTAAACAGGTACTAAACAGGTTTTGAACTGGTTTGAACAGGTACTAAACTGGTTTAAACAGGTACTAAACTGGTACCAGTTCAAAACCTGTTTAGGACCTGTTTAAACCAGTTTAGTACCTGTTCAAACCAGTTCAAAACCTGTTTAGTACCTGTTTAAACCAGTTTAGTACCTGTTCAAACCAGTTTAATATCTCTTCAAACCAGTTCAGTACCAGTTCTTCGTCTTAAGAAATGACTCGTGATGATGATTTTCGTAGAAAACTCGGATACTTAAGTAAAGTATAAGGGGCCTTTAAGAAATGACTTGTGATGATGATGATTTTCAACTTGAAAATTGAAGCACTAAAAAAAAAATTTCAAATCGAAACGCTAATTTTTATAATAATTGTTCTATATATTTTCTATATTGAGAAAAAACTGACAAATCCAATACACAACTGAAAAAAAAAACTGAAAACAAATAATATAATTAACTTTACGACAATATGTAACCATCCCTATCAATTTGTTCATACCCTATAACCATTTAACGTAACACATCACTTCCTTTTCACGTCAACTTCCTCAAAAATTGTCTATCAAAATAATTCCTGTTAGTTACTTGCTCCTCTATTGTTTCCTTCCACTTCTGCAAATTTACAGTATCACCGTATATATAATCCAAATCGATATCTTTGTTCAAGCACAAGAATTCTTCACTTAAGTCCATTTTAATTTACTAATCATTTACTACAATCGACAGCGCCTATTTATTATCATTTTTTCGATTTGAGATATATTTTTTTTTTCAAGAAAAAGTTTTTGCCTAAAATAATTAGGTAATATATAATACTCGTCTGAACCCTATCTATTACGTTATCAACTCAAACCATTTCATCACATACATCCCATATGACTACAATATTACCAAATTAGATAACCTTGAACAATTACAAATAATAAATCTCTATTTGGGACGTATTTTTTTTTCGTTTCATGAAAAGTCTTTGCTTAATATAATTAATATATAATACTCATCTGAATCCTATCTATTAAACCTACCTAAGTATTTCACAAACAAACTTAGGAGTCGCCTAATCCAAACCGAGAACATGAATAACAACAAACGATCATGAAATCGAACGGGGTTCCCTAGTACATTGACAACTAGATTACGTCATCGGAATCCCCTGAACGGTCATCGGAATCCCCTGAACGGTCATCGGAATCCCCCTGAACGTGTCTTGGAAAGCAAGGTTACGACTAAGCGGTAACATTTTTCCCCACGTTCAAGTACATTCAACATAAACACAAACACACAAAGAGAACAAGATGACGTTATTGGGGATTCCCGGTGTCTGGACATGAAAACACATAAACAAACGATAATGAATAACTTTGCAAACACGATTACGTAATCGGTAATCTTCGGTCATCTTAACCGGCTCTTAGCCATCTGAACATAAACAAACATGCCGTCTCAACCTAAACAAGGACGTCCGTCGCTACCATTTGGCCTCAACATAAACAAAAAAATTATGCCATCAGCTGATTTCAACATAAACAAACAAGTCTCCATAGTCTAATTTTAGGCACCACCTCAACATAAACAGGTACAGTGGAACCTCCCTAAGTTGACCACTCTGTAACACGATCACCTTATTAAATTGATCATTTTTGCCGCCCTTGTACAATCAACATTACGTTAAACAAGCCTCTGTAAGTTGACCAATCGCTCTATCTCCTCCTCAGCCTAAACAAAAACGTCGCATCACCTGTCATCAACAAAAAAAAAAAAAAAAAACGCCGCCATCACCTGATCGGGTCTTATCTATTTTTTCATTCAGTTCGGACATACATCTAGCTATTGTACTGACCAATTATGTATATTGCTTATCACAAACCTCATGTTATGAAATTAGTCAACCACAACACTAAACAGACACATGGCTATTCGACTTAATAGCTCTTATCAATTTTACATTCGTCTCGGTCAATTCAAAACTATTGTGCCGGCCAATACTATGGCGCTTATCAGCAAAACTCATGTTGTGAAATATGCCCACGAAAGTAGCAGCACTAAACATAAACAATCTTTTTCCAAATCCTCTTATGCATTTCATATTTCAATGAACTGAAATACCTACATTTTCCCAGGCTCAACAGCATCAAAACAACAGGGCGCCGCCATCTTCCGGTTTTCCCACGCCCAATCACCTGCGCTCAACGCCACCTTAACCCACCTTAAAGACGTCATCGGAATCCCCTGAACCTGCCATTGAAATCAATGTTCTATGTGTGTTTCCCGTAAGCCGATAATTTTCCCAGGCCCAAGTCCAACAAAAATGCCGCGCTCAACGACGCCTTATCCCACCTCAGCATCACCAAAACACGCCGCCTTGACTCACCTGCGCTCAACAAAAACGCCGCGTTCTCTCACCTGTCCTCAGCGCCACCTACACCCACCTGCCCTCAACGCCACCTTCACCCACCTCAACATCACCAAAACACGCCGCCTTGACTCACCTGCTCTCAACAAAAACGCCGCGTTCTCTCACCTGCCCTCAGCGCCACCTACACCCACCTGTCCTCAACGCCGCCTTATCCCACCAGCTCTCAACATCACCAAAACACGCCGCCTTCACACACCCTTATCAACCACCGCCATCTACCGCCCCTGCCCATACTTATCAACGGCACGTGCCGCCAATACCACTAACCAAACCTTATCTATTACATCATCAAAGTGTATTTGAAAAAAAATATTTATTCAAATGTTGCATACTATACATAAATGAAGTCCAAGTCACAACGATTTACCATTAACACTGATTTTACACCGCATTCGGCCACCACTGCGTGGATTCGGGTTGCATTTACGTACTCGTATTACTTTCGAGGTACATACCCCTTTCGAAGAAACAAGTCTCTTCAGTCTACCTTAAAGGCGGAGGTATGGGTCTAACGACCTGGAACTGTGCCATCTACACTCATAGTAATGCTTTCCTCATTGCAACGCTCTTCCGAATAGCGAACTAGTTGATTTCTTCAATTCCAATAGATCGGATATTAAAGAGTCTTCCCCTAGCCACTTACGTACAAGTGTTAAATTAAATCACGACTCTTCCCTGGGTTTGAACCAGGGTGCTCTGGGTTAGTAGGCAGACGCTCTACACACCAGACCAGAACCGCAACGATTCGCCAGAACTCTAGAAACTAAGAATAATAATATACATACATACATACATACATACATATAAGGAATGAGTGCAAACCTAATGGACGAGAATAATCTGTTAGTACTCAGACGCATAATGTTAATCAATATACACACTCGTCGTATATATGAATTATGAAATTACTGAAAACAAAAGATAAGAAAGACCATTTAATGTTATGCCAATGCCATTTCTACAATCAAGTTGGGGTCAAGACTTGTGGTCATTATACACCTCTCTAAATACGTACTTGGTGTATGTATTATGAAGAAATGAGTTGAGGGCGATAAGACTAAAAAAAAAATAACTAACGTATACGGTATACCCACTTGCAGATAATCTTCACACACCCAGATAGTCTGTGGGTCGGTGTTGTAGCTTCGCACCCCAAAGATTACGTGTTCAATTCTACGTAGGGTCATACCTTTTATTTTTAAATTAGTCTTCTTCTTCATTGAATTATCGATTTATTGATCGATTATCGATTTGTTACCTTATCGTGGGCATCATTCATACTGGTTCCCACAGACTTTCCTACAGGGACTAGTCACCACACTTCTCGAAGGTTCCACGCCCCCCGCCCTCTGAGATAGGCAGGGAGAGAGAGAGAGATAGAGGGAGAGAGAGAGGGAGAGAGAGAGGAAGGGAGGGGAAGGTGTAATATGTGAGGGGTAAAAGATGTCCTCAATGATATATAACAGGTGTGATCTAAAAATAGACAACAGGCGTGATCTAAAAATAGATTACTGTGATCTAAAAATAGATAACAGGTGCGAGCTAACAATAGATAACACAGGTGTGCTCTAACAATAGACAACAGGTGTCATCAATTACAGGTAACACATATCAAGGTCAACTCAAGGTCATTCAAAAGTTCCCACGGTCTGAAAAATTTTCCCAGGCCCAAGTGTACCATTACCTACTTATATCTTACCCGTTATTGTGCCGATCGAAGATTTTATTTGGAAAGGCACTAGAACAGGATATGTGGAATATTTTGGTAAAAAAAATTTTTTGGGGGCTGTTGCCTGGAAGGCTGTAGCCTGATCAAACAAAAAAGCAAGTTGTCTCCAGTAATCATAGACTTGTTCGCTTTCGTTTTTCTTTTTCCTTTGGCGGGCGAGACGCTCTCGCGTCTCTTGATATTTTTAAAGTTACAACTTCACAATAAAACTGGAAGCCCCATTTAAGAGAATTTTCTAACATTCTCAATTTCGTAGTTCGCTGCCGAATTTTATTTTCGATGGGCCTGTCTGCAAGAACAAGAACAAAACCCAAGGAAGTAAAGAAAGGAAAATGTTTTTGTTTTTATATAAAAAGGTTTTTTTTTTATTTTGTTTTCTTTGCGGAATAATCTGTTTTGATCAGGACATCACCCAAATCTAATATTTCGCTACACTTTTTTTTACTAGTGAACCCCCGACATTCGCGAGGGATGCGTTGCATGAAATCGTCGCGAATGTTGAATTCGCGAATGTCGGGGTTCAGTGCCCTTGGATAGTGGAAAATATGTTCCAAATATGAAAAATGTTACATGTTTAGCGTGAGCTACATCACAGTTTTTAAATCTTGAAAAAAAAAATCATGCTTGCCACTAAAGCACTTGAAAGCTATTCAGGATTTAAAAAAAAACTCCACGGTAAAAAGAGAGAAATACAGCAGTCTTTTATTGGCTAAATTTCTAAGTCAGATTTAAGGAAACACGTCTCGTTTAGAACGGAAAACTGCTCTCCCATAACGACAACGCATTGGCTCATTCATACCGATTTACCTAGGTCTCATTGTTAAAATTTAACTACGAGGTGGTATTGCTTAGTGTCGTACTCTAATAAACCAGTCTCGTGTGGCTTTTTTGGCTCCCAAACATGAAGTTTTAGATCAGGGAAAGCGGTTCACGTCGCTTGTTTTGCAGTGATTTTGAGATCCTATAACTTCCAATTTTCGGATGATCAGTCTGATCACTGATAAGCGAGATAATTCTATTAAAAGTCTTCCTTTGCATTCGCGTGAAGTAATAGTGTGAATTGATCTTTTGCGGCATTGAGCACCAGCGCAGTTTTTTTGTTCCGATAAAGGGCGGTTTCAATCATTTCATGGAATATTGTTGATAAATACACGCTTGCTACTCCCCGCAAAATGAAAATATGATGATGGTTTTAGCGTCTACAAGTCTACATTGATTAGGATAGAAAACTATGCAGTGCTTTATAGCGGCACATTTTATTGCATTCAAAGAAATCACAATGGTTAAAACTAACACGAAAATTTAGTTCTAATTTTTTCGAATTTTCGCTTTTGAACTAGAACGAAATCGCGAATAAGCATAGTGAATGTTGAAGAAGTGTCGCAAAATATGAATCGCGAATAAGCGAATTCGCGAATTTTGGGACCGCGAATAACGGGGGTTCACTGTTATATTAATGGAAACATGTAGATATGTATATCAACAAAAGTTGTCATTCGAACTTAAAGAGGGACATTTCGACCAAAAAGGATTTTCTCAGGGGGCACCAAGTGGGCTTCTGATCACCCTACCAGAGTAGAGCTAGACAAATCACTAGTACAGTATGTAAAATTGAAATTGCTATCTTTGGGCTTTAGTTAGATTTTAAGACAATATCTTGTTTTGTACAAACATACAAAAACGATGCTTTTGATAGGAACGGCTAAATGCGAATGTGTTAATTTATTGACGTGAAACGAGTTATATGAATGTTTCGAGTGCAATATTCACGTAAACGACGATGACCTTTGAAGATATTTTTGGTTTTTGAAAATAATGTGTATATAATTACGGAAGAGGAAGTAGTCAATAGAGATTTAATAAAATTTATTGGGATCCTTTTTTGCATTTCCCTGTGAAATTTTCTAGGGGGGGACTCTAGGGGCCTTTTAAAAGAGGCATAAAGTAAAATTATTAGAATCCACCGAACTAAACAAAATGGGAAATTTTGTTCAGTATCCAATAGTAGAACTGTGCCATAGGGGTATGGCGAACCAATTGCGGGACAGTCTGTACATAATTTACCGGAGTCCACGGGAGCAGATTAATCGATGACTTAGAGTTACTCTTAGAGGGAGACTTGCTGAGCGGAACCTGACTCCAAAGAGAGCTGCAGCAGGTCCAAAATTAACGACAGCCCACCGTCGAGCACGACTTGAATTCGCTCGAGAGCATAGGGATTGGATGTTAGAAGAGTGGGGTAATGTACTCATCACAGCAACAAAATATCCCTATTTTTCAATCCAAGACACCAAGAATTATGTAAAAACGTAAGGAATCGAACGAAGGGATTAGGGGCTGTTTTGGAAATCTTACAATTAGGTTCTTCTAAGAAAACTTTTTTCTCTATGAACAAGCGGAGCTGCTGAGCGTGATGCTGATCTCATTACCTCATCAAAAAGCAGATAAGATCTTGGAAATAGGATGTCACTAACACATCCTGCGACCTTAGTCCAATGTTGGATTGTCGCGCCTGTTATTTATTTATTTATATATGGAAGATAGAGATGGAGCAGCAATCGGTCTAGAAGATTTATCATAGATAGTACCGAAACTGCTCTCACTTTTTAATTAAAATTAAAAAAACAAACAAACAAAAAAAGCATATATCAGTAACGGTTGAAAATCGCTAGAACATCCTTTCATTTTGTTGATTTTTGAACCTATTTTAACGTGATGCAAGGAATCCGTTAAATTTCCAATAACCCTTTATATCGTTTTAAAAATGAGAGGACAAAACCGTTTCACTAGTAGAAGGACAGGAAATTATAGAGTGTAAATGGAGTTTCTGTTCGTGCAATTATTAATGATTCTAGTTGTGTCACATTGCATTTGATTTGAACTGTTGTAACGGTTCACACACAATTTTGAAATCGTTAAAAATCAACTTCTAATTAGCAAACTTGCAAACGACAAAATTTCAATGGCAATTCCTTTGCAAATCGAGCCTGTCTATGTCTGCCGCAATATATGTAATTCACGATAAATTGATATTCAGTATATATACAATGTTGACTATATACCTATTGTCCTGTAGTTTCTATCGCGAACGTGCTATAACGGTTGAAAAGCGCGAATCAATTGAGGTAGCAAACATGCATAAAACACGCATCAGGTATATTAAGGATTAATATCCCCAATGTCGTTTGTTTGCGTACGCATAGTACTCGTCAGTATTGTATGTAGATGCATTTCAGCAAAACAACAATAGGTAAGTATCCACAAACGAACGTTGTAACTATGTCATCGCTTCGATAAATAAATTAATCGTCCTGTCTATGAGTGACGCATGCACCGAAAATCGCGATAAATTACATGTACTTACATATGTACATAGATTGCAACTTGTTATGAGGCATAATTTCACATTTGCGTGCTGTTACAGTGTCACATGGTAATAGCACATAGAACGTAATGTAAAGTCACTACCGTGACAGGACGTTTTGCATAAGTCAAGGAATTGTCATTAAGGAGTAGTCTAGTGGACAACTGTAGAGCGAAAAGAATAGGTAAACATAATAACTTGAACGTCACGTTAACACTAAAGAAAGTAGATCAAAAATATTTGGCAATACATTTTTTTTTATGCGAAATTTAGTAAGTTGCTGGTGCATATTTAAAAAAAAATGTTTTTTAAAGTTAAAATATATTTTTAAGTGCAGAAACTATAGATTGATTGTGAATAAAGTGAATAAAGGCGAGTACCAAGGCGGCTTTAGATCTGGCCGTTCGACGACAGATCAGCTTTTTACAGTGAAGCTTTTACTCCAGAAGTGCTGGGAATACAACATCGATGTATACCAAATATTTGTCGACTTCAAGCAGGCAAACGACAGTATCGATCGAAGCGTTCTGTACAACATTTTGCTGCATTTTGGTATACCGGCAAAGCTAGTGCGACTCATAAGGATGACGATGACT
The DNA here is from genome assembly GCA_949715475.1 of Microchrysa polita. NCBI lineage: Eukaryota > Metazoa > Arthropoda > Insecta > Diptera > Stratiomyidae > Microchrysa > Microchrysa polita. Next base: position 70,226,033 of record OX454420.1, read on the forward strand.
AATACCGTCTCGCAGGTCAGAGATCAGAACAGACTCACTGACCTATTTGAAACTCGTACTGGACTCAAGCAAGGCGACGCTCTTCAACCTTGCTCTGGAGTATGTAATTCGAATTTGGACAGCAGCGGAACGCTACTCATTAAGTCGACTCAACTAGTAGCGTACGCCGACGACATCAACATCATGTCTCGAAGATTGGGGGATGCAGAAATCCTTCTGCATAATCTGAATAACGCCGCCAAAGAAGTTGGACTACATATCAACGAATCTAAAACCAAGGTCATGATGCCATCAAAAACTAGAACGCCAGTAAATTCAAGCATCTCAGTGGGGGACCTCAATATAGGATAGACAACTTCACTTACCTGGTTTGCAATTTGTCAAAGGACGCCAACGAAACAGATAAGATAAAGCGACGGATACAGCTAGCTAATAAGTGTTATTTTTCGGTCCTCCCAATTATGAAATCGAAGCTGGTACACAGGAACACGAAGCTCCACGTGTAGAAAACAATCATCCGACCTGTGCTATGCTATGGCTGCGAAGCATGGACCCTAACCCAAAACTCTGAACACCTGTTGGACACATTCGAGCGAAAGGTTCTCCGAAGAATCTTCGGGGCCGTTCGTGAACGAGGTGAATGGCGCATCCGTTACAACCTTGAGTTGTATCAGCTGTATGATGAGCTACAGGTGTCGAAGATCGTGAAATTGCAGCGACTGCAATGGGCGGGACATGTACAAAGGATGAACGACGACCGCATGCCCAAAAAGGTGATGAACGCGCAACGACTGGACGGAGCCAGATTGCGTGGACGACCGAGAGCCCGATGGGAGCATTCTGTATGTGAGGACGCCCACCAGATGCTAGGCTTTCGGAACTAGAGGACAAGGTCGCGTGACCGCGACAATTGGAGGTTTTCAATCCAGGCGGCCAAGGCCCGACGTCGGGCTATCGTGCCATAAAGAAGAAGAAGAATAAAGTGAATACAACTAAATTTAAGTTTTTTTTTTCATTTAAGAAAACCGTTTAAAAAACGATAAAATTACGATCCGCAATCAATTGAATTCAATTTATTTCAAGCAGTAATATAGTTTGACATTTCAGTTAGCATAAAAGGCTAGATGCCGGTGATGGCCTTAATTATATAATAATGATAATTGAAATATTTTCGATGCTACTTTCCGCTCTCAACAACTAAGTGGTACATAGTTGAGGAAAAACGAGACCGAGGCTAATTTCGGGCGCGGCCGAAATTTGAATACCCGTCACATTTGAATGAAACTTAAGCTTCTTTTGTGTTAACAATTTCTACCGCCCACCTATGACGTGTTCCGATTCCATCTGTTCCTAGATGCGTTGAGGCTAGTCCAGAATGAATTGGATGTTTGGTTAAGATTCAAAAAGAAAAAAAGTTGTTCTTACATGAACCGTATATTTGGAGTTGGTTTGTACGACAGACCCATTACATAATGTTCCGATTCCATCCATTGCTAGATATGTTTTAAGGCTTTACTGGGAACACATTTGGGTGAAGTTTGGTTAAGATTGGTTCATAAAGAAAAAAGTTTTTCTTAGAAGAACCGAATTTCCAGGGGTTTGTATGACAGCCTATGACGTAGTGTTTCGATTTCATCCGTTCCTAGATATGTTTGGAAGCTTTGCTAGGAACACATTTGGGTAAAGAGTGGTTAAGGTCGGATTAAAACGGAAAAAGTTTATCTTAGCAGAACTTTATTTTCAGAGGTTGGCTTGTATGCAGTGGCGTGCACAGCCATTTTGTGAAGGGTATGCAAAATTAAAACCGAAGAAAAGATGATAAATACGAGTATAAACGCTTTTTGATATGTCGAAATAAAAAGGAAGGTTAGTGTTTCCTAAGTACAGTGAAACTTCCCATAAGCGGACACCATTCGGGAATGAGTTTTTGTCCGCTTATTAGAAGTGTCCGCTTATGAGAATATTTCATGGAGGTGTAACATTTTATAAAATAGACTTTAACTACAATCTGCAAATATATTCAAAAACCGCGATAAAAATTTGTAGTCCCGACGGATTAGGGCATAATTTTCAGTCATTTCATTCCCACTCTCTTTCCACTTTTCCAAAATAACTTTTATTTAATAAAGGTTTCGTGTCGTCGTTTCCACATGTTTTTCCAACGATTTTTTTCTGAGACCGAGCACACTTATTTTTCATCTGAATTGTTATGTGATCTTCAATTTTTCTTCAATTCGCAAAATATTATTTGACACTTATTTAAATAGAATAGAGAATTGCACGATTAAACGCTGCAGCATAAATTGAAATTTCTACAAAAGTTGCGAGCACCAACCGAGAGATAAAAAAGAACTGCAGTCGTTGATATATCATTTCACATTTCCCGTACATTGGGTCTTGATAATACGCGTAAGATCCATTTTCTGGTAATCGCAAGACTCTTTACCCTAAATACAATTCTGCAATGTAAGAATTTGTGCTTTTTTTCTTGGAACTGTCCGTTTATTAGAGACTCGCTTGTTCAGGATGGGTATGGGTATGGGTACGTTGGGGAAAATAAAAGTGTCCGTTTATAAGAAATGTCCGGTTATTAGAAGTGTCCGTTTAGGGAAGTTCGACTGTAATTGAGTAATCTCAGGATAGCTAAAAATGAGGAAAAACCGCCTAATTTATTTTAGAAAGCACTAAAATAAGTATAATAAAAAAACTTTGTAACGTTAACAAAACAGTGCTTGAAAATTATTTAAATCAATCAAACAAATACAAACATTCGCATTGTAAGATTTATTGATTTTCTCAAATGTGTACACTGTAGGCATACAAACCTTCTTTTGTAATATGTACACACACAGTGTGACTAACAAAATGCATACATAGCTATGCAACCAACCCCGTACAAAAATTTCCATTATAATTTGTTTCTGATTAGTAAAATACATTCTCTTTCAAAAAATAATAAATTCCTGTTTCAACATTGTTTAAATATTAAAAACAAACAAAGGAAACATTTTGTCAAAATTAAACGACACATTTTGGGACCTACTGTTTATTTCCGCTTTGGTTCCCTTTGCTCAAATCTTATCACGACATTTTTCGCCGCTTGTGCTATAGTCATCGTTCGTCCGTCAACTTTGTTCGCCAACGCCAAGGCAGGCGTGCTTCTCTTCACCATATAAACCTGCAACATTGTTGCAGTTGAAATTTTTCAATTCGTATGAAGATTACAAGCACGGCGAAACGGTGCTTATCGAGCATACTCTAGTGTCGGCGAAAAAACGAGGACAGTGGAACCTACACTATTTATATAAAGATGGCGCTGGTACATTTATTGAGGAAAGAATTAACAGTGAAATCAGTAATTATTTTCATGAACTTGTATGAAGAAAATGTTTTTAAATGAAAGGGTATGCACTGCTTATTTGCATATATGGAGTGCACGCCACTGCTTGTATGGCAGCCCTATGACTCCATAGTCCGATTCCATTCGTTCCGACATATATACAACGTACACTAAAAAGAAACTAGCATACAAAATTTCAGCCCGATAACTTCAAAACTGAGGGACTAGTTTGCGTTGCAACAAACGGACAGACAGACGGACGGACAGACAAACAGACAGACGGACATCACTTAATCGATTTCTCTCGTCAGACTGATCAATAATATATATATATATATACTTTATATAGTCGGAGATGCTTCCTTCTGTGCGTTGCCAACTTCATGACAAAGTTAATATATCCTTTCACATAGTGACGGGTATAAAAAAGTAACTAAAAACCCTCATACAGATGAGCCGTAAGATGCAATGAGTTCGATGACCATTTTATGTATCAATATTTTATTATCAAGTGATAAGTCAGATTTCTTATTTAAAAGGGAAAATGAAGAACAGTGTGATTTCATCACACCCAGAAAAAAATGTGTATTAAAACCAATGAAGTTTTTATTTTACTTCTAGTAAACATAACATTTCCTTAACAGTATGAAGTTTGAATATAAATATTCAAAAATGCCATTGGGTCAAACACACTTTCATAGAATCTAAAATTTCAGTAGTAATAGAATTAAAACATGCCCAAATACAACTAATGCAACAAACGACTTAGAATGAAGTAAATCAAATTCATGGGAGCTATGATTATTTTGTATAGCCTCTACTCGTTTGTATAAACATTTTAATTTTGTATTACACCGCGTATCAAATAGTTAAGATTTTAGAAACGTTGACAACATTCCACATCTGGTCTCATGGCAATGTGAACGGACTGGCACGCAGGCGGACCGGGTTCGAATCCAAGTTTCGGCATAAGGTTTTTTATGAATAAAAAATTAAAAATTTGAAATGAAGTTTCACAATAAAAAATAAAAAAAAAATAAAAAAAAATAGTTTTTTTTTCAATAAAATTCAATGAAATTTTTATATTCGAATCGATGAACAATCTCATTGTTATAATCGAATATTTACTTCATATTTTCAATGATATTTCTATCATTGTCCCAAAAAGGCTTATTTCATCGGCTCCAACTCATAGCCAAAATTCCATACGTCCTATGTATTTTTTCTTTAACCCTTTCATGCCCAAATTATGGATTTTAAGCGGAGAATTTTTCTAACAACATTATGTCGTTCAGTAGGCATCTTTTATGATATTTTCTTGAAAACAAATTTTAAGTGCTATAGTTAACAAATTAGAGCATGATGCCATATGGCATCATTGGGACTGAAAGGGCACTTTGCAAGTTCCGTGTGAGAACTGAGATATTTGGTGGGCAAAAATCCTACATCGGAAATTTTTTTGCAGAATGGTTGGTGACGACCCCTAGATTATGGGAAAAAAAGTCCGAACCGATTGGGGGTCCGCAACCTTAAAAAAGGGGGAACGGGGTAAATGGGGGTCATTTTCAGGTTTTTTTGCGAGTATTTCAAAAACGACAAAAGATATAGAAAAATAGTCTGAGAACGAAAAAAGCTACATAAAATTATCTTTGCAATATTTAATGATTCGGCGCTAGCTTAAAAGTAAATTAGAACTTTTTCATTTTATACTTTTTTTAAAAGCCCCATAACTCTTGAAAGAATGTTAGTTCAGCCGTAAAATTTCGTACAAGTATTCACAATAAGTTCAATATTATTTTGGGAGAAACAATGACTCGCTCCGATCAACGACCCCCTTTATCCCCCCATTTGAATTTGGCGAAAGGACATGTCCATAACTCCCCCCAAAATTAGAGCAGAGTGCTAAATTTTGGTTTATTGCGATTGAAGCTCATAATCACCCCACCCACCAACAATTAGCTCATTCGGATAAAAACTAAGGGTGCCTTCCATACAGCAAGCAACTAGCATTTACGAGTATATGAATAGGGGACTTGCTGATTTGCCTTTCACGCCCAATGATGCCATATGGCATCATGCTCATGCAAAACCACTTTATAGGGTTTTCCTAAAAAAATCGACAAATCTTTTGATTTTCTCTTACAACAACCTCTTTACAAAATAAAACCATTAAAATGATTTGCATTATTATTATCAGGAAATATGGGGAAATGGATAAATCAGTTTTTCGGCTTTACGACAATCGTCAAACCTTCTCTAAAATTTCATTAAAAATAACATCCCAAAACCAAAAATTTCACGCTGGAAAAAATCAACTAGGTATTTAACTATTGGGAGAGTCTAATATCACCCAAAAAGTTAAAATTTATTTCTTACATTTTCCATGAAAAATCATTAAATTTCATGATGCCATATGGCATCATTGGGAGCGAAAGGGTTAATAAAAGTAATATTTTTCTGGGTGCATGTTTTCACTTTGTGTCTCCATCTGAGAATATCCTTTCAGTTTGTTATCAAAAACTAATCCTAGATAGGTGATCTCTCGTTTCCAAGGAATGTAATCACTAAGAAAATTCAGAGGTGAATCTGGAAAGTTTGTGCATTTCCTAGTGAAAAAGGTTGCCTGCGTCTTACAGCCCATTCACACTCCGGGCGACGCGATGCGATGCGATAAGCTTCCCATCGCAAGAAAAAAAAATTCTTAGCATGTAAATAGGAACCAGCACGAACCTGCTTGTACCAGTCAGACTGCTTGCGATGCGACGTCGGATTGTACGATGGAGAACTTTTCCATGTCGAATCATCGTGCTTTCAACAGCTGCTGCAAGGTGCCTTATCGCCGCTGTGAGCTGCATGGACGATGCGATTTGTGTTTGGATCGGGTTCGTAGTGGCATGTGGTTGTAAGATGGAGAACTTTTCCATGTCGAATCATCGTGCTATCAGCAGTTGCTGTAAGGTGCCTTGTCGCCCATGGACATGGAGGAAGTGATTTTTGCTTGGATCGGGTTCGTAGTGGCATGTGGTTGTACGATGGAGAACTTTTCTATGTCGAATCATCGTGCTATGAGCAGCTGTAAGGTGCCTTTTCGCCGAAGGGAGCGACATGGACGATACGATTTGTGTTTAGATCGGTTTCGTAGTGGCATGGTGCATTGTATGTATGTACATAGAGAGGCTGGTTTCGTGCTGTTTGATGCTGATATCGACATGAGAGGCATGCTTTGTGCAGATCGGGTTGCATTAGCAAGCATTAGGGATATTTATATATATGTACATACATACATGTCGGATGGTGTATAATGTTATAGATTTGTAGATATTAAATGAATGGATAGCCGTATGTATGTAATGTAATAATGGATCGGTCTACTAAAAAGCCTTTGTGGAAATTTACAGTGCTGTCCAACCCAGTTTGTAGCGTACGCGTACCCCCAAAAAAGGGCATTCGGATTTGACAGTTGTTGTTGTGTAAATCTATGAATGGGTCAAAGAAATAACATTTGTGGAAATATGCAGTGCAGCAGGGTTGTAGCGTACGCTTACGTGTAAGAAAGTTTCGGACTGCGCATGTATTTGCAATGAATAATTGAAGGTAGCGGTAGATAGGTGAGTTGTGGGAACATACGGTGACAAGAAAACCGGGGTACCATTTTGGGTCGGGCAGCCCCAAATTTTTCTTTTCTGTTTTTGACCTCAAATTTGGAATCAGCGGTTCATAATTCTTTTAGTGTTTCTTCCCACACCGATTGGACGAGCATTTCCCCGAGAAAACAGGGGTGCCATTTTGGGGCGGGCAACCCTAAAATTTTGTTTTTGTTTTTAACCTCAAATTCGGAATCAGCGGCCCATAATTCTTTTAGTGTTTCTTCCCACACCGATTGGACGAGTATTTCCCCTAGAAAACAGGGGTGCCATTTTGGGGCGGGCAGCCCTAAAATTTTGTTCTTGCTTTTGACCTCAAATTCGAAATCAGCGACCCAAGTATACTTAGTGTTTCTGCCACGCTAATCGAATGCGTATTTCCTCGCGAAAACAGGGAGGTCATTTTGGGTCCGGAAGCGCGAACACTACAAACTAGGTTCCATTGCACTATTTCACCCATTAACAACAATTTAGACTATATACAAATGCCGCCTGAATATTGTTTTGAAACACGTAAGCTAACACTACAAATTCCTACAAAGGTTGCCTAGCTCTTTCTCCCATTCATTATTACCTACAACAATCCATTCATGGATACCCATAATTACAACACACTATCATAATCATAGCGACACGTATGTATGTAAAGGGTCCGCCAATAGGGACGCTCGATCTTTGACAGCTCATGGCGGCCATGTTGTTTGTGGTAGAGTTATCAAACCTAGTTGTTATTATTCAGTGTATCTTCACAAATCACCATGAACCAATTCAGCCGCGAGCAACATGTGCAAATCATTAAAACTTATTACGAAAATCATTCATCGGTTCGAGCAACGTTCCGCGCGTAAACGGCGAACGATACAAATCCATGATAACGAACTTTTTCTGGCATGAAATCGACAATATGGATGTCGAGGATATGTGGTGTCAGCAGGACGGCGCTACGAGCCACACAGCGCGCGCCACAATGGATCTTCTGCACGAGCGCTTCGGAGGAATGGTTATCTCGCGCGGAGGCAACATCAACTGGCCACCGAGATCGTGCAATTTAACCCCACTAGACTATTTCTTGTGGGGTTTTCTTAAATCGCAGGTCTACGCAAACCAACCACAAAACACTGATGACCTCAAAGTCAACATACGCCACGCCATCGATGAAATACAGCCCGATTTGTGCGCCAGAGTCATTGAAAATTGGACTTCTCGTATGCGCGCCACCAAGCGAAGCCGAGGTGGCCACTTGAACGATGTTATTTTCCATACATAATGCCTTCGAATACTCTTTCAAACAAAAAATAAATTTCATTTATACCTCTCACACAACTTGCTTTATTTCATTTTAAAGTTCGAGCGCGCTTATTGGCGGACCCTTTATATAGAAAATACCCATGATGCTACACTTGAAGCGCCAACTCACGAGGCCGATCTAAAATCATAACCGCATCATCATCAAACAGCGCCAAACCGCACGAGGCAGCGCTGGTATAAAGTCCATTGAAAAATCAGGTTTTCTTGCCATGAAAACAAATCGCATTATCTCATCGCATCGCCCCGCCCGACATCGCAAGAAGTGTGCACACATCGCATCGCATCGCGTCGCATCGCATCGCCCGGCCCGGAAAAGCTCGGCGTCGCTCTGTGTGTGTACGCGGCCTTAGAGGTATTATGTTTTATTTTCCATCGGAAATAGTATTGGTACAGGGTCTCAAGTTAATGTTCTAGAAATGAATATGGGCTCATCACTTACGCAGAATACACATACATCGTCTGCAAAACATGCTATATCTTGCAATTGCTGTTCGTAAGGACATTCACGGTGAATATATTAAAGAGAAGATGGCTCAAACATGAACCCTGTGGAACACCTTCAGAAATTGATTTTATTGCAGAGTTTGATGTACCAACTTTAACAGAAAATATTCGGTTTAAAAGGAAGGATTGTATGATTTTAATAAAATAAATGAATTTGGATATGAGACCATCATGCTAAACCGAATCAAAGACCTTTTGAATGCCTAGAGCTAATAAAACTACGGATTTTTTATCATCGAAAGACTCTTGGATTATTTTCTGAGTCGAAGCTTGTTGGGCAGTCGAGTGTTTTCCCCTAAATCTAAACTGAAAATCTGAAATTATTTTCAGCCTTCCCAAGATTTCATTTAAGCGGGATAGCAAGTTTTTTCCAATATTTTGCTTATTGCATGTAACAGACTGATTAGACGATAGCTGGTTTTCTGTGGTCTTTGTCAGGTTTTGGTATCGATATTACTGTCGCATGATTCCAAGTTGTAGGAAAATAGGATGTCATCATGGATCCATTAATTATAAAATTTAATCTGATTTCTGACATCCTTGGAATATTTTTTAATATGACATGTGAAACTTTGTCAAACCCAGCTGCTTTTTCAACTTTGGTAGATTTAAGAATTTTTCGGTTTTCACCTGGGGATGACAAGAAGACAGTATTTCGATTAAAAGTAGTAACTGAAAAATAGCGAATTTTATTCTTAACTATTTGATTCAGAAGATGGCCCCCAAATGTAACGACATTTTCTGTGCATTTTCAAATACTTCGGAAATCATTTCTGCTTTGTGTGAACTATCAAGCACTGGATTTTCGTCGTTGTCACGCAAGGGTGGCACTATATTGCATCGGCGGAACACATTATTTAATCCTCATATATTTTTACTGTTTTTCGGAAGGCTTTTCAAACCTAGTGTTCCACTTGTCGTTACGATTGGTAAATATTCGATTTGTTATTTCTCCGGAAAGTTTGTTTATGATCGTGTTTAAAACGGGGTCTCGATTTCTTTGCCATCTGACTCGGAGAGAATTACGAATGTGTATAAGAATTTTAGTCTAGTTTTCTATAACGTGAATTTAAGTAGGCGGTTTTTCGACAATCGTAGTTGAGTAATCTAGCGCATTGTTAATTTTACTATAAGACTCACTTATCAAGGAATCAACTTAGGAAGGAAATTCTATTGTTGACAACTCTTGGGAGCGCAATAAATTTAAGTCTTATTATTACGCGAAAAAAGACCGTATAAAACGTCGTTTCTAAACTATAACTTTTGTTCTTAAAGCCCATTCTTTTTTTCAGATCTGCGAAAGTATTATTATGTAAATACATAAGTATGTACTGTGTGCTATACGGAAATACATAATAAACTATTTTACGTACATTTTTACATTTTCTGACTTTATGACGTTCATAATCCTGTAATCATCATGCGACTTGACGTTATCCTATCCTGACATTTGTCTCTCTGCTTCAAAATAGGCAAGGAAAATTCTATCGTAATATACTAAAGAAGAGATAATTTTATTATTATCATAACCAGAGTAGGAGCTGGAGTCTTAAAATAAAATTTTCCATTAGCATTTGACCTTCTTTGTAATGTTTAGTTAGAGGTGTATACAGGGTGTCCGGAAACTGTCGCATAAACGCACCGGATTGTGATTCCTCATGTGATTTCATGGTCATAACATAGTCATACGATCATATCTTCCTTACATCATTTGATTCTAGCTCCATTATTTCTAACAGTTTTAATGCCTTAAGTGCACAAAACTAGGGTTAATTTTGGCTCGATTTTGACATAATTTGAATAAATTTTACCGCATTGCAGAACTTTAGGGGCAGTTTGAATTGAATTGTCTTGAATTCGAGCTAAAACTAACCCTAGTTTTCTACACTTAACGTATAAAAACTGTTAGAATTAATGGAGTTAGAATAAAATGACGTAAGAATGATATGAATGTATGACTATGCTATGACTATGACTATGAAATCACAATCCGGTGCGTTTATGCGACAACACGCTCTGTGGCTCACTTGGTTGAGTCGCACTCTACGATGCTAGTAATCTAGAAGACCGGAGATCGAATCACGGTGTGGTCCAAAATCTCCGTACATGTGCGGATAGAAATATATAGTATACCTGCAACATTATATCTATAAACTCCGAAATGATATGCAATGTTATAATACGTTCACAGTGAAGGAAATCATGTAATTTGGGGCTATTTTCATGTTTTCGTATGAAAACAGCGCGAAAACATTTCAATTCCCATACAAATTGACACATTGAAAATACGCTAATTGCGTGTTTTCTATGAAACCTTGATTTGTTTCAAATGAAAACGTGTAAGCACCCAGGTCTCAAACCTAAATTCCCGTATTCAGCATGATAAGAGAATGGACGGTCAGTTTCAAGTGACGAAATATGTTGTAAATGACTATCGATGACTGCTCCAGCACATTTTTAAACTTAGAACGATTTATAGGCAAAATATTATTGTCACTTTTCGTGATTTCTGAAAACGTACGGCGAAATCAATCCGTTTTCGTCCACTCTGATTAGAATATAACGTTGACTCGAAATTGCCTATAAACGGCTGAGTTAACGCACCATGGCGGCATACATGGGGCTTCACGGTACTGAGAAGAAGAAGAAAGATATGATTCTAGGAGTATGTGCCAATTTTTAAAAGAATCGTACAAGCACCTCACTTTAGCAGAAGTTGGAGAAAATTGAAATGACAATATATATCGTTTTTATGGTTAAATAACAAAAATTAGACTTTTAAGCTCTCATCCGATTTTAGTGAAGTTACTTTTATTTTTTAGGAAAAATTGTTAGCTGTGAAAGTCATCTTATTTTGCTACTTTAGCTAGTCATTTTTGTTTTTCTGTGGCCGTGATCGTTCGGTCGCCACTCTGTGAAATAGACACTCAGAGAGAAACGAGTTTCCAAACTCGGCACGACTCGTCGCAAGTTTATTATTCAGAAGAAGATGATAAGAAATATTCTTATCGTAGAATAATAACAATGCGACTAGGAAGTAGTATGGCTGACAACCATATCACACTCAGAATTCAGTTGTCTTTGTAACGTTGATAACTACACACGGTAGTCATCAACGCACCATGCTTCACTAGGAGTTACGGTAATGAAGAGAGAGCTAGTCCAGCTTTGGAGATATTGAGATTTAAGTCTTACAAGAAAATGATTTTTTTAAATTCAAATGCCTGTGGCAGCTAAAGGGTTAAGATTTGGGGGTATGTTCCGTACAATTTTTTTGCTGGAAATCGCACGAGAAATTACAATCCGGTGCGCTTAGGCGTCAGTTTCCGGACACTCTGTATTCTTGTTATTTCGTGGAAGCTTGTTTGTGATTTTCTTGTCATTATCGATCCCTCAGGGCAAATTGCTATAAATAACTCTACGATTTGGTCGGAATACAGCTACGAGTACTAGGTATGAGTTTTATGAGTTGTAAAGTTTATTTTTCTAAAAATTATTCAATATTCTAAAATTAGGGTTATAATACGAGTAGTATATGGAAGTTAACCCGTATAAGCCCAAATTATTTTTTCTCGATTATTTAACGTTTTTTTTGGTATACGAAGTCGACAATACTTCAATACTTCAAAGCACATTTGCGAAAAAAATTTTTTTTTGTAATTGTTGTTGTTGTAAATAACAGCCGCCCCAAAAATGGGGCGTTGGGCATGTTAGACTCCATATATGTATATTACATACAAATTTGCTTGAGCCATATAGGGAAGACACAAGTAAATGTCAATTTTATGCTGTTTCTTGATAAAAACTTATTATTTTGAACTCAGAATCGTAAAGAAAGCCACGTGGAGTCCAATCAAAAAACATTTTGAAGAGATTTCATGGGAAAATGTACTTGGAAACCATATTGCATTAGGCTATGCATTTTTGTTTCAATTATTGTAATCAGGGTGAAGTTCATATTGAATAGTCTCACCTACACAACTGCCTTTATTGGGGTCAAGTGGCTCCCGTGAGTGCAATGGGTGGCTGCGACGGGCGAATGTCATAGGACTTGAAGGAACATCCCTAATTCCAAGTTTTCAGTATACAGTAAAGGTGAAGAATGCACAACGAGACGGAGCCAGATTGCTTGAACGACCGAGAGCTCGCTGGATGGACTTCGTATGTGAGGATGTCCACCAGCTGTTGGGCTTTCGTAACTGGGGGACAAGGTCAAGGTAAGGGGGACAATTGGAGGTCAACGATAAAGATGGCCAAAGCCCGGTGTCAGGCTATCGTTCCACATTGATGATGATGAAAGGTGACAAAGTATACAAAATAATTTCGTTAATCCTTGTTTGACACCAATTTTTGTATCTAGAGGTTGTCGTTTTCGTATGCATTAGAGCAGAGATTTAGAAGAAATTATTTATTAATGGCTTGATTATCAGCAGACTTATATCCATAAGGTATTTTTCGCAGAATCAGTTGGATGTGATTTCTGATACAAAAGCAATATAATTTCAGTAGGGAATCCTAGGTTATTCAGCCGAAAAACCATATTATTACCTAACATTTTTTCTGGATGACATTTGTCGAGAATCAATTTTTACCGTTAACTAGGGTACTAATGGGCTCAAAATATAAGTGTTTGTTTTGTATTTTTGGGGCTTACTTTATAATTTTTCCGCTAAACATCGATTTTCTGTTAAATTTCAGTAAAAAATTATAACAGTTATTAATTAATTTAATTCTTGAGTAAAATAAATAACGGTAAACCGATTTACCATTACTATTTCCCTTAGAATATTTATGTAGCCATAGACGCCCAACGCCTCATTTTTGGGGCATCAACAAAATCGATCCATACTTTCGTCGGTTGGTTAAAGATTTCATGTTTATGGGTAAATTTCGTTTCCTACATCTCTTTTGACCATACAATTGCTAATACTAGATTATTTTTATAAAAATAAACAGAATTATTTTATATTGTTTTCGGATAGTTTGCATCTGTCGAAAACCCTCTACTCTAAACCGGAAAAAAAAAACAAAGTAATAAATAGTAATATTAAAAAAGTTCTAATTTTGTTAAAAATTTCAGGCAGAATGCTCTTGGCATACTTCGGTCCTTTATTTATATTATATTTGCCAGGGATCAATTATAACCAGGTGGCTTTGTTTTTAGCGATGCTTACATTAGTAAGTGTCTCATTTCTTTGTGCAATGTAACAGGAAATATGCGGAAGCTCGAAGACGATAGGAACAGATTAATAGCGAAATGATTGTTTTAAGTGTTTTGCATCAACGACCAGATATCAACAATAACTCGAAACTGCACACAATGTACATAAAACTAACAATTTGTTTCCAAAAATTCATCATCTTCAAATTTTCTATAACCTATCATTAAATTCTCATATTATTCAAAGATTTATGAAAACTGCCACCACAACCGATGCATCTAAATTTAAACTACGTTATAAATTAGGTTCCCAATCAAGTTTTAATTTGTTCACGTGTCTATCTAAACTTCACTTAGCTTCGCATCATTCAAGAATGCTATGTACTACACTATACTGCAAAGATTCAGTTCTGCTATACTAATGCTAAGTGCTATCGATGAATTCGCTGCTATCCAAAGTAGGATTATCCTGGATCAATTTAATGCAACGTACGAGAACGAGCCAATACTAATGAGGCGTTCTTTGCAAAAGTGCATAGGAAAATTTCCAACGAGATTTTCAACTGAAACTGACATTATTCCCGTGTGATGGATGTAGAACTTTTTACATTGGAATATTAAAGTTTTGCATACATGCATATAAAGGGTTGCCATATAGTTCCTTTGGCAATTTCTTCAGCAATTTAAAGTTTTACCAAAAAAAAATTCTGATGGTTTAGGAAAAGCAGTAGAGAATAATTTGGTGCTGTATTTCACGTTTGCATACGCTGAATGATTTTAGGAAGGAAACCGTATCAGTGTTTGGGTAACTAATATTGTTGGAAATAGAAGTAATTATACCCTTCGCTTATTAAGCGAAAAGGGTATATTAACTTTGTCATGAAGTTTGTAACGCATTGAAGGAAGCATCTCCGACCATATAAAATATGTATATATATGATCAGCGTGACGAGCTGAGTCGATTGGACGATGTCCGTCTGTCCGTCTGTCTGTCTGTCTGTCTGTTGCGACGCGTTTTACTCGGCCAGTTTAAAAGCTATGGAGCTGAAATTTTGCACACATGCTTCTTTTTGCTGCAGGCAGTTTGTATGTTTGAATCGCTAAAATCAGACAAGGGGGTCGTGGGGCTGCCATACAAACATACCCCCCAAAATTAGGTTCTTCTTAGAAAAACTTTTTTATTTATGCACCAATTTCAATCTTATTTCACACAAATGTGTTTTAATTGGTGACACACGACATATGTAAAAATCGACCAAATCGAACAATGGGGTCGTGGGGCTGCCATACAAACCTAGTCCCCCAAATTAGGTTCTTCTAAGAAAAACTTTTTTATTTTCTCATCGCTTTCAATAAAATTTCGCACAAATGTGTTTCTAATGATACCACAAAACATATGTAAAAATGGACCAAATCGGACCATGGGGTCATGGGGCTGTCATACAAACCTAGTTCCCCAAATTAATTTCTTCTAAGAAATTTTTTTTACACACCAATTTCAACCAAACTTCACACAAATGTGTTTCTATAGATGACACAAAACATATGTATAAACAGATGGAGTTGGACCATGTGGTCATGGGGCTACCATACAAACCTATCCCCCCAAATCAAATTTTTCTAAGAAAAACTTTTTTATTTGCACACCAATTTCAATCAAAGCTCAGAAAATCATATTTCTATTGATGCCACATAACAAACGTGAAAATAAATGAAATCGGACTATGGGGTCGTGGGGCTACCATACAAACTTAACCCCCAAAATTAGGTTCTTCAAAAAATACTTTTTTATTTGTATACACAAATTTCATCCAGACCTCATGGAAATGTGTTTTGATTGATGTTACAAAACATATGCAAAAATGAATTAAATCGGACCATGGGATCATGGGGCTTGCATATAAACCCAACCCCCAAATTAGGTTCTTCGAAGAAAAACTTTTTTATTTGTCCACCAATTTCAACCAAATCTCATAGAAATGTTTTTTAATTGATGCCACAAACATTCGTAAAAATTGATGGAAAGGCCATGCGTTCATAGGGCTGCCATACAACCCCCCTTCCTCTTTCTGGTTCTTATAAGTAACCCACGTGCCCCGCTTCTCCCAATAAATCTTCGACACGGCACTTATGTGAAAATTCAAAAGCATGGAAGCGGGGAGGAGTGAACACAAGTCATAGGTACGCCCGAAAAAACTTTTAGCTCGAGGGGAGCGAAGGGTATCCAAATTTCGGCCGCGCCCGAAATTAGCCTCGGTCTCGTTTATATATTAAATTCGACTAACTAAATTTACAACAATTCACTTGATTTCCCATACATTTTTCAAAAGCCCTTGAACATTTAGCGAAATCCCCAGATTAATATAATATAATTTATATTTGCAAGATTTCACATACATTTTTCAAAATTTCGAACTACGTTTTCAATAGAGATTTCAAAATTATCTTCCCTTAAGTGTATGCAATACACAAATTTGAGAATAAATGTCAAGACCACAGTAGAGGCCGCGTATAGAACACATTCAGATCGTTTCGCAATCTGTCGACGATGTCGATCTGCCAGCGCCCGGTCTAGCACTTACGCCGCCCCGGGCGAAAGGATAAATTAGCGCCCAATAGGTAATGTAACTGGAAGATTGATAGTATACATGTATTTCGTTGTTGTAGAAGCGCTTCGGGAGATTTTTTTATTCTTGAATCGGGTGATTTTGGCAGATCTTGGTCGTTGTTACACATCGGTTCCACGATGGCTACCTTAGGATAACACATCAACACAAAAATGCATAGCCACAGATCACAGTGGAAATATCTCGGAAGTGGTGAGTCCTTTTGAGAGTACATATTTGTATGGCAGTATTAAAGCCCATTATATTCCCAAAAACTTATTTGAACATTTATATGTCGGATTCCTAACGGTTTCCCCGATATAGCCTATTCAAAACCGAAAATTATCCAAAAAGTAGTTTTTTCCACATTTGTTTGGTTCTGGTGTCTCCCGGGATCGTTTTTCAGTAAAACGTTGCAAGACAATTTTGTGCAGTGTGCAATTTGATTTCATTTGATATACTTCCTGTTGCCTGGTCTTTAATCAGTGAAAAGTTCAAGAGCTTAAACCAAACTTCCAAATCTAATTTTTCTCATTTATAAGTATAAAGACCAACATTGTGGAAAATCGGGAGGGGGTGACGGTTTTTTATTTCATGAATTTATAAGGGGTGGTTACGAGGAAAACATACTAAAAGCACGCGGTCATGGGGAGTGCGCTAACGTTGGGAGAGATCCCAAAATCGACTTATTGTATATACACAGGATTGGTCTCTACCCAAAGTAACAGGGAAACCATCGAGACATATGAAAAATTCACAATGAGGCACAATTATGAAGACAATGAGTTCTTTTCCACAGACTTCTGTCTGAATTGCTTGAACATGCTAGCGGATCTTCGAAGATTTTCCCGAATAGCCAAATAAGTATTGAAAACTTCGGAAAAAATTCACAATAAGCAAAATTATGAAGACTGTCCTTTTTCACATAATTCTGTTCTGTGTTTCAAGAAACACAGAACAGAATTGTAGTATTTCAGTAAATTGATTTCACCGGATTTGTTTGCAACCAGAATGTCTCTATTGAAATATGCAAAACATTCACAATAAGCAAAATTATAAAAACACTTTTTTTGAAATACTTTTGTCTATATCTCCTGAACTAGTTTAATATTGAGTAAATTTGCACCACGGGATTGGATTCCATCTGGATGTATCAAATGGAAACGCAACAGCAACGCATTGGTCTCAGTGATGACACGATCCAAGATAGAGGTGTCTGTATAAATAGACTTCACCCTGTGTTAGTGCGAGCGCAGCGAGCCCAGCTTGTTTCCTATAAAAAGACGAAAAAAATCAATTTTTAGTAATACATATGTATGTTGCTTACCACTTATATTCTGCCTACTAAATTTAATCAATTTCTTTTCATTGTACTGTGCCTCTCTCCTCTTACCCGAAGAACCATAGCAAAGAATACATTTCACGAGAGTAGCGGAAATTTTGCGAAAACAATAAAATGTCCGGACTCATTAAAATTCAGCATGCTTACTGTATCCGTTGTTTTTATCCGCTTTGTTTCGGGACGAAAAGAGGAAATGACATTGCGCATCGCAGCAAAGTTAACGAGAATAAGGACAATGAAAATCAGCGAAAAAAGTACAAAGAAGACCGGAATAAGAGGATGCTTTTTTGTATATTTTTTTATTTTTTTCGACAAATCTTACGGCGGTATGGAAAATGAGAAACGAATGCGGCAAAATTTTGTGGATGGCATAAATTCAACACTGATAAGAAAACAAAGCCGTCACAGTGGCCATATTTCATACTAGAGAAAAAAAAGGCCAAAGCTAATATTGTCCTTCGTTGTCGGTGTGAAATAAAGTCATCCTCGTCCTGTGTTAATATCAATGGATATGGACGAGGATTCGGTTCCTTTTCTTTCTTTTTGTATTTTCGTTCTTCATCTGCAATAACACATTTTTCTGGTTGGACAATATTATCATGATTTATGTGGTTCGCCCCGCTCGCTTTTCGCTCACTCACTCTCCCGTACGTGTGTTATGAATCATTTTGAGAAATCGTCTTAACATTCCTTTTGAATGGACAAATACACAACTAGTTTGTGTACAGTGTGTGATTCCCTAAAGAAGGAGCATGGCTGGTGGATAAATCAAGCAAATGTCCTGTTTTCAAATCGGATGAAGAGACCATTGGTCAAGAGATTTTCTGTTGGAGATGGACACGAAATAGAAATGTCAATATATCATGCAATGGTCATAATATACTTTCAAGGGATTTATGGACTGTAAAAATCAGTTTAGTTGCGAGATTGGAATCTTTGAATGCTTCTCTGTAGCTGGGAGCCATATTATTTGTTGGGCTCGAATTGTACATATACCACACATACAAAACCCGGTGAATTCACATGTGAATATTGGTTGGACCGAACTGCATGCGATTTTGCGGACCGAAAAAGGTAAAAGCCGTAGCAGAAACGAATTTCTATTCACTATATGGACTGGGGAATTGAACTACAACAGTTACAGCTGGATGATATCACAATGGCAAAAAGAAAATCAATAAATATACTGAATTCAATTTCGATGAAAATAGGTTACTTTCTCTGTCGGAATGGTCGCTTGGGGAGAAGTCGTTTTTCTATTATATGAGTTTTATTACGAAAGAAAAGTTCATGAACGTGTATTATATATTATTGTGTGGAACTGTAGAGTAGAGTTTAATCAATACAATATTTATAAAAGCAAACATTTGAAAATTCAATGAGAAATTAGAATTGAAAAAAAAAACATATCAAAAAATGTTTGCGGCTTGATTGAAAAGGACCAACTGTGATCAAGAGACGCGAGAGCGTATCGTCCGCCAAAGGAAAAAATACCGGCGTATAGAGGGCTGCGCCCGCACTGGGATATTAGGATATAGGGACATTATTATGACTTTGGGACAATAGGACAATCGGACATTGGGAAACTGGAACATAGGAACATTGGGCCACTGAGACTTCGGGATATTGTGACATTGGGACATCATGATATTGGTACATTGGGGCACTGGGATATTAGGACATTGGGACATTAGCACATTAGGACTTTCGGATATTGGGACATTAGGCACACTGGGGAAACTGCGACGTGGGGACATTGGGCCACTGGAACATGGGGTATTGGGACATCGGAATATTAGGACATTGGGATATTATCACATTAGGATACTGGAATATTTGGGACATTGGGGAACTGGGATTTTAGGAAATTGGGACATTAGGACAATTGGACATTGGGATATTAGGACATTAAGTGGGACACAGTGAGAACGGGAACATTGGGATATTGCGATACTGGGACATTGGGACACTAGGGTAGTGAAAATTCGGACATTAGGCCCATGGGACACTGTGATTTGCACATTGGGACATAAGGATATTAGGAAATTGGGACACTGGGACATCAGGATCCCAAAACAAAAATATTAGTTGGCTATTTAAGTATGCAAAAATATATGATATCTGACCAAAAACAACAAAGTTGTAAAAGTTACCCCGACAAAGAAAAAAATAATTTGCCGCAAAAATAATACATATCCCTCCAATCCGCCGCTCATATGTATGTCATTTTGTTTTAGGTGTAAATGCTGAAGAAGCTTAAATGTACAGGACTACCTCCTAAAGTAATTTGGAGGGAGCCGTCAAAGTGTCACCGAATAAAATGTTAAAGCTCCCACCAAATTACTTTAAGAAGTAGTCCTGTACATTTAAACCTCTCCAGCATTTACACCTAAAACAAAATGACATACTATGAGCGGCGGATTGGATATGTATTATTTTTGCGGCAGATGAATTTTTCTTTGGCGGGGTAACTTTTACAACTTTGTTGTTTTTAGTCAGATAACATGTTTACAAGTGTATGCAAATTTTCTGCTTCCAGAATATTGTTCTTTTTCATATTTTACACCAACTTCGAGACTTTACGCACATTTGCTTACGGCGGCGGCTTACTCAAACCTCCAAAGAAGCTCTGCTCGGCTTGATAGCGACTGCGACTGATAGCGGTTTTGCAGGATAGTCAGCCAATTTGAATCGGTTGCATCAGGATCGGAAATCTAATCACTCAAAGGACTTTGTATAGAACGACACCATAGTTTATTAATTATAACAGGGGCTTCTGCCTTGGTGTCCCAAAAGCCGCTACTAAAACCTTTGGTATCTAGTATCATTGCTGGATGAAGTCAAAAGTAATTAGTAATTAGTGCCACAGTAGTCCAGAAACCCGAAATTCCTGGCCAAAAATATGCAATTTTGAGAATTTTTATGTTTTTACGCAAATTATTTTCAGGCATTTCGGATACCTTCATTTTCGAAAAATCGTTGACCATTTTCAAAAATAGTCTCATTTCGAAAATTTTAAGAATACATATTGCTTTTTTAGCCGAATTATGTCGTAATAGCGCATTTGTTAATTATTATACAACAATTCAATTTCTGCAAAATCTTTGATATTTGAGGAGCGATGGTGGGCATCTTTACCTACTGAGTATTCCCAGCGAGCTCTCGGTCGTCCACGCAATTTCATTCCGTCAAGTCGCTGGTCGTTGATCACCTTCTTTGCCATGCGATTACCGCCCATTCATTGTACATGCCCCGCCCATTGGAATCGCCTATGCAGTAGGCGTATAAAATAAATAGATGGACAATCCCCCCCCCCCTCTTTTTACTTTAGCTAAATTTGATTTTTTGCCTTGAAATTGTTGTCTGTGATGCCAATTCGGGCATAAGTCCTAAATGTGCATTTATATTTTAATTATTATTCACTACCGATGTTACTACGCAATAAATTTAATGAAATATTGCGTAATGTTAGTATAATAGACTATTCACCTAACGGTACAAAAAGAGTCAAATTACTAAGTTAAATAACTAAAAATTTGTCATTTTGTTCACTACACGTCACAGCAACTTAAAACAGGAAGCGGAAATATTTCGTTTTACCGTTAGCGAATTTTCACCAGTGTACGCGCAAATCGCTTCCGTAAAAATGATTTCCAGTAGCCTCGAGTCTCTAGATCATGCATTCTCAAAGTGGTCCCTACGGACCTCTTGGTAGGGATGTCAAAAACCGGCCCATAACCCGGTTTTCGGTTTTTTCGGTTTTTTCGCAAAGCCGGTTAGACCGTCCGGTTTTAACCGGGCTCAAAGTACCGGTTTTCGGTTAACCGGTTTTTCATTGAATGGCTTAGAATTTTAGCAAAATAATGCATACACATTCGTTTAGCTGATGTTCGTATAGAAATATGACTGTGTAATGGAGCCCTAAAAGAGAAACATGTTAAACAAACATATCATCAATCAAATAAAATTGTCAGAAGTATTCATAATGTTTCAAAATTAGTTAACTGAGTTTTATTGCTAGACAATGTAGGTATATAGTGCAGTCAAAATATCCTATTTCAGGCCTCCAAATAGAAAAAAATAGAGTAAGGCTATTTTTTGTGGTTTTTGAATCAGCGAGCTCCCAGGAATCTAAAACTCATTTTGCTAAAAAAAATTTTGATCGGAAAGGTCCCAAAAAGGACAAAAAAGGATACTGTTTAATCCTTGGCTGGTGGAGGTCAGCATGTGGGGTATCAAATCAAAGGGGACGTCGAGTACATTACATATCCGGTGTTTGTTTCCTGTTTCAAGGACCCTCAACGGAATAAATCGAGATTAAATCGAAAATTATTCTGTTTTCCGTGTATCTTTCCAAAGCCATAACTACGAGAATAATCCAAGTTGTCACTACGTTTCTCTCTTTTCCGAATCTATGATAGGTTAAGATTCTACCATTGAATTTTCTAAGAAAAAAATTATCGGAAAGCTCTGAAAAAGGGCATTAAAGGACACTTATTACAAACCTTGACTGAAAGTGAGCATGCGGGGTGTCATGTCAAAAAAGACGTCGAGTGCATTGCATATCCGGTGTTTGTTTCCTGTTTCAAGGACACTAAATGGAAAAATTCGGGCTAAAACGAAAAATTACGGCTTTGGAAAGATACATATACGAGAAACATGAAAATTTTCCATTGGATCCCAATTTTCTCCTGTGAGGGTCCTTAAAACAAGTAATAAACGCCAGATATGGAATTTACTCGACGTCCTCTTTGACATGACACCCCGCATGCCCACGTTCGATCAAGGTTTGTAATTAGTGTCCTTTTTGAGAGCTTTCCGATCATTTTTTTTCTTAGCAAATTTAGTGGTAGAATCTTTAGGTATTATAGATTCGGAAAAGTGAGAAATGTAGTGACAATTCGAATTACTCTCGTAATTAGGGCTTCGGAAAGATACACGGGAAACACAATAATTCTCCATTTAATCTCGATTTATTCCGTTGAAGGTCATTGAAACCTGGAACAAACACCGGATATGTAATGCACTTGACGTCCCCTTTGATTTGACGCCCCACATGCCGACCTCCGGTCAAGGATTAAAGAGTATCCTTTTTTGTCCTTTTTGGGACCTTTCCGTTCAAAATTTTTTTTAGCAAAATGAGTTGATTCAAAAACCACAAGAATTAACCTTACTCTATTTTTTTCTATTTGAAATGCTAATATGACTGCACTATGATGTAGATGTTGAAGTCTTTGTGGACACGACACATGTTGAAGTGGACGCGGATATCGATGTGGACACGGACATCGTAGCAACTGCCGATTCGTCTTCCTATAACAATGAACTCTAAATGCACTGATCTGATACACATATACATTCACGGCGCACAAAAGATACACGTGTGACACGCAACATAAACAATATCTGCCTTTTATGAATTTTATGAATTTAGAAAGTTTTTTTTCGGTTTTAACCGGATTGGCAAACAACCGTCCGGGTTAAAACCGGGAGGATGAAAAAACCGAAAAAAACCGGTTAACCGTTTTGAAAGTACCGGTTTTCGGACTAACCGTCCGGTTTTTGACATCCCTACCTCTTGGGGTCCGCGAAGCCGTGCTGGGGGTCCGCAGGAGGTGTGAATTTGGGGGTCCGTGAAGCCGATTAGGGCGTCCGCGAAAGATTTCGATAAAATAAAATATTAATTAACCATTTGTAATCATTTCAATTTAATTTTTACGAGAGGCACTGTGTATTTGATTGATAACTGAATTCTACAAAAAAAAACTGCCCCAAAACTTATATGCGAAAATATACTATCGACGGTGACATCAGAAGTCAATAACCGAGAGGAAAAAACAAGAAATTTCGTTCAAAATATGCCAACGGCAGATTTATTGAAATTATAGAATATCACAAATCATTGAACTGTCAAAGCTTTCCTTACTATCTTACCCGGCCGGATTCTAACCTCCTTCACACGTTCGCATTTTGAAAAGTATAAAGACGTTGAAGCGATATCAGAATCGATCAGGTGCATCGACAACATTCCTGTGAACTATATCCGGTGTCATCCTCCGTTATTGTAACGTATGTTTTAGCGGTGTAGTGTCGTACATCGACAGCACTTAGTAGCCAAAAGCCTGAGTCAACGGCTACTCGACTCTTTGACATACGTAATCAAAGCAGTTAAGAAATCAAAAGAAGTGAAGAGATAATTTTCTATTTCTTAGCTGTTTTTTTTTTGTCTTTTTTTCTTGATTTTGAGCCATATTTTCTTTACTTTAGCAGGCGATTTGGTTCAGTGTACCTTGAGAAACTTTACTCGGATTTTAAAAGAAACGCTCGAAGATTCCTGTACTCAATATTCCTGATTGGATATTGAATCCGTTTTCATATAGTCGAGAAGGAGAGATTCTCAAGCAGGAGCAACTCATTGAATTGTCAGCGAATAAAGAGTTGAAACCTAAATTCGAAGAAGGGTATCATCAATTTTGGCTTTAAAAAAAAAAACAGCTGAATTATGAGCCACGGTTGAGACCCTTTTAAACACATTTTCCTCGTCGTATTTAGTTGAACGTGGTTTTAGCGCCGTTATGAGGCTTTGAACTAAAAAAGAAACCAATTAGACATAAGTGCTTGTGGGGACTTTAGGCTTTCATTGACAAACATAGTAGGTACCTGACATCAACATACTCATATCGTCCCATCAAGTGCACCCATCCCACCAAACATTATGTTGCAATTCTTTTTTATATTTTTAGATATAGGAAGTGTATGATTATTACGTTAGTATGTAGGTACTACCTTACCTACTAATATTTATGGACAATAAAAAAATTGTTAAAACATCAAAACTAGGGGGATTCATGCTTTTTGGTCACTGATTCGTGAGATCAATGCTGAAAACATTTTGTGCCTGCCCCAGAATTATCCCCTTTCCTCGGAAAATACACGTCCAATCGGTACGGCAAAACCTTTAAGGTAATATTGGATCGCAGGTTCCAAATTTGAGGTCAAAAACAAAAAATAAATTTGGATTGCTAGCCCAAGAGTGGTAACCCTTTTTTCTCCGGAAACAACCGTCGAATTAGAATGCCGGAATCACTAACGCAATTTTGGGCAGCTGATTCCAAATTTGAAGTAAAAAAATGTGTGTTTTGCACGTCCTAAAGTGGTACCCCTCTTCATGCATGGATATTCCCCAAGCTTTACATGTTTCCTCCATCCATCGATACAATCTTTCAAATGACACCACTCTTTTTTCGATGTCGCACAAACGAGTTGAATGGATTCATGTTTCCACAAATGTTACTTATTTCACTCATCCACTGATACCATACGGTAGTTAATTCGAAACTTAAATGCTCAATCCGTCAATACCAAACAACTCACCAATTTATAAAAATAGCACCTACAAATAAAACAGGTCGAAAAGGATAAATTTTGTTTCCACAAGAACACAAACAGGCAATTATAGCTTTTATTCATATCATACTATGCCAAATACGATATTGAAATAACACCCCACCCCCAGCACAAAATGTTATTTTACGTATCGTATTCGGAGAGAAATAACAAACTTTTGACTTTAATGACAACCGAAATACGATATAACATCGTATTTCAATATACGAACGCGAGCATGAATCCCCCTACTATTTTTATTTTGTATCTATTTTTAAATATAAATATAAAAATATTTAAACATACAAGGCTTGAAATTTAGTTGGGGTTCCCTGAACAGGGTTCTCATGTGTGGAAGAGTCCGCGGTCAAAATAAGTTTGAGAATGACTGCTTTAGATTAATAATCAATCAAAGAAATCGTTATTATTTCAAATTCACATTGTGTGATTTTTGGCCAGGATTTTATAGTTTCTGGACCATTGTGACAAAAAAAAATTTAGTGCACAACAATAAATTACTAATTTAAGAGTTAGATCAATGACTAAAACAGATAATAAAAAACTGCTAAACTGCAATTATCACAAAATTTACGCTATTCGTCAATTCGAGCCCGTTTCATGCTTATAATGTCCTTAAAAAACTCCTATTGTACGCTAAAAAACTCAAATTGAGAAAACTAAATATATATTCTTGCGGTGTATTAGTCCACAACATTTTTGCCATTAAATTGTCAAATTTAACCAACTCAACAAAACATTTTTTTAGCACTCCAGTTGCAACAAAATGACATTCCATTTTACAAGAAAAGAGAAATACCAAACTAAATTTTTCCACTCTCTAGCAAAAATGTCCAAAACAGAAATGACCTAAAGAATTTCGTTTATTGACTGTCATTCCGAAAAGTAATAAAATGTTACATGGACCAGCAATGGAATTTACTAAAGTGCATTGCCAGCCAAGAGAATCAGTCAGGTCCAGGTATATGTACATACATATTGGCTACACAGCAAATGAATCGTTGGCTTTGGTTTCTTTTAAAATTCTTGGCATTGCAAACAAACGTTGCGTTTGAGAAGCGGAATCGAGCAGAATGGGAAACACTGCACTGGAAGAAATTATTTTGATATCTGTCCAAGGAAATAATACTCAGCAATTAATTTAAGTGTAATACGCGAATGTGGTTGTTCTCTGAACTGCCATGAAGTCTTACTAGTGCAGTCAAAATATCCCAATTGAGGCCTCCAAATAGAAAAAAATAGAGTAAGGCTAATTTTTGTTGTTTTTGAATCAGTGGGTTCCCAGGAATCTACAACTGATTTTGCTAAAAAAAATTTTGATCGGAAAGGTCCCAAAAAGGACAAACAAGGATACTCTTTAGTCCTTGACCGGAGGTCGGCAAGCGGGGTATCAGATCTAAGGCGACGTCGATTACATCACATACCCGGTGTTTGTTTCCTGTTTCAAGAACCCTCAAAGGAATAAATCGAGCTTAAATGGAAAATTTTCGAGTTTCCCGTGTATCTTTCCAAAGCCATAACTACGAGAATAATTCCAGTGTCCCTACTTTTACCACTTTTCAGAAGCTATAATAAATAGGTGGATGGATGGGTGGATGGATATGGCGCTGAGATAGGTTGGGCTGGTTGCGCCCAATACTGCAGCCTGCTGGCTTATTGTATATCCCATCTAAGCGACGCATAATAGGTGGAGATTCTACCATTAAATTTGCTAAGAAAAAAGTTGATCGGAAAGCTTTGAAAAAAGACATATAAGGACACTAATTTCACACCTTGATCGAACGTGGGCATGTGATGTGTCATATCAAAGAGGACGTCGAGTGCATTGCATATCCGGTGCTTGTTTCCTGTCTCAAGGACACTAAATGGAATAAGTCGGGCTTAAATGGAAAATTATGGCTTTAGAAAGATACAGACACGGGAAACACACAAATTTTTAAGTTGAGCCCAATTTTCTCCTTTGAGGGTCCTTGGAACAAGTAACAAATGCGAGATATGGAATGTACTTGACATCCTCTTTGATATGCCCACGTTCGACTAAGGTGAGCAATTAGTGTCCTTTTATGTCCTTTTTCAGAGCTTTCCGATCAACTTTTTTCTTAGCAAATTTAACAGTAGAATCTTCAGCTATTATAGATTCTGGAAAGTGATAAAAGTAGTGACAACTTGAATTATTCTCGTAGTTATGGCTTTGGAAAGATACACGGGAAACTCGAAAATTTTCCATTTAAGCTCGATTTATTCCGTTGAGGGTCCTTCAAACAGGAAAAAAATACCGGATATGTAATGTACTCGACGTCCCCTTTGATATGATACCCCGCATGGCCACCTCCGGTCAAGGATTAAAGAGTATCCTTTTTTGTCCTTTTTGGGACCTTTCCGATCAATTTTTTTTTAGCAAAATCAGTTCTAGATTCCTGGGAGCCCACTGATTCAAAAACAATAAAAATTAGCCTTACTCTCTTTTTTTCTATTTGAAATGCTAATATGACTGCACTATACCGAGAATGCTATTGAATTGAAATAAAGCGTTTACTCGGACAAATTAATTGTGGGAATAATATTACATACAGGGTTAATGGTAACGCGACGTATTCCTTGAAACACGTTATAAAGGGTGTCCCAAGTAGAGCGCCGGATTTGAATTTCGCACATTGTTAGCTTTCATATGTGAGACTCAATATAGATGGTCGTCGAAGCCTTTCGAAGGAAATGTCGCAGCTGTCCAACCACCTCAATTCGACTCCAAACACAGGAACTCGGTGTTTGCAGATCCACTATGCTCCAAATTTCAACAAAAGATTTGCATTTTAAAAAATTTGTTTGAAGAGCTACTAATAATACTCTCTCTAGGAAATGATTCCTGACTCCTGCTGCTTATTTATTAGTATAAGACAGTTTCCCAAATGGTAAATTCTCCTGGTTCCCCTATCAGAAACAGGCAATTAGAGAGGCTGCAGTGGGAGGCATTGAAACTGTAATTTCGGTTTGGTTGCATCCAGTACAGAAAACGATAAATTTGAGGTATATAGCGGGGATTCGAGGGCGATCCATGCGAAAATACCTGCGGATCCATTCATTTGGGGCTAAGACCTTTCATTAGAATAAGGTTTTATGAAAAAATATGGCAAAAGAGATAAATTGTCCGTTTTTTGTCATCGTGTGTATCTCATGATGTTCAATGAATGCCCATTCATTCATAATCGTGAAAAATTGTCCCGTTGACTTGTTAACAATATCTGAGCAAGCTAACTACAAATCGAACTTTACAAACATAAGTGAAAGCGCTGACATGCAAAAATGTGTAATGTCGGTGACGGCCGAAGCAACCATTCGTCGCGCAAACAACAAAAAAATTAATTTCGTCGACACGCAAAATGGCGATATCTTCCATACTTCAACTAAAAAGCAAAAAAGCGGAAAATGTATGAGACACAGTTCGCTCCTTGTACTACTTATTCGTGATATGAAATCTTTCACAGTATAAAATAAGCCAACATACCGGAGCTAGCTATAGAATGTCGCTCCAAAAAACGACACTAAAGGAGTTAGGCGTGTATTCAATCCTTGCCGTAAGGAGACAAAGTTAGAGATATACGTTTTTACCATGGTAGGTCCTGTCGTGTTCATATAGAACACCGTCCGCTTAGCCGCCTGCCTGCCTAACCCAACATGGCTGTCGTCGTTACCGTCAGGACTAAAAAGAATCCCTCCGTACTACATGCATGCCTTTGGGTAGAGCATGGAAGACTTTTTATTGTTCACCTCTTGTTATTGCTTTTAATGGATGTGTTGTAGAGTCGGTGAAAGGATCGGTGCTCGAAACGATGGTGGGATGTGTGTCTATCGTGATAAGTAACTTTATGTTATGATGGAAATTAAATGAACGAGAAAATGTCTACGTTTTTCTATGGTGAAATTAAATGGTATTTAATTAAGATGGCTTACAACTTAATTTTTCCCTGAAACATTGAAGGTTTTATTAGGGCAGCATGCTTGACTATGTGCCATATTAATTGGCTATATGGTTGGAGTTGGATTTCAATTTATTCAAAAAATTGATTATCATGAGGGAATTGTGCCATGAAGTTTGTGCTATTTAAGGAAGTGTTAGCAATTTGTATTATCACACATTTTAAAAATAATCGTTTCGTGTGACAGTAAATTGTCCAATTAAAAATTCTTCTAAACGTCGTCTAACGTCGCTAAAAGGATGTACGCACGAATTTGTGAGTTGCAAAATCCTTTTTCGTTTCGTAAATTCGTTTTTACTTAGCCATTAAGATTAAAAGTCTAATTTCAATGTTATTTAGCAGAATAGGGTTAGAAGGCCCCGACTATCCGTAAAAAAATCGGCGAGAAGTTTTGGATGCCTCCTGATATTTTCAACCACATTTTTTAGTATCGAGCAAACGGTATCATTTGCTCCGATTATGGAGAGCAATGGCATAAATAAGGGGGATTAGTCCCCCTTCCTGTGTGGCGACCGACTTTCTTTTTTTTAAGCATTAAAATTTATTGTAATTTTTTACCAAATTGAACAAACTCAGTTCTGTCGGCCTGATACGTATAAAATAAACTCTTCTGGCCGATTCGATTGGAACATCTCATTATGTACAAATTATGATCGAAGTTACACAGAATGATAGTTTCCCTGACAATTTCAAAAAATATCTTGCTGAGAAGGGTTCTCACCAAATAATTTAATGAATGAATGAATTTTCTCTGTGCGATAGAAAATTAAGATCTAACCCAGTGGTTCCCAATCTTTTTCAGTCTGCGCCCCCCTTTACGAAGTCTGCTGAGGCTGGCGCCACCGGAGAAAATTTTGGCCAAAAACCGAAAAAAGGCATAATAAAATTTTTATTTCCGCCATTGTTCACTTCGTGGGGACTTTAATTATTATATATTTGCGTTGTTCGGTTAATGGCTTTATTTTATTTAAAACTTCCTTATAATTTCTCAAAGCTGTAAAATACTGAGACATGATTTGCAAACATTTAAGCAATCACACTAATTTTGGACAGAAATCTAGACTTTTTTTTATATTGGACTTGGTTGTTGTTGTTGTTGTTGTAGCGATTCAAGAGATTTTCTTTTTCTCTCTTGAATCGAAGGGGGTTTTGGCAGCTCTTGGCCGTTTTTTTTAATAACGGGTAGCTCCGGGACGATTTACATCGAAGAACCGGCTGCCGTAGGAGCATTTTTATGGACACCACAAACATGCATGGGTCACAGTGGGATTCGAACCCACGCACCGGCAACTCAGAGATAGACATCTCTGCCACTGAGCCACCGAATTGTCATAGTCCAATGCAGAGAATTGCCTGTTAACAATGCAAATACTCGTATGCAAACACGTTACCCACTCTTGCGTAGAAAAAGCGCAATTGTTTCTTAGTGGAGCCCAAGTTTTGGAACATTTTGGACATTTTTGAAAAGCACTCAACGTGAGTTTCTTCGGAAGTTTGGCAGTAACAAGCAGTTTTATTTATGGTGGGTATTTGTACAGCCAAAAGCAAGTGGAAAATGTTTACTTAAAATGGTTTTTTGACAAAAAAAGTCATCATAACACAAAAAAAAATATTTTTGGCTTAATGATGAGATAAGTAAAGCAGTGCTTTTACTGGAGCTATAAGAGTCCGAAGGTGTTCTAATAAATCAAAAGAATTTTTTTTCATCACGAGCCTAGACGTCAATGTAAAGCTATTTCGACCTAAAATATTTTCAGCGATCTTTTGGCCAGAGGCTCTTAGCTATTATGAAAATAAATTTATTGTTACAGCAATATATAAGTCGTACTCACGCCCCCCTTCCAAGCCTCCCTAGGGGGGCGCGCCCCACAGTTTGGGAATCACTGATCTAACCACAGATCCCTCCTACCACTGGTAGGCACAACACGATTGCAAGCAGTAGTTGAAGCGGTAAAACATCGAAAGGTACCGAATCGTACTGTAAGGCTTCATTCAAACGACGAGTCGTTCGGCTCGCAACCTCGAGACATAAAAATGCATTTGCTTATATCGAATGTACACGACGGGCGGAAACCGACTCGCGAGCCGTGAATTTGCGGCTCGCGGTTCACGATATCTGAAAACACGTCTCGCGAGCCGTATTTGGACAGTGTCACGGCTCTTGCGCCTCATAAGCTAATGCATTTTAATGTCTCGAGCTTGAGAGCCGTACGGCTCATCGTTTGAACGGGGCCTTACAAAGGCCTAAAAAACTTTACCACTGGCTAAAAGTGCATCAACCCGACAGGTCATAGCCATAATGCTGAACCAAAGAAAACCCATAAACTAAAATTCTGACCACAACTTACTGAATTGGCAAAAATAACATTCTCGGCAGTTTTTAATCCATCCTCCTAACAGTGGTCCGTAGCAATTTATTTCCAGGCAAAGTGGTCCGCAGACTTGTACGAGTTGGGAACCACTGAACTAAAGTGTCTAAAGTCAATTTTAATTTGCCTTTTTTGTATTCAATGTACTCGTATCTACACACTATTCAAACCTTCACCGATTTCCTAAACTCCTTTATCACTTTACTTTCATAATGGCCTTCGATTAATTGCACTTTAGATGAATTGATGCGCCGGCGCCGCGCCGGTTCCAACGACGTAAACTCTTTCTTCTCTTCAAACCATAAGAACGATAAATTTTCTTATAATAACCCAACTCAATAAAATGTTTAATTAATTGCCCAAAAACGTATTTTTCCTCCGCCTCCAGAGTCTATCCTGTCTATATAGTTTCCACCATGCTTTCGTCTGGAACAAGAGATAGTACATACTCGTATAGTTTTCTTTCGTAATACTGCCAAAGTGCATAATAATAAGCATACTTTGTCGGAAGCAAGCTCGGCGAGCGTCACGTCGTCCATTTCTTAAGTGCATCGTTTTATTCCTTCTCAAACGTAGATAGACCGCGTCCAATCCGTTTAAATCCCTCGCCTCTCTCTCTCTCTCTTTCTCCCTCAATCTCAGAAGCCCACCATACTAACATTGGCGGAGATTTTGCGAAATCCGTTAAAACTTTCCATGGACACATCGCAGGTTGCGGGGCAATGAGAGAATATCGAAAGGTTGACAATGAATACAAAAGTGAATTACGAGACGAGAGTTTCATTACTATGCTTGAAAACTTTTCTAATTGAATAAAATTGGAGAGTTTTTGGATTGTGAGGCTACATGCACACGACGCGAAAACGGCTCGCAAGCTCGACGCATCGAAATGCATTGGCTCTTATGGGAAGCTCATGACGAGCGACAGCAAGCGAGAGCTGTGCACAGTCAAAACACGGCTCGCGAGCCGTGAATTTGCGGATTGTGGTGCACGATATGTGAAAACACGTCTCGCTAGTTGTGATTTGACAGCGACACGGCTCTCGCTGTCGTGAGCTTCCCATAAGAGCCAATGCATTTCGATGTGTCGAGCTTGCGAGCCGTTTTCGCGTCGTGTGCATGAAGCCTTAGGCAGATGAACGAATGAGAGTGGCATTCGGTTTCTGGATTGTTTGTGTGTTGGTTGGACAGTTCAACAGTTGGGACAATTTAATTAGAAACGGTGAGAAAATTTACCGTTTAAGATCGATCCACACTTTTCAGTCATCAGTCACAATCATTGAACTGAGACTGTTGACTAAAAAGTGTGGAACTTCCTTTAATCTGTTGAAATTTGTCTTCACTATTTCGGCGCACAAACCGTATTTTCAAAATTAAAAAACATAAAATAAAAAATACCGGCGTACAGAGGGCTGCGCCCGCAATACGAGGGTTTTTTAGATTTTGGATACATACATAGTGAATAATTTTGCACATATATTTTATAGGTAATAAATAAGAATTATGCACAATGTTAATGAAATGCTTCTCGTAAATCTATTTTTGGATTGGATTGGATTTTTGATTACTCCAAACTGGAAAAAAGCGACTGATATGAAATGTACCCATCGAGTTCTTCGATTTGATAAAAACTAAAAAACTCGACTTTTTCGAATCTCCAGGACACCCTGTTTGCTTTGTCCTACCAACGCCTAAGTATTTCGTGCTAAAGACTGTTATGATTCTACACATTCCTACCAAATTTCATAACGATCGGTTAGTGAACAAATTTGTAAATGTCCGGGACACCCTGTTATATTTGCCATACCAATTTTTAAGTATTTCATGCCAAAGACTGTTACCATTCTACACATTCCTACCAAATTTCATGACGATCTGTTAAGCCGTTCGCGAGTCATTTAGTGAACAAATTTTCAAATGTCCGGGACTCCCTGTTATTTTTGTCCTACCAACTTTTAAGTATTTCGTGCCAAAGACTGTTACCATTCTACACATTCCTACCAAATTTCATGACGATCGGTTAAGCCGTTCGCGAGTTATTTAGTGAACAGACGGACGGATAGACGGACAGACGGAGGGACAAAATCGATTTCATAAGGGTTTTTTGAAAAATCTAAAAAACCCTAAAAAACTGAGGAAATGGGAGATCTATGCGAAGGATATTGATCAGGGACGTTTCCTGATTCAAATGATCCATGTCTGTATGTCAGTCTGTTCGAACAATACCTCCCAAAATAATGAAGCGGTTTGAAATTTTGGTCAGATCGCGGGCGGCATTTGAAATGGGGCAACAAATTGAACCAAAGGATCTTTTGCATGTCGTACAAATGATACCACGTTAACACTTTAATTCAGCCACAACTTTTGGCAGAATATAACTAGAGACTTTGAATTTTAATCAATGCCTAATTGTCATACATATCCTTGAAGTTAATGGAAAGTGTAGGATCAGTTCTGACTAAAGGATCTTCTATTTCCTTTACAAAGCTGTAATCAGCCATAGCCTTCGATAGAAATGTCAAATTTTATGGGCGGCATTTTGTCAAATTGGTAAATTTCAGTCGTTTCTACATCATCATCATCGATGTGGCACGATAGCCCGACGTCGGGCTTTGGTCACCTGAACCGTTGACCTCCAATTGTCGCAGTTACGTGACCTTGTCCTCCAGTTTCGGAAGCCCAGCAGCTGGTGGGCATCCTTATCTACTGAGTACTTCCAGCGGTCGTTCACGCAATCTCGATCCGTCAATTCGTTGTGCGTTCGTTGCCTTGATACAACTCGCGGTTGTACCGGATGCGCCATTGATTTCGTACCGGATACGCCATTGATCTCGCTTGCGAACGGCCCCGAAAATTCGACGAAGGACCTTTCGTTCGAATATGTGCAGCAAAGTTTCGGAGGGATGGGTGAGGGTCCATATTTCGCAACCATAGCATAGCACGGGGCGGATGATCGTTTTATACATAACATATACGAATTAATAATTGGGAGGACTGAGAATTATGTCTTATTGGCAAATTGTATCCGTCGCTTCCTTTCGTCGGTTTCGTTACAACCCAGATAGTTGAAGTTGTCTACATATTCGATATTAAGGTCCTTCAGATGCTTGAATCTACTGGAGTCCTTGTTTTTGATCGCCGACCTTAAGGTACATTTTCCTCGACACGACTGCACGACAGCGACTCGCTCATTCCATATAAAAACTCGTTTCTCTCTCATTTTTAGTCGCAGTCGGGCGGCCGCGTCGAGGACAACGTACCTTTAGTAATATAAAAATGCCCATCGCTTCTTGTAAACCGACAATAGAAACAACTGTAATGCACAGGGGACAGGGCTAGTGCAAGATGGTCTAACGGTACAACATGTGCTACAACAAGATTAATTTCGCCACGACTTGACGCGACTAGTGCAATTTAACTATAACTAAGTCCTCATACCATTCGGCACACGTACTAACTTACTATAACCATAGAATGACAAATAAACTGCGATTTTTCGTCCAAAAACATCACCCCTACAATCTATACCAACCAATACTAAATCCACCCCCAAAATACGGCTTTTAAACATTACCTACACACAACGTATGTATGTTCATTCTTTCCAAACACAGCCAAAAACTCCGACTTCAGTCACTGCTCCATAGAGCGTTGTACTCATTTGCTGTATCGGTATCGGTATAGGATCTGCTTCAGTCACTGGTAGATCCTTGTACTCATTCCCTGAATCGGTATAGGCATAGGATCTGCTTCAGTCATTGATAGAGACTTGTACTAATGCTTGAAATAGAATACCGGCAGCAACAGCAGCAGCAGCAATGCATGGCTGACAAATATGCTGAACAGCAAAAATGCTGAACAGCATATAAATTGCACTGTGCTTGACATTTCGCGCTGCTACTATTGCGGCGTCTATTCTATTTCCAGCCTACTGTTCTGTATGGGATGCTAGGGTCTGTTTCAAGTAAACGAAAGAGACTGGTAATCATTTGCTCTATACCACTGTTTCCCAACAGGTGGTCCGCGGACCGGGGGTGGTCCGTGAGAGACCCGTAGGTGGTCCGCGAGGTGATTCGAGAAACTTCTTACAAAAAAGTTATATTTTCTTGTGACTAACTACACATGCCAAACACGCGCTCTCATTTTCATTAGAGAGGTACGGAAATTTCGCAAATAAATTTCGCATAAACTAATTTTGAATATAAGAAATTTCGCTGAAATTTAAAAATGACTGTTATTGATGACTAAAAAAGTGGACCGACCTTACTTCAGAAATATTTAATAAAAATAAGCAAACAATCGGCTAGGAAATAGTGTGGCTGACAACTGAATCATACTCCGAGCTCAGTTGTCGAGAAATAATTTTGACAATACAAATAGTCAAGATTCGTTCCTTATAGCTCAGTTCCGAAATCATTCAAACTAACTAATCGAACTCGATTCCAAAGCTTCAAATGATTTTTCCGCACGCCCAATAACTGAGACCACCGAAGAAAACGTCCAATTAGTCGAGGAAGTTGTATTGAGTGATCGGCGGTTATCAGTTATCAGAGATTGCAAGGACAAGTCTATCAAAAACCACCGTCGAAAGAATTATTACCGACCATTTGGGGATGAGGAAGATCTCGGCAAGATGGATCCCGAAACTCCTCTCAGCAGATCAAATGAAGCAGCGGATGAAATGTTCGCAAGACTTTTTGGAGCTGTGTCGCGCCGACTAGGATGCAATTATCAACAGAATTGTGACAGGAGACGAAACCATGGTCCTTTACTATGATCCCACGACCAAAAGGGAGTCCATGGAATGGAGGAGGCCTTATGAGGAGCGCCCCAAGAAGGCGAAGGTGCAGCAGAGCCGGAAAAAGATTATGGCCACCATCTTCTGGGATTCCAAGGGAATTATAATGATTGACTTCAAGGAAGAGGGCACATCAGTAACAGGGAAATATTATGCAGATCTTTTGACCCAATTGAGGGCCAACATCGTGGAGAAACGGTATGGAAAACTGGCGAAAGGGGTGCTGCTTCTTCACGACAATGCACCAGTTCACACCGCCGCGGTGGCCAAGGCTGCTGTGGTCAAATGCGGCTTTGAAGAAATTGAACACCCCCCGTACAGCCCAGACCTGGCCCCAAGTGACTACTTCCTGTTCCCAAAATTAAAAAAGGACCTCTGAGGACGAAAATTTGAGACTGAGAAGGAACTGAAAGATGCTGTTTTGGACCATTTTCAAGACAAACCCGCGGACTACTTTTTGAAAGGGATGCAGGATCTTATTAAACGATCTCATCGTTGTATTGAAGTAAAGGGGAGTTACATTGAAAAATAAAAGTTAAATGAATTCAATCGGATAACTGGAAGTGTGTTTTTCTCAACAATTTTGGATTCTACTACGTATCGTTTACTGGATAACTTTTACTCGAAGTTATAGCTCTTCCAGACCAGAGGACGTCTATTCCTGTGCGAGAAAAATCTCAGCTGGTGAGGCAAGTGTTGATGCAAACAAATCAGTTTTCCTCTTCTCTCAACCTCCCTACATGATGGTGTTAGCATCAAAATCCAGCCCAATGATATTCGGTTGCGTCGGGAATTTGTGAGCTGCGCCTTCGAAGAGATGGAAGCTGAACCTAATTTTCAATAAATCATTCCTCAGACTTTAATTCGTTTCATTATTGAATGAGATCCATTTTCAGGCTGAGTGGTCCGCAGAAATTTCTGAGTTAGGAACCACTGCTCTATACCAAGGCACTGCCAGTCAGAGAATTTGGCTGAGATTTGACTCCGTTTATCGACGAAAAATTTAATATAAGTAGACATGTAACATTCAGCAATTTAAACAAAGAAGTGTGGGAGGTCAGGTAGATGAACAATGTTGTGCAAATTAACACATTAACTAGGATTGTTAGCAATGGTGTTGTCCTTTCAATATCCAAAAAATTGGTTGTGGTTTTGCTAAAGAGGGTCGGTGAAGGCAAGAAATTTTGTTGCCGGGAATAATGGAGTTGCTAAAGCATTAGAGAAGAACTGGATCCATATTTGTGCCGATGTCAATATCTCAAATGATGTTGAGACTATGTCAAGTGTTAATCAAAATTGTGGTCGCAAAGAGTAGGATAGAAGTGGGGTATGTTGTCATACTAGCCAGTTTGATCAACCGGTTAGTATGACCCCCGAATTATTTACCATTTCAGGCAATTCGTATTGTCAGGTGGTTTCGTCCGTTAGCACGCCGACTCATCAGGAGCTACCTTTTGAGCGTGCTAACGAGTAGCTCGACCACTACAATATGTGTGGTGCATCCCAACACGTTCGATGGAATGCACGACAATAGTGGCTGCGCTTGCACTTTTATAGTGTCTAGCGGGCTATGTCATGTGAATACGATTGATGGCAAAGAGTAGGGGCTGGGGACAGGAAAAGAGAGGAAAATCGTACTCGTGTGCGAAGCATGCATATTTCTCATTCAGGCACATTACGCACGTCGCACGGAGCATATGGACCGCAGTGGACAGTGGACCGGTACAGAAATGAAAGGAAAATCGTACTCGTCCGCGAGGCATGCATATTTCTGTTGCGGGTTATGAGTTCTCAATTCTCATTCAGGCACACTACCACTATGCACGTCGCAAGAGCATATGGACCGCAGCGGACAGTGGTGCACCGGTCCAGAGAACGGTCGGTGTGTAAGGACACCACGGGTATCTGTTTAGAAGGGAATTGTTTCAACGCCGAGGGGCGAAACGTGTGATTACTTCATTTCATGTTCATATTCTCTCTCCGATGTGTACGGTGGCGATCTAATTGTATGCATGTAGATTAGCTAACACAGAAGGTGCATGCATACGTTCAGGGAAACGTGTGTGAGATATGGACACTTTGACAAAGGTAATCGAAAGACACGTGTCGTGTATATGAGTAAAAGTTAATCTTAGGAGCTGAACCGGTACTTACCAGTAACTGTATTCGCTGTAACGGTTACTCAAAAGTACCGATACTGCCCATCCCTACTGTCAATAGACAGGAAACATATCGGCAAGGTGGTCGGGACCATAACGGGGAACTGTCCTATCAGAGCACGCCAGGAGGCTCATAATTTCCCATGACGTCTTCTGTCCTAGTTGCGATGAGGAAGAAGAGGAAGAGAGTATACATCATCATTTCCTCTGCCATTGTCCAGCCCTGGGCGAGAAACGGAGACGTTTTATTGGCACGTGGTGTGAGCCCACTATCGCTCAACAAATATATCGCCAGCACGGGCTGGTTTCAGCTTAGGCTTAAGGTACGTTTCACTCGGTGGTATCACAATGAACCAACTTTTGTTCTAAGTGCACTAAGTGATTGTCACATGGCGGCCCCTATACCTAACCTAGCCTCACCTGCATGTACATAAAGGTAATAATCCTTTTTCTTCGAAGCAAAAAGTACAGTTCAATCCGGAAACATGAACCACGTTCTCACTTAAATTGCAATAAATTATACTATTCAAAATAAACAAGTAGTAATGTATTTATTTGAGACTGGATTCTATGACAAAATGTATGTTCCAAAATAGACGAACTCGTTGTCGCTATTCAAACAGATATTTTTCTATTCTTGAAAATATCCGGAAAATCTCCATTATTTGTTGGAATTATTTTCAAACGATGAAATTTAACACCGGATTTGATAACAAATTTCCAATCCGCAAAACCAAACGGAAAGTCGGCATTGAATCGTCTTACTACACTTAAATCCATATTTGGGGTAAATATGATGGAAAATCAGAAAATATGGATGATAAAAAGAATAAGATATTTTCATCTCTTCATATTCTTTACAAAGTCCCTCTTGTTATCTCATATGCACATAGTCCTAGTGTTTTCTGTGTATAATTCATGTTTACTGTCTCTGGGCTCTCGACAAAAGGGTTTTAAGTTTCAAATCTTTTTTGTTCTCTCCTGTCGGTTTATCTTTATATCGTATATTGTAGAGAAAAGCTCATATACGAAGGCTATTGATAGATTTCGCTCCGTTAGGAGACAAAGAACTGTGTAAAACATCTAAAAGGATCGAATTTCCACGAGAAAGCAGCCATGTCCCTTGGCTATTATATTATCGATTGATGTGCCTCGTGTATACCTTACCTACGCATTAAAATATACCGATAATACGTCCACATGTTTCGACTCGCATATGCGATAGGTAGCCATACGCAGGCCGCGTATGGGCTAGGATACCTAGCACTATTGGGATATTCTGGAAAAGATTCACCACGATATTACGTATTATATTACACAGCCAAAGTTGGTTTTTATGCTTCTGCAAAATCCACACTGTGTTGTGTTTTGCATACGAATATTTTGATTATACTAATGTGTGTGGGTTGGAGTAGCTTTTCTTTTTTTATAAATAAGTATGTATTACGAGTACCTTATGAACGCTGAAAGTATTATTATTGGTATCATATATTCGGTGCAATCGTAACCAATGTACGCTGATTATGAAATGCTTACCATAAGTAGGAATATTAGCGATAAAGTGGATTTGTTTATAGACTTCTGAAATTTAAAGTATTGCCGTGGGGTTTCTGACAGGATAGAATACTCTGTTTGTCTGCCTTTAAGGGAAATGAGCGTGGGCGAGCTACATAACACAAATAAGCTTGTCGAATAGGGTAGATATGGTTCGAGGATATTTTTAGAGTTCCATTGAGAGGAATTAAATGAAAGATTCATATTTTCTTAAATGGCATTTGTGAACAGCGGATGAGGATGAACCATGAAGCGAGTTGATTCGAAGAAATATAGTTGATACTCTGAACTTGCAACTTGACTATGAAATATGAATGTATTACTACATTCAATCCAATCTTTGGTTTTTTGATTAATATTTCCTTATGTTCCCCCAAAATACTGGCAGCCGCATTTACTCCAGCGATCACTTGATACCAGCAAACAACATCCTTATTGCGAGAAACGAAAGGCTTATTGATACCGAAAAAGGATAAATTTATCTGGACCAAAAATGGACAAGTCTTTGCGAAAGAGAGTGACACTGAGAGACCGATTCGAATCAGAGACAAGGAGGATTTGATGCTTTGGGTAAAATAATTTTTTTTTGTATTTTGTATTTTTTAATTATTTTTTTACTATTAACATAATGGATATTTCTAACCAATTGGATAATTTTGAATACTCTTGTCAATTTCTGGGTAATGCCAATCATCTAACTTTTTTTAATAATGAAATATCTTGTATATATCTGTGCAGGTTGCAATATCCTTACTAGAATTTTAGAAACATCGTTGTGCAAAAAAAGTAGACACACTGGTCTGTAGTAACATTTGTAAAAGAAAAAACAAATCTTCAAAATGAATGCTAAAAAAATGAACGTGGTTCAATTGTTGAATCCTTCGTTCTTATACCGCCAGTCGCCATCGTATCAATTCACATCCGAAATCAATTGGTTCTTTGTAAAAGAGAGGCCTCTAAGAGCTTCCATTGCTATTTTGCCTGAGAAGATACACTGAGAAAAAAAATTAGAATGGTTATCTAAAGAAATAGTCGAATTTATCTAAAGTTAGCGTTGATTTTCAGCTTATGATTCTATGTAGTTGAAACAGCTACGAAGATATGGATAATTTTTCTATTCGTCATTAGTTGAAACATCTAGTATATTTGCAAATTCAATTAATTCATTTGTAAAGACAGCTATTCATTATCTATAAATTGTTAAATGTTGGATAGCTAAATTGTGTTGAAGAAAAAAGAACGATTGTTTGTAGTTAAATTTTATATTTGAATAGTACAATCAACAACTTTTGTGGAAGAATTGACTAAACTTTTTCTTCTAATCTTGCGTGGTTAAATGAACGAATTTAATAGTATTTTCAGCTGCGAAGATTAGAGAAATCAGCTATTTCTTTGGTAAAACTATCTAAATTTAAGTCAACTACTTCACTTTAGATAAAAAGTCTAAACCATTTTTTTCGGTGTAAGGTTCCCTGCAGCCATTAGCCCAACTTCGATCCGGTTTTGGTTTGTCACTAAATTTCTATTTTTTTTGTTGAACATTTTACTAATTCTGCTTTGATTGCGGTCAATGAATCCGTAACTTGGCAAGGTGTTATTATTGAATTAACATGTGACGCTGCGAAACATTTTACATAAAAACAAAAAC
Organism: Microchrysa polita; assembly: GCA_949715475.1. Lineage (NCBI taxonomy): Eukaryota > Metazoa > Arthropoda > Insecta > Diptera > Stratiomyidae > Microchrysa > Microchrysa polita. The sequence continues at coordinate 70,267,844 of OX454420.1, forward strand.
TGAATGCAACGGAACTACTTCATAATGCTTTACGAAAACTACCTACTCTCGAAAATACCATACACAGTAGATATCGTTTATAACGACATCGGCTATAACGACGCATCGGCTATAACGACCGAAATTCCAGGTCCCGAAACCTAAGAGGCTCGTGCGGTACAATTTTTGATGCATATAACGACCATCGCTATAACGACCGATCGGTTATAACGACTGAATTTTTGCGACTCGAGAGGCAAAATGATCGGATATAACAACGAACGCTCGTCACATGTAATTTTTAGTAAGTGAAATGATTGCTTTTCCGGCATGCAAAGATCAAGTTCGAATTGAAAATTAAATTCAGTGCGGAAAAAAGGTTCCAAAATTCTTATTTTTGGAAGGCGGAATGACACGACATCGCATCGCAATCGCTACTCAACCTGAAGATTTTTAAAACGTCGTAAGAAATCTAAAATTCATGTTACGAAATGTTGTTTGCAATAAAACAATCAACACAGCAGGGGATTTGAGACTGAACTGCACGCAAAAAGAGTCGTGTCCGTTTTCGTCACATCGTCTTCGGAATCTGCCCTAAACTTTATTTAGCGGATTCACATCAATTCGGTACCAACGATCGTCCAAGATAAAGGAGCAGTTATTTTTCCACACTATTAGCGCCTCAAAATTAGTTTTCTCCAATTTGCTTTGCGACAAGGACATATCGACGACGTCCCGGTGTGCTTCCTGATTTAGTAGCTCTGGCTTTATTCTTTTAAGCCCTTGTAATCAAGAATTTATGAAAAGAAACCATTTTGAAAAAATAAAGGAGTCAACCGAAGAATTTAAGTTAATCTGCTGTGGAAAGTAGACTGAAGTTGCCGAAAATGACTCCAAAAGTTTAAAGATGAAAAAGTGCAAAATTCTTTGGCATGCTTTAAAAAAAAATATTCTGAAACTTGAATTTATTTAATTTTTAGAACATTGCCGGACACAACGCCAAAATTTGACACGATTTGTATGTCAAATGCTCAAAATTGGACGTCTATAGACGTTCTGTCCGGGAAAGGGTTAAGAACCATCTGGTTCCCGTGTGCCTATAGAGACTACAACAAATACAGGTCCTGCTTTAGGTTTTATCGACAAAATAATCAAATCCTAATTGAGAATGCCTCTATAACCGTGCAGGTTAGGCAATAACGATAGGGCTCCTCAACGAGTGAGCAGCGGCATGTACTTGCTGTAGCTCAGTAGCGGGAGAATTGGGCTGGATCTTTGCCGCTCGATATATATTGCCAGCACGGAATGGTTCTCAGCTTAGGTGTTAACATTTAGGTACGCTTTACTAGGTGGTATCACAATGGACTAACTTTTGGTCTAAGTGCGCTTAGGTGCTTTACATCTGGCGGCCCCTATACATAACCTAACCTTGCCGCATGCCTGCATGCCTGAGGTAGACAATACACACAAAGTGGTTAAAATGGGGAAAACTAACGCGAATTGTAGCCAGCGAGCACAGGTGCCATATTTTGGATGTTCCGTAGACCGGGATGCTGCCGGATCTCGACCGTAAAAACACACAAAATTAAAACTGTCCTGAGACGCCCGTTGCCGATCAAAGAAATGTAGGGCGCCTCCCTTTTCGATCAAAATTTTCCCCTGGAATGGGGCGGGGGGGTTAGTTTATGTCGCGAGAATATTCATTTAAGCCCATATTTTTTACACTCAATTGTAGGGCATAAATTACAAATTGGTGACAGGCACATATCACGAAATATAAACATGCATATGCCAGACAAAACTTATCACAAAAACCTTAGATGTGCGTCCTTGCTGCCGACCCAGGGGATGTTTTTCCTCCCTTCATGGCTCAAATACCCATAATTTTTATTTTTTTATTTTTTTTCGTCTGCTAACAGCCAAAATCCTGCGTATCACCGTCGTGACATCAACTCTCCGAAGTTGGTCGCTTGATCAGTTGACCCAGCTGTTCCGAACGATTCCGACACATAGATGATGGATGATAGATGTCTGCTTTTGAATTAGGCGAGATATTTATAAATATTAATCATTTGAAATAATTCAAATTATTAATATTTGCAAAACTGAAGAAAATTCCAAAACAGACATGTAGGTATGGGGCAAAATCGGTTCGTTACAATGGGTCTAAGAAATTTGGAAGGGTTGGGAAAAAAAAACAGCAAACCATAATTTGACAATTTGCTAACTTCTCCATTTATGCCCTCATTGGAATTTATAATGTGCTCCTGTACCCAAGCAGCACAAAATAACCTTGGTTGGATATACAACCCGATTTTTGGTTATATTTTAGTTGAATAATCAACGATATGGGTTATTGTTACTAAAGTGAGCATTTTGTTGGAGTCTAAACTTAAATATTTGCTTCAAAATTAACTAGATGGTTTCATTTGAAAAATTTTTTTCTCCCGAAAACCTTAATGTCTTCCTTGCAACATTAATGTTTATAATTTGACTCAATTGTTACTCTTTGAACAATTTTGTCATAAAAGAACATAATTGTCACAAATACAACATGGTTTAAAGTATAACACAATTATTAGAATTTGAACCGAAAGTATCTTTTTGATATTTGCAAATATATTGGATACCAAGCTTCCCAGCGCTAACTGAAACAAATATCATAAAAGGGATTATGTTAAGAGAATTTTTGACATAAGAAAAAAAGAGAAATAAAATATGGCATGACTGAGAATCAATCTTGCGACCGCCATGTATGGCGCGTCAAGTACTTCAGATTTAGTGAACATGAGAAGTATTTCCCTTCTGGCGCAATGGCAATGGTAACAGATTAGCACGCAAGAGGACCAGGTTCGAATCCAGTTGTAAGCAAATAGATAAAAAGGTAATTGTCTTGGATAAAAAGTTAAAAAATATAATATGTCTGAGACAAAAAGTGTCTAAGATAAAAATAAACTTGTCAATTCTGAAAAAGAAAAAGTGTAAAAATTTTAATTTTTTAGCATACGAAATTGTGGTTATATTCACAACGATTTTACAACAATAATGTCTGAAAGACAACGATATTACAACAATAATGTTACGTTTAGAGCCAGGCAAAAACCTCTTTTTTACGGTTTGGCAAACGTTTTTAAAACGTTTTTACAACCATTTTCCTAACAATATTGTCATATAACCATGGTTGTATTTCGGTTATATAACCGTTTTCCAACTCGTTTGTGCTACTTGGGTATTTCTTATTTCCGAAAAATAATTTAAACAAAATTCAGAAGCAGCTATTCCATTCATTTGTGTGTCACACAAGGACGTATACCCTTGTCGTATACAATTTAAAAAAGTGTTCGTGGTTTACAACGAGTTTTGACTTTACATTACAATGACCGCTTAATTACGACGACAGGACGCTATAAAAAGTATGATCGTATATAAAGACGGTTGTCGTTATAAACGATATGAGCGGATATAACGACGATCGGCTATAACGACGTAAAACAGTCGGTCCCTTCGATGTCGTTATAAACGATATATACTCTATATGGACAGAACTATTTATTTGCTGATGATGCTGTCCTTATGTTTTCGGCGGCAACATGGTCCCAATGTTTTACCATAAAGTAAGTAATTGGAATAGAGATGGAACTCCATATAACATTAAAGTCTACTGAAAAACATTTTACCTATCAGTGTGTGCTGCAAGTAACGTGTACATACAGAAAGATATCTTCGTGTATGTACACGTTACTTACAGCACATACTCAAAGGTAAAATGTTTTTCAGTAGACTTTATTGTTATATGGAGTTCCATCTCTATTCCAATTACTTACTTTATGGTTTTACTACGGGGGGCGGACTCTGGTCTAGTCTCAGTTAGGAAATGGATAGATAGAAACAATCTGTCTCTCAATATTGGGAAAACGAAGTATATGTGCTCCTCCATCTACGCAAATGGTCAACCACAAGATAACCTAAGAATCACATTACATTATTACAATATTAATAGTTGTCTCTGCAATCATTCGATTGAAACAGTTAAATCCTTCAAATAACTTGGAGTCCAACTTGACCAGCATATGAAATGGAATAAACATGTAAGTATCCTTACAAAACGCCTCATCCATCTCACTTACATTTTTGCAAAACTTAGAAATATTTTAGACATGGACGCCATGAAAATGGTTTACTATGCGCAAGCCCAATCAGTGTTTCGATATTGAAATCTGTTACCGTCGCCCAAAATGATATATTGGGATGGGAGCTATTCTTTTCTTGGTAAAAGAAGAGACGAGTCTGTCAGTATCTGCTAGCAACAACTTTCTATCCCCAGACTAAATGATTTATATCAACTGACAATCCTTAGGGGAATATATAAGCTACGTAACTTTTTACCAATAACAACTCATGGCTCCGGCACGAGATCTGAGACAAGTAGACTTTTGCGTGTACCCAGGATCTGAGACAAGTATAGACTTTTGTGTGTACCCAGGAGCTGCCAGCATTTCGCTATTTTACAATGTTACTTACATTTACCTACTTACAATGTACTTACCATTAAAAGAAATATAAATTTTTAAATTTTTATTTAAATTTTTGTTTATCTACGGATATAATACTAATGTTCTTTAAAAAAAAACCAAACGCAACACATCATGTAAAATTGATTGAATGCATACTTAGTGCTAGTACTCGATAAACTGCCACAATCATTCAAATATACAAAAAGTATCTCTCCGAAGATAGACATAAGCAGACTAAATCCTTGACGTTTCAACAGACAACTCATTGTACAGACTTTCGTCCTTGCGTGCTATACGCCGAGATTGACTTAAACATGCAACCGGACTTATCATTTGTCTGTTTCGTTGCCTCTCAGAACAAAACTGGGCGTATGAAAAGTTCAGACAATTTAAAAACACATTTTACTCCTAGAAAATAAATATGACAGCAAAAATATAACATTTGCATTTTATGAAGCACGAAAGTGCCACAAAATTGCCAACGAAGAAATTATAATTTGAAAATTCACATTAAACTTTTACAGAAGCGGCTGCTATGGAATTTATGTTAACGAAAGTTGGTCGTTTGTTTTGCAAGCAGTAATAAGGAATGAGTAAAGAGGTACATATATGGGTTGGATAAATTAGGTGGAAAATTTGCAAAAGTATATCATGGAATGTAATTGTAAATGTATGAATGTATTAAGCTGTAATGTGTAAGCATGTGTACGATGAAGGTTTTGCAGGATTAACTAAATAAAAGACATGAAAGCAGACGGCTCCCAATCGATTAGACAACAGTTCGACTTATTTCGTTCGTTGACTAGATAAAAAAAAATTAAACATTGTTGTCACTTTTCTGAACCAATATTTTTCAGCGCAGACAGAAAGCTCGCGATTTCGTGAACATTCGGTTGACAGCGACTTTTCAGTTGGAACTGCCCAAAAAGCGTTGGTGATCGCGCGCGCGATTGATGAAAGAATACTTACTTTTTGTGACGGGATATTAAAAAGCAGGATATTGAAAAGCGGGATTTGGAATAAGCGGGTTATTGAAATGGCGGGATTTTGGATTGGCGGGATTTTGATTAGACGGGATTCTAATTGAGCGGGATTTGTAATTGGCGGGATTTTGAAATGGCGGGATGTCGGGATTTAAAAAAACGGGAATAATGGGCGGGATATCGTACCCAACCCACAACATTCAGATTAACTGTTCTCACAATATTTACGCTAAAATAGATAAAAATTTCATCCAGAGACTAAGTTATGTTACTAACAGGTAATGTTACATATGTATGCACGCTGAAAGAAATTTTGACTTTGACTCCAGGTTTTTCGTTAAAATAGTGATCTAAATTTTGTACATTTATCTTGAAACCATTTTTTTTTTGTCAAAGATTTTGCTGTTGCTATTTTCTACAATATTTTATAATAATATTTTTATTTTAATGTATACCTATGAGTACCAAATATTTTTTTTTCGATTAAGAAGCAACATTTTAACAGCTACTGAGCAGTTCGAATGGATTCGGTTTATATCCTGAAAATTATCGCCATTTAAAAAAGTGTGGGCTACAATCGTAGCCCGCGCGCCTAACGAAGGGTTCATTAGACCAATCCAAAAATAGATTTACTTGTATCATGGCTACTTAACTGAATTTATTAGCTGTAACTCCGTTACCATTACTTCAAACAGGAAAAAAGCAACTGATGTGAAATGTACCCATAGAGTTTGATTTGAGTACCCATACGTCCATGTCCGATAAAAATTAAAAAAGTCGACTTTTTCAAATCTCCGGGACACCCTCTTAGCTTTCTCCTACCAACGTCTAAGTATTTCGTGCTAAAAACAGTTACGATTCTACACATTCCTACCAAATTTCATTACGATCGATTAAGCCATTCGCGAGTTATTTAGTGAACAAATTTTTAAATCTTGGGGACACCCTGTTATCTTGCCCTACCAACTTCTAAGTATTTCGTGCCAAAGACTGTTACTATTCTACACATTCCTACTAAAATACATGACGATCGGTTAAGCCGTTCACGAGTTATTTAGGGAACAAATTTTTAAATGTCCGGGACACCCTGTTATTTTTGCCCTACCAACTTTTAAATATTTCGTGCCAAAGACTGTTACCATTCTACAAATTCCTACTAAATTTCATAACGATCTGTTAAGCCGTTCACAAGTTATTTAGTGAACAGACGGACGGACAGACGGACGGAAAAATCGATTTCATAAGGGTTTTTGAAAAATCCAAAAAAAACCCTAAAAAGGGAGGAAATATCTAAAGCAATTGGAGAGCTAAGTGTAGACAAAGGACCTGGCCCTGACTTAATACCTCCCTTCTTTGTTAAAGAATGTTTGGATCAATTGCTCGTTCCTCTACATTTTATTTTTAATAAATCCCTCCGATCAGGCGAATTTCTTTCGTATTGGAAGTTTTCCCATGTAACACCAATTCACGAATAGTCGACAATTATCGGGGCATTTCAATTCTATCGGTAATTCATAAGCTATTTGAGAAATTGGTTTGCGATAAGCTGACCGCTGTCACTGAATCTCTCCTTAATGAACAGCAGCATCGTTTTCGCAAAGGCAGATCGACTACAATCAACCTAATAAACATAGTATCAGAGGTCCTGTGTGAAATGGAAATGGGGAATCAAATTGATAGAGTGGATCACCTAATTCTAATTGAGAAATTACAGAAATTTTGGGTAACTCTCTGCTTAGTTGGCTCCGATCATATCTTCTTAATCGAACTCAATTTGTTAAATTCCACTGTTGTCTATCAAAAAATATATATGTATCCTCTGGTATACCACAAGGCAATCATTTGGGTCCTCTACTCTTTAATACCTTCATTTCAGACCTATCACATTTATTATCTGATACCCCCACCTTCTCTATGCTGATGACCTAAAATTGTACCACACAATTCAATCACACTCTGACGCTGCATTTCCTTAACTCAAGCTTAAATCCCTCGAGGAATGAGGGATTTAAGCTTGAGTTAAGGAAATGCAGCGTCAGAGTGTAGTGAATTGTACAATCAAAATTATTTATATTTCAATGTAAACAAGTGCCAAGTAATAAATTTCTCCCGTAAAAGCCTAATTATAACCAACTCATATCATCTTAATAACGTTGCACTTAATAGAGTTGACCATATAAAAAACCTTGGCGTAGTTTTGGACAACAAACTACGTTTCAATTTGCAGTATGATATGGCACTGTCTAATAAGCAACTCCTGTTTCATTAAAAGACTATAGCGAAAGAATTGAAGAATCTTTGGGTTACGAAAACTTGGTATACCATATTTGTCCGATCCCTTCTTGAATATGCTTGTGTTGTTTGGAATCCGGTGTATGAAATACATTGCAACATATTTGAGTCGATTCTCGTAATCTTCATTCATACCAATATAGATTAAGTATTGTAAATTTAATGCCACTCTCTTCAGAGAAGAGAAGAAGAACGCTTCTTAGTGCATGTTTTACTTTCGATGTTATCAACGTTTCAGATAATGCGGATTTTCTATCCAAGAAAATAGTTTTCAACGATCAAATTAGACGTACTAGACATACATACGTATACATCTCTCCTGAAGAAGTATCAACACCTAACCGTTTATGGCTACAATGAACCCATAAACATATGCTGTCGTAATTTGAACTCTGTTAGTGCCCATTATTCCCCAGGGATTTCTAAACTTACATTCAAGCATAATTTGGTTAAGTCCCTCACTATATCCTAGTTTCCCTATTTTTTATTGCCCAAATACACCTTTCTTCCCCTATATTTTTCTTATTAATATAAAATGTAAGACTATTGTTAACTATTATTATTTTTTGTTTTGGTTAAAATAAATATCCATTTTGGCTTCCATGCTCTTGCAGAGTATAGCGCTCCATTGCTAGTCTGTTCGTATTGTGCAGCTGTTTAGCTTACAAATATCAAATATGATTGTACTTTGCTTGGTGTTGTTGCTAGTGCGCACACCTTCGGTGCACATGGTCGTGGGTTCGAGTCTCACCGTGAGACTCCGAACTGTTAACTTGAACTCAACTTTATAGATTTTGTTTTATATATTTCTTATAAATCAGCAGAAATCTCAAAGCATAACATTTGGCTATTCTGACTATTTCACGATTCCTTGACATTTTTCCATAAAATATAATGAACTAAATAATCGTCCTTGTGGCCAGTCGCCAAGTGTGTCCAACCTCTTTTATGTTTATGTGTAAATGTATGGCTTTTATGACAAGAAAATATTATTACTTGTACTTGTTGTGTTAATTGCCAAAATTTAAATGTCCTGACCAACGACCGAAAATCCTTCAACCGATCCACCCACATTCGCCATGTAAACTTCTCTACATATATTTATTCCTACACTCTCGACAAGACTTGAAATTTTGGCGCCCGCTATAAAATCAAATGACATTAACCATTTCGAATTGGAAATTTGAGTGAGACATTTTAGTTTTTGGGATAGGATCATGTATCATATCGGATCCTTTTGCCCAATAACAAAAATACCGTCCAACAACGGCCAAGTATATTTGCATTAGCATACAAGCGCTTGGGATGATCATAAAACAAACAGTAGTCCCGGGTACTCCCCGAATGTACTACTAAAAACAATCAGACTGGAAGTAAGGACTTGAATTCATGCCAAAGAGTTAACATTTATCTCTCTTTTTTTTTGTATGTAGCTTATTTGGTCCATGTTTTCAGAATTTACAGAAATTCTAAACGATTCGGGAAGTGTATTCGTATTTGCCTGTCGGTTCGGTTCATACATACATAAATGGAGGCGAGTTGTATGGACAACATTGTGAATTCTTTAAATTTGCATGAATAAATGTTGCGATTCGGTGTAGATTTGCAAAATATTGAAGTACATATCATGCTCTTCAAAAGGGAAGTGTGTTTGAATGTGATCCTGATGATAGGATTTTTTTGTAAATACTGTACTAGGTCAACTGGAAATGTGATAATATATTACTTTGCTTATTTTTAGTACAAAAATGTATTTTTTTAGAATATAAATATTTTTACAAGAATACAATTCAATACACAGTCGTTAAGAAGTACTCCGCAATGCTAGAAATTTAGGGTTACCATTAGGGTTACCACCTGCTCGAGCCTCGCCCGGCAGTGACAGTGGCCCAGAAAGTTTTGCCGGGCCGCCGAGACTACAAAAAGCTGCCGCGCAATTATGGTGTTAAAAATTGATACAGTTGTTGTAACTTACAGGGGCGTACGTACATTTTTTCAACATCATTAAATTTTATTTTCTAGGATAAAGGATGCAGCAAGTAATTTAAGCCAACACGAATTCAGATTTTTGATGGGTTTAAGTTGTCGGTCTCAAAAATATTCTTGGGAAAATTTTAAGAAAATTCAAGCATGACCTTATCCGCCTTTTGATAGTAAATGGCCCCAGCAAGTGTTTTGACTTTTATTACTCCTGATTACATGCAGCTCGCCTACGAATTTCGCTTTTTAGATTGTGGCTTGTCTATACTCAATGCTAGAGGGGGTCAAAGTTTGGGAAAAGTGTAGCTCCGGAAAAGGATGAACGTGGCCATCATAAAAAAGTCTTCAATACGTTTTCTATTACCGAGATGATTATTCGGAAAACACGAAAATATGACCTTCATGTGGCATATCCTTTAATTATTCTAAAGGTTAAACATTGGGATCAGAAAAAAATTTATAAATGTTCCATGTTAAGCTACGAAATTTTGAAATATACATAGAAAATAGGGGAAAACCTTATGGACTCACTAAGGGAAGAAATTAAGTTTTTATAAACTAGCTGTTGTCGATTAATGACACTCACAAGTAGATTTCTAGACACGGATATCAAAAGCTCTAGGCCACGAAAATTTTAGTCTTTTAGGCTACAGTTTCAGGACGAGAAAATTGTGTGTTGTGTCAAAAGTCAAACAAGCATTCTTACGCCTTCAGACATTGCGACAGTGCAGCAATTCCGTTTATAGAGTAAACATAGTACAGCCGTAAGACGTTTTTTACCGTGATCATCGGCCACGGAGGAGGCAGGAAGGAGGCACCGTTTTTTGACATTTCGCCACCGAAAACAATGCAGTTGCACTTTATTTCACAGGGAAAGCGTGTCAATCAATCAATCTGACAGCGGATGAACATTTATCTTATATTTGGTGAATATAAGGCGAATCTGCACGGCACATTTTTCACGGGAGACATAAATGTAAGTTTTTCGGTCGGTGAACATAGTACTTATCTTAATCAGGAGTAATTGTCAAAATACGTGCAGGTGCCATTTTGCGTAAAAAGTCGAACAAGAACCATTAAGAATGGTACGTTTTTAAAATTTGGATTTAAAATGTTTCAATCAATATTTTTGCGACCGACAATTCAAAATGGCGCGAAATCTTAATTTTTGTTTTAGATTTAAATGAATAACTCTACCCCAAGAAAATAATGATGTTGAAAAAAATGTGGGCTTGCCTCTCCCTCACCAAAATCAATGGTTACGCCCATACTTACAAGGCACAAAGAATGAAGGGAAACGAGGCAGCAAATGAAATGGCTAAACATAACCCCATACAGCGATTTAAATTGGATCCTTCTATATGAGTATTTACGCGGATTGATCTAAAACAGTGCGGGAGTGCGTTCCATATTTCACTCGTAGAGTTGTGAGTAGTGTTAGTGTGAGAGAGTGAGACGGAAAGGGAATGTGAGAAACTATTTTTACTTAAGGTCCATCTAGATTGATCGCCAAATGGTATCACGTGCAACCAAATGGCTGTTGTCATCATTGCATCCAAACTGATCACCATTTGGCTGTGCGTCCAGTTTTGATATTCAATATGTCAACTCAGCCAGCCGCTTTGACAACCGCTTGTCAAATTCAAAGTGACAATTTTGCAACTTTTGTTCGTTCTTTTGTTTGGCTGTCCGTGATGCCAGTTTTTGGACGCCCAATCATTAGGCGATCAATCTAGATGGACCTTTAGATCGTATAAATGGAACGCGCTCCAGATGTGTGACTGGGATAGTCATTAAACTCTCTCACACTTCACGAGTAGAGGTGACCTAAGGTTATCCTTACAAGGAATGGCTCCATTTGTACAGGATGTATGGTCCTTCTAACAAACACACATGGCAGACTTTCCCTAGATTTCATACGAAAATTGGAAGCGTCTTTTGGAAAATTACATTATTCGATCTATTAGCTGATTTTTTAACCTATTTCATTGGTGCTGCCACGGAAACGCCCGAATATGAAGTATGTATTTCTAAGGTCAATCTTTATTGAACAAGCCACCTCGCCTTCTTGCAAGTGCCGGGCGAGAGATCTAGTCGAGGTGGTAACCCTAGTTACCATACGTGTCCCGTTTTTCAATATCTATAAATCATCAATCATTCCAGGAAAGGATCAGTAATCACATTTCATTCAATATAAAACTTCAAAGCATATTTCATCCGGAGCAACTATTTTCCATTTCAACGTAATTAGTTGAATTTCTTTAATTCTTCTGGATGACTTTTCTCATATCATGAAATTCAAAATTTAAATGCGCGTCTATTTTATATCTGCTTATTTCAGCAATGTAGTACTAAACAAAATTTACACTTTCGGTTTAATGTGTTGAAACACCACAAATTCTACATACACGGCTATACTCACTTACTTGCACTGTCATTCATCATCACGTCTATTGCCGACACTGATTGTTTACATCAATCAATTCCGCACGCCAATTATTCCTACATCCGTAAACATTTTCACAACATATTCACTTCTAAAAATACATACAAACTTCCAATAATAACATGAACAGTTTTATCACTCTGTTTATAGAACATGCCGAACAGTGCCGCCGTTATTCAAGCATGTTCCAAAAATCTGCTCCACGTTTAAAGTCTTAAAGTCAATGCAATATTTGTGCTGTCATAAATCAAATTGTTACCTGTTCAGAAAAAAAAAAATGTCTGCCCTTCCTTGTAAATTCTTTCATGTTTGTAGAATCCGTGCAAAATCATAATTTCATCAAATCTATCAAGAAAAATTTATGTTTACACCAATTTCTGAACATATTTTGTCCTTTTGTACACTGCACTCCCGCAATCTAATAACACCATCTTGCATTTATTATTAAAACTTAATATTCCCACATCCGACATTAAAACATTTACTCGTAATAGAGCGCGCAGCTGGCAACACACATTTGCACATTATTCATTCATTGCTTGCAGTGTAGGTATAGCTCATGAAACGCAAGAAAGTTGAAGAAACATTATTTTACTGTTTCTTCAACACAAAGCGAAACAATTAAAATGAAAATTGGCTTCACACAGTAGCGCCATAGGTGCGAAATCTTATATTGTACGGAAAATTCATTTTCATACGTAGCATGTGCTCAACTTATTCTGGCGTGTGAGTAAAATGTTGGGGCGAAAATTACTTTATATTATTTGATGGAGCGCTCAGCTCCTATGCCTCTATGGAACTGCTGTAGGAATCTTTATGTGTTATTACAGTAATTTCACATCCATAAAAATGATTGTGAAATTTGTTTTTCTTACATTTTCCGAATAATTGAGATTGAGTTCTAAATTTACATGAACTGGAGAATGAAATAACATTTGACTTTTCTTTTTGTTATACGAGTAGACGAAGGAAATGAAAATACACGTACATACGTGGGTGAATATGTGTTATTAATTGTTTTCATATTTTGTTCGTTTTATTGCTACATCCCGTGGCTAGGGTGGGAGTTAATAACCGGTTATTTTCAATAACCGGTAGTTTCAATTTAAAAAACTGGTTATATCCGGTACTATTTTTGCCCGGTTATTAACCGGTACTATTTTTAAAATGGAAAAACCGAAAATAACCGGTGATTACTTTTCAAATTGGTGCACATACCAAATTTCAACACAATATTTCAACAGCAGCTAGTGCAATAAAAAAGGTCTATTTGGAAAAACTAAACTTAGAATTTTTCCAGAAAAAAATTACGGCACTGGGTGTACGATTTAATGTAAGCTGACCAGACGTACAGCATTTTGCTGTACCTACAGTACAGCATTTTGACCAGTCGTACAGCATTGGTAAATGTACAGCATTCCCAATACCACACAATGAAACCTAATTCACTACATCAGCGGTCGACAAAGGGCGTCTCGGGAGCCACATGCGGCTCTTTGACTCTTTTAGTGTGATTTAATGACTCAAGGCATTTTCAAACTCTCACACAAATTATTCTAAAAAAAACAATATTTACCGTTATCTGCTTAAAATATGTAGCCCTGAATGACCACGGTAGTATAAAAGTCATAGCTCATGTTCCACTATCTGTTTGGTTTTTCTTGGTAGAAATTCGCAGAATCAAGGAACTAACTCACAAAGGCGCAGTTAAAGTTTCGAATGGGCATCAATAAGTACGATTTCAAAATACACTGCTCGTCATCAGATTAGCACACCCAGGGGCGGCGCATAAGGGCCCGCGTGGCGGGGGGGCCCACGAGATTTGGGGGCCCAGAAGCCACATGAAAGATTTTTCGAACCATAAAAACAACACTCCGACGTAGATACTTTTTGTAGACAAGAAGAGATATACACTTTTCGAAGTCAAAACAAATGCTAAATTTATTGTTCCACTTTCACCAGCTCTCTTTGATAAACAAATTCAATATTGTCCTAAAATCTTTAAAGGTTCATGAGACAATCCGGATCCTCAAATGGCATGACTGCGCTATTTGCTGTAACTGTAGCCGCGGTTGTAATCCGACCCACCCTTTTCCTTGCCAAGTACCATATGGGCGAAAAGATTCTTTAGGTCTCTCTGAAACTAAACTATCTTGGAACATTTTTGGTGATAGTACCTTTTCCAAATTTTCGAACCAAATTCTAATTCACTTCGTGATATACAACTGTCAAGCACAAAAAAAAGTGGTGGTACTAAACTTAGTTCAAACTAGTTAGTACGGCCTGTATATGTCGTTGAAGACTAAAATATTTTTTCTTGCTTGCGATATACACTCTAAAAAAAAATTCATGTAAATTTACCCTGATTATAAATGGCACATGAAAACCATCAATCTACAGGGTAAAATTACAACTAAGTGTATTTTAAAAATTTACATAGCTAATGTTGTAATATACTACATCTAAAGTGGTGTAATTTTGCGCATTTGTGGAAGTATTTATATTTTAAATCTGACTCAGAATCGCGCTGTTTTGTGTAATTATTACAAACAAGAAGTGTAAAATCACACTTTTTGGGGGGATTTTTTACATCATTATGTAGTAATTTTCCACACTTGAAGAAGTATTCTGATTGGAAATACTGTTTTTTATTGTATATTTTTGCACAGAATAAAGCGAAATTACAATATTTTCGGTACTTCATTTAGTTGATCGATTGCACACAATCGAACTCACGCCCCTACCGCCAACACATTATTCAATTCCTCGCGCAATCTGCAATGAATCTCACGGTCCACACAACACAACACGACACAGCGAAAATTATCACAACCATACAGCATGAAGAATGACCACCGGATTATGTTAAAAATCTGCAATTGAAAACACTCATGATTGTCATGACAGATTGCACGAGAAATTGCATGGCACTACGTTCCACACGTCCGATCAAAAAATTGAATTGGATGGTCACATACACCTTCCAGTTTATCTCGCAATCCAAAAATCTCTTCAATCGATAGAGGATTTGTGGCGCCCATAAAATATGTCTGCACCACTAGACAGCGAAACAGCAACTGTGATATGAAAACTATACGGAAAACTTATTCATGTTTTCCAATTATTTTGGTGTAAACTTCAAAAGAACATCATAATTGGTGAAAAATTCGAAAATCATATTCAATTGATGGAAAAGTATATAAACACTCATATTTGTGTAAGTTTACTTTAAAACATGTAATAATGCTCAAAAATATTGCGATACACAAAGAATGTGTAATTTTTGCACTGTTGTCTAATTTTACAATGCTTTTACACATATTTTACACAGAATCTGCTAGAAATTTACAATCTTTTAGACAGAACGAAAATAAAAAAAAGGATTTTGATTGACCGTGTGTGTGCGGCATTAGGGTAGATAAGGCGCAGTCTTCAAATCATAGGTTCGCGGGATCGAATTTCATTGTAGGCGCAGGTAATTCACTATGCTTAAATATCGCCAACACCTATAGAGGTTGCGCTGCGTGAGCGTTTTTATTTTAAAATAAAAAAAAAACGATTGATGAAATTATTAATTTAATAAACGTTACAACCTGGACGCCATTCTCAATATAAGAATGCAAAGAGTGAAAGTAGCTCTTAGCAAATTTATTTTAGGTATGAAAATGTTAATTTTAGCAGAAACACTGTAACGTCAAAATCAAGTTTCAAAACAGTTGGTTAAAGGTCGATCCACAGTTTTTAGACATCAGTCAGAGTCATTTCCCAAACAAATTTACAGAGTCAGTCGATCTGTCTGACAATCTGTCAACTTGTATGGAAAATTACTCTGACTGATGACTCAAAAGTATGGAGGTTTTCGATTGATTTCACTCTTGGTTTTTCTCAGTTTAAGGGGCCCACTCGAGAAGCTGGCGGGAGGGCCCTGAGTGAAGTTGTTCCGCCCCTTCGCATGAATAGTTTCGGCTGATTTCCAACCAAACTAAAAGAGCTAAAATTTCAAAATTATAACTGTAATAATATTAATACACTCAGAAAAATTTCAATGGGAAATCCCATTAAATTAATCATTTTGTCCCATTATTTTTAGTCAATAGGAAAAATCAGATTACTTTAAAAATATAGGAACCATTACTTTAACTTGATAAATATCCGTTTGTTTTAATAGTTGACTCATTTTAAAATAAACACATGGCCTAGTTATTTTCCAATAGGATATATCTTATTGAATTAATAGGATGAATCCTATGTAATAAAAAAAATCGTTTCACTCGTAATCTTATCGAACTTTATTTTTTATAAGTCCCATATTATTATACCTTCCACGCTACGTCATTGTGGATTTTTTAAAGAATCACGATATTTGGCCAGGCCGAGTATTGAACATCCGATTTGCTAGTACTCTTTAAAACTTACCAAGTCACGGGTAGGCAACCGAACGATCTCGGCTACGGAGCATGATGTTGGTATTGTTGCAAAATACGTAAGCTTGCAATTCAACTAAAAGGCCTATCCCATTAATGCAATAGGACGTTATATAAAACAAATGGGATCCATCCTATTATTAGTTAATCATATCAGATCTTGTAAATTCAATGAGTCAAACTGATTGAAATATAATCTGATGTCCCATTGGATTTACGGGACACATTTCATTCCATACAAAATATCTCAATAGGATTCTTCCAGTTATATTAATTATTGCATCTGTTTACTTTTGTGACGAAATCTCGTAAATTGCCGTCCAATTGAAATAATGGTACAAAAACTTTTAAATTTACGGGGCGCATTTTTCTGAGTGTAGTCTATTCAATTCTGAGTTAATTAACACAAAAAGAATTGTGTTTACATTTTTTGTTATTGATTTATAATTGTTTTTCGAAAAAGAACACACAAAATAGCCATTTAAAATTTGTCATCAGGATAGCACATGTAATTTCTTTTTTGTCTACCTTCCACAATTAAAGACGTAGGACCCCTATTTTTTTGTGGTTGTTTTAGTAAGATATTGACTTTAATATGAATAAGGGAAAATCATTATCTGCGGAAGAAGGATCAAAATTTAAGGCTTACAAGGAGTCAAGGTCGTCAAAAAGTGAAATTTCGAGAAAAAATTAATAAAAGTCGATAAGTTGAATCTGAATTCGTGTGTAATAAGTAGCGTTAAGATAAAAATAACAGAGGCGATAAAAATTGAGGGCACGATTTCAGTATCTGTGGCGCCAAATTTTGATGATGCCATTTCATTAATATTGGCCTGAAACGACCGAATCTGCAATCCTTTTTCGCGAAATCGTAACGGTTCTTCAGATATTCAATGTCAAAGTTTGACATTTATATGGGGTAGTTCAGTTTTTAATGGGAATTTGGGGGTATTTTTGCAACATACTGATGTAAATCAATGGCATTGCGCCAAAAATAACATTTTAAATTTCATTTGCCCTACTGTCTAGCAAATTGTACAATTCTTGCTCGCAAATATATTTTGACTTTTCATATTATTAACATCTTTGCCAAATTGGTAAAACTTACTATTCTAGTGGGACTGATTAAAATTAAAACGTCAATTTGATGACATGGAACACTTTCCCCAATGTGTAAAGCGGAAATCCACCCCTTTTCTTATCAAATTACATAACTGGCCTCATAGAAAAGTCAAACTTTGACATTGAATATCTGGAGAACCGTTACGATTTGGCGAAAAAGAATCACAGATTCTATCGTTTCAGACCAATATTAATGAAATGGCATCATCAAAATTTGCGCCACAGATACTGAAATCTCCCCAAATTGAGTATTTGTCAATCCCTATGAGAGAGTAATTTTGTGAGAAGCATCCAGTCCTCATGACTCGGTCGCAAGGATTAGGGTAAATTTTGACATTAAGGTGAGCCTATTGTTCAAATAGTGATACAAAAATGCTCCACATATAAAGAAACTACGTACGCAAAAAAAAAACAATTTGGCTCTTTAAATGAATACTAAATGGTAAATTCTCAAATTAGGCTCTTCTGTGATCAGTCTTGTTTGCTTTTAGCCTGTAATGTGTGACCCCCGTACGATCGATATTTAGCTAGATAATAGCACTTTTATGTTTGACAATCGCTCATTTGCGATAACCCGGGAACCCTTTGACCTATCTTTCTGAAATTTGGCACGCGTGAGGAGCTACTTGGCTCACATTTTCTTATAATCTAAGGGTGCTACGTATCAGCGTTCATAAGTTACAGCCAGCGGCCCAAATCGCAGTGTTGTGTTTTCTAATTGAAAATTGTCCATAACTCGGAAATTCGTGATCGGAGACTTGCAGAGCGTCGTACTGCCAATATTTGGCGGACATTAAAAGGGAAACATTGAGGACTTTAAGGCTTCTTTATGGGTATCCAGTTTAGTACAACAGCACCTTGCCTTCTCAAGGTTCACCACATAACTCCCAGAATATCGGCTACGGCTCAATTCTGTTTACAGAAATGAAGGTAAAATGTTTCAGGAGGGATCCGACGCTGAGTTTCAGAAATTTTGACTAGAAATTAGAGTTTAGAATGTTTTTAACTGTGGAAACTAGTTTCAGCGTTGCCCCATTACAGCACAGGCATCCTCTTCCACAGTTCATGTACAATTATTATCGAAGAGTTGGAAAGGGGCATGGTATCAGTAGGAATAAGCCAGCCTAGGGTTACTTAAACAATTGCAATATACGACATTTTCTCCCTTTATACGGTAGTATGATTAAGGATTTGTTTGAAAACTGAATTCCGCAAGTATGTGTACAGCATTGGACCTTCAGGAGTCTGGTCACCTTAACCTTAACAGCGCACATAAACGGCGAATCCACAAATTAAAATGTATTTAAAGCTGTACCTACATTACCTCCAAGTGGCAGCTCGTCAAAAAACAGGCGTCGGCGTCGTGCGCTACCATTTGACATCTACTCTAGCTACCAAATGAGGCCAGAAAATGATATAACCAAACTACTTTACACAATTTCAAACAAAAAACTAACAAAATTGTCACTTTGAATTCGAGAAGACTGAGAAACTGGATGGCCAAACAAATGGCAGTCAGTGTAAACTCTCAACTTAAACTCTGCACTCTGCCAAATCAGCAAATCAAATTTTTGCGCAAAAAGCCCTGTTTTAAAAAATGATGCTAATGCGAGGTGCCTGGCTTGCTAATAAGTTACGCAGCGTTCACAATGCTACCTTAAATATCAAAAATTATGTATATGGAAAAATATAAAACAGGAGGGCCTTTTCTTTGTTAGTCGGTTTTAACGGGTTATATCAATAACCGGTAATTTTGGTCGGTTAAACCGAGCCGGTATAACCAATGAGGAAAATAACCGGAATAACCGGACAACCGGTATTTTTGTCAAAAAGTCCCATCCCTCCCGTCTAGGTTCGGGTAGCGAACTCTGTATACAAAAATGACACTTTACCCTTTTATGTTTCATGTGTGCCACTAACCTGCACGGGATAGAGTTTACTGGAATGATATGTTGATGGCTAATGCATAGGGAAGTAATACGGAAAATTTTTTTTCAAACCAAATGTGAGAATCCTTCTCATAGTGGTTTTAGAATTTGCAAATAAATAACCGTTTTTTGTGATGAAATCCACCAAATCTAAAAAATAAGCCGAAAAGAGTTAGATAAAGATGCAAAACAACTGTCATATGTCAGCTGTTTTGGCCGAGCAGCTGGTCTTCACCGGGAAGTTACATGTGATCGTTTTTTTTGAATCAGAGTCAACCGCGATGGCGAAAAAACGCAACTATTGTATCTTATATGCATTTTTAATTTCTAAGGATATATGTGGAGCAAATACATTTTATTTTATGCCACTTGATATCATTTTCGTGGGATGAATGGAAAAGAAACTGTATTAAGTTATTATGAATGCCAATTCAAAACACGTGGGTTGTTTTAATTTGTCTAGTAAATGTAATTTTATATTGTATTTGTTTTTGTAATAAGTGTTATTTATCCCCATAAAGTATCCGTTTATGGGTATAAATAACACGTTTAACATCTGAGTGAGATCATAGTCCGTCACCAGCGCCCGCTCTAAGGGGAGGCAAGCCGGGCGGTCGCCCGGGGCGCCAAATTTTAGGGGCGGCTTTTTGGCTAGCACTCTAATAAAATAAGTTGATAAAAGCCAGAAGGAAAAATTTAATATCAATTTCCATTTGGTGGAAGCGAAACCTACAAATGAAATGAAAAGTTGAAAGCTGTGTTTTAAAGATGCAAAGTCGATGCGAGGATTTGAAGAGTACACAATTTATACAAAGTGCTGCATTTTAAATCCTAAAATGCTGAGTAAGAGTTGCGTAAATTGTACGTCTGTGATGCAAGCATACCCGCCCTACTTCCGAAGTGGGTAAATTTGCTCAGTTATGCGGTAATCCAGTTCTAATTTAAAACATAAATTGGATATTCATCTGCTAATGTCGGGTTCCAAATCAACATTTAGTACCTCTACTTTTGACTAGCATTAAGGATTACATTTGAACCTTGTATGCATGATCCCTTGTTTTTACCAAAGGTGAGGGCCACCTAATTTTTAAATAGAGGATGAAATTATAGAACTATCTATAAACTTTTGGCGGCAATTTGACTTCAATTCGCCCGATCTCCTCAGATGGTTCCAAATTCATTGATTCGTATAGCGTTTAAAAGGCAAATTTCTAACAAAGTTGTTTGGATTTCAGCAAGATGAGGGATGGAATCACAGTACACATTACCAAAGCTGCATAGTACTTCCCTTTTTTCGGACATGCCAAATCAGGACTTGGCTTGATTTTCCCGATTTAGCTAGCTCAGCATGGGCGTAGGTTGGATTTCCTCAAGACATAAACATTTTTTTAAAATCATGTTCTAGCCCGGATTTTTTTTAGCGGGACGAGGGTATGTAATTAAACTATATGACAAAAAAAAATATATTTTTATAAAAAAGGTTAAAAATTTGAGAAAGGCAAATCCAGAGTGACTTTTGTCCTTTTAACGATAACTGGCGTCTGCATGGGTTTTACTCCTGAATACATCACCATGACCTTTGTCACTTATTTTGTTCCTTTCAGACGAAATGTTTTTAAATCCATTAACTTCCCGAAGAAAACTTCGTGTGACTTATCATTTATTCTAACGGTAAAATATGTCGAACAGCAAAAACTCTATAAATTATATTTTTAAGCCCAGAAGTCATGGAGTGATGAAACATGCATAATATGGGCTTTTTAGTGGCGAAATATTTTCTTGAATGAGGTTGGTTGGTCAAGATGATCGCAAACATAGGTGTTTAGGATCCTCACAGAGAGAAGATATCACTCAGGGAATAAGTTAAGTTTCGAAAGTCTAGGTCACACAGACGTGGATAGGATATGGATATTATGATGTTTATGACACCTACATGTGGGTGTTCAAGTTTCGGATATCAAATGCTATCTCAATAGATTATTAAAATTTTACAATTTTTGAATGACTAACGCAAATCCCGATATATATTAGATTAAAAATCAAATGACTCGCAAAGCTAAAAGCGGTGTTTTAATTTGAATTTTAATCTAATATATCTCAATAGAATTGTGCGGATTATAAACTTTTAGAATCCCTGTCTCGGTATAACTGAAACCACCAAACTGAAATATTTCTTAAAATTGCGATTGTTGTCAACTGAACACCAACACGTAGATTTGTAGTACGGAAATTATTTTTGAGGTTGTACAGCAGTAAGACAAAAATGTATCCTTGATCATCGGCCATGGGGAGGGAGGGTGAAGCGCCAATCCTTGCCCTGCCTCCCCATTCTCCTGGGCTACGCCTATAATTCTCCAGAAAAATACACCACGGACGTTCAACACCGAAGAAATCGACGTACATATTACCTACTATCAATCTGCCTGGTATAGTACCTAAAAGCGGCAATTTGTACTCTTGCCCGGGGCGGCGTAAGTGCTAGAGCGGGCGCTGTCCGTCACATGAGTCGCGGGTTTGAAAAATACCATAATCTGAATTGGTTCACGATGAGTCTCGAACCCACGACCCTGTGCACCGAATGTGTGCGCACTAAACACAACACAACCAGGCTATTACAGACTACACATAATTAAATTTAAAATTTGTGTCGTTTTACATTCTATAAAGAAATTTTGTCCATGTGGAGAAGATCAAGATTTGACATTTTTTTTTGTGAATCATAAAAGATTTAAGAAAGGGTTCCTTATTGACCACAAAAATCGAAATAAAACTAAGGTCCACTACAACGTCAGTAAAATAAATTAAGAAACATCGCGTTTCACTTATTTTTATATAATTTATTATGAATGCATTTCGGTTGTCAACAATGGGACAACCATCATCAGTAAAGCTTGATGTGTACACATTTTTTAATTTATTTTACTGACGTTGTAGTGGACCTTATTTTTATTTCGATTTTTGTGGTCAATAAGGAAAACATTCTTAAATCAAGACCCCAAAACTTTCGTTTTTATTTAGTGATTAAAAACTAAATAACTTCCTATCATAATAAAAGATGTTCAAAACCCTAGCACTGGGGGAATGTTCTAAATGGTCGTTGCATAAAAGTGTCACATCCACATCATCACTAAATGTCTTTTTTATATGATTGCATTTAAATCTACTATTAACTTGTAAAAAATCCATACTAGTTTAGTTCCTTTGGATATGTGTCTCTAAAGAACCCATCTATCTCTAAAATATATCAAATTTTATTATATTTTAGGAATATATTCGCTTTTTTTAAATTATAGTCCTATAGCTTAACAAACGCCCCTTTGGTCAAAACTCATTCAAAGCTCTGTAAATATCATTGCGAAAATTGTGTCAATTCATTTTATGACAAGAAAATTTATTTTACTACAAGATAGGCAGTTGAATGTGAAATGGCACATTCTAATAAATTTTGAAAAAGTTAAGCATAAGAACTAAAATTTTCCTAAATAAATGTAGTTTTCTCAGCACATAGACATGAAATATTCAAAAGAATTTCACTTGAGTTGAACATTCCAGCGAAAAAGTCAACGACTATTTCAGCATCAAACGACAAGTTCAGTGACAACATTTCCCAGCAAATGCCTACAAATTCCTCCCAAAAGGACCATTTGAGCAGAAGATTTATCTATGCCGTAGCAGAAAAAATTTATCCAGCGTAGCTATAGCTAGGCAGCCCGGAGCAAAATAAAAAGAAAGAAATAGACAAAAATGTAGAAAGCCAAAAATGTTTCTTACATACCGTCACATCAATATATACTACTGGACTCGTTTGGATCCTTGTGTCGTGTTGTCTCTCGTTACCACAGTAGATGTCCTTTGCTTTCACGCAATGATACATCTATTTTGACGATTCCCTAAGCACAGGACATGCTATACAGCCTGCTGGCAGACTGTACGTTGAAGGAGCAGGTGTGATGGTTATGGTTAGGCCACACTATCAGTACGAAAGCATCCCTTGTACGTTTCATTGCCACATCACTTTATGTATAGCACATTCACACAATCATATGTAATACACTTTTGGGCTCTCAAACCTCCTCACTGAATTATTTTCCTATATGATAGAAGAGAACCTCACTCACTATGCAAGCACACCTTCTTCAACGACATGGCCATCACCTCACTATCGTAAATAAAGATATCACCTATCGTGTTGTGTGTAAGCCGATCTGCTTATTTTTAGCTATTGAGGCACCGCGGCGCCGTTATAGGGCCCGGAACACACCTTAAAACTGCGAGCTATACCGGCACCGGAAGGATAGCGAAAACGTATTATATCCACTAAGACCGCTCCTCCTACTCGAATTCGCATTTATCACTTCGATTTCGTTGGAAAACTCGTCCTTTCGTCCCCCTCGCGCACTATACACACACTTTGTACAATCAGCTTTTTCTTAACCTTTTAACCTACGAAAATGCCTGGTCGTTACATTCCCTGCCGGTATACTCTTTCACTGTACAACATTCTTTCAATCACCACGCGAGCTGGGAAAAGTCGAAGGAAAATGTATATGAGTGAATTTTCAATTCTGAATTTCAGCGACTGATCGGAAAAGAGAAAACCGAAACTGCAGCGTATTATTTTCGAGTGCAGTAAGGACTTTTTCCGTCTATTGTAATTTTCTAAATTCGTTTTACATATTATTTCACAATGTGCATGAATGTTCTCAGCAACTAACTTGATAAAAAGGGGGTTGTTCGCGCGCGCGATAAACACATTATCCTCGTCCCGCACAACTAGTTCTTATCGTTTCGGAAAACTGACTGAAACGTACGCCAGGAAAACTTTCGCAATTCGGAAAATTCCGAATGAATTTTCCCACACAGAACGGGCTATACACGTGAGAACATTGTATAGAAATGTTCGGGCCCACCGCACAAGGGGAAAAACGCGATGGCCATTTTCCCTTTGCAAAAAGGTACAACACACAGCAAAAGATTGCGAAAAAGCTTTCATACTATGTAGTTCAACGAACACTCATTTTCCATTTTCGAATTTTCCCATACAAAAAGTCTAGCATGTATGTGGAATGGGGCCCATTGTGTAAGTCCCTAATGGGTAAATTGTGCACATGACCAAGAGAAAAGCGATAGTGTGTACTGTGTACACACAGCGTGCGGAGAGCAAAAGCACAAGTAGTGTCCTTTGAGCGAATTTTCCGGACATGATGATGATGAATACAATATGAAGTTCGGCTGGAAAAGTCTGCCAATATAATGTCGGTTTTCAGTACACATACAATTCGGGAATCTTTTAAGCTTTTTCTGTTTACGCAGACCGAGTTGAGAGAGCTAGCAGTTAAATTCTTGTGCTGTCATGGGCCGATGGGGATGAAAATTCGAAGAGATTGAGGCATGTAAGGAAAATTTTGCGAATGCGCACTTCCGATGTAATCACAGATGATTTTACAATGTTCCGCTCAGCTGTGTAGTTTGAGCCGAATATTATTGCAATTTACATAGTGTCGGGAGTGTTGCCAAACAGATGGAATAGTATGGTTCAGATTTTTAACACTTGAAGTGCGTAGACCCAGCGACGGATAAGATTTTTCCGATAATGATACCTAAAATGAACATTTTTCATGCTACCGAAGAAAATCAAATTTTCAAACGGGGATAAAGGGGCCGATGTGGAGCATATTGCAGCAAAAATATTGCTTAAATTTTCGGTGTCCTAGCTGTCTGCGCACAGAAGTTACAACCGTTCAAAGAAGATAAGACCAGTGTTTCAAGTTTACCACAATTGCGGCAGATCTACCACTTTTTTTCACGAAATTGGTAAATCTACCATCAAAAAATTTCAAAATACATATACATATACAATTTCAAATTTCCAAAATTGGGCGCATTTCCAAATTTTTACAAGGTATTAACAAACAGTTATTTACACCATTCTGAACTATTTTTCAGAGAAACTGGAAGTACATACTTCGTACTATATTTTCCTGTAAAAAAATATTTTTTTTTTACAAACAGAAACAAACAATAGGAGCTGCCATACTACTACTGGCGAATTGAGGTCGATTATGAAACGGATGGATATTCCAGGGATGGGGAAGTGTATCAAGATCTAGATCATGAGTGTGTGGGAAAAGTAAAAGGCATGCAGACTTTTGATTATTATTATTTATAAAAACCGATTATTTTTTTTCTCATTTATTTTTTCCTCAGTAAATTGTTTGGGGGTTTCGTCAATTTACAATTTATGCTTCTCTAAGTGAAATGTTTAGAAACAAATATAAAAATTCTTATTAAGTGAAAACTAGGTTTGTTCGTTATACTACAAGTGTTTTTTATTGTTCGGCATACGACGACCGTTTCGGAAGCAATGTATGTACTTCCTTCTTCAGTGCTAACGTAATTGGGTAATCTTACAAATGTCCTAATTGTACATATATACTACGCAATTTTAAAGACCTAGTGAACTACCTGCTGCTTTTACGAGGGTTGATGCACAATACCCTTCGTCGTGATTAAGTCGAAACAGATTTCGTGTTTTTCGTCCAGCATGTGTCGCGCCACCATTGACTTTACGAGTTTGTGTCGACGACATCTTTTTTTCCTTTTTAATATTCGCGGTAATGCTCGTCAAATCTCGTTGTGACCAATCTTTTAGTTTATCCGATTTATATCACGCGACATTCGGGGCAGCTGATTTTGTATATTCCGCTCTTCTCCTTGAGCCTGCCCTTTGGTGATCGTAGCTTGGTTCGTAGCTGGTGGTTTCGGCTCGTGCTTATTATTTCAATGTTGTGTTTTGCTAGTGTTTTGGTGATGCTGCTGGACAGTGGCGTATTTAGAAAATTCTCAAAGGGGGGGGGGGGGCACAGAGTACGGCGCTAATTTGTTACATAAAGTTTTGGTGTGGGGATACCAGAGAGCAGCTACATAGGAAAAACATTGGCAAGACTGAGGGATCGTTGATCCTTGATTTAAGGCGAAACTCAAGGATACCTTAAGTTTTCAATAGACTTGAAATATAATATTTCAAGGTAAATGGGTAGCTACCTTGACTTCAAGTGAGGTTGACTATAGAAAATTTCAAGGTCTCCTTGAGTTTCTCCTTAAATCAAGGATGCATTGACTCGTGGATATAAGTGATTTCTATGAAAAAGTATGGAAAATGACATTTATTTTAATTTCGGCATCCCTGACGCAATGTCTCCTTGAGTTAATGTATGTTTATAAATACGGGCCTGAGAGTCCTTTGCATTTCAGGTTTATTACACCAAAAGTTTAGTTTTCCTGACAGATCTTAGAATAACACTCATTAATTGCTTTTGGCTTTTCCTGAACCAAAATACGGAGGGCCTTAAAAAAGTTTGCGTAGTGTAGTTCGAAGGAGCCTGAAGCCGAAAAGGAATTTTACGAATTTGTATTTAATTGGCTATGGAATTAATGCAATGACCAAAAAGACTGTTTCCATATGACAAAACGGATTCCATACGGAACACTTTTCTTTGGAAGAGAAATTTCATCATCGTTTGAAATTCTGCCAAATTTCGGCCAAATACCGCCAAAAAGTGTTTCTGCTTACTTTTGAAAGAAACACAGATGAAAAGCTGATACAACAAATTTTGGCTGACATTGTGGTCTTGAATTCCATGGCAAGTTTAAGCGAATTTGAATGCAAAATTAGGATTTACTGAAAAAGATTCCTTTGTATGTTTTGTCAAAAATCTAGATTCCGTAAAATCGTAACAAGTGCCGAATAATTGGAAGGTATGATTTGTAAGAGACTCAAACTTTATTTTGTTATATAATTTTTTTCTTTTTTTTTTAATGAACATGGCGTACTGGACATTTGTATGCATAAAATACGGTACTCACCTGATGTATACCGCCTGATACCATCTGTAATAAGAAAAAGACAACCAATGAGCCTGCAGTTACACGCATTGAAGATATTCAGTTATTTGAAACGAAAACGAATAATAATTCAAATCTTTATGTTGGCCCGGCCAACAAACAGGAAGAAGAGGAGAGCGAAGGAGAACCACTTGTCGGCGTCGTCGTCTCAGCATCGGTCATCGCAGCATAGGTCATCGGCTTCTCGTTGTATCGGTTGATTCTGGCTCAGGTATTCAAACGGCAATGCGAGGTAGACGCAAGATGGATGTATCGGTTGATTCGGCTGCTTCTCCTTGGTTCAATCCCACTTCACTACCATCCTCAATTCTTCTATATCCAGAAGTAAAGCCTTTCTACCTAAGGCACACAACTTCTGGCGAAAACATTCTAATTCGGTATTCTATGGTAGACTGCGGAGGGGGAAACCACAACCTCCTAGCTATTACAGAGGGGGATCAACTCCGGAGCGGAGCACCGCGCCTCTACTCAAATTTCAGAGAGGGGAACACCACAACCTCTCAATCACACAACACGAAGAGGGGAGACACCACAACCTCTCAAACTATCATAACTTTCCGGAAAGGGGGAAACCACACACAGCAAACATAGTCCGCCATAAATCAGATCTTACACAATTAGTATAACAACAATACAAGCAACTACAAGCTCAGTGTACTCACCTACGCACAACGTTTTTTCCTACCGATTCCTTGTTGTCACCGCAAAAGACGGAAAGAAGACGATGGGACACCTTAGCAGCATCCAACAACCATCGAATGTGTCGTGATATCTTGAAATGGATTTTCTCGCGGCACACTTCACAAACACCCCGGAAAAACACTTGATGCGAAACACGATCGTGTGAAATAAACTTAATTCTGCGCGTCGATTATTATTCGCGTAATTTGACCACAGAAATATAGCAAAACCACACCAGGAACATAAAAGCGCTTCACGTTCCGCTAGGAAAAATGACCGATTCTATTTTATTTTTCAATTGTCATTTAATTTCATGGCCTACTATGAAAATACAATCATACAAAAACACCAAGCCTCCTTCAGATTGTTTATTTCCATTTGTACTACACTAGCTTCAAATCTATAGTATCTGCAATACCTTTTAAAACGAGTCCTAGATGGTAAGCTGAAGCAACATACTTTAACAAATCAATTTATTGCAAAATAGAAATGAGTAGGAATGGCTACGATGATGTTTACTTCGTGAAAATTGAAGCATTGAAGAAAGTACCCCAGGCGGGCACCACAGATACCGAACCGTAGGAATTCCAAAATGTATGCTAAAAATGCTTTCCCACCAAAACACTTCAATTTTTAGCATTTTAACAGAAAGAGAAGCATCTGGTTTAAAGACCTTTACAGCAACCCAACACGAATTTACGATCAAATTAAAATACACAAGCCCGATCGAAAAATCAAACCGATTGTTTCAAATATTTATCAATTCAGCGGCTTCCAAGACATAGATACCGCAACAACATCTCCTCAACTTATATCAACATAAGATGGGGTCACTTCACACATGACACATGACGAGACTTTCAATAGCAGTCCGTCCTTGTTTCCGAACAGATTCATGTCGAGATTGGGCAACGTTTCATGACCACCTCGTTGCCTCGACATAATCATAGCTTGTACTTATTTTCTTAGAGTTCTTGGTCTTGAAACCACGCGTCTATGAAAATAAACTCAACCCGTTCGAAAAACGGAAAGGGTTCATCAACGAGGAGATCTGGCGAATTAAGAAGAAGATTTTTTTTGAAAAATCGGGATTATGAACGGGCGGGATTTCGTTTTTCGGGATTCTGTAGGCATCCCAAATCTACCACGGTCCTAAAAAATAAGTCAAAGTACTGGACGTGGTCCAAGAACAAAAATATCGGAAGGGACAACCCAAGGATAAACGGGGCCAATTTGAGGATTTTTTTATAATGTAGAGCATGTTGTGGCGCAGACTTTTCTGAAATGTTCACAGTCCACAGTCAAAAGTTACGGCCATTCAAAGAAGCGACCCTGGAACAAAAAAAAAATCGCGAAAAAGGGTCAAGCGCAAATCTGGTCTTTTTTTCGTGACACCCATGAACACATTTTATTTTTCAAAACACTAATAGCGTTTAAACAAAAATTTGACCACGGTTCACGGTTGTCTATAAATAGAGAGCACTTTCCAGGAAAACAAGCGAATTCAAAAGGAAGATTTTTTCCTGTTTTTGTTTCGTGAATCTCATAAATGGCCAACTCCTATTTATGTGCATACGATGAAATAAGCAAACATAAGGACGCGAGAGAAAACGTTTTTCGGCGCACAACTTTAATTCGCTTCGCTCTGAAACACCACACTAATGGTTTTCCGTTAGCTTTTTGGTTGAAGATATTTTGAGGGAAATCAGGATGCTTTTAACAAATTATTCAGGTCATGAAATACGTCAAGATTTATGAGTAATTTTCGTAAAATAGTCAACAATGATTGTTAAGTAAGCTTATGATACAATTGTGATGCGAAATTAAAAGGCATTTTCAAATTAGTCGAAGTGAAGTTGAAGGACATCAATAGATAGATAGATAGATAGATAGATAGATAGATAAGTTGTTTTATTCAAAAATTCAGATTTGTACATTTAGTTCACTCAATTCAAAACAAAGTTGCGGCGTGGCTTTTGCCGTCTGCCTAATTAGTTTGATGTATTTAGATATATTATATTGAGTATATTATTATTTAGTAATATATATGTATATTATTCGCGTTATTTTAATGTTATATGTTTAATTTTTTTATTTTTATTTTAATCCAGTATTATTTCTATTTTGTTTATTGATGGATGACTAGTTCTATATGTTAGCATGTGAAAGGAACCGGATGATGAAGTTCACCCAACTCCATATTCTGGGTGTTCATCTACCCGAAATTCCCTCCTTATGCGGTTTTTATTGTAATGGTTTTTATATGCTTTCGTTCATTATCCTGTATCTGTAACTTAGCGCTATTTCACAGAAGTCGTATAAACTCTCCCAATTCGGTTGTCCATTTAGAGTTGCATATATTTCGGTATCACTCAGTACATCTTTTCCAAAGAACCAACGTCTGGTCTCCTTTAGTATAGGGCATATTCCAAGAAAGTGCCGTGTATCTTCTCTCGCTCTCATGTTGCATAAGCTGCATAGCTGTGGCAGATCATCGCGATGCGGTTGATAGTTGAGTGGCAGCAATTCTCCCCTGGCTCGGAAAATGATAGAGATTTTCTTTGACGTAAATTCATTAAGGAGATACGTGTTTTCGTTGAGATTGTGATTTAGGCGGGAATATATATCGCGATGCTGTGACGATAGCGCCCTTTCAGCTGTTACTATTCTTGCCTTTTTATTAGCCTCTTCCATTAGAGTAAAAAGATCCTTGGCCGTCTCCGTTGAGCCATTCCAATTAAACTGCATACCCGTGGTTTCTGCTAGCGCCTGCAAGTCAGCATAAAATACAATTTTCGAAGATACCTGATATGCCAGTAATATCTTAGGTAGGCGTTCGTTATTCATCGCTGCTATATTTTGAAGATACCTCATATGCAATTTTAAGGTTTCGAAGAAAAGCTTAGGCAGACCAGTTTCTTGTAGCAGCATATAATTTGGGGTGTTCATTGGTAAGTGGAATACTCTTTTTAAGAAATATCTTTGCAGTTTTTCAACTTCGTCATATTCTACTCCTCCCCACACTTGGGCACCATAAAGTAACACTGACTTCGACACAGCTTGAAATATGCTGTGCTTTGCGCTATGTGATAAAACTGGGTTGCTGAAGCAATTCTTCCAGATGCTATTCATTGACCATTTTGCTTCCTTGAGTCTTTGCTTCAGATGTGGCTCCATTGACAGGTTACTTGCGATTAAGATGCCGAGATACTTGTATTCTTTCACTACTCCAATTTCCTGTCCACCATACGTCCACCTCTCGTCCTGTGCTAACACAAATCGCTTCTTAAAAATCATAATTTTCGACTTCTGCAGGTTTATCGTAAGACTCCATTGTATGCAGTAAGCTTGTATATGGTCGATCATGTGCTGTAGTTCTTTCGGTGATTGGGCAAGGAACACCATATCATCTGCATACATTAGCCCTTTCAATCGAATGCCGAATGCCTCCGCACCACCGGGGATATCATCCAAAATGTCATTCACGAAGATTGCAAACGCATCCGGGCTCAGCATACAGCCTTGGCGAACACCGACATTTGTATCGAATGACGAAGACAGCTCTTTTCCAGTCCAGATCCTTGCAGATGTATTTTTATATAGTTGTTCGAAGACATTTCCAAACTTGAGGCTCATCCCGTTGTTGTACAGTTTGTAGAATAAAGCATGCCGGTCAACTGTGTCGAATGCAGCCTTGAAGTCCACGAAAAAGACGTACAGTTTTTTACTCTCATTTAAATAATGCCGTGCAAAGCTTTGCAATACGAAGATGTTATCATTCGTAGAATATCCCGTCCGGAATCCAGCCTGGTTTTCTTTAATGATGTCATCTGCTTTCAACCACTCGGCAAATCTTCTCTGTAGCAAGGTTGTAAATATTTTGCTCGATGCGTTTAGGAAAGAAATAGCCCGATAACATGCCGGATCGTTTACTTCTCCTTTCTTAAATATGGGGAAAATGATTGAGTCGCAGAATTCACTAGGGATATCCCCCGTATCCATAATTCGATTGAACTCTTTGGTCAGTGTGGTCTTAAGAATTTCAGGGCCGTACTTATAAAATTCAACGGGTATCCTATCACTTCCTGGAGCTTTTCCATCTTTGCATTTCGCAAGGGCCGCTTCTACTTCTCCAATGGTTACAGTTGCATCCAATATTTGATTGGCCCAATTTGGTCTTGCAAATTGTATCACATTAGTCCTGTCTGCGATTTGTAACATTTCAGTGAAGTGAGACTTCATCCTTTCCACATCAATTCCATGTCCAATTGTGTAGGCATCTACTCCATTTAGACGCCTAGCGGCTTTCCAAAAGTCCTTCCTATTTACGCAGTTACTTAGTATCACTGCTTGCTCCTGATAGAAATCCCTTTTCCTTTGTGCGCATATTTCCTTAAATCTTTTATTGGCTTGGTGATACATGTTTCTCGTGGCTGCGTTGTTATGCTTTCTAAAAAGCTGAAGGCATGCGAATGAGCGCTTTCTACCTTTTTCGCACTGCTGATCGAACCAAGGCTTTTTGTAGGTTTTGTCACGGCGAATAGGAGCCATAGTAGGGTTAATTGTTTTTATTATTTCTGCCAGGCCCGCTAAATTTAAACTTTCCTTTTGTCTGATGCACTGCGCTAGACGTTCTTCATATTCCGCTGCCATATCGTTTCGCCACATGATCTTTGGCAAAAGGTTCATTTTTTCCACATTCTGTCCGATACAATCTAACCCAATCGTTGTTATAATTGGGAGATGATCGGAGAAGTGTTTTTCGTCAACCGTGAAATCCGTAATGAGAGGCAGCCAGTCCCCTCCGGCCAGGCATAAGTCAATCACTGAATGTCCTTGTTGACCAACGAATGTACATTCCCCATAACAATCGCTCGTTGTGCACCCATTAACCCTTTCGCTCCCAATGATGCCATATGGCATCATGAAATTTAATGATTTTTCATAAAAAATGTAAGAAATAAATTTTAACTTTTAGTGTGATATTAGACTCTCCCAATAGTGTAATACCTAGTTGATTTTTTTCCAGCGTGAAATTTTTGGGTTTGGGATGTTATTTTTAATGAAATTTTAGAGAAGGTTTGCCGATTGTCGTAATGCCGAAAAACTGATTTATCTATTTCCCCATATTTCCTAATAATAATCATTTTATGCAAATCATTTCAATGGTTTTATTTTGTAAAGAGGTTGCTGTAAGAGAAAATCAAAAGATTTTTCGATTTTTTTTTAGGAAACCCCAGTAAAGTGGGTTTGCATGAGCATGATGCCATATGGCATCATTGGGCGTGAAAGGCAAATCAGCGAGTCCTCTATTCATATAAATGCTAGTTGCTTGCTGTATGGAAGGCACCCTTAGTTTTTATCCGAATGAGCTAATTTTTGGTGGGTGGGGTATTTATGAGCTCCAATCGCAATAAACCAAAATTTAGCACACTGCTCTAATTTTGGGGGGAGTTATGGACATGTCCTTTCGCCAAATTCAAATGGGGGGATAATGGGGGTCTTTGGTCGGAGCGACTCAATGTTTCTCCCAAAATAATACTAAACTTATTGTGAATACTTGTACGAAATTTTACGGCTGAACTAACATTCTTTCATGGGTTATGGGGCTTTTAAAAAAGGTATAAAATGAAAAAGTTCTAATTTATTTTTAAGCTAGCGCCGAATGATTGAATACATCTCTAATGTGTTATATATCATTGCATAGATAATTTTATGTAGTTTTTTTCGTTCTCAAACTATTTTTCTATATCTTTTGTCGTTTTTGAAATACTCGCAAAAAAACGAAAAATGACCCCAATTTCCCCCTTTCCCCCTTTTTTAAGGGTGTGCACCCCCAATCGGTTCGGACTTTTTTTCCCATAATCTGGGGGTCGTCACCAACCATTCTGCAAAAAAAAAATCCCATGAAGGAGTTTCGCCGACAAAATATCTAATTTTTCACACGGAACTTGCTAAGTGCCCTTTCAGTCCCAATGATGCCATATGGCATCATGCTCTAATTTGTTAAATATAGCGCTTAAAATTTTTTTTTGAAGAAAATATCATAAAAGATGCCTACTGAACGACATAATGTTGTTAGAAAAATTCTCCGCTTAAAATCCATAATTTGGGCATGAAAGGGTTAAATATCCTCAGTCCAAAAGAGTCCATCAACTCTAATGCCTTTCTCCCACATGTATTTATTATACAGTCCTTGGTGTTCCTGCTAATTTTCTCCATTCTATTGGCTACTGGCTGTTTGTCACCAATTCTCGCATTTAAATCGCCCATTATCAGTAAGTCGTTGCTTTCCAGTTTAATTAACATCAATACTATTCTAAAGAATGTCTCGAATTTCAAACGAAAAATTTTAAAATAAAAATTGACTTCAAAAACAAATGATATCCTACAAAGAAACAACAATTCCGCCAAAGAAATATACATAAGCTGTATTAATAGATATTTCGCATTGTGGGTTGATACAATGGAAAAGCCTAAATGTATAGGGCTATCTTTCGATGCCGTTTGGTGGGAACTGCAATTGTAGTTGGAATCTATTTAGTATGTCTGTATCGTAGAAATTTTAAAATAACCTCGTCATAATTTATTACTTTAGGCATCTGCTACATGTATTTGTTGATTTGGAAGCTTCCACCAAAAAAATAGTGTACTCTCAGGCATATACTGTATCCACCCAATATGGTAAAGTGCGAATCAACTAAGTGACCCACAGAGATTGAAGTGATATCAATTCTTTTTTGCAGCTGATGAATTTTTCTTTGGTGGAAACCTGATGATGCTACGCAATTGTAGCGAAACGTTGTCCAAAGAGGGGAAAAAACCAAATAAAAAGCTACAAATGAACAAACAATTAACCGATATTCTAACTTATTGCTTTTTTTTTGTGAAATTTCACTAATTTCGGAAATTTCTTTAGAAACTTTTACATGTATCCATATTGAAAAGTTTACGCAACATACTGCAAACTTTATCATAAACTTTTTCCTCAACCACTTTATAGGATCTACCTGAAATGTAGGTCACTATACAAACTGAAGAAGGCTTTCTCTATTGTTTCCACAACAATCCTGTCCCACGTTCGCGGCCCATATCATATTGAAATTCTACTTTTATATGAATGAATCCTGAGTCCATTTCGTTTGGTATTTATTATTTCCCAGTCGCATTAACGAACGACAAACGAATTTAAGCCGAAACTTTTATTGAGCGAAAGGACACGAGCGAATTAGTCCTTCGCTTCAGGAAAATTGTTATGTTGAATTATTCGAGACAGAAGCAGTTTCTAGTATGTAATTGATGGCTAACTTAGGGTGGGGTGCCTATTTTGCACCGTAGCTAGAAAAGCAACAATTTGCCAAAGAAGTGGGAATTTTATTTTAGGCATGTTATGGCATATGCATATATTACTCGTACATGACACGATACGATAAACATAAAAAGCAGAATCTGCCAATTAGCTAGACGAATCCATAGAGGGGGAAAATGACAAAGTGTAGGGTACTTAGCTGAAATAAAACAGAACAACAACAACAAAAACAAAATCGTATTTCATTTAGGGAGGTACAAAAGTGTGTGGATCACGCACACGACGGACTCCTAAATTAACATTGTTTACAACCCAAGTCCGGCATATTTTTAGAACCAGACTCGAGGATTCATTATTATACTCGTTGCGTGGTTGGTGTGCGTATTTTTTGCCCGTGAGAGACGGAAACGGATATCTGACGTGACAATCGGCGGTTATCCTTGAAATAATCATTTAACTGACTGGATGGGTTGTGCGCGATAGCGATGGATTCCATATACCCTTCGCGAGTCAAATCGACGTATATTCAAATTTCTAATTAAACACAACTTTGCCGAATGGTGAACTACTGGGAAATGAAACGCAAACGAACCCGAAACGTATATAAATACTAAAGTGACTTAGCACTGAAATCAAATTATCCTTTTATTGCCTGCAAATTCACATTCGTATAACAATTACAAAAAGATCCGTATCATGACCTATTTTTCCGACTTATCCGCTTAGCACATACATAGATACAAATATCCTTTTCGGCTCTAGCCATTTATATGATATGATCCAGCCGCAACTGTATACATAATTCTTCGTTCTTCAATTAAACCGATTACAATTTCTTCGTTACAAATACGTATCTAATCTAATCCAAAGCAAAACACTTCTCACACACATATGGATGGACTCGTATAGAACATTCATTGATCGGAAAATCCCATTAATTACAACTTAATTAAAGTCCTTTGTTTGGAAAGGAGCTAGTCACGTACCAGGCTGCTTGTTATCAAAGGGCACATACGAAACAGAGTGATATATTCATGCGGCACAGAATTCTTCTGGTTCAATTCGTGTACAGTTCAGATATCACGCAGTCGACAATAGATATGCTCGGTGGCTCAGTAATCTTTGCTTAAAGGATACCGTCTATTCGCCTCCGTCTTTATCTGGCGCGCTAGACCGTACATATGGGCAAAAGTGCTTAGCACGTTGTTGTACCATGGTTGGAGAAAAATGATTCAAGAAGACGAACTATAATTGAACTTTCGCCTTTTTTCCGGTACATTTCATTAAGTTGAGTTCGAGTGTCGAACGAGTACCTGGCAGAAAACACCAGAAATCGATTTTATTTGCAAAGAAAAAAATAAGGGTGACCCCTACAGCACTTAACAGTCACTCCTTCCTAGAAATCAGCAAAGGCAATCGTTGATTATGTATATGTATAGTCTGAGGCAGTGGCGCAACCAGGAATTGGTCCTGGAGGAGGCTAAGCCCTTCCACATTACTGGACATTTGAGGCTGCTGTTTCAAGTTGGATGGTGGTGCATTTACGTTTATTTTCTATGTGAATATTTTTAAGTTTAGCGTCGTGGTAACATGAGTGTTATGTCATTCTCACAATCATCACTTTCTTTCTTTTGTTCTCATGAAAACCCAATTTTGAATCACTTTTTCGGGTATGACAATTGGTGAGAAGCTGATCTTGAACTGAAACATATGGACTTTGTATTTGATCAAATGGGACTTTTATAGACCACAATAAGTAATTACAGACTTCTAGTTTCAACTAAGTAAATGCTAATACAAAAGGCTGCGACTGAAAATAGGAAGTACGCCACCCGTTATGCGCTACAGCCGATTCCGTAATCATCACTTCATATAATACCGTTAGGGCAGATTGATTTCTATACTTTTGGCTTCCATTTTGGTCGGCTGTTTTGATCTTCTTCCAAGTTACTGGCACAGAAAGAGTGACACTGCCGTGAATTACTATTATTATATGGATTTGCCAAAAGAATGTTTGTTCAGGAGACAAAATGTAGGGAGGTTTATCTCATCATTCTACGAGTATAAGATGAACGCGCTCAGCAGGGGTTTGAAAAAAAGCATGGAACCCATGAATGTCGGATACTGGTTGTGCAAAATACAAGATTATGCACACTAAAAAACCGGGCTGAAGTTGGACTAGTATCTATCTAATAGCTCCGGGTAGTCTTATCTTTTCAGGTGAAATAGACTGTATGGGACTAGTAACGGAACCCTATCTTGCAAACAACCAATTGATCTGGGACGTGGAAATCAGGGACAGGGACGCGCGGTTTGATAAGTTACGAATACGATATAAAATCGAAGGATACTCCGCTAGTATCCAGCTAATTTTTTTCCACTAGAGAATATTTGTACAATTTGACTTAACAGAATTTTAGGAAATGTTGAACAGAAATGTCTCCTTATCACGTACACCAGTTTATCTATTTACATGTAAAATGGATTAAGACACGGATCAAGCATGACAATATTGCTGTAAGGTTTGTTTTATAAATGCGAAATTTTGGGAAATTTTTTAGTGGGAAAGGACTAATTTTGAATCTCTTTTTCGTTCAAAAAACGCTTATAAATTTTTCGAGAAATTTTAGTGGTAACTTTCGTGTAAAATTTTGAAAATAACTTTTTGCACAAATTTTTCTTTTAATGATGCTTGTTGAAAAGGAATTGTACAAACATTTGCCGGTACACCCTTTTTTTTTGTTTTCTAATTCTCCTTTCCCAATTGTTTGGTCTGGTTTTAGCCCCCTTAGCCCCTCCCGTGGTTGCGCCACTGGTCTGAGTCTAGGAG
Source organism: Microchrysa polita (assembly GCA_949715475.1). Lineage (NCBI taxonomy): Eukaryota > Metazoa > Arthropoda > Insecta > Diptera > Stratiomyidae > Microchrysa > Microchrysa polita. Next base: position 70,306,237 of record OX454420.1, read on the forward strand.
ACATGCAAAGATATATCAGAGCTTTTCTATAGCATGTAGATTGCAAATTCATAAGACATGTATGTTTTTACTCCTATAATACAATAACTGTAATAGCCTTGACACACCGCGCTTAAATGACGAAAATGCGTAATGGCAAAACATGTCCATTCTTATACTTTGACACACAATGCCCATGAGTAAATGACAAATTTTAATGACGTAAGAATTTATGGGTTATCTTGATTTCCAATCCCCGATAGGACAATGCCCCGTTATAACCCCAACCACTCTTCGAATATGTATCTGGTCTAATGACAATGGTGAAGCGGATAAAATCTAGTTTTGTCCAAATCATCTTCGTCGTAGTACAAGTGCTACCATTGAGCCATCTTGCGTTGGTCCTGGGCTCAGAATCCGGTATAATTACCAATTTGCAGGTGAACATTGGTGGTTTAATGCTTCCGCGGTCGACTTCAACTCTACCAGCTATTGCAGCACTAGGTAGTGACGTCCCTTTCAGTTATGACGTAACTACCGAACCAAGTTAGCGCTTCCATATTCGCAGAGACCTCCGCTTGGAGGACACTACCGAGATCAGGGAGACGAAGAGTCACACAAATGTCCAGTTGCTCCGAGTATATTCCAATACCAACTCCTGATGCGTTGGTCTACTTGTCACGGCCATATTATTATCCTATTGACCCCTCGACGGAATCAAGCTATTGTGGTTTTTACCAAATGAATATTTGGGGGCAGTGTAGTCAGTCCCCAAGGGTAGCGTAAAATTACCCAGTATCGTTGAGTGCCCATAGTCTAGTGTTCGCCATAGGCCAGTTCCCCAAAGCGTAGGGCCATGTTTGCAGCCAGTCGTTGTCGGAAAAGGTCCGATGGGAGCAGAGCAGACCTAGCACCATATCTAATCCGTTAACAGAGTAACAGAAGAGCATCTGTGATCGCCCTGGGTTTGATATAGTTGAATGCGCGTTTAATATCTAAGAATGCGACCATCGTGTATTCCTTATAATGAAGTAATTTTTCAATATAACTTACGAGCGAGTGTAAAGCTGTATCGACTGACCTCCCTTAACAATACGCAAGTTGTGATATGGATAAATAGGTTAGGTGAGACAAACGTTCGTAGATGAGTGTCGATAAGTCGCTCCAACAATTTCAGCATAGTCGACGAGAGGTTGATGGGCCGAAGGTCTTTAGGACTTGCATGTGAACTTCTGCGCGTTTTCGGAATAAACGTAACTCTCACATTTCTCCAGATACGAGGAATATAAACCAAATTTAGGCATGCTGTTAGTATGCCCTTTATCCATGGGTAAGTAATGTATACACAGTGTTGTCCGCAGGGATAATGCCAAAGGGCTCAAAGCTACATATCGCCCACATAATCTTCTCACGGTCGAGTTTAGATGCCGTTTCATATGACATTGTTGTCAGATAAGTCAAAAGCTAAGCATATCGAACAGACATTCGATGGTTTCGATACTTGAGGACGTCCATGAGCTGTCCTCTTTTTGGAGAAAGCTTGGTACGGATAGGTTCCACGCCAAGACTTTCCTAAATATAGATGTCTATGAAGACCCTTCTATGTTTTTACAAAAACTTCTCCAAGCGTTGCGCTTTGCTCCTCATAACTCTTTCTTAAAATAATTTCGGTTTGATGCATAGTGTCGTTGTGGGAGTGGAAGCGGTCACGGCAAGCGGGACAACTCGGGGAGTAGGGTTCTGGACGTTGCCATGTGGGCATCGCGCGGCGTAATACTTTTTGATTTATGTGCGTTCTGAGTTTCAATTGTTGCTTGTTTGTTGTGTCTTTGAAAGTGCGTGCTGCGATAAGTGCCGTGGAAATTAGTGGTGGTATTTAAAGTTAATAAAGAAAATTAACAGCCAAAGTGCTGGAGTGTCCCAGTGCCTCACGTGAGGTTATGTCGCCACAAGGTGCTTGAACGAAGCAACTCTGTTGCCCCAATGCCACCGGCGGCGCCCCATGAAGCGCTTGGAACAAGACACCCGATAAGTACCCAATTTTAGTGAAATGTTCAGTGTTTAGTGTAATTTCCTGATCCCCGTTCCAGGGGCGAATTTAACTTAGTAAGGGAGGCCCCAATTTTAAATTTTCTTATGGCCATGGGGGCATCAAGGACGGGATTTTTTTACTGACGTGCAGACGGCTAGGGTCCAAAGCCATCGGGCCCTGGAGCACAAAAATGAATGGCATTTGAACTGTCCGACACCGTTCAGTTTAAATCTTCCAATTTTTTTCTCGCAGTATTTGTGTTCGTCTTACCTTAGGCATGTGACTACCTTTTTCAATATGTAATGGACCTGAGGCTGCGAGCGGCCCTAACCCCGCCCACTTTGCCAACAAGCACATGCCGCTGCTTATCTCTTTCTCTTTTCTATTTTTGACTTGCCTGCACGACCGTAAGGGCTTAGTCCTCATTGGCACTTGGTGCCGGTCCATTCCGTTACAGCGCTTCCTTCTGTGCGTTGCAAACTTCATGCATGACAAAGTTAATTACCATTTCACATGGTGACATGTATAAAAAATTCAAAGTAGGTAATTTTAGAATTAACCAAAGAATTGACTAAAAATAGTTGTCAATCGTATAGGGCTAGTTGTTGAATATACGGAGTTTCGCAAGAACGTCTAGAAATGATCAGCTTTCCGAAGTCAAAATAATTATGGAAATAATGGCCACTCACTGGTCATCTTATGGCTAAGCCCGTAGCTTCAGAATGAGTGCATTCAGCGAGCACATATTGTGATGCGCTACATATCCCCACCAAAAGAAATTGGAAAACTGCTAAATTTGTGTTCGCTGAATGGACTTGCTACATGAAATGTCAGTTCTCTCTTACCAGCTGATACATCCGCAGACATTGCGGCAATCCAAAATTCAAAAACCCTAAAACTTCAACTTTCCTTTCAAAATACGTACTCTCATCGCACAATACATTTTTTTTTTCAGCTGAAATGTGAATAAACAGTTTACAGTATTGATGGTCGAAGCCAGTCGAGCAGCTGTGCGTGACAGTTGATCGAGCAGTCCAAGTAGCAGCTACACATCTAAATGTAGCATTCCAATTCAACGCTATATAGGGGAAATTTTCGATACATCGCATGTGGACCGATTAGCGGGTGAGTGGGACGCGGGGAGAGAACACTTTCCAGTAGCTCTTTCCAATATGTGCTCGCTGAATGCACTCAATATAAGAATTTAATTTTGAAATGTTTTTAGATATCTACAACATTAACGGTTGTGTACAAATTTGGGTCGCGTAGAAAAATAGATCACTCCAAGGGCCAAACAAGTTTTTATTGTCTCGGTTCTGAGACCACACTGATTGGTGTTCGGCGAACCGCGCAGTACACAAGTTCGAAGTTTTGGACAACACACGTCTGGGTTGAACAGATGCTAGGGGGAAATTTAACGAACGTTTTGTTGGTTGAATTCTCCAATGATTATTAACTAATCTTAATCAAACTTTACCCAAATGTGTTCCTAGTAAGGCCTCAAAACATTTCCAAAAACGGATGCAAGCGGAACACTACGTCATATAAAGCAATCCTTCAAAATTAGGTTCTTCTACATTTTCGTTATTAACCAAAATTCAACCAAGTATGTTCCTTGTGAAGCCTCTTCTAAACATATTCTGGAACATATGGAATCGGAGCAGCGCTAAAAATTATTAGCTAAGTTTCTTTCAAATGTGAAGTATGTTCAAATTTCGAACACGCCCGAAATTAGCCTCGTTGTCTCGTTGTTATTGCTATGTTCTAATTGCTACCAAATTAACATTACGAAAAGGTAATTGAATATTCTTTCATAGACGGCTTTGCATGTTCTCTTGTGTACTATATGTACTCGTAATATGTCGCACAAGCCGCAAGCAATGCATGAGCATATTCCGAGGATGTTACGTGCAGTTGTAACTTTCAATTACACTTAATAGCCATCAAATTTATTACTACTACCATGTTCTTGATTTCTGTCTGGAAGTCGGAAGCATAATGGGACTATAGACTGCAATGGGAAGCTCGCTTCGATGCGGTCTATCCCAAATCGCATTTCGAAAATTGTCCATAACTTTGAATTTCCCTATCAACCTCTATAGGTAAAAGCATACTAAAAAAAGGACTCTGCCAGTGGTTTTTGGATAAAGGTTTTTTCCCCAATTTGTGCTTCGAATCAGTTAAATTGGCGAGCCTAGGGAACCGGCGTAGCATCACTAATGTAACAATGAAGAATTGCATACTCTTCTCAAAAATATTGCAACCAGGATAAACAACCCTTCCACCGCCCTGGAGGTTCTCCTTAGACTCCACTGCGTAGCTACCATTTTATGTGTAGAATCTTATTTCGAGTACTCTTCCCTGTTAAGTTTTTCGTCCTAAAGCATACGTTTGTGCTTCAAATTCAGATAATTTTTTGTCAAGGAGTGGCGTAGATAGCTTTTCAGAAGGGATCAGTGATCAGTATATTTTTTTCGGCACAGGAGAAAAATATTAAATTGAGGAGTTCTAAATAAGGAATTTAAGGTATAGTCACCACCATATTGTTTCAATATTTTTTACCGAATAAAAATTTCCTTTGGTCGTTTGAGGTCTACTGACGAGATCAAAAATGGGCTGGGGCTTGTAGGTTTTGAAATTGTTTCAATTTTGCTTGTTAAGCTGAAATTCGGAAAGAGTAGGTTTGGCATAGTGAAGTAAATACGTTCTATACCTTGAAAGGTCGATCCTGGCAGGTGAATTTAAAATTAAAGTTTCGTCTGCAATACCGAGTGCAAATGTTAAGAATCGTTCCCACACTGGAGATGGATGCGGTCAAAATAGGCCTCAGTGAGTGGTTTGTCTGTAGCATACAATAATGTTCTGCAGAACGTGGAAGCAGGACGTAGAGACACTTAGACCGCCCCTGTGAAGTAATACCAAAAGATGGTATGGCGGATAAGTGAACGAGATGGTTGTGATTTTATTCGTTAAAAATAACTGCATGCCCGGTAGCATGATGCAGTATTGTTTACGCAACATGAACATGTGTCGTAATGCCGCTAGAGCCCTAGTGTGTCACTAGATTATCTCACCATGCTGATTTTTGATATAATGTTAAGTTTTCTTAGTAAATTCCTGATCTGCTTTTGTGGTTATTATTCTTTCTCCAAATCGGCGGGCGTGAAGGGGAGGGGCTGAGGCCTTGCATAAAAACCGAATACTGCAAGTATGTGTACAGCATTGGATCTTCTGAAGTCTGGTCAGCTTACCTTAAGGAAGAAAGTGGAATGTGAAAACACTTGATATAGGGCTTCTTAAAGTAGCCAGGATATTATTTAGTTTCCTCTTTGTTTTTAAATGGCAGTTGAAGACAGTCGTGTCGCGTCGGACGCGGAGAGTTTCACGATTTTTTTTCTGCATTTTTCCAATGAAAACTTAATTGTACCACGTACAGAAATTATTTTGTTTTAGCAGGGGCGGCGCATAAGGGCCCGCAGGGCCTGCGTGGCGGGGGGCCCACGAGATTTAGGGGCCCAGAAGCCACATGAAAGATTCCTCAAAACATAAAAACAGCACCAAAAAACAAAATTACGACTTAGATATTGATATTTTTGTAGACAAGAAGAGATTTACACTTTTCGAAGTGAAAACAAATGCTCAATTTATTTTTGAAAGTTCATCAGACAATCCGGATCCACAGATTTTCACAAAAAAAAAAATCTTCTAGGGTTGAAGAAGTTTCTTTATACTTTTATAATCATGGCCTTTGGCCTTCTTTCATAATTCACTTGAAAATAGCTCGAAATCAGTACATTTTCCATTAGTAAATGTATACAATGGAAACATCATTTTGTGTTGTTGTATTTGTGAAAAGATAACTTAAACTTTCAAAATTGTTCTGCTTAATTTACTCTAAATTTATCTAAAATAAGAAGTCGGGTTTCGGCTATATGAACACCTTATAAGCCTCCATCATAAATAAATTTGATCCTAGTATGGATGTGGTATTTGCTGTAACCGTAGCTGCGGTTTGTTATCCAACCCACCCTCTTCCTTGCAAGTACCATATGGCCAAAACAATTCATTAGGTCCTTCTGCAAATAGACTATCTTAAAACATTTTTGAAGATAGTACCTTCTCTATAGGTTGTTTATACCGGACTAAATTCCAGTCCTCTCTGTCAACAAAATAGTTCGCGTTTGAACTTTTGAAACTTATTAGTACGGCGTTGTAGACTTAAAACATTCCATGTTGTCGTTGAACACTAGTATTATCTTGCTAGCGGTATATACATGGTCATTAGGACTGTAGGTCTGAGGCAACATTTGGTTTGAATGGAGTCCTGCTATAGGGGTTCAGGCTGTGCTACTGCGTCGAAAATCTGGAATGAGACCCACTAGTATCGTGGAGCAATTATCGAACTGGCTGGGTCTACGAAGGTACCACATCACGTTCATACAAAAATTGTAGCATAGTTAGCAATCTTATGTCAGTGAATAGTAACAGACACTTTTCTAAAATCACAGAAAAACCATACGTCTTATAAAGTCCAAATAACTCTTAGCAAAGTTATTTTAGGTACGACGTTCTTAAGCTTAGTAGAACACTGTAACGTCAAACATGTTTAAAAAGTGTTAATTTAAGCGTGTTTCCAATTGATTGCACTTTGCCTTTCACTCATGAAATTGGCGGGAGGGCCCCGAGTGAAGTTGTTCCGCCACTGTGTTTTAGAGAAGGTCGTATATTTTAAGAACATTTATCAGAATGCCTTCAGACTATTAAACAGATAAATTTCTGCTGAAATATGTTCCTGTAAAATTAATGAAAAATCACATTAATACAAGAAAATGCAATTGAAACTAGAGCTCAGTTACAAAATTCAAACTTTAAATCTTTTAATGTACTATGCTACATATGTATACAGGGTTATTGGTTAAGTCGACCTATTCCCTGCAACACGTTATAATAGGGTCAAAATGCAACAAAATGTGGCCATAAATGTTAGGCCGATTTTCAATGGTCACTGAGATATATGCATTTTTAGGTTTTTTGAAATAAACTAGAACTTTGCCATTTAAAGTAAGAATTAAAAAAAACGGAACATTACGCTATCAGCTTAACAAGAAGAATTTTCTTGTTCTTGTTATCGACACTAGCGACACTTATCTTACCGTCCGCCATATAGCGGACATATAGCGGAAAATATCGGAAACACAAAAGTTCCCCCTATTAAAGCGGATAGCAGAACATGCCAAAAAAACTACTAAGGTAATGAGCTTAAACTTATTTTTGGATTTTACTCAACACTATAGCATACATTTCTTAATCATTCAAAATTTCGAAAACCCATCACAAATCGAACTTTTTAATTTCAAATAAAAAAAAATTCTCTTAGATTTTTTTAAAGATAGTTTTTAATGTAGTATTACAAAAAAAAATTATATGACATGGAGTCTGCAGACCACTGGAAAAATATACGCGTGTTGTCAGCTTTCCAAATGTCAATATAAATATTTGAAATAATTGAAACAGCTAGCTGCAACTTGTTCGAGGACCATCATTTCCTTTGATAAAAAATGTAATAAAGCGGTACATTACACGATGCATTTTGAATTTAATGACATTTACTTCATTTTTTATCATAGGAAATTATGGTCCCCGAACAAGTTGCAGCTAGCTGTTTCAATTATTTCAAATATTTGTATCGACATTGACAACTTTTTGGAAAGCTGACAATACGCGTATGTTTTTCCAGTGGTCTGCAGACTCCATGTCATATAATTTTTTTAGTAATACTACAATAAAAAAATATCTTTAAAAAAATCTAAGAAATTTTTTTTTTTATTTGAAATTAAAAATTTCGAATTGTGATGGGTTTTTGAAATGTTGAATGATTAAGAAATATATGCTATAGTGTTGACTAAAATCCAAAAATAAGTTTAAGCTCATTACCTTAGTAGTTTTTTTTAATTCCTACTTTAAATGGCAAAATTCTAGGTTATTTAAAAAAAACTAAAAATGCATATATCTCAGTGACCATTGAAAATCGGCCTAACATTTATGGCCTCATTTTGTTGCATTTTGACCCTATTATAACGTGTTGCAGGGAATAGGTCGACTTAACCAATAACCCTGTATAAACAAATTGGACAATAAAAACTATGAATCCTATTTCCTGTGCATTAACTACTGTAATGTACTAAAAATTCACTTAACAATGATTTCTGTCGTATTAAAATTAATGTCGGACAAATTAATATCACTCCATCCCGCATCCATCGTCACAACTCTCCACTACGGTGTGATATGCCAGTTCGAAAATTGAAAAGATTCAACGGTTCTGCACGTGAAAAGGAACTTCATTTCCCAAGAGACGACGACGCCATACGATTTGATACAGCACCATCGACATATTACATTCACTTTACGATCGGAAATCCTGCTGAGGACAATTTTAATATTTCTCACAGCACGAAGTTCTTACGTTCGTATACGACGTACATACATACAATCGATTAAGGAAATTTATTCAAAAGTTTTCCACCTCTTTGACGACACTTTTCAAACCCGGTTTCCGCCAAAGTTGTGTATGTGTGTGTGTGTGTGTCAATGAGCGAGGATAAGGGTTGACGGCGCACAAGAACAGAAAGAATGAAAGCAGGATGCCAACCATAGAGAATATTTGGTAAGGAAGAAGAAGTTATTTATTAAAGTTTTTTGATGAGTTATGCGAATGTATAGAAAGTTATTGAAAGAAGAAAGGAATATTGGAAAAGTATGTGCGTTGCTATATAAAATATTGCGAGAAAATGAACAGAAAATGGAACAAGGGTTTTATGCAGTGTGCCCCATAAGTCAACGTCAAGCCAAGTGGATGATAGCGCTACGAAAAAAAAAAATATCAAAAAAAATCCGTCGTCTTTTTTCACAGTTATACGCTATTAAAAGATAGTCGAAAAAATCATGACTTGTTTTACTTATTCATGTGCTATAACTGTAAATCTTAATATTTCACTTTTTTTTTGCATTGTAATGGCAAAAACAATGCTCTATCAATTGCAGCCCAACCTGAAAAGTACCTTTTTTAGGTTTTAGAGAAATCGGACCTTCTTTGTGGAACCGAGAGATCAGAATTGTTCATCTATCCAAGATCAAATAACTGTACTATAAAAAAAATTGCACCAGGACTTTGTAGCAAGTAATTTTAAAAGTTTGCGCATATTTTCTAGATTCCAGAACAGTATCACATCCGCTTCATTATTGCCAATTTTAGTCAGAATATTTTTTCAAAAACCAGATTCCCTAGTATTTTTAGCTAAATAATTGAACAACTGAAATTGTAAAGAAGGGCCCCTAGATATCTCTAACATTCCAGTTTTAATGAAAAATGAAGTTATTTAACCAAATTCTCAGTTTATGAGTCTTCAGAGGCCTTTCTACATTTTATGTGTTGCAATTATTTAATTAAAAATACCATGGAATCTGGTCTTTGGCAAAATATTCTGTCTTAAGTTAGGAAAAATGAAGCAAATATGATACCGTTATGGAATTACCTGCCGCAAAGCCGTGGTGTAACTTTTTTACAGGACAGTCATTCAAACTTTGGTGAATTAACAATTTTTGAAGGTCCGATTTCTCTCAAAAGTAAAGCAGTTATTTTTCGGGTTGGGCATTTTTTTGCCGTTATAATGAGAAAAAAAAATTTAAGAAATACTAAAATTCACAGTTACAGTAGGTAGGTCAACAATTAAAACAAGCCGTTCATTTTGCAAGCATGCTGCAAACTTTCGTAAACCAGTGCCTACGGCGCATCCTACAAATACGCTGGCCGGAGATTATTTCCAATGATGATCTCCTGAGTATCACAGGCCTGGATTGGATAGGCACTTCTGTCAAAAGGCGAAAGTGGCAATGGATAGGTCATACTCTCCGAAGAGGGCCAATAAATATTGCAAGGCAGGCCCTAGATTGGAACCCTCAGGGAGCCAATGCTAGACGCCGTGTTGGACGACCAAGAAACACACTACCTCCGCCACATTATTCACAAGCTTCAACCAAGAATACAACACACAACTGCCCATCTACGTTCACACCCACATCATCCCAACAACCAGGACTCCCAAAATCCTTGGTGTCACGCTTTACAACTCCGGCAAATTCAACACCCACGCTGAAAATATATGTTCCAAACTCAGGAGCAGGAATAAAATATTAAAAGCACTTGCCGGAAGTACATGGGGCACAGACAAAGAAACCCTCTTGGCTACGTATAAAGCGATTGGTCGCCCCCTGGTCAATTACGCAGCACCAACGTGGACAAATGGTCTCTGCAAGACAAACTGGAGCCACATTCAAACCTGCCAAAACACAGCACTACGCACCATCACCGGCTGTGTTAAGATGTCTTCACAAGATCATCTACACCAGGAGACAAAATTAATGACTTTAAGGAGCCATAATGAACTTCTCACTAAGCAATATTTAGTCGGATGTTATCGAACAAACCACCCGAATAACCCACTCATGGACAAAACACCACCGCCACGTCGTATCAGACGTTCAATCAGGGACAAAGAGCGTGAAGTCCAGCGATACAAAAAAGTTCCTTTCGATGACTCCGACTACAAGGCGGCCATTGCAGACTTACACACATCTGAAGTTCATAAAGCTACTCAAAGTCTCACGAACAACCGTGTACTTGGCATCAAACCTCCTGCCATATCTCCAGACGAAGAATCACTACCAAGAGCAACTCGTACCACCCTAGCTCAACTTCGATCCGGCTGGTGCCCGCGACTAAACTCCTATTTGTCACGAATAAACAATGAAGTCGCCAACACCTGCCCAGCCTGCGGAACCAGTCCACATGACGTGGACCATATTTTCGATTGTTCAGCTGCTCCCACGTACCTCACACCACTTGCGTTATGGACACAACCCATCGAAGCAGCTTTTTTCCTAAATCTTGACCTCGAGGATGGAATGCCCACCATCTTCGAATGATAAATGTGCAACTTTACTGAATGTTTCCCCATTTGTGCCGCTACTACAACAACAACCAAGAAACACGTGGAGAAGATTGGTTAATAGCGAGGCTGCTTCATTAAACAAACAGTGGTCAGACCTAAAGACGATGGCACAGAACAGAACGAGGTGGAAAGTAGGCGGAGTTGATGCCCTATGCCCCACAAGGGGTTAACAGGAACCAGAGAGAGAGAGAGAGAGTTCATTTTGATTGCGTATAACTGTAACAATAGACGGCATAAACGTACCGGATTGTGATTCCTCATGTGATTTCTAGCAACAAAATTTTACGGAACATACCCCCTTAGCTTAACCCTTTAGCTACCACAGGCATTTGAAAATTTTTGAAAAAATCATTTTCTTGTACGACTAAAGCTTCACTATCTCAAAAGCTAGACTAGCTAGAATAGCAAACTAAGATGATTATTACAGCCAACAAATTCACCTAAAAAATAGAACTAACGGCACGTAAATCGGATAAGAGGTTTGGTTTTTACAGAACTTCAAAATCAAATTTTTGGGATTTGACCCAAAAACAATATGTTTTTCCCATCTCAATTTTCTCCATCTTCTGCCAAGGTGAGGTGCTCGTATGATTCTTTTAAAAATTGGCGCATAGTCCAACGATGATTTTTTTCTTGCCTGTGGCAGGGGGTATGTTCCGTACAACTTTCTTGCTGGAAATCACATGAGGAATCACAATCCGGTGCGTTTATGCCGCAGTTTCCGGACACCCTGTATTAAGAAAAATTTTTGTTCAATGGTGGAGACCGGTGGAAGGTCCTCTATCGGTTGAATTGGGAATTTTAAAACAAAACTTTCAAAATTACAATATTTCCAAGTTTTACAAAAGATGCTTTTGATGCTGAATTTCTTGTTTGGATATTGTTGTTTTTAGCCAAATCAGCAATCGAAACTTTTCATTCTTAAAACCTAGTACTGACATTGCGAGTAAAATTTTTGTCCTCTGCCATTTTTTCAATGAAAATGTATTCTTACTTACTTACTCTTCCATTTTATGTATTTTTTTCCGATTCCCCGGTTATTTCATCGTGAAATGTCAAATGACCGGGGAATCGAAAAATAATACATAAAATGGCCGAGGAGAATTATGGAACCGGTCTCGGATTGTAGCTTATGGAATTCCCCACCGTTTGTGACATATTCCACGACAGTATAAGTATGCATTTTTATTGATAAAATCGCAGCGGGAAAAATTTCACTTTCGATCTTAACTCAGCCCTTAAAAAACAAGACCAGCACTAGCTGGATAGCTGCGACTATTGAGATATTATAGAAGAAACCCATGTACCTGGCATGGAGTCATCCTCGTATAAGTCCCGTTATGTTAGGGGGGATCAGATTATACATTGGAACTATTAGACTGGTTGTCCTTTATGACGAACAAACAGAGAAAATGTATAAGCTATCGTTATCACGTAATACTCCTGAAGAAATTATGGGATGTTTCAAAATGAACTCTGTGTTTTACAACATGATTTTGCAGTATGTATTTACATAGTTCAAACTGCGTCAGATGTTAACTCGTTTATTTGGGAAAAAAATGTTACTCTGGATCTGGTCTGGACACAACTCTCCCGATATTAACAAAACAGAAAACTTTCAGGAGAGTTCATTCTATGGAAGTTTGAAGCACTGGTGAGTAATGCAACTCTGAAGAAGTATTCATTCATTAAATGAAGGTAGTTAGTAAAAAGGCCACAATCAATATTCTTAATTTGTATACGACTTTTAAGGAATTCTCAAAGTAGTATAGTAAATTTAAGCCGAAAATGGGCCAAAGGACCAAAATTACACTAAATAGGGTCACGTTAAGAGGAGAAAGGATTACACGAATATCTGGGAAACTATTAGTCTGATCGCAAAATGTCTTGACAAAATAAAAACTACACGGTGGACCATTTAAGGTGACTCAATATAAACCATGCCTAACTTTTTTTCATGCATGGAAAATGGTTGAACCTATGCATTTGTCGTAAATACCGGACACGGGGACTGAGTGTGAGACTGAAGCTGATGACTGAAGAGATAGGACTCCTGCGGCGCTCAGAATCAAATAAGTTACTTGGCTCATATCTGGCAATTAGTAGGTAAATTGCAGATTACGGATCAGCGATCCCTTAGACTAAGCCAGGCATGCCTTGCATCAAACATCGCTGGAGTCGAGTTCCCCAAAAGCTAACGGAACTTTCGCGTAGAACGGAACATGTTTGCGTCGTGGCCCGGAAAGCGGACAAATCATTACGACACTCCTAAAATAGAGAGAGGAGTAGTGTGAGGCGTGATGCTGACGGTTTTGGTTGTGGTCCAAAAAAAGGAAAACCTAAGCCTGAGGTAAAAGAAAATTTGAAAGACTTTCTTGAATTTAGCTTGACAATATTGGATAGATTACATGCAAGGGTCGAAGAAATTAATCCCTAAAAGCGGAGGTTGGAGAGGTTAGCTCCTAAAGCTATTCTGGTTAAAGGGGTTGCTCTTCGAATGCACAATAAATACCGCAAGGTGTGATGAGGTTTGCTCAAACAGTATACAAAAAAAGGATGCGGACTCTAATTAAATGTTGGACGGTAGACGATGAGAGACCCTTCCTTTTCCTAAAGCCGGCAGGATATCAAATCAACCTGGTGGATCGTGGCAAAAATATTCCATTGTTGGAGAGAATTTGAAAAGTTTAAAGGGTACAACCTGGGTTGATTAAAATGATTCGAGCCAAAACCCTGGATTCTAGATCGAATCGTGTGCGACTGAATTCACTAACGTGTAAGAATCAATACAGTAAGACACTCTCGAAAAATCCAGAAATTCGGTAGTTCGAATTAGGATTTATGTAATTTTTTTTTTTAGTTTTCGTAAAATTTGGAAATTTCCAAAGTTGATTCAAGCCTACTGCTTTATAAACTGAAATTCGAATAAAAAATTAACGTACGTTGTATTCGCGTTGTGGTCTTTTAAAAGTAGCACCGTTCTTCCCATTTGAGTTGTGAAAATTCGTGTTACGTCGTTCAACGGCTTTCCTTACAAAATTTTCTATCGAAAATTCACAATTCATTTTGCGTTTCGTGTTTCGTCGCCCTACTGTATTTCGAAAATTCAGAAATTTCGAAAATTAGGATACCGTTCGTAGTATGCTATGGTTTCTGATAACATAACGAGATTTATCCGGGAAGGATGCCAAAACCGGTATATCTTTTTTTCTCAATATCAGGACTGGAGAATCCGTGCGGAGAGTTCAATTTAAACCCTTTCCATAGCCTTCGCTCATATAGTGAAAGGGTATATTAACTTTGTCAAGAAGTTTGTAACGCGTTGAAGGAAGCATCTCCGACCATATAAAAAGTATACATACGTATATGTCGATTGGGCGATGTCCATTTGTCTGTCTGTTGCGACGCGTTTTACTCGGCCAATTTAAAGCTATGAAGCTGAAATTTTGCATAAATGCTACTTTTTTCTGCAGGCAGTTTGTGTGTTTGCACCGGTAAAATCAAGCTATTGGGTCATGGGGCTCCCATACAAACCGAGCCCCCCAAATTAGGTTCTTCTAAGAAAAACTTTTTTTTAATTGTTCACCAAATTCAACAAAATTTCACTGAAATGTACTTCTATTGATGACACATAACATATTTAAGAATGGATCAACTCGGACAATGAGGTCAACCCCCAAATTAGGTTCTTCTAAGAAACATTTTTTACACCAATTTCAATAAAACCTTGAATTAATGTGTCTTTATCAAAGCAAATAAAAAGGTAAAAACAAATAAAACCGTACTATGGGGCCATGCTCCCGTACCCGCCAATAAAATTTTCTGAGTAAATATTTTTATTTGCCCACTTATTTCAACCAAATCCCACACAAATATTGTTTTGTCGACGCAACGGAACTTTTGTGCAGACAGAAGGAAAATAATGGGGGGGATTAAATGCAAGTCGTAGGTACGCTCGAAAAAACTTTTAGCCCGAGAGGAGCGAAGAGTATCCAAATTTCGGCTGCGCCCGAAATTAGCTTCGGTCTCGTTTTTACCTGTGCTGCTAACCTGTTTGGAAATGCATCTTATGAACTTTAAAAATTTAGTGAGCTATAATTATGATGCTCTCTTGTTAAAAAAAAACAATCTAAAGTAGTTTTGAACTTGTTTTACTCATTTTCCTTCTATTTTTTTTTTTCTATTTCTTCAAAGGACATTTTTTTCTATCACACCCCATTTCTGACATGTACAAATACCACATCTACTGCAGATAAATGCGATACGCGCGCCATACAAATGTCCTTGGCTTTGTGGTGTGAACTTTCTTTTTGTCATGATTAAATTTATGTCCAAGCATTATTCTGCGTTATTACATTTTTTTGCATATTTTGTCCCCACGCATACCTCTCATTTTTCATACTTGAGGAATTTCCCATTCCTCGCGATGGTTTTTGTCTGTTGCGTTGTCGTTTAACAATTAAATCATCTGCTCCACTTTGGCCCAATTTATAGAAAATTTTCTTAAGGCATATTGGGAAAACTCGGGTACTATGGCGCCTTAGTGAAAAGTTGCGTTTCATATTGCAAACAAGTTCACCATGTGCTCCACCAAGTGTGTTTTCTTTTTTCATATAATTTTATTTCTTTCCTTTTTTAAGCATTATTTTTCATTCCTTCGGATGAACCTATTGAAAAACATCTCTCATCCTTGCTGTGAAGAGAATGAAAATAAATTGGTCGCTTCTTCGGCTGGTGCGGCGGGATTCTGCTCAATGTCTTGATTCATTTTCTAATACAAGTTGACTTTAAGGAGGCACTAGGTCCAGATTCAAGATGAAATTTTAAACTGTTGGGACTTGACCCTGGCTCTGGCAGCGTTTTTTATTTGGGACACGCGATGTAATTCAAGACATAAAAGATCGGATGATGGATTACGAGGGTAATTTTCTAATAATAACACGAAAAGTTCATCCGAACGAGGGCAAAAGCAAGATGTGGTTTCTCGCATACTCTTGCGGAAAATTTCTAAATGAAATGATTAATAACACTCGGAACTGATATGAGGCTGCCAGAGATGAAGTTTTTGACATAATAAAGAAAAATTGGATTAGCCTGGATGGGAGAATTTAGTTAAGGGAATCCTTTATTCTTGTAAAAGAATGATGTTATTTGTTTGTTTACAGTTTTTTTTTCGGAAGGGTTTATTTTTATGTATTTGAGATTTTGTTGCGTTACATAAGCTGATCGATATTATTCTCTGATGGCAAAATATCTATCTAGTAATTGAACATGGTTATTGAAATCAAAATATCGAGTCCTTTGTGCAACAAAGGTTACATTTTCACAAACAACTGTACTCGACATCATTTTACCTTCAACGTTTCAACTATGTATTTATCCTTAAAATTAGCCCTCAACATTGGAAACTTTACGTCTGTTTGAATAGCTTTTCAAATCGCACAAATTCCCTCTTCATCTTTTAATTAGACGAAACTTTCGAAACCCGAACAAATAAACTCGAAACTCTGTGTATAGTCAAATCCCCGTTCCCTATAGCTCCATCGTTCCAACGGTAGTTTAGATATCCTTTTGGAATCTGCCTGATTTCAAGCGCATATCAAATTGAGATGAATCTCTCTCTCTTTTTCGCGGAGCAATTTTGCACAGATATTAATACCGCATCTCACCGTCATGAAGTTATTCGACATTCGCCCGATAGACCGTTGAAAGTCATATTGAGATATTTTTTTCGAAAAGAAAACGGAGAGTATAACGCGTCAGGATGAGTATGAGATTGATAAAACAAGTTTGTAAAATTGTACTTTCGTCCGTTTAATTGAAATTTCATCCATCAAAGCCAATTTCTTCGGCTGCCACGTAAATATTTGAAACTTTTTTATAGCCAACGGATAACAATTGATTATAGGCAGTGGAGCCTTTTTGCACAGAACTGATAAAAGGACAGCAGAGGGAATGCCTAAATAAATTTATACTTATTCCTACAGTCCAAACGAACATTAGATGTTAAACTCTCACGTTTCTGACAAGAAGAACATGCAGACAACAATCTCATGCCTCAAAAAGTCGAATCTAACACGCAAATACGCGAAACATGGGCATCAGTGTAGCTATTCGTATAAATATTCCAATTTTCTTACGAATTTTTGTGTATTTTCGTATTGAGTCACTTATTTATAAGCCACTGATTGATAATCCAAAGGTTGCTTTCCGAAAAAATCGTTACTTTGTCAGACACATGGGGAAAAACGTTATGAGTCACATGTGCCTCTTGAATATTATTTATTGCACACATATTTTATATTAAAATCTATGTTATTTGTATATCTTTTGCAATTCAATTACTTAGGATTTGTTTATATTTCTTTTGCTTTGAGCTGCATTTGTGCATAAATATATGTACTTCTTTTTATACCCTTCGCTTATTAAGCGAAAAGGGTATATTAACTTTGTCATGAAGTTTGTAACGCATTCAAGGAAGCATCTCCGACCATATAAAATATGTATATATATGATCAGCGTGACGAGCTGAGTCGATTGAACGATGTCCGTCTGTCCGTCTGTCCGTCTGTCTGTCTGTCTGTCTGTTGCGACGCGTTTTTCTCAGTCAGTTTAAAAGCTATGGAGCTGAAATTATGCACACTTGCTTCTTTTTGTTGCAGGCAGTTTGTATGTTTGAATCAGTGAAATCCGACAAGGGGGTCGTGGGGCTGTCATACAAACCTACTCCCCAAAATTAGGTTCTTCTTAGAAAAACTTTTTTATTTATGCACCAATTTCAATCAAATTTCACACACATGTGTTTTCGTTGGTGACACACAACATATGTAAAAAGTGACCAAATCGGACAATGGGGTCGTGGGGCTGCCATACGAACCTAGTCCACCAAATTAGGTTCTTCTAAGAAAAACTTTTTTATTTTCTCATTGATTGCAATCAAATTTCGTGCAACTGTGTTTCTAGTGACACAACAAAACATATGTTAAAATGGACCAAATCGGACCATGGGGTCATGGGGCTGTCATACAAACCTAGCTCCCCAAATTAAGTTCTTGTAAGATTTTTTTATACCCTAATTTCAACCAAACTTCACACAAATGTGTTTCTATTCATGACACAAAACATATGTATGAATAGATGGAGTCGGACCATGTGGTCATGGGGCCACCATACAAACCTAGCCCCCCAAAACAAATTTTTCTAAGAAAATACATTTTTATTTGCACACCAATTTCAATCAAGAAATGTATTTTTATTGATGTTACAAAACATATGCAAAAATAAGTTAAATCGGACCATGGGGCTGGCATATAAACCCCCAAATTAGGTTCTTCGAAGAAAAACTTTTTTATTTCTCCACTAATTTCAACCAAATCTTATAATTAATGCCTCAAACATACGTAAAAATTGATGGAAAGGCCATGCGTTCATTGGGTTGCTGTACAACCCCCCCCCCCCCCTTGGGTTAATATAAGAAACCCACGTCCCCCGCTTCCCCCAATAAATTGTCGCCCCGGCACTTATGTCAAAATTCAAGGAAAAGCATGGAAGCGGGGAGGACTGAACACAAGTCATAGGTACGCCCGAAAACTTTTAGCCCGAGGGGAGCGAAGGGTATCCAAATTTCGGCCGCGCCCGAAATTAGCCTCGGTCTCGTTTGATAATTTCTTTTTTAGGGTTTTTCGATTTTTCAAAAAACCTGTATGAAATCGATTTTGTCCGTCCGTCTGTTCACTAAATAACTCGCGAACGGCTTACCCGATCGTCATGAAATTTGGTAGGAATGTGTAGAATGGTAGTCTTTGGCACGAAATACTTAAAAGTTGGTAAGGCAAAGATAACAGGGTATCCCGGCCATTTGAAAATTTGTTCACTAAATAACTCGAGAACGGCTTAACCGATCGTCATGTATTTTGGTAGGAATGTGTAGAATAGTAACAGTGTTTAGCACGAAATACTTAGATGTTGGTGGGACAAAGCTAACAGGGTGTCCCGGAGATTTGAAAAAGTCGACTTTTTTAGTTTTTATCGGACATGGGCGTATGGGCACTCAAATCAAAGAACTCGATGGGTACATTTCATATCAGTTGCTTTTTTCCAGTTTGGAGCAATGGTACAGGAGTTACAGCCAATAAATTCAGTTAATTTGTAGCAATGATATATAGTAAATCTATTTTTGGATTGGTCTAATTAAAAGTGTTACAGAATGAAAGGCGTTACTACTATGTATGTATCCAAAATCTAAAAAACCCTCGTATTGCGGGCGCAGCCCTCTGTACGCCGGTATTTTTTTTAAATTGAAAGAAAATGTATACATATTTCACAGTGCATCTACATTTGTTAATTTTTTGGCGCGACAGATTTGCAAGCTGAGCTTTGGAAAACAATAATTGAAGTATTAATTAAAAAATCAGTTTTCTTTTCATTTTCAAAGATTTTGCAAAAAAATGGTGACCCACAGTATGAAGGGGGACATGCCCTGCCTTTTCATTATATGCCCTTTCGTCATCATTTTGGTTTTAAATGTTTTCTTTAACAAACCATTAAGTTTTTACTGACAAAAGTTGATTGGAAAAAAATCTTTTAAGTGAAAAACCTCGACGATCGATGTAAAATCGACATGTATTTGTCTTTGAATTTACATAAAAATTTATGTTAACTGAGGCGTTGAGATCAACAGCACGCTCAGCAGTTATTGATCATCTGAGTGAGATCATAGTCGGTCACATGGGTCGTGCAGGGCCGGATTTCCCATATGGGCAACCTGGGCAACAGTCCGGGGCGGCTGATGTGGTGAGGCGGCAATTCTTCTAATTGTTCATTGCTTTTGAATTTTGTGAAAGATATGCATTTTGGAAACTTAAGGAGCAGTTAACATAATTAGAAAAATCGTTAATTTCGTCTTTTGTAAGTATATTCTAGGGCAGGGGTGTCAAACTCAAAACGTGACCCGTGCCAAATATCACTGTCGTCAGGTTTAAGCGGGCCGCAGGATAAAAATTAAAAAATATATTTTTTTCCAATTTTAATTAAAGAATATTTCTATTAAAATTTGACAATAAATCGGAGTCGCTAAAGAAATCGGCATTATATCCTTTTCAAATGCCATCTTTTCAAAATATTCTTCAAACAAATTTAGAAATTTTAGAATAGGTTCTCAACTCGCAGATTCTGTGGACCACTTAGCATGGAAATAAATTGCTGCAGACCACTGATACGAAAATTGATTAACAAGTTTCGAACATATTTATATGCCTATTCAGTAAGTAGTGGTTTTAATTTTTGGATTTTGCTTGGTTCAGCATTATGCCCTTTCGGGTTGATGCATTTTTCCAAGTGCTAATGGTTTTTAGGCCTTCGTAATAGTACGACTAGAGAGGGGGAGGTCATCTGTGGTCAGCACTTACTTTTCTATCGCTCAGAGCAAATACTTTAAATTGAGTGGTGAAGAGCCCTTCTAAGCAAGGTATCTTTTGCAATTGTTTTGCAATTGTGGTTGTTTTTCTCTTTGGAAAAGACGAACCCTTTCCTTGCTACTACCCTGGTAAATGTGGTTGAAAATATCAGGAGGCACCCAAAACTTCTCGCGAATTTTTTAGGATAATCAGGGCTTTCTAACAATATTCTGCTAAATAACAGTAAAATTAGACTTCGAATTTTAAAAATCAGGACCCTACTGCACAAGCGTTCACGCAATTATGTAAAAAAAAATTTGGCGCGAATTAATTTCGGGCAAATTTTAAACGTGTCGTGCTCTGTGGCCGTGATAGTTCGGTCGCCACTCTGTGAAATAGACACTTATAGAGAAACGAGTTTCCAAACTCGGCACGACTCGTCGCAAGTTTATTATTCAGAAGAAGATGATAAGAAATAGTCTTATCGTAGAATAATAAACTTACAATGCGACTAAGAAGTGGTATGGCTGACAACCGTATCACACTCCGAATTCAATTGTCTCTGTAACGTTGATTGACTACACACGGTAGTCATCAACGCATCATGCTCCACTAGGAGTTACGGTAATCGAGAGAGAAATTTTAAACAGCTGATCAGAACATTGTTGCACCGGTCATCCAAGATTCTGGTAATCCAAAACTACCTTGCCAGTAAAAATTGCTAGGCTGACCTAAGCGAAGTGTGGATAGAAAGGTGTAAACAAAGATTTGAAATTTGATTTGAATGAAACGTATGGACCAGTAAAGTCTAAAGTCTAAATCTAATAAACTAAAGGGCAGCAAAAAATGGTTAATGGACTGAAGTTATTATGTTTACGAAATTCCACATCCAGGTGATTTTCGCATCAAATGCATGTTTTCGGAGTCATTAAAGTTTGGCCTTCTTTTCAAATAAATCTCAATGCAAGATATTCTTGTTCCATTACCTAAATGATGCAAACACGAAATTTAATGCAACTGTGACAGATAACTATATAAGCTTCACTTTGTCCCGAACCGATTTTCGGAACAAAGCAATTTTACAAAGGAAGTTCACATTTTCCTGCTAAAAAAAACGCCTTAAACAAATATACCTCAAATAACTGTTAGCAAATCGGTTTATAAGACATTGAAGAAAATTTCTAAATTACCTACATAGTTTAAACTGGCATAAGCCACCGACTTCTTGACGTGTTTTAGTAAATTTACTGATAGTCGACTTGAGTTCATCATGTTACATTTTTTAATTTTGATGCATTTGTGCTGATAAACATTCAGTTTCTTCGGCCTAGCCACAAAACTGCAAGGTTGGCGACATACGGCCCGCGGGCCGCGATTTTGACATGTCTGTTCTAGGTCGTCCCCAATCGCATATTCATCTAAAATTGTAATATCACTCTGCCTTCAAAAGTTAAAAAGAGACTTATCTATCTATTACACTTAATGCGAAATTCTGCTAGAAGCATACGAATGGTAAGAATGGTCTTCTGGTTGCGAGTAGTTCTGTAATAGGAGTAGGAAGCATCTTCATGAAAGGAATTGGCTTCACTTTAAACAAGGGCAGATAAACAAATAAATCGCCTTCAGAGAAGTAACACTCCTAACCACCAGATGTGACCAGATGTACACAATTTTTCTGTGCAGTACTGCATCCAAAAGCGTACAGCATGCTTACATATGAGATGTATTTCAACTTAATGATCGCTTGGAAAGTTAGTTTTTCGTCTGGTAAGTGTGGCTCACTTGGTTGAGTCGCACTCTACGATGCTAGTAATCTAGAGGTCCGGAGGTCGAATCTCGGCGTGGTCCAAAATTTCCGTACATGTGCGGATAAGAAATATGTAGTGCTTGCAACATTATATACACTCCGAAATGATATGCAATGTAACGTTGACTCGAAATTGCCTATAAACGGCTTAGTTAACGCACCATGGCCCCACATGGGGTATACGGTACTGAGAAGATGAGAAGTTTGTTGGGATGTTCTTTTTTGCCAAAAATACAGCGACACCTTCCGCTTGGCAACAAGAGAATTTATCATTCATAAAAATTTGTGACATATACAGCAATTTATATGTATTTTATATTGTCCCTAACAAAGTGAAAACCGATTGTAAATATTTCTCCTAGACAAATATCATGGAATAGGCTTTAGACTTTGTCGCGGAAAGGGTGAATCACTCCATACTAAATCTTCGGTATTGGTCTTTTCGGCTAGGTCTGCCCTGTTCATGAAATTGAAGAGCACTGGAGTCACTTGTGCCGTTCTGTTCACTGTTCTCTATAACGAATCGCCAAGGGACCAGTCATTTTTTCGCTATAGAGAAAATTCGTTACAGAGAGTGTAAAAATTAAAGCATTTGTTCATAGTTCATTGTACCCATGAATACGTGTGAAATGTTTAACCACCCTTCACTGCCCTTCAAAATGCGGAAATCCCTGAGAATATTCCATGAATTCAATTGCTAATGATCCGATTAGCATTGATGCATTTTCTTAGGTTGAATGCACGGACGACTCCGTTAACGGTTAAATTTCACCTTTAAGACATGGTACTCTTAAATTTGTCCAGAATGTAAGCGCAGAAACTCCAAATTTTAACCAGCAATTTTTCATTCCTTCTAAATAACAATTTTAGGCTTTTTTTACAGACAGCCAAGGTTTCATGTCGATGTGTCGTAATATTTTCATGGACATGCCTTTTTTGAAATTATCTCAAAAGGGCCAAAAGAAACCGCAAGGTTGCCTGACACGAGAATTTTTTTTAAATTTACTCAAATCAACATTATTACGGAAGACATGATCCAAGCCTTCACGGGGATTCCAAAATTTAAATTAAATATGAAAATATCTGAAAATACTAAGTTGGGGGGGATATTTGTTGTTTGTTATATATTAACTTCTTCGGATAATTTAACGAAAATGCAGAGTTATTGAGAAGTTTTACTGTATTTTTTATTGAACCTTTCAGAGATGGGTCTATGGATCGCGGCTTTAAAATCCGCTGTAAGCTTTCGCAATATATGAGTTTTCGACGAAAAAGAGAACAGGAAAACCCTGACTTTTTTTTCGGTATGACGTGCTCACATCAAATACGAATTTTATTTGTTGGGGTTATTCATTTATGATTTAAAAAAAAACGAGACCGAGGCTAATTTCGGGCGCGGCCGAAATTTGGATACCCTTCGCTCCCCTCGGGCTAAAAGTTTTCGGGCGTACCTATGACTTGTGTTCAGTCCTCCCCGCTTCCATGCTTTTCCTTGAATTTTGACATAAGTGCCGGGGCGACAATTTATTGGGGGAAGCGGGGGACGTGGGTTTCTTATATTAACCCAAGGGGGGGGGGGGGGTTGTACAGCAACCCAATGAACGCATGGCCTTTCCATCAATTTTTACGTATGTTTGAGGCATTAATTATAAGATTTGGTTGAAATTAGTGGAGAAATAAAAAAGTTTTTCTTCGAAGAACCTAATTTGGGGGTTTATATGCCAGCCCCATGGTCCGATTTAACTTATTTTTGCATATGTTTTGTAACATCAATAAAAATACATTTCTTGATTGAAATTGGTGTGCAAATAAAAATGTATTTTCTTAGAAAAATTTGTTTTGGGGGGCTAGGTTTGTATGGTGGCCCCATGACCACATGGTCCGACTCCATCTATTCATACATATGTTTTGTGTCATGAATAGAAACACATTTGTGTGAAGTTTGGTTGAAATTAGGGTATAAAAAAATCTTACAAGAACTTAATTTGGGGAGCTAGGTTTGTATGACAGCCCCATGACCCCATGGTCCGATTTGGTCCATTTTAACATATGTTTTGTTGTGTCACTAGAAACACAGTTGCACGAAATTTGATTGCAATCAATGAGAAAATAAAAAAGTTTTTCTTAGAAGAACCTAATTTGGTGGACTAGGTTCGTATGGCAGCCCCACGACCCCATTGTCCGATTTGGTCACTTTTTACATATGTTGTGTGTCACCAACGAAAACACATGTGTGTGAAATTTGATTGAAATTGGTGCATAAATAAAAAAGTTTTTCTAAGAAGAACCTAATTTTGGGGAGTAGGTTTGTATGACAGCCCCACGACCCCCTTGTCGGATTTCACTGATTCAAACATACAAACTGCCTGCAACAAAAAGAAGCAAGTGTGCATAATTTCAGCTCCATAGCTTTTAAACTGACTGAGAAAAACGCGTCGCAACAGACAGACAGACAGACGGACAGACGGACAGACGGACAGACGGACAGACGGACATCGTTCAATCGACTCAGCTCGTCACGCTGATCATATATATACCTATTTTATATGGTCGGAGATGCTTCCTTGAATGCGTTACAAACTTCATGACAAAGTTAATATACCCTTTTCGCTTAATAAGCGAAGGGTATAAAAAACAAACAAACAAACAAAAAGAACGAGGCAAGGAAGAAGAAGAAGCAGACCTTCTGAACGCATCCTTGTGAATATGCACAGCCGAATAGAAGGAATGTGCTTCATTTCAGTTTTTATGTGTCGTAATTGGAATCTCAATGCTTTTCGAAACAATTTCGGAAGGGGGCTGCTGGTCCCCCCCCCCTGGCTAGGCTCCTGAGACGCAAAGCAACATAATTTCAAGTAAACAAAATCCATTGGTTATAGATTATACAGAAAATAGGCGAATCCTGATTACAATGTGAATTTCGTTTCGATACATAGTGTGTCACAACCTAACCTTAACTGTCCGAAACACATTTCGCGAATAATAATACTCGATTGGAAATTAAGAAAAAAATACTTAAAATTTTTCGATACCATTCGCTCTCGTATGGGATTACTACTGCTACCAAGCATAACCAGTGGCGGAGGGCGGCAGTTCGGCTACTGCCCAGGGACGCTTTAAATGCTAAATCTGGCCCTGGGGTCGTGACTTTGAAAAACACCATTAACTGAATTCGTTCGGTGAGACTCAAACCCACCAACCTGTGCACTGAAAATGTGCTCACTAACCATAACGCCAACCAGACCACACAGGGAACCATAAAACCATCTATATCAGTCTGGCAATTGTGTGCCGATCGTTTACAAGCAAGAAAGAAGCGTTAATAATGTATTTCCCTCAACTGGGCATCTGAATTTTACTATCAAAGTGATCTATATTCTATAGACACTGCACGCCGACAAGTGATGCATGAAGTAAAGATTATTTTAGACTATGTTGGCGATTTATGACGTCAATGCTATGGTTGGGTTAAAACTAAGAAACGAGATTGACGCGGTTTCTCAGCAGATGAATCTTTTTATACCACCAACAAGGGCGGATCGCATTAAGGGAGTTAGCCTTTTGTTTTCAAATATTTTAAAATATAGACTCATACTGAATGGTAGCTCACTATATATGTATATGTATGTAACTTCATGCGCGTAGCAGTATTATAATCATTTGTATTTGTTGACGAAATTGTATGAAACAAATTTTACTACTAAAGTTTTGAAACAACATTCCGCAAATGCAAAAATATTCATATCTCCTTTTACAGAAACCGCTTGAAAATTATCTTCCATATTCAAGAAAATAATCCCTTCATAAATCCAAACATTGCGGAATAGCGATGGAACTTTACTAATTTGTTGATTTTATGTTTTCATTCGAAAATTATCGCAGAGTCAGAGTTGACGCCTTGAACACAATGCATGGGCAATAACTATCCATTTAAAATTGTGGGTCGTTTTCATTATCACCCCATACGGTAAGTTGAGAGTTTCGAACAAATTCCCAAAATGCTCGCAACCGATTTCGTCCGCTCAATGACCATACGCTAGACGTAGTCTTAGCTCTTAATCTAAGAGTAGATACCTTTTTCGAATAATTTCCATATAAAATACGAAAAGGACATGACATCAGCAAACTTCTCTCACATGGGGGGTGGGGCGGGCATTGTGTGTTTTCGACGGTAACCGCACATCTTACATGGCCACAGGGAGCATCAGTCAGGGTAATCCCCTATGTCCGTTCGTTTCGTTAACGCCAAAAATCTGTGGAATGTATGTTCAGGGACTTTGCCCGAGCTTATCAGCATAAGCATCAATTTAATGTTCTTAATTCAGCTACGCTGAATATAGCACAAAACACACGCGTGAAAAGAAGACATTGAAGCAGCTTATACGAGTATGTATGCACAGGTCTTTTCTCTATAAGGATAAAGGACACTAACCACAACCTTATACTCGTATGGTGTTGATTCTCATGCAAATTTTCAAGCCTGGGCTTTTGAGACATATATTATGAAAACGAAAACCGTATGCCAAGGATATGGGCATAAACACAGGATCTGGCATACGTGTGATTCGAGCGGAAAATTCCACATAAGCGGATAATTGACCAATAAGTATTAGAGGATGAAATCTCGGGATGAAGGATATAAGGCTATCTAGAGTAAAGGATTTAATTTGGTGTTCAATGGACGGAAAATGTTTATATTGTTCTCGCACAGAGTGGATGCTGTAATATGTAATGGTGAACAATGTGCCATAGGCAAGTTTCGGCAAACTGAATAGAATTTTGTTTACCGGCAAAAATAAATAATGTGATCCATAAATTTCAGAAAATGTATGACTTTATTTTTTGGATTTACTTTATGAAATATTGCTTGTAATTTTTTTTCATATAATATCTTTTTAACGCTAGATTAAAGTCCGATTTCAAACTTTTGATTGAAATCTTTGGGACACCTTTCGATATTAAGCACCTTTTTCCGCATATGTATAGTGTAAAATATTAAAAAAGATTTACTATAATTTACCAGATTCTGATGTCAATTGTAAAAAGAAAACTGTAAGGTGAAATGCAACCAGTTACCATTTTTGAATTTTTCAAGTATGTATTACATTTCCAATTTTAGAATGACATACTCGTACACTGAACCAAATCGCCTGCTAAAGTAAAGAAAATATGGCTCAAATCAAGAAAAAAAGACAATAAAAAACAGCCAAGAAATATTCCTCTTCATTTGAGAATTAGTCACACTGATCCAAGTGAAATGCCATTAGCAGCGCTTTAAGGAAAAGTAACTTTGAATCAAGCAAACTTTTCTTATGAAAAAGACAAGAGAATCTAAACAAAAATAAAAAAAGAAACTTGCATCCAACCAACATCGAACATATAACCCCATTCTTCCCAGTCAAACGCGCTACCCACTGAACCATAGACACTTCTGACTAATCTACTACAACGCTTCAATATAAGCTAAAGCTAAAATAAAGCTTTTCCACGAGCTTTGCATGAAAAATGTCAAAAAAAAATTATTATCAAGCATTTGTTTGCTTGAATTGAGAATAATGGTTTAGGCTTGAATCTACTTCCTATTTCTCAAAAGAAGGTCTTGAAAATAGGATCGATTCAAGAAGAAATTGTCACATTTTGAGAAATTTTGTCTAAATTCGGGAATTGTGCAAATGAGAAAAGAGTTTCTTAATTTTAGATAGCCCAATTTTTTCAGTGTACTTGTTTCCATCATATAACGTCATACATAACATGACATTTCAATTATAAAAGTAAGTGTCTCCGCGACAAACGTCCTAACATTGTTTCAAAATTTGAATTGTATTTTCATCAACTGGTTTCAGACGAGACTGGTGACGAAGAGGGACATTAGTATGTAAATTTGCACACGCGAAACACTTTTCATTCTTTGACGTGCACTCAAAGATGGAAAGCACAAGAGTGCACTTGAATAATACCGCACTGTGTATGGTTCTGCGGGCGAAATATGTAGTAGTATGTAGTATGTAAATAGGAATGCTGAAGAGTAAGTAGTGTAAGGTACAAGAAGTAAAAGGATAAGAGCTTCTTGAGGAGGTTGACTATAGGGAAATTGGTGCTTGCTTTACACTATTATTGACGTGAAGGGACAATATGAATAGTAGACAATTATAATTGAAAGGAAAGCTGTATTTGTATTACTCTGTAACTGTAGGATCCTTTATTTATTTATTTTTTCACCCTTCAACTCTGTGACGAAAATAGTTTGAATATTGATTGTGTATCATTGTGCCTGTCTAGACACTATCAATTTTCGTTCGTCTTCATCATTATGACAATTGAAACTTGAGATCTCTGCGCTATTGAAGAAACGCATTCATTCTTGAACACAATTGCCAATGTTAAATATTAAATATTAACAACACATCATCTACTCATACTATTCATGAAAGAATTTATCATTTACCCGTCCTGACCAAACCCGCGACACGTATTTAACGATAAATAATGAACAGATCTGGATAGAATAAGACATTGATCTCCTCTGTTCACTTGACGCAATCAATAACAAGTTCAATGTTGAAAGTGGATATTCCATAGCTTGTAGCTAACATGCCAAATACATCTGCAACTTGGTTGCCAACCTAGGTTGTAGGTACCTTTCCACACACTTGCAACATTCCGGCAACCACGCCATTCACGTTCTTGCAACCTGGTACTGCAACCTGCAACGTGCCTACAAATTGCTTAATTTCCGTTTTTTTTGCGTGTTGCCAACTTAGGTGTATAAGGGCTGTAACCAAGTTGCAGGTGTATAAGGGCTGTAAGGCTTGTAGATAGCGAATCATCAGTGGCGTAGCATACGGTGTTCCATGTGTTCATTGGAACACAGCCAAAAGGACCACATAAGGCTGAGATTGGAACTATATTTAATTCAAATACAAATTAACCAATTTCCAAGTCATGTTTATGAATTTGCATAAAAAAATGGGGAATTTAATAAAATCTGGTTTGCGATTTTCCATTACAAATTAGTGAATTTCTAAACCATGTTGACGAATTTCCATGTCAAATTGAGGACCGTTTTTACAAAAGCCAACAAAAGCTATCGGAAGTGAAAATCAGTTTTGCACGCCATAATCGTTATGAAACTGTTGCGCACCGAGAACTTTATTCAGGTTTCGTCAAAGTCAAACAGAAACCGACTAATTTTGCCTTAAGTATTAACGTTTTTCCAAAACACAAACAAAAGCCAATGTTTTCTCAAACCGCAACAAAAGCCAGGCTTTTCCGCCCAATGTGGAAGACATCAGCGAGACTTATGTGTAGAGCCTAGATTTTCGTGCAGTAAAAAATTGAAAAACGTGCAGAAAAAATGCCGAAACGTGCAAAATCGTGCAAATGTGCATATTGTGTGTAATATCAAAAATCTCATCTACTTTGGAGTAGTTGACGAAGGAAAAGTTTACTTTGAGGGCTAGCTCTAAAAAAATTATATTAATAATTCTTACTGAAATACGGAACACTCAAAATTTTAACCTAACATAAGATTCATCCATAAAATGCACTCTAGATTAGCTCATTTCAATCAGGTTTATTAGATTAGTATCCATCGCACAGCCTTTATCTTTATCTAATTCGTGAATAAATCGTTTTCTAAGGGGGAAATGTTCCTATTCGTATTTAAGTTTAGTTAACCATACCAGTTAATTAACATGCACTCCACAAACAACAGCTACTGTAATAATACTTGTAGCAACACAGATAGTAGTAGCAGTAGATAGTAGTTAAGCACATAGTTAAGTATGTAGTAGTAAGCATAGCAACTCATCACTTCTTATGAGATCTAGTTTTAGTTCAGTTAGCCACTAGCTGTAGATCAAGTGTACTATCCTCCACTCTGTGTGATAATAAAATAATGAACTACTTATAAATTGTTGAATTAATAAGCTCACTTGTTACATGGTGTCAGAAGTGAAAACCAAAAAGATTTACACATAAAACAAGAAAATTGAACATACTGTGAAATTCATTATAATAATTATATCAGTGCATTAAGGTATTGCAATTAAACTATTAAAACAATAAAATAAAAGTGTATTAAGTGCAAAACAAATCTATTGAAACAATAAAATAAAAAATAAAAAGTGAAAATTCAAAATCGTTTGCGTAGAAAACAGAGAAAAAGACTATCAAGTGTGCCTAATCAATTTTATACAAAATGGCTGCCAATAATCGTTTGCCTATGGAGCTAGATTGCTCAAATTTGCCAAACGAATGGCCATCTTGGAAGCGAACATTTCTAATGTACATGACAGCGAATGGAAAAATGGCCGACCCCGAAAGTCAGAAAATAGCAACGTTCCTATGGCTAGCTGGACCAAGGGCCACGGATATTTACAATACGCTATTCCCCAATGACGAAATCTTAGGACAGCCACAGCCACAGCAACAACAGGCAGAACAAGTAGCAGAGCAAGTAGAAGGTGACGATCAGCAAGATAATCAACAAGCAGTTCGCACGCTGGATATCGTATTATCAATCTTCGAAAATTTTTGTATTCCCCGGAGAAATTCTGCAATGGAGGCATTTAAGTTCAACACAATTTCGCAAAAAGAACGACAACCTTTTGCAGAATTTGAAACGGAGCTTCGAAAGCAGATCCAATATTGTGAGTACAAATGCAGCTGTGGAGCGTCTTATGAAAATCGCATGCTACGTGATCGCATAATTATTGGGGTTCACGACAAAACTCTGCAATTGAAGTTACTGGATGGAAAGCAAGAGTGTTTGAAGGATGTCATTGAACGATGCAAACTCTATGAAGCGGCAAATGCTAACAAAACTATATTGGACAACAATTCTTCGGTTCACACTGTTGTAGAACATGGACAAAACATCAACTCCATCAGTCGTCAATGTTACAATTGTGGACAGCCGTTCACAGCAACACATTTGCGGGTATGCAAAGCAAATGGTGCTTTTTGCGGATCATGCGGTCGTAAGGGACATTTTCGTCAATTTTGCAAGCAGGCAAAAAAGGAAAGCAACACTAAATCGAATGGGAAACTAAACAAGGAGATCAAGGTAGATAGCAAACCATCAAAGAACAAAACATGCAGTATTAACTGGGATGAGTATACAGGTAAATTAGAAAAACAAACAAATAACTTAATGTGTAAAGTAAGACAAGGTTGTATTTTTAGAATAAGCAATGAAAACCATAAACACCGATGGTTGAAGGGGTATCGAATTAATAATCAAACAATTCAATTCAAAATCGACACCGGATCAGACGTAAATTGCATTCCTATTGGCTTAATCAAACAAAATAATATTGAAATCAAAAATGAATTAATGAATTTTCCGATTTATGATTACAGTAATAATAAAATAAAAACATATGGAACTGTTGATCTCAGCTGCTTTGACTTGATTACAGGGAACCTTGAGCATATTGAATTCGTTGTTGTTGACAATTCATTTGAGCCACTATTAGGACTTCAAACTTGCATCAATCTGAAAATAGTACAACGGGTGGACAACATGCGGGTAGCATCAATCACACACAGCCAGGAAAGCTTCATAAACCACAATCAAGATATTTTTACAGGAATAGGGAAACTTCCAGGCAAGTGCTCTATTACTTTAAAGGAAAACTCTAAACCTGTGCTTCACTATAAAAAGAGATTCCCACTAAGCATTTATGAACCACTAAAAATGGAATTAAGAAAAATGGTTGATCAAGACATAATCTCACCTGTTGATTATCCAACCGATTGGGTACACAACCTACAAATTAAGGATAAGCCAAATGGGGACTTGAGGTTATGCCTTGATCCTAAACCATTAAATACTAGTATAAAAAGGGAACATTTTTTAATACCAACCATTGAAGATTTTATGAGTAAGTTGGCAAACAAGAGGGTATTTACTGTACTTGATTTGTCAAAAGGGTTCTGGCAAATGGAATTAGATAAGGAGAGTTCAGATCTAACAACCTTTATGACTCCCTTCGGACGTTATAAATTTAACCGGGTTCCATTTGGTCTTAATTGTGCGCCTGAAATGTTTCAAAAAAAGATGATCATGATATTTGGTGATATACCTGGTGTGTTTGTTTATTTTGATGACATTGGAATAGCTGGTGAAACAGAGAAGGATCACGACCGTACATTACAGCTCGTAATTGAAAGGGCAAGGCTTAATAATATTAAGTTTAATCCAGAGAAAATACAATATAGAAAACCATTAATGAACTTTATGGGTCACATCATTTCTGAGGGCAAAATTGAGCCAGCACAAAAATACAAAGATGCAATTCTGCAAATGGGAAGACCGGAAAACAAAAGCGACGTTATGCGCCTGTTAGGGTTACTTAAATATCTCGCGAAATTCATTCCAAATTTATCTAAGCTAACTACCGCCATGAGAAACCTGATAAGGCTTGATGTTGACTTTTTATGGACTGAAGTTCATGAAACCGAGTTAAAAACTTTGCTCAATATCATAACATCAAACCCAGTACTAAAAGTTTATGATCCAAAACTTCATGTAACAGTACAAACTGATGCATCTAAAGATGGGTTGGGGTGTGTATTAATACAAAATGGACATCCTGTGGCATTTGCGTCCCGAACACTAAGCAAAAGTGAGCAAAGATGGGCACAAATAGAAAAGGAGCTATTGGCAATCGTGTTTGCATGCAATCGGTTTCACTACTACTTGTATGGTCGTCAATTTTTAGTAGAGAGTGATCACAAACCACTAGAGACGCTGTTTAAGCGGGATATCGACAATGTATCCATGCGACTACAACGAATGTTCATGTCCCTGCTCAAATATTCGAAAATGGAAATTGTGTACAAATCTGGAAAGGAAATGCTCATTGCCTATCCAGAGCTCAATTACCTGAGAATAAAGAGAATCATAGATTAGGAGGTATCATACATTCTGTAACAAGGGCTGCATGTATGTCCGAAGAAAACTACAATTTGTATACATCAATTATCACGGGTGACACGGAATATTCTACGATCATTAAATATATTGAAAATAGTTGGCCAAGATATCACCACCTGAAAGGAAATGAAAGGGAATTCTTCAAATTCAAGCATGAACTTCATGTAGAAAATGGTCTTCTATTCAGAGATCATCGTTTAGTTATCCCTACTGCTTTGCAGAAACGCATTTGTAACTGGCTCTATGCTCCACACTTAGGAATTGAGAAAACCATTTCAAGAGCAAGGCAGTTATACTATTGGCCTGGCATGAGCAGTCAAATACGTGACCTTGTTGCCAATTGTATTGTCTGTGAGAAATTCAGAAGGGCGAATCAAAAAGAACCGATTACCCAGGAAGACACCCCATTATATCCATTTGAAAGAGTGTCAATGGACATATTTGAATACGGAGGAAACAATTTTATTGTGTTGATTGATGCATTTTCCAACTTTCTAATAGCAGAACCAATTAAAAATAAAACGTCAGGTCATATTATTGATGTTATCACAAAAAAATTCGAATTACTCGGTTATCCTACATTACTGAAATGTGACAACAGTCCATTCGGATCAAGAGATTTTGAATATTTTACAAAGGATGCTAATATTAAAATGATATTTTCAAGTCCTAACTATGCGCAAAGTAATGGACTAGCGGAAAAGGGTGTTGCAATCGCAAAAAATATCCTAAAAAGGTGCCATGAAACGGGTAGTGTAAACAGTTTTCAGTATAGAATACTGGAATATAACACAACACCTGTGGCGACTCTTGGTTACACACCGTCACAGATATTTTTTGGGAGGCTAATTAAAACGAAATTACCGATTTCAAGTTCATTGTTGCTTACAGGTCAAGTAGACGAGAAAAATGTTAAAAAGAACATAGATAAGAAAAGAGAAAATCAAAAATTTTACTATAATAGGAATGCAAAAAGTCTACCGGTTCTAAGGGAAGGTGACCTCGTCATATTTAAGAAAAATAGTAAGGAATGGAATTATGGGCAGGTTGTCGGGAATGTAAATAATAGATCATATATAGTGAAGGACCAATATAACAATCATTTTAGAAGAAATCGCAGGTTTATAGCAAAAACAAATAACACCGATTTTAATGCTAGTGAAATGCTCTATGAAGAAAATGTACTAAGCAATTTGCAAAACGCCGAAAGCTTTAAAGATATCAATACTGTACCCAATAATTGTAATAATAGTAATAAGATACCCGAGGAAGAAAACACTCAAAATAATACCAATAAAGCTGGTAATTCTGAAGAACCTATAGAAATTAAGGATGAAACACCTACAACTAATAGTGAAATTGAACCTAGCACTTTAACTTCCGAAGAAATTGCAAGTGCAAGCAGGAGTCATTCTTTCAGTGGATTTTATAAAACACGCAGTGGTCGTACGGTTAAACCAACGCAAAAATATGGCATTGATTAAAAAAAAAAAAAAAAAAATTAAAAAAAAAAGAGCGTGTAATAATACTTGTAGCAACACAGATAGTAGTAGCAGTAGATAGTAGTTAAGCACATAGTTAAGTATGTAGTAGTAAGCATAGCAACTCATCACTTCTTATGAGATCTAGTTTTAGTTCAGTTAGCCACTAGCTGTAGATCAAGTGTACTATCCTCCACTCTGTGTGATAATAAAATAATGAACTACTTATAAATTGTTGAATTAATAAGCTCACTTGTTACAGCTACAAGGTTCTATAAAAATCAACTGGCGTTTGAAGAAATTTCCATATGGCGATGGATTTTGTATAGTTTTATTGTTTTTCACTTGTTGTTTCATTCTCATTACTTTTATTCTCTTCTCTGTCAATCGAAAAATTGTGCACATTACCATTTTCCTGGAAAAAAATTCATGAAAGATGCTAAAAAATGGAAATGTACGTTTATATTAAAAACCCTAAAACGTGCAATTTCGTGCAATATCCCTGAAAAATGCAATTTCGTGCAATAACGTGCAATTGCACGATAATCCGCGCTCTAATTATTACACATTTGCGTAAGATTTTGCAGCCGATGTCGTCTATTTAACAAGTGGGCGGAGCAAGGTACGAATAAATGGGTTCGAATTCAAGTTACTATACCAGACTTGTTCGCTGCATTAATATTCTTTAGTTTTATATCTCATACTGAGCGCAAAAACACACCTTATCAGGAAGTCGATGCTATTATATCTGGTACCTACAGCAATTATGAATTCTGAATTGAGTCTTAACTGGCATTATAAATGTGTAACGTGTAACCTCCAAAAATATTTCCCGAAATTTTCCGCCCCCTGTAATCTGCCGTCCTAGGCTCCAGCCTACCCAGCCTTTTGGTAAATCCGTCACTGTGTTTTCCTGGACAAAAGAAAATAGTTAGTATTATGGGCAAAAGAATAAATCAGTTCTAACCAACTAAAATACGAACCGTTTCAGCAGTGGCGTAACGTACGGTGTTCCATGTGTTTGGTGGAACACGGGCCCCAACCGTAAGGGCAGTAGTTACGCAGAGTAGAAAATTTGTTGGGTCATTGGAATATAGAAGCTGTTGAACAAGTTTAAAGTGCTCTTCTTTGCTACGAAGCAGCTTTAAGCGAGAGTTTCAAGGGGTGAGTGCTGGGGTGAGGTGGGAGGCCTCGGTAAGTGCGAGGTCCTAGGTAATTGCCCGGCTTGGCACCTCCTAAAGCTGCTATTGCCTGTTCAATTTGTCGGCCGTGATCAAATTCGGAATATTTTAAGCGGAACTTCTGTTCTGTTGAAATTTTTCGCAAGGTCAACACTCGGTCTAAACCCATCATTTTTAGTAGTCGAAAAGTTGGATTTTGCTAAGGTGGAAATTTTAAAATACGGTTCTCAATAGGGAATTAGCAAAACTTCCAATCATCCAATAAACTAAACAAAAATCACACTGGCGCGGCGTGCCGCCGATCGGTAAATGAGCCAATGACCAAACCTTTGAAAATACATACAGCTGCTGTATGATACTTATTGATGATGATGATGAAAATTTATCATTATTAATGAGGGATGTAAAAGCGATATTTAAAATTGAATTTTTAAGCAATGAAATATGAGTGCTAAAATTTTTTTGCATAAAATTTTGTACAACAAATCAATACGATCGATTAATTAAACTATGTAGACTCAGGCCGCACAAAATTCTCTTCGTACTTTTGTACAAAATTTTCGTTTGCACAATGTATTGGGGTCTTAAGTTTGTGAAAAAAAAATTCTCCAATATTTGTACAAAAACTAGTCAATGTCAGGTTATTCACGATCCCCCATAATCCTTTAAATTGCATTTTCCTTGTTAAGAAAAAATCTAATCACAGATTCCTTTCCTCTCCGAAAAGCTATCTACCCATCAACCCCTTCCCCCTTAAAAAAAATTAAATGAAATGTTTTAGGTTTTACGCGCATTCTAGGTCTGTACATGGGTATAGGGTATACACAATTCGGTCTCGTTTCTATTGGCAGTGGTAGCAGATGGACGTGTTAATTGTCATCAAGCCGAAGACGTCAGAAAGGAAATGATGAGCAAAACATTCGGTGTTAAGTTCACAGAATTAAAATGGAAACGGATAGAAACAATCATGCCTTTGTCAATTATGAGTTCTGCAATTACACTGAACAAACGTGTGGTGACAATCAGTACAAAGACGTTATTCCATAGAATGAATTAAAGCAGAAGGCTGATGAAGAATGAAAACAGTGTCTTCGATACGAACTTGCACCCTTTCCGCCGTCCCTTTTCGACGAAAGTGGCATTAGGCATGTCGTCCAAGTTTGACTCAATTTTCATCGTTGGGGAAGACGTTGATCTGCTAGTTATATTGTCAAGTATTGGATATCATGTCAAGAACGTCTATTTTTAAGAAATGGGGCGAGGATCCGAAAAATACAATTTTGTATTCATCAACAGGTTTCAGACACCAAACTATTTCAGAGCATATACTTTTTCTTTACAGGAAACCCAAACAAGACAAAATCCTTAAATGCCTTGCATGCACTTTGAAGCCGGATTTCACGACGGATCGGCTGAAGTATATAGTATAATATTGTTTAGGGGGCCCCCATTTCGTTTTCGAACAAAAAAAAAAAATTTTGAAACGTTACGCCACTGCATTTCAGTGATTCAATATTTCATAATATTTTATGATTAAAATGAGTGAATTAACCTGAAAACCGGTACTTTCTATCCGGTTTTAAATCAGACGGTCTAATCGCCTTCAAAAAATATCGAAAAAAAATTATGATGCTTACAAGGAATTGGAGGCCGACGGCGACGTTTAGATCACCGACTGGAATGACGGTATATTGCTGTTTTAATTGATTGCCATAAGGTTGAATTGTCTAAGTAAAAAATAAGCTGTTAGGCCAGTCAATAAACCGAAAAATAAGGCGTTAGGTCGCAAAAAATTGCTCGGCTCTGGTTTTTTGGGATATTGTTAGGATAGATACCAGAAGTGTACCACCAAGTTTGCAACTTCGAAAAACCTGTGCTAACCCCATGACCCTCAAAAAACCTCAAAATTTTCGGACTTTTTTCATATTTTTGTTTGTAATTTCTAAAAGGTGCTTCCTACAAGTAAGTTGTCCACTGCACTGTTAACCCTTCTGTCGGCACCAACTTCAATATGCATATTCTATACCCAATAGGTCTGGCTGGACCTATACTGAGAAAAAAATTTTATTTTTTAGAAAAAGTGAAATTTTTATCCGTAGAATCATTCTACGAATTTTGTACTAGCATTTTCAAACAATAAAAGCATTTATGTCATTTTTGCAGATACACTGGAAACATTTTTAAATAGACATATTTTGAGGTGGTATTAGCACAAACATGTTTTTCCCTTATTTTCTTCTTATTTTGCTTTTCTATTTTCATTGCGTATATCTAGTAGAAAGTTTGATCGCATTTTCCAATTCCAATATCTTTGGGGAAATATTTGGCGCTTTGTTGGTAGATTTTACATTGATATTAGTCTGTATATTTAGGGAAATAGGTGGAAAGAAATAGGGAATTTTCAAGCGCAAAAATCATTTCATTCTAAATTTTTCGTAAATTTCTTGATCAAATCTATTTAGAAAGACGTTCGTAAGTCTCTCGTACTTAGTCCTAACTATTACAAAGGAAAAAAAACTGGTTTGAATTTCCTTGAATCAAATCTTAGTTCATTAGGTGATGTTATAAAACGTGATGAAATTAGGCATACTTATTTCTTGAGTTTCACGGCTTTTCAAAGAAAAATCTGAGAAATTTTTATCGTTTATAGTACAAATTGAATTTTAATGACTTTCTTACATCATAAATAGGACAATTTTAAGAGAATTTTATATTTGCACCTTTTACCTCAAGAGAAGAAAGGGGGAAAAACTGTAGGTCTGGCCAGACCTATTGGGTATCAAAAAGCACTATAAATTGAAAATCATCAAAAACATACTCAAAACTTCAACCGATTTTTTTAAATTTTTGCAAACTGCTTCTAAACATATTATTCTAGGATATCGTGAAATATGAAGTCGCTGCGATTTCATCTTCTACACTTTTATGACCAAAATATAGTGCCAAAGGTCTGGCCAGACCTTTGTGCCGACAGAAGGGTTAAAGCTAAGAAAATCTTCTTTAACTTGAGTGTAACCCCAGCTTTGTGGGCACAAAGGATCCCAAGATACAGCACTTTAAACATTGTTTTTTGAAAAAAAGTTCGAAATTGTAATTTCAGTCATGTTCCGAGCTGAATATCGGCTTAAATGCGCATTTTACAGAGAAAGTCATGTGACATGAAGTTATAAACCAGTTCCTTAGCTGTATATATGTCGGAACGAATGGAATCAGACCATGGGGTCATAGGGCTGCCCCTGAAAATTAGGTTCTTCTAAGAAAAACTTTTTTCTTTATGGACCAATCTTAACCATCCTTCCCCCAAATGTGTTTTTTAGTAAAGCTTCAAAACATATCTAGAAACGGATGAAATCGGAACACTAGGTCATAGGGTTGTCATACAAACCAACCCCTGATAATCAGGTTCTTCTAAGAAAAACTTTTTTCTTTATGAACCAATCTTAACCAAACCTCACCCAAATGTGTTCCTAGTAAAGCCTCAAAACATATCTAGGAATGGATGGAATCGGAACATTACGTCATAGGGCTGTCATGCAAACCTCCTAAAATACAATTTCGGACTTTTTTACAAAAAAGGACATTTTTCAAAAGTGCTGTATCTTGGGATCCTTTGCACCTACAGAGCTGGAGTTACACTCAAATTAAAGAAGATTTTCTTAGCTTTAAAAGTGCAGTGGAGGACTTACTTGTAGGAAGCTCCTTTTAGAAATTACAAACAAAAATATGAAAAAAGTCCGAAAATTTTGAGGTTTCTTGAGGGTCACGGGGTTAGCACAGGTTTTTCGAAGTTGCAAACTTAGTGGTACACTTCTGGTATCTATCCTAACAATATCCCAAAAAACCAAACCCGAGCAATTTTTTGCGACCTAAAATCGGTAATTGACTGGCCTATGTAATCTGTAAGTTTCGCTGTATACCTACTCAGCGCCCGCTCTAGCACTTACGCCGCCCCGGGCGAGAGGAGAAATTGCCGCCCCTGTACCTGTCAGATTGATACTAGATAGTATGTATGCCGTTGAAGTAGAAGAGTATTTCTCCACAACTTCCTTGGACACTGCCCAGCCGATAAGCTTTAATTAGCCGAATCTCTTCACTGGTTTCAACGTCCATGGGTTATTTTCTTAATTGCGTCGTCTTGAAAATCATGGTCGTAGCTTGGAAGAAGATTGTACCGATGATAACGTAAATGTACCGTTATCATCGGGTGCTGACGGGGTGTTCAAGCTCTACTGCATGACCTACAATCTTCTTCCAAGCTACGACCATGATTCTCAAGACGACGCTTACTGCTGTATTGTTCCACATAAAATCGAATAAGCAACTATATTTCGCCACCAAAATGCCCACATTTTCTGTGTTTTAACTCTGCATGACTTCTGGGATTAAATGTTAAATCTTGCATTAATCCACTGAATATGGCAACAAATAACTGCCGAAATACGTATATGGTAAATAAATCATCTTCATCGACAATAAGGAAATACAAGTATTTTAACTTAAAACTGAATTTGGTCGATGCAAAGGAGCCGATAACACAAGGAAACATTAAATGTATCCTTTAGAGCATTTTTGCTGTCCGCCATGCTTTATCGTTAGAATAAAGCATATGTTACACGAAGTATAAATTAGGTGACAACAGTTATATGATGTATAGAACTAGGACCATGATGTTGAAAAAAAATTGGACTGGAAAGACACCACCACTCCCGGACTTGCTATGAAGAAGAACTTCTATAAAGAAGGAGCTAGTAAAATCGAGGGAACCTAGCCAAATGCTGATATTAGCATGCCCGGAAATGAATTGGGGACTGCTATTGGGCTCCGGTAATGTGTAACTGTGATACCATCCCCCAAATAGTGATGAAAATTGTACCTAAGAATGAAGTTTCTCGCAGGAGACTTTGTTTTTTACGCTTTTATACCTGTGACTCATTATTTCTCATTTTCTATCAATTTCTCCTTTTTAAGTGGACGAGCTCTCCTCTGATTCACTGGGCTAAACAATTTTTTAGGCCCTAATTCCGGAAGTAAAATTGCGACGTATCGCTTTAAAACTCAATATATAAATTTCGTTAATTTTGTCCTCCATTTAAAAATTTGGTGGCCCTCCCCTTTGGTAAGAACTAGGGATCATGCATAGAAGTGGTACTAAATGTTCAACTGGAGAACGAAATTATCACATAATTGTTTTCCAATGAGTTTCTTTTTTAAGGGAGAATTTGATTAGCAAATAACTGAGCAAACTGATCCACTTTGCTTTTCGGAATTAGGGCTGTGCTAGCATCACATATGTATAATTTACGCATCTTCTGTTCAGTATTTTAAGATTCTAAGTGCAGCAACGTTTCCCAAGGACTTTGTATCTTCAAAATACAACTTTCAAAGGAGAGCTAATGATAAAGTTGATAAACAAGTGCATCTTCAACGCTTTTTTAATTAAGAATTTGATGTGCTTCTCTACCTTAAAAAAAAACTCCTCCTGCCTTATTTTATTTTGGAAAAAGTCATTATCAATTTCGATTTAGTATCGAAATTGATAATGACTGTTTCCTTCTTTTTTTGTCTTTTTTATTCGAGTGTTAGCCAAAAAGCCGCCCCTAAAATTTGGCGCCCCGGGCGACCGCCCGGCTTGCCCCCCTTAGAGCGGGCGCTGTACCTACTGTAAAGCTGAACTGAAGGACCTTTGGTAAAACCAGCTAGGTATAAGCGAGTTCTTAAACATTTTACAATTATTCCAATCGAGCATAAACGACCACTGTACAAGTGCCGTAGCCTACGCGCCCAATAAAGACAGCGAAGAGGGCGCTTTTGGAAAACACTGTTCATTACGGAAAAGAAATATGAGTCATATACCAGCACATGTCTGTTAAAATTTTATTGAGAATTAAAACTCCATATTCCAGTAAATTCATTGAAGGATCCCCAAACATTTGCCCTTTTCAGAAAATGACAGTTTCAACAGTCTATATTCTATCTATATTCTTGTATTATACATTTTTAAGTGGAAAACTTACAAAAAAAAAGGTCAACCACATTTTAAATGCAAAGAATATGACAAAATCACAACAATCACTGACAAGGGAATAATAGAAGAAAAACGATTAAAACTCGGGGTTTCTTTCGGCA
Source organism: Microchrysa polita (assembly GCA_949715475.1). Lineage (NCBI taxonomy): Eukaryota > Metazoa > Arthropoda > Insecta > Diptera > Stratiomyidae > Microchrysa > Microchrysa polita. The sequence continues at coordinate 70,348,191 of OX454420.1, forward strand.
GACATTTGCTAGGTACATATTCTTTCAGACGCAAATATGTGCACGCTCCCTCAATTCTGAATTCTATAGGTATTATAGCAGATACACACAAATTCTACGCAATATCTATACATATGAAAAGAGATACCCACATGCAATATCTGTTTAGGGATATATGGAATAAGTATATTTGCGTAAAGATCCTTTACGAAATTTCGATAAAGTATGGATGCTTTCGAAAGGGTTCGTCGATGACAATAGAATAAATATATGAAAAGGTGCAAAATAAAAAAAAAAGATTTGCAATATCAGTTTGGTGGGGGACCTTATTCGTTAGATTTTATTTTACTGGAGGGCAATGACCTACGAAATAAACCAACATCCATAAATATAATTTTAATCTAATTTCCAAAACGTGAGAATTTTGTTTATGTTTCAAATGTGGATATATGAATTTAGTAACTTAAATTATATTAATACTCCAATCAACGGGGAGATTTTACCTTGCAAAAATTGGGGACTTCTCAAATTTTTGATATGTTATAAAGACAGGTGGGGGTAAGTTAAAATCCAAGTTTGCGTCACTTTCCCCCCTGTGCTCCCGCCGCTATCTTCAAAAAGCCATCTAAAATCGGCTCTTTTATCAGTTTGCGGTCTATAACTCGTTCCCAGTCAATTTGAGCACGAAATGTGCCGAGACAATTCTGATTGTAGAGTACAACATCTTAGATTAAATTTGTAGGAAATTTTGTCCTCTACAAAATGGTCCTGGCAGATTTTGTGCTCAAATGGACTGTAACGAAGTTATAGGCCAAAAACTGATGAAAGGGCCGATTTTAGATAGTTTTTTGAAGATAGCAGCGGGAGCACAGGGGGGAAAGTGACGCAAACTTGGATTTTAACTTACCCTACCTGTCTTTATAACATATCAAAAATTTGAGAAGTCCCCAATTTTTGCACGCTAACCCCTATTATTTCGTCTCTATTGATTGGAGTATAATAAGATTTAGAATTCTCTGAAGAGTCCTGTTGAGAGGTTCTGGCCACTAATATACTTCGCAAGCTATATACACATATACAATACCTACCAACCTTGATATTCCCATCATTCTCTAAAATTTCATATTGCTTTGCTACATCTCTTCTCCTTCACCTTTTTTGTGTGGATTAATGAGAAATCTCAGCTAGAATAATTCGCTACGCCCTTCACACACATCCAATAGAAATATTTCAGAGTCCATTTAATCTCTCTTGCCGATAACATTACACATTTTCCAAATTTCAAGGAAATCTCGATGCCAGCTCTGGTTTCCTTCCACCATATTCCATATTAGTACAAAAGGTTCTTGGCATCATGAGAGGCCTTAATATATGTGTGTGTTTGAGTGTGTGTAGAGGCTGGTGTAACTGTACATACTTCTTCCTTTTCCCTTTTATCGCCTTTGGTAATATTTCAAGACGTGTATAGTGAAATTGATTAATATGGGTTCATGTGTGTAGGTGCCACATGTGAAGTATGCCTGGCTTATGCTGATATTTGAAACAGGACTCCGTTCTATAATATCGTATGCCTTCTATGCTGTTTTTCTTCTTCGTTTTGGAAAATATATGAGTCAGATATGATATAAAGTGAATATTTGGTAGGACGTATAGAGCACATGGATGAAAATTATATTTGATAATCCCCGCCGGCAAGGTGAATAAGGATGTTCTTAAATAAGAGACATGTTGAAATTAATTTCATAAACCTTGTCTCGTGCATGGAAAATGATATATTCATAGGTAAGAGTACGAAAAATAGGCAAAATTCACAGAGATAAATTTAATTCAAGGAAAATCAAGGAAAATTGTTTTAGTGCTGTTGCATATGGATCATACGATTCTAATAATACGAATATACACTAACAAATACTAACACTATGAAATATGTACATGACCTACGAGAGAACATTCTTTAAACTAGTTGATCCCCTTTAGAACACACGTGTTTTCCTTAACAAGTGCTGAACATTGTTTTTTTTTTTTAAGTGGCTTTTGCTGGCTTTTTCTTTTCAGGTACAATTATGGTAAGTAATGTTTCTATTTTTAGGAGTGTAAAAAAAAACGATAAACAAGTCATTTGACTTCACGCTACCCCTTACGATACCAACGGTCATATCTCGGAATCAGTCTCAAGTTTTCGTGTTTCCATATTTCGAATCAGCTTGAAACTAGCTAATCTCTTCAATATGCTAACCCCAGGAAACCGACTGGGCCTTAATCAACAATCTAGTTCTTTCTTGAGCTGAGTTACACTGACTCCCTGTTGACAGAGATCTTAAGGTACGTTGTCCTCGACACGACTGTATCGGCTCTAGCGACAGCGAGTCGCTCATTTCATATAAAAACTCATTTTTCTCTCATTCTAAAAACGAGTTTTTATATGAAAAGAGCGAGTCGCTGTCGCTAGAGCCGATCGAGGACAACGTACCTTTACTGCGGTTCAACTAACAGTCAACTAAATGTTAAATTGTATTCTAATATCTGAGTACAAGGGGAGCGCTATCGTTCCAAATAGTAGGACTCGAAAGTGTCCTGGTCTGATGGAACGAAGAACTGTAAGCCATGGTCCGAAGGTTATTTTGCTCAACGAAGGTGCTCTAACATACAGCAAATATCAGACAGACGTGTATGACGTGTTCCGATTCCATCTGTTCCTGGATGAATTGAGGCTAAACCAGGAACAAGTTTGGTTACGATCGGTTCGTAAAAAAATAAGTTTTTCTTAGCAGAACATAATTGTGGAGGTTGGCTTGTATCACTATGAGTGTGAGGCTTTACTAGGAAAGGAACACACCCAACTTACAATTTTGGCCCTATAAAACTTCATAGAATATTCTCTTCCAATAGTATAAGAAACACTTTTTTTGGTATACTAGATGAATAATAGTCCAATAATGGCATTTTCCGCCGTTTTTAATCCGAAAGAACCTTAATGTAGCAATAAATTATGGTTCGAAAAAGGCATACATAATGTATCTTATATCATCATTTTCCCGTGTTTGCTCCGATAAGCAACGTGAAAAGAATAAATAGTAGTGTTGCCAACTATAGGAGGCTTATAGAGTTACATTGATATCTAAGGAGAAAAACAGCTCGCAGCTAGCATTGAACCCATGACTATCATATTGCCCGTACTACGCGCTAACCACTCGGCCAACCATAGATATATACAGCATTGCTCGTAAACACTACAAATGGTAATTAAACTAAAAATTAATAATCATTATATGCCACTGAACTAAATTTAGGGAATATACCAATACCAATGTTGTGAAGTGACAACAATGATTTCAAAAAAAAGAATATTAAGCTTTGACGTTAATTTGTTCGCAAGGGGTCTATATTTCGATAGGAAATATTGTTATGCAATTAAATTCCACGGAAATCGAGTGTCATAACTTTTTTCATTGCAACATAATGAAATGTCAAGTTCACACAATTTTTTAGCAAATCGATAAAATTTTATTCATTCTGTAATTAATATTTATTTTAAAATTATTAGTAGGTATAGTATAGTGATTTTAGCTGAAAAAATGATGAAACCCAAACATCCAAAAAAAGAGCTGACTTTTGATGCCAAATTGTTCTATGGCCTGACCGCATTACGCAGTAAAAAGTCAAACTTGTTTGCGCGTTACATTTGGGGGGAGGGGGTGGCAAAGGGGTGAAATTATGATTTTTCGCCAATATCTTGTTAACTATAATATTTACAGTAAAATGTTCTGAGGACGATTTAAACTACACAATGATATATTATATCATATATGGCAGATTATATACTATACCTAAAAACATTCGGTGTAATTTCCATTTTTTGATAGTTACATTTGGCGCTCTAGCTCCTCAAGTAATTTAATTGGAGCCATGGTAATTGGGATAACTATTCCCAACAATATATTGCTGTCCCACACGGAGACTCAGGCTGCCCCGTCAAAGCATTCCCCTATATCCCCTATTAACATTTAAAAAAAAGACATGCCTGTAACTTATCGCCGAATCACAGCAGGCGGGAAAAATTTTGGTAAACGTTAAGGATAAGTCCCATTAGACCCTCCACCAAATATTACTTCGATCTTATTAAAACAAAGGGTACCTTCCATACAAAATGACCCGAAAATTGCCTACGAGCAAAACTTTAATTTTGGTTGACTTTTTCCCTTATTTTTTAATAAACTAGTGGCATTGAATTTGAATAATTTGTATGGAAGGTACTCTTTGTTTTAATCCGATCGAAGTAATATTTGGTGGAGGGTCTAATGGGACTTAGCCTTAACGTTTACCAAAACGTTTCCCGCCTGCTGTGATTCGGCGATAAGTTACAGGCATGTCTTTTTTTAAATGTTAATAGGGGATATAGGGGAATGCTTTGACGGGGCAGTCTGAGTCTCCGTGTGGGACAGCTATATATTGTTGGGAATAGTTATCGCAATTACCATGGTTCCAATTAAATTACTTCAGGAGCTAGAGCGCCAAATGTAACTATCAAAAAATGGAAATTACACCGAATGTTTTTAGGTATAGTATATAATCTGCCAAGAGAAGGTATATGATATAATATATCATTGTGTAGTTTAAATCGTCCTCAGAACATTTTGCTGTAAATATTATAGTTAACAATATATTGGCGAAAAATCATAATTTCACCCCTTTGCCACCCCCTCCCCCCAAATATAACGCGCAAACAAGTCTGACTTTTTACTGCGTAATGCGGTCAGGCCGCAGAACAATTTGACATCAAAAGTCAGCTCTTTTTTTGGATGTTTGGGTCTAGAGCTAAAGTCACTATACTAGTACATAAATTTTTACTTTACTCCTTTTAATAAAATATACAATGCAAATTTCTCTCCGTGTACGTCACAAAGAAAACCTTCATCAATAGGGACTCCAATAGAATCCGAAAATATTTTTTTACAGCCGTTGAAAGACGCGACCCAAGACGGCTGTCGATCCATAGAGGCGAGTATTGACGGTTGGGGTCGAAAATTCGAAATTTTGATTTTTGGCGAAAATGAAAATGTTTGAATGGGGCGACCCAGAGGATGGGTGGGGAGAGTTTTTACTGCATATTTCAGAGTCCTAGCTGTCTCCGTTCGAAAGTTACAGCCGTTGAAAGACGCGACCCAAGACGGCTGTCGATCCATAGACCCCGCAGGGTGGTTTGTGTCCATGCGACACTCAGCTCGGAAGGCTGTTTGTAGTTGGACAGAGATCTTTGGTGAGTTACGACACCACGGACCTAGTAGCGCAAGGGGGCCCCTGGTACAGTTGATACGCCATGGCGAGGATCTGTACAAAGACCATTCGGGCGTTAACGGTCCCGTGCTCCTGAGTTATGTACGGGTGGCTCTCGGCGTGCCTACCTCCTCCCATAGTTTGCGGGAGGGAAGCACTAAATGCCAAGCACGATTGTGATGTCCTCTGGTGGGGGAGTGCATCTTATGGAAATCGTGTGAGCCTCGGGGTTGACGGCTTCGCATAACCCGAGTCCAGAAGGGGCTAGCTAGGGAGAACGGCCTTGGTGGAAAATGCCTACGCGCCTATATCTAGCTAGTTTGTGGATTGATGACCACACTGCCCGAGTCGCATTGCTGACTAGTAAACTGAAGGGGCCACCTGGATGTGAAAAGCAGCGCTACGTGTCTGCACAGGCACGTAGTCACAGGTCCAACGAGCCTGGGATGTGCATGTCCGAATTCGACGTAAGGCTTAACCAATAGGGGGCCGAAGGAGGATCACACCTGCTATAGAGAAGTCTATAGCGAATAGTGTACTACGGGGATGGGTGTGCCCAGGGGACCATGGTCCTTGCCCATCAAGGTGTTGGACTCGTAGTGGCTGGAGGTTGTTACCCAAGTCATCCAGCTAGTGATGCAATCCCGGGGTTGGATTCCGGACGGTGTGTGCATGCGCCTGATGGAGAAATCTCCGTCTGACAACAACACCTTGTCAGTAAAAAGCCGAAGGTCCAAACATTTTAGCGGGACCGGGAGATAAAGGCCGAAAGGCTAGGTGCTCCCCTGACGGTATACCTGTAGATGGTTAGCTTGTCGATCCATAGAGGCGGAGTATTGACCATTGGGGTCGAAAATTCGAAATTTTGATTTTTGGCGAAAATGAAAATGTTTGAATGGGGCGACCTAGAGGATGGCTGGGTAGAGTTTTTACTGCAAATTTCAGAGTCCTAGCTGTCTCCGTTCGAAAGTTACAGCCGTTGAAAGACGCGACCCAAGACGGCTGTCGATCCATAGAGGCGAGAATTGACGATTGGGGTCGAAAATTCGAAATTTTGATTTTTGGCGAAAATGAAAATGTTTGAATGGGGCTACCTAGAGGATGGCTGGGGAGAGTTTTGTCTTGTTGTCTCCCTGATTTCTATTGTATTTTCGAAACAGAGTCTCCACCATTATGGAATTCCTAGCTTGGTAGTAACCTCAAAACTCTATACACTCACATTGATTGCAATTGCAATTCGGTCATTTGAGTAAGTACCTACTTTTTAGAAGTATTGCTTAACTTAGTTCGTCCTTTTTCATTTCAATTCCCGCTACAGGGGTACGGTGGCTTCGCAGGTATTTACTATATCCTGTGCGGATAGTTTAGCCCGTGATGCAATAGCTCTACTAGCTGTATACTACCGAAAACTTCTGAAATATTACCCGAGTTCTTCTTTTGTAAATCTACTAAAATGCGCCGAAACAATCATGATAAAACAAAATGCAAAATATATTTTCCGTTTGCTTCGGCTTTTTCTTCAATGTTTACAATTCATGAATAGACCGCAAAAGGAAATTCTGAACAAGACGAGCTAAAAATGAACATTTTTTTTGTTGTTGCTTTAAAACAAACAATATTCTTGCCCACCACCACCACCACAACACACAGCTGGACATGAAACTTTATGCTAACTTGAAATATCCTCAGGACATGATTTTTCGCCTAATACAAAAAGAGAAGGACAGAGAGGGACAGCGATTGCAGAGAGATAAGACTTGGCAACAGAGAAACCCGAATATAAGCCATATTGCAAAAGGTTAGTGTCCTGTCTATTCGTTCGTACTCGTATTACGTCGAAATTAAAGTGAAAGCACGCGTTTTATGTATATAAGAAGCAAATGTCTTCAAGTGGCACTTCTCCTTGAGCGGATGATTCCTTGTAAACGCTAATTTGGTAGGAAGAAGAAAAAATTTCAAGAGTTGTTTATTTTATTTATAAATGAGTGTTTGAAAGTGTATTCTGGCGAAATGAGGGATGTTTTGTGCGCGACTGTTGGAATTTGCGTTCTTTTCGTGAAATGCCAAAATGCGACGTAATAATCAATTGGATAATTAGAGATTTTCTCCTAAAATAGCTGAAATCCAAGAGACTTTTGATGATGTAAACATCATCGACTATGTAGATTCAAAAGAAGGTAACTTAAACTTTTTATATTATTCATCATAACTCCAAAAATAGGTAATCCATCTTCAATTTTCTTCTTTGATAAACTCAATATCCTCTCGTCGTCATGTAAATTTCGTCGAAAAAAGCTAAAAGGAAAAAAATCCACCTCCATCTGGTACTGAAGCAACCTTAAAAGACATCTTTATCACACAAGAATCCATAAAATCGTGTAACGATGTGCAAAATTATTTGTTTATATGGTACTTTGTCCAAATTATCCGTACCGAGCATTCACGACTATGTGCAAAGGATAATTAAGAATTCCTAACGTCCTCATAAATAATAAATAAGATAAAGGTAGGATAGGACGTAGGATGCCTTGTAGACATCCCACCCGCACGATACACCGCACCCTCATATACTCGGTATTAGCCGAAGAAAAATAATCCATCGAGCGGCTAAAATCAAATATCTCTGGATTTCCCCAGGATGGTTGAAGATGGCTGATTATGTAAAAAAAAGTCCTGACCGGTCAGCAGCCTTAAAAAAAGAGGGAAAAGGAGGTATTTTTGCGTTGGTAAGGATTATTTCCAAAATTTGCAGAAAAATATACTGAGAACGAAAGAAACAACATAAGATTTCCTTTGCAATGTTATGTAATACCATATACCTTTTCTAGGAAAGTTAGTCCCCAAAGATGAAGCAGGAGGTTAAATTTGAGTTTATCGCCATTGAGGGCACTGTTATTTTGTGAGCTGATGCTCATCTCATCTGTCCGTAACTGTCCTGCCCTTGGCAGTGCGACCTTTACCCCCACATGGTGGTGAGCTATCCGTTTACTCTTGTCTTTTGTGCACAATTTGGTGCTCAAAACTTGCCTTCGTGTGATGGTGGGATGCTTCAGTTGAGGCGTACTTTGGGAATGTCTCTCTCTCTCTCTCGTACGTCTTAATTATAAAGTAAATAATGTCATTAGTACTGACTAAATTTGGTCCGGCGGGAGCGGTTTCTCCTTATGAACTTACCCTAACTCCAAGGTGGAATAGCATACGCCGAGGGATGCATGGCCAAGAGGGTGCTTAATAAAAATAAATAACAGGCGCGACAATCCAGCATTGGACTAAGGCCGCAGATGTGTTAGTGACATCCTATTTCCAAGATCTTATCTGCTTTTTGTTGAGGTAATGAGATCAGCATCACGCTCAGCAGTGTTATTTATCCCCATAAATGGGTACTCGTTTAACATCTGAGTGAGATCATAGTCCGTCACAAGCTCGTGAGTTCGAAAAACACCATGGAACACGGTGAGATTCGAACTCATGAGCCTGTGCACCGAAGGTGCGCGCACTAACCGCTAGACCAGCCAGAGGGTGCTTGGTCGCTAGTAAACGAACTCTGAATACTAGACGACCTTCAGTTTCACTCTAGACTTCCGGCGGCAACCGGGTGAAGTCGTCGGTGGCCGTTTTTCCCAGACACTCGTTGGAATCCTATGAATACCAGCAACAAAAAACAAAACTTTCGGATGTTGCACCCAGCACATCTTCCCCCATAACTTCTATGTTACAACACTCTTCAGGGAAGACTGCAGAGCCAGTCCTGGACGAGAACACATCCCCTCCGCCAAAGGTTGTGGATAATAGTGGCATGCAGCAGTACACAGCCATTCTACCAAACAGTCAAAGATAGTCTCCATCTGTTTCGTCGTATGACTGAAGCACAAAGATCCGAACTTCCTGCGTTTTTCTTCTGCGCAAAATCGCAGATATAGATAGCCCATTACCGAAGGCCCACCAAAAGGAACAAGCTTAACAGTCTACCTTGGCTGGCGAGGTCCCTACGTAAAAGACGCTCGGAGGAGCGATCTCCTGCTTCTGCCTTGGTTAAACGGCGCAAGGAGTGTGCAAGCCCGCCTAGAGCCACCACGTTTAGCCAGTCAGTTTCCTCCATAAAGCTGAGTTTTGGCCACTTTAGTTCCGAAACCCTCTTCCGAACGATCAGATGGCCCACATACAGAAAGCCATACTGCAGGTAACTATAGGGAGCATAGCCCCAGGGAAAACCAAATTATTTTCCTATCTGGTGTTGAAAGATCAGGATGATTAGTATTATCTTGTAAGGACTTGTAAGGATTCTTCCACTACTGAGTGGGCCAGGATTAAACACATTCGTAGAAAATGTCCTTTGAATACACTTTGGTTGAGGAAAATAATTTTCTCAAGATGCACACTATTCAGGGGTACTTCCCCAGAAGTACTTAGCAGTAACCGAAGGCATATGCTTCCATCTAAGCTCAAAACTGGCTACCTACTAAAAACTAGATTGTTCACAAGCGGATAAATTCCGGCCACTCGGTCCAGCTCGTTCTCGGCATCTTTTATGAAAGTGAAACGGCTGAAAGAATGTATCGGCTATGAAGTCACGCAGGTGACTCTGACACTCGATGGGAAAAGCCGTCATGAGAAATCCGACAACGACATCACGTCGCGCAATAACATACATGTAGACAACTTACTCTAGGCACAGACATAGGCGTTGGTGACAGTGTGGGGCCGGCATTATGTGGCGCACCTGTTTTGCCTCTCACTTCACATTCATTGATTTCAACTAAATAATTTCAGAAAATAGTGTGCGTCTTGTCTATACAATAAGACTAACCACTAGATAAGATGTACGAGAAACCGGCCCTTAGAATGGCAAAAGTTTAGAACTGATTTTATAGATCCGAGAAAATTATTGTCAGCCTTTTACAAATAGGTCATTTTTCATTATATTTCACACGAATGAGAATGAACTTAAATAAGAAATTTCATTTTTTGGTTAATTTCGCTTGTACTGCAACCCTTGCAATCGACCGGTTTGCCACCACTACGAAGAAGTAAAATAAAGCCATTATGATCGCGTTCCTTTTATACGATCTGAGTAAAAATAGTTACAAAATAGTTTCTCAAGTTCACTTTCCGTCGTTCTTAAACTCCGATAGTTACAAAGAGATGACTACAGCTACGACTACGAGTGAATTAAGGAACGCACTCTTGGGAACATAGACTAGACTCTAAAAGGTCCCTCATATTAGTAAAATTTTGTACAATTTGTCTTTCTAATTCGTATGAACTTTTTATACGAAAATACCCTTCTACTTGTAAGTTTTTGTAGAAAATGTGCTTTTCCACAAAATTTGTAGAAAATGTTGGTAATGTGAACGGCTATAAGGACATAGATATTGAAAGTTTTAGTAACTCATTTTTTTTACGTAGATGGCTTTCGTGAATTTGCGATCATTTTTGATGGACTAGCACTCAGGAATTTCATCAAACCTGGCAACTTCCTTCAGGCATTTATTAACAATTAAAAAGTGAGCGCAGCTGAATTTAATTTCGTCTCACATTTCAATATGAGGATGCCCGAATTAAATTAGGGTTCAAGTAAGGACTACTCCATTGAAGGCGGAATTTGTAAAGCAGTTTACAGTGTCCCGTCATCCTAGATAGAAGCAAATTTACTTGATCCAAAACAAATAATAAATTATAATTTTCTCATTTATTACAACTCTTCGAGGTCATATTATTCCACAGATTTGTAAACCAATGTATGGATATGTTTTTAAGAAATCTGCCACTTCTCAGAATATCGCGCCCCGGGCAGTTTCTCAGGTTGCCCATATGAGAAGTTCGGCTCTTGTTACAGTTAGCTTACATAGTTCGAAACTGAGGAATTAATTCAATTTCTGTATTTCATCGCGGCACAGTTATCGATTTTTCATTCTATTCTATATTCATCCTTTGTGTGTAACTAGTTAGTGCGGTGTCCATCTTCTTAAGAATCAAATTTATGCTTGTGTGAACGTGGATAAAAGGATTCGAACACAAACTGATAAAAAAAAATAATATTATGCAATATATTGCAGTATTCATCAAAGAAACATTTATATTATCTATTTAACCGAACATAATATGCTCCCGTCTTGACTTTTTTATGTAGGTCAGACTTGGGCCAGACCAATGTTTCATACCCTCTTAAATAATTTTCATGACGGTTTTGTTTGATTTTTTAAAAATTTATTATATTTCTTAGTCCTTGTTGACCGTGTTTTTTTTCACCCCAAAACGTCAATTTATTTGCCTTATTTTTCTTTGCTCAAAAAAAAAAGTTTCAATTCCAAGAGAGAGATGAATCCGATTGGAATCTGAGCGTATGCACTGTACGTGACCTTTTTTTTTCAAACATGGCATCGGTCGACATCGCCGTGCAGATTGTACTGAAAAAAGTTTCGATAAGCAAATCGAATAAAGATACAGAAGAAATCAGTTTTAGTTTTTCAGCTCTTTTTTAGAGAGAGAGGCATTTGAACAGACATGATAGCATTATAATGTGATCCTGTTAGGATGGCATTGGACTCAAAAAGAAAAATATACGCATAAAGATAATGCTCTCGGAATTGTCAACCTTTTGATTAACGAGACAAAGCACACAAAAAAGATATTGACATACATAGGAAAAAATTTTTTTATGATAAAGGTCGAAATGGGGAAAATGGGCACATGCGGCTCTGTTTGGTGGAAATGGCAAATTTTTTCGGTGTCTACGGTAAAATTCTGAAGGATTTATTTTATAAAATGTACAAATTGTATTATACTTTAAATTATTGTATAAACTTCGGGGAGAAGAACAACGAAACCGAAACCGAACCGGAAATGACCGCAAATAGTATTTCAATATTAGGACTGAGCGAAAGAAGATGGTCCAAACTGTGCTACTTTACTCGGGTAGCCAATCTCTTGTAGAGTGAAAGCCTATTTCTGACCGAAAACTAACTGCCTGATTCGAGTTCCGAATAAGAAACATCACTATAATTCAGTGCTACACCCCGACTAAGTCTGCCGACCAGCTAAGGCTAAGGACGCCTTCTACCACCTACTTGGTGACACCTTTCATAAAAGCTCCCAGAAGTGACATAAAAATTATTATGGGGGGGATATCAATGCAAAAATGATGTCTGACAATGTTGAATTGGAACATCAACTGCGCCGTTGAAGAGAGCATTTATTGGAGGTCCATAACAACAACTTTAACCTTTCAAGCCCACCTCCACCGGAACCCGTAAGACTTACGCAAATGGCCAGAGCTAATACCGTTGTACCATCCAAGCTGAAAATAACTAAGGCTCGTAAATCATTGGAAGCTGGTGAAGCCCCGGAGGCAGACGGTATCCCTATGGCACTTTTAAAATCAACGATACAGCCGATATTCTCTTTCCCCTCACTTAATAGTGTTGGACAACCGAGACTCTCCCTCAAGAATGGAAGAAGGGCGTCATTATTAATGTAAGAAAGGAAATTCGAATGATTGTAATAATTAACGTAGAATATGTCTCCTCTCAGCAGTCTCCAAACTGATGGCCAAAATAATATTGGACCGGATTAAGAAAACGGTCGACCGCACTCTGAGCAATGAATAAGCTACATTTCGTGAGGGTTTCTCATCAACACCCTCCGAATTCTTCTTCCTTGCCTCGTTCTTTATACGGCTCCATGGTTCCGCGTTGCTCGACCTGCGGTGTAGGCACATCGCCCGTTTTGGCGATAATTTCTCAGCATATTTCTACAGGCAGCTCTATCTTGGATCGTGTCATCGCCGAGACCAATGCGTTGTTGTTGCTTTTTCATTTGACACATCCAGGTGTTCTTTGGTCTGCCTCTGGCCTTGGGTCTATCAAGTGGAACTTCCATTGATATCGCTCTCTTTGCGGGGTTCTCAGGCGGACGCCTTTGAACATGGCAATACCAATCCATTCGTCGGTCTTCGAGCTTTTCGGTGATTGGTTGGTCTATGGACAAGCTGCCTCGGATGTAGCTACTCTTGATGTGGTCCCTTTTGGTTACACCAACTGACATGCGTAACATTTTCATTTCAGTCGCTGTCATTTCTTTCGCGTAACCTTCATACATGGTCCAGCATTCTGATCCATACATGAGTCCGGGACGTAGAACCGTTTTGTACAACTTACCCTTTAGCTTCAGTGGCATTTTCTTATCGCAGAAAACTCCAGAGTTTTCTCGCCACCTCATCCACCCAACCTTTGTGCGATGTTTGATGTCATCATCGCATGTAGCTCCGCTGTTCACCATCGAGCCAAGATACTTGAACTTGGTACAAGACTTAAGCTGCTCTCCTTTGACGTACATTTCTGGTATCGGTGCATTTGGGTCTGAGAATTGGCAGCATAAGAACTCAGTCTTTGTTATACTTACCCTCAGTCCATGCTCCTCCAGAATGTCACACCATTTTGTAAGCGCAGCTTGCAAGGCAACGATGTTTGGGCTACTGAGGACTATATCATCAGCAAAAAGAAGAGATATTTCTAGGCCGTCGGAGACACGTGTTAATAAGTAGCACATGATGATGTTGAAGAGCAACGGACTCAATACACTGCCCTGGTGTACTCCGACATTCACCGAAAATTCTTCTGATTCACCGGCTGTGCATCTAACCTTAGTCGTAGCTCCATCATACATGTCTCGTATCATCCTGACGTATGCCTCGGGGACATTAAGTGCTCTCAAGGCCAACCATATCAGATCACGAGGTACTCTATCGAATGCCTTCTCCAAATCGATGAACACAAAATACAAGTACTTTCGTGCTGCTCTATACTTTTCCATCGCAATACGAATGCACTGAATCGCATCGACTGTAGATCGACCTTCAACAAAGCCGCATTGATTGTCATTCAACCGCACAATCTTTCTCAATCGGTTGCAGACAACTCGCTCGTAGATCTTCAGTGTATGAGGTGTTAACTTTATAGCCCTATAGTTGTTGAGTTTGCGTGAGTCTCCCTTGTTCTTATAGAAAGGAAGAAGAAAACTTTCCCTGAAAGCATCAGGCATCGGTTGCCCACCTTTGATTTTGTTGAAGAGAACTGTGAGCCAACTAAGCCCGACATTTTCCATTTTCAACCAAAATTCCGCGGGGATTTTGTCCGGGCCGACTGCCTTTCCGCGTTTCATCTGATGCGTTGCCTCCATCACCTCTTCCACTGAGATATCTTCAATATTTGTGGTATTTGGCTCAACATCTTGAAAGGCTGCCCGAGGAAATTCTTCATTTAGAAGTTCGTCAAAATACTCTCGCATCCTGCTACAAATTGCCGTATCGTCAATCAGCAACATTCCTTGCGAGTCCTCCACGTACTTTGGCGCCTGTATTTCCCGAGCGTTCCTTCTCCTTTGGGCTGCGACCCTAAATATCCTGGCGTCGTGCTTAGGTCTCTCGCGCGAAGACGGTCCTTCGGTCGCAGTCTGAGTTTCTAATTCTTGGTAGAATTTCTCAGCTGCCTTCGCCTTTGCTTGAGCTACCAAGCGCTTTACTTTCTTCCGGCATTGCATACAATTTTCGCGAAGTTGAACCCGTTCGGCTTCACTGCTTGACTCACATTTCGTCCATGCCTTAAATGCGTTTGATTTGGCTTGCACTGCTTCCTTAGTTTCGGTGTTCCACCACCATGTTTCTTTCTTCGTGTGGAGTGGACCTTTCGAAACTCCAAGTGCCTTTTCCGCCTCACCTACTGACATTTCAGCGAAACTATTCCACATTTGTGTTGGACTGTGCTCGGTGCAGTTTATGTTGTTTTGATACCACTCCGTCATTTTATCAATGAATGGAGTTACTACAGGCTCAAAGTTGTCGTTTGTGAGATTGTGCCACTTGATTTTTTCGACAGGCTTGGGAGTTCTTCTATTTCTTGCTCCTCCTGCTTTCAAAATAAATTCTGACAGGAGCAAACGATGTTGGCTGACGACAGATTCACCCAAGATCACCTTGCAGTCTCTTACCCACCTTCTCATAAAATCGAAACAGAGGTGGTAATCGATCTGCGTTTCGTGTTTCCTATCTCCGTGTCCACTACTGTAGGTAGGATTAGGTGTCTCTCGTTTTTCACAAACCATGTATTTAGGATGACCAAACCATGCGATCTGCACATGGTCAGAATAGCTTCACCTTCGTCATTTCTGACCGTTGAAGGGCTACCCTTTCCACCATGGCAATCTCCGGCAATGGTTACCTGACACTAGACTAAAAAAAATTAAAACCTTTAATAAATAACTACCAAAAAAGGCAAAACTGTAGATAATTAGAAAAATTCACAAAAAAAATCAAATTAAATTGAAACAAATCATCTTTAATTCATGTTTGCTTAATAATGTATTCAAATAACCGATAACCAACCATGAGAATACATAATCATGTTTTACCCGATAAAATATGCTTGTCGAGAGTCGGTATAAAACCATTCTGCATATTAAACAAACCCAAAAATTTTTTTGTATATTTACTAATTAAACAGGCATTGTTAACTTGTTCTTTCTCTCACTTTTGCCACGCTCGTTATGGTGCCTGAACTGAAAGCAACATGGCATGGAAACAGCATCAGCTGCAACACATCCCCATTGGCAACCATTTCAATTAGGCCATAGGCACCATGAGATGAGAGCACGACACAGTACAGTCAACTTTTATTCATGACTTGTGTCTATGTTTTCAGCTTTCCCCGCCACTACCCGCCCACAGAATCCTTTCGAGGAAAAAAATACAACAACAACGAACGACCTCTCTCTAGTGATTCAATTTCACTTGAGGCAATGTGCTTAACACTTTTTGCACACATAAACTAAAACATGTCAATAAGCCTTTTAAGCTTAACAACGAAAAGGCACCCATCTTTTGTCTCTATACATACATTTGATTCTCATATGTGTGGTACGAATATGTGGTGTGGTGTAGGGCCCGGTGGTGTCCTTGTGCCTTCTAGTAAAGCGACCAAGCAACTCACTTATTCATTTTGTCGTTTTTTGTTGTTGTTTTTTTCATTTTCATTTTGTCTGAGGTTTGACTGTAAAGCGCGCTTTTTATGAAGAAAGGATACGCAGAGTGAAGACTAAAGATACATTCAAATATGGGATGAAGGATGAAATGAACTTCCATTGTTTAGTATTTTGTGGTTTATAAAAGGATATGATGATGGAGCGCTGTGGTAGCATTAAATGTCGTGTAATGCATGCAGCTTTTACATATTGTTGAATTCCCGTTCGGTTAAAAACATCATCACCGGGGTTATTCAAAATGGAGTCACTGACAGCCACTCATGGCAGTTTACTTTTCATATATGTACGTACAAGGACAGATCACACAAAGTATCATTTAGTGAATACGTGTGTATATTAAGCCGGATTGTGAGAATTCAGGATTAAAAATTATTTATTGGTATAAACCACTTCTCAGTTCATACTTAGTTGTAACCTAGTAATTCAGACAAATAATGTGTGGAATAGAACAAAATTCAATTCAATTCATTTATTCAATCACACTTAATAGCTAATTGTTTAACATTTATCTATAAATAATTTATGTGTTTTTATAGTCTCCCTGAAAGCATAATGCTTGAGTTGGGAGACATAAAGCAGCAAAACAGCAGACGAAGCAGCACCCCATGCATTTCAAATGTTGTCTTACTCCTTTTTGTTCATAATGATTGAAATCAAATTGAATCTCCAAGAAACACTAGCCTGACGTAGTACAAGAATCAAAGGCAGAAAATCGTTGTTCACTTGAAAAAAGTAATAGTCCAGTACAATTGGTTCAAAATAGCCCCAAACCTAAACATCCAAAAAGAAAAGAAATTGTTGATGCCAAATTGTTGAATACACTGCCTAATATACGCAGTAAAAAGTTACACTAATTTGCGCCATGGGTTAGGGGGGGAGGGGGTGGCAAAGGGGTGAAAATTCAGTTTCTTGCAAATATCTGGAAAACTATGAGTTTGACTTAAAAATGAGCTGAGGACAAAACAAACAACATAAAATTACCTTTGTAATGATATGTAAGACTCTAGACATTTTCTCAGAAAATTATACCCTAGACCCAAAAGTATTATAGTGAATTTGGCTTTTTCGAGTTTTACATTTCGCACTGTAACTCTTGATAGAATAGACCTACTGTCATAAGATCTTGTCCATATATTGATAACAAAATTTATTTGATTCGTACCAAAAATTGGCGTGCTCCGACCATTGACGCCCCCTCACTCCTCTTAACATTTTTCAAAAAGGCATGCCTGTAGCTTCTTTTTAAACTGAGCCAGGCAGATAAAATTTGGTGGGGTGCCTAGTCTAAGCTCCATTATGCTCCCCATCAAAAATTATTACCATCCAATCAAAACTAAGGGTACCCCCCATCAAAAATTATTACCATCCAATCAAAACTAAGGGTACCCCCCATACAAAGTGAACGAAAATTCTAACAAATTTCACATTTTTTCATTTCTAAATTCTATCTAGAACGGAAAAATAAAATTTATCTCTTAGAACGACATTATAACAGTTAATTGTAGTCCTCTGAATGTATGTTCAAAATTTTGCATCAAAGCGTACACTACAAGTATCAACAAATTGTGTTTGAAAGTCATTGGTACTAGTTCAAAGGCTAGTTCCGAATAAATCGAGTAACGTGTACTAGCAAACTTCAAACCACATTTTTCGTACTTGTAAGGCACGCTCTGGTACAAACTTTTGAATATACATTTACAAGACTACAATTAACTGTTATAATGACGTCCTAAGAAATAAATTTAATTTTTTCATTTTAGATAGAATTTAGAAGTTAAAAAATTGGATTTTTTTTAGAATTTTGGTTTACTTTGTATGGGGAGTACCCTTAGTTTTGATCGGATGGTAAAAATTTGGTGAGGAGCATAATGGGGCTTAGACTAGGCACCTCACCAAATTTTATCTGCCTGGCTCAATTTGAAAAGAAGCTACAGGCATGCCTTTTTGAAAAATGTTAGGAGGAGTGAGGGAGGCGTCAATGGTCGGAGCACCTCAATTTTTGGTACAAACCAAATAAATTTTGTTTGTAATAGAATGAATAAGATTTCGTCACCCTAGGTTCTTTCTGTCAAGAGTTACAGTCCGAAATGTAAAACTCAAAAAATGTAAATTCTTTATAATACTTTTGGGTCTAGGGTATAATTTTCCGAAAAAACGTCTAGAGTGTTATATATCATTACAAAGGCAATTTTGTGTAGTTTGTTTCGTCCTCCGAAGATTTTAAGGTCAGATTCATAGATTTCCAGTTATTTGAAAAAAAGTAAATTTTCACCCCTTTGGGACCCCCTCCCCCCTTAACCCATGGCGCAAATTGGTGTAACTTTTTATTGCGTATATTGGGCAGTGTATTCAACAATTTGGCATCAAAAATTTCTTTTTCTTTTGGATGTTTGGGTTTTGAGCTATCTGTACTATACTATAAGTAGGTAATTGCTGAATTTTGTGTGGATGTTACCAGACATGTCGCCTATATCTATATAACTGAAATTTCGTAATCGACGGGGTGGGGTGGGGTTTCTATGTGCAGTTGATTTTGTTCGACTGTCGCGTGCTTATTTTTAGAAAAAAACCTATGGTAGTGATAATTTGACAGTCAAGTTAGCACCAACACCCCTAAGGAAAATGTTTCAAATTAATTGTTGCAGCGGCTTCAAATTTAAAAACTGCCCCTATGTACGTTTTTTCCTATATAACGATCAATTATCTTAAAAACTCGAGTTCTAAGAACTGCCCAAAAACAAAATAAATCCAGTAAATATTCACAAGGCTTGATTAAGATATCCTCACTTTCAGAAAAATTGTCGCGCCCTTCCTCCCCTTAAAAACTATACCCTTAACTGCATTACAACCTCATATCAGTTTACCTTGCAAACTCAAGTTTTAAGAATCGCCATAAAACAAAATATATGCAGTTAGTCGTCACAAGTTTTAGTATAGTAACTAGGTGATTTCAGATTGCAAAGTGTGGTGGAGAAATTTTTTTTTCCTTTCTTATGTTTTTTGAGGTGCTGAGCTCGAATCCGGAGCTTCCCACCAAAATTTCGTTGCGGAATAGGGTCAAAACCGCGAAAAAACCTAAAATTTTCGGAGTTTTCCCGTTCTTTTGTTTATAACTCCGAAAGTGTACATTTCTCCGAAAACCTGTCCATGAAAATATTAGAGAAAACATAATTGCGGGTCTAAAGCGCCATTAATCATTAAAATGTGTTAAGCGGTATTGCTACAATTAAGAGTCTTTTTTTGGCGGTTTTTGCAATTTTGACCCTGTTTTGCAACGAAATTTTGGTGGGAAGTTACGGATTCAGGCTCTGCACGCCAAAATACATAATGTACATAATTGGGAAAAACGCAATTGTTACGACCAAAAATGAAAACTCGTTCAATCTCAAAATTTTATACATAATATGCAACTATGTTAAAAATGGCAAATTTAAATTCTCAATTGTAATAATACCGCTCAATGGATCTATAATATTTATGTCTCTTTAGACGTGAAACTATGTGCTATCTAACATATTCATGGAGAGTTTTTCGCAGAAATAAATATTTTCAGAGTTAGAGGCCAAATAACGGAAAAACAGCAAAAATTTTAGGGTTTTTTGCGATTTTGACCCTGTTCCGCAAGGAAATTTCGGTGGGAAGCTCCTGATTCGTGCTCAGCACCCCAAAAAACATAAGAAACAAAAAAAAAATTGTCTCCACCACATTTTGCAATCTGATATACTAGGTTTATCACCTGGGTACTACACTATTTGTTTAAGGCATTTCCACTTCCAATAAAATTGTCTGTATAAGGCTAAAATACACAAAATTTGAGCGAAAAAATGTTTAAGGTGAAAATATTCGTTTTAGCTGCTAATTGAATAAGAGGAACTCTTAAATTCGACGCTACTGGGGTGGTAATGTGACTTGCTACATAGTTTTTTTTTAAATACGCCCTCGACAAGCTAAAATATCCTTGTTTAACAATCAAGTGTCCCAATTTGCCCAGAATATGTTTTTTTGAGCTTAGTGTCCGTTTGGTACAGTTCTATCTCTGTGGGGACGAGAAGCTGATGCGTGAAAGTACTTCATTTTTGATACAAAGATAATAGTGCTTTCAGCATGTTGTTCAAAATCTGGCAAATTAGTTTCCCCAGACTAAACTGATTATGTTCCGCTTCCTGTTTCTTTCCGTGCTGTTGTTTGGAAGTAAAATATCAAAAATTACCGTTGCAGTTACCAAAAAGCTGTGGATTTTCATCTGGAGCGATGATGGTACAGTAGAATAGTACGTCCAATAAGAGGATAAAGCCCAATTGTATTATACTAATATCGACAAAATCGACCGTATATGCCATATCCATTATGGGGTTAGGGTAATTACACGTAGACGCATGGCCCGTCTCGAAAATTGTTTGGGAACATGGTTAATAACACATACATATTATGTATCTATGTATAAATTTGTATCAAAATTAAAAGAATAAATGATTTAGACTGGGTATCAAAGCTTCCATTTCAGTTTGGTTAGCGGAACAAAAAAGGTTCAGAGCTACTAAATATTGTATGTAGTTCTGAATCTTTGCAATTTGTCCACTCGACAGATACATTCACGATTGACCGGTGCAAAAATTACGAAGTCAATAAAATTTGTGGATATTGTTCGTTCGTGTTCAGAGGTACTACACCTAATTTTTCGAACAAAATTTCCTTCCTAACTGGGCGGTGGCCTAAAACCGGTGGTTTTTGGCATTTTTCCGGTTTTTTCGTTATAACTATTGATATTCACAGTCCAATTGGCGAAAAATCTTCTTCTTTATAGATCACAAAGTTTAAACTTTTCCCTCCCATTAATATAAGCTGACCAGACGTACAGCATTTCGCTGTACAATACAGCATTTTGACCTGTCGTACAGCATTGGGAAATGTACAGCATATCCAATCCCAATGCCACACAAAGAAACCTAATAAGCTCATTGGCAAGGACTGTTATCAGTTTTGTCGGGGTTCAAAGTGTTTTTTTTTAGCAAATAATCGCTCTTTCATTTGGCAAGCGTTTATTTTTAATAACTCGGGTGGTCAATTTTTCTGATATTTAACGCACTTGTAGAACTACTTGCCTCATATTTCATCCATATTTTAAAGTCTTACCTATCCGCGTTCGACAGTTACAGGTGCACTTTTCTCTTTTCCAATCGAAAATTGTCCATAAAATTACTCCAATAAATTTGAAATTTGGCAAACATGTGGAGCACCGCACTCTCCATATTTGGTGAAAATTTCAATCCTCTAGCTGTCAAGGTTCAAAAGTCAAAAGCATCGAAAGATGCAATTTAAGGTGTAAAGTTTGACTCCGCATATTAGGTAAAAATGCCTCTATAGCTGCCAAGGCTCAGTAGTTACTGCCGTGGAATGATAATTTTTTTTTATCAAATTAATGGAAAAATCACTGTACTCTATCCGATTCCTCCATCAACCTCTATAAGAAAATGCATACTAAAGGACTCTTCAAAGATGTCAAGTTATTTTTTTCCACAATGTTCATAAAATTCAATAAAATGGCGCTAAGATCCCAGGGATCCCCGGCGCGTGGCGTCACTAACATATACATGGAAGAATGCATAGTCTCCTCCAGAAACATCGCGACCGGGATAGGCCACCATCTCATTGCTCTTGAGGTTCTCCTGGGACTCCACTCCGTGCCAATCGCTTAATAATTCTCTGCCCAATGAAGTATCAGTTTACATAATTGTAATAAACAAAATAAAAAAATGTGTTTCAATAAGTAGGTAGGAGGAGGGCTGATTTACCACCACCTGTACCGCACCCCCCTGCTATAGACAATCGTTTCGTTTTCGTCGTGAAAATATGGGTTCGACTCCTAGCACGGCACAAAAATTTCCGCACTTCAAATAAAAAACTACATGATTCCTGTCTTAGGGTCTTGGATTGTCAGGGACAGGAAAAGAGTCATGATCATGAGCACAATGCTGCTGACACTGCAGTGTCGAACACGCCCTTATGCTTGTTACATGTTAAAGCATAGATTTGTTCTTCATATGCTGATGATGTTTTATCAATGAGGACACTGAGAACTTTAGGGTTTCTTTATGGGTCCTGTCTAGTATCAACATAACCTGATTTTCCCAAGGTACATCACATATTTCCCAGAATATCGGCTACGAAGATATCACTTGTGAAAGGAAGGAGAATATATCTATATACATATACATCATGGTGGTAGCCTGGTGACATATTACGCTTTCTCCAAATCGGCGTGAAAAGGGGGGGAGAGATAGTATGACTGAGGGTTTGCCTGAAAACCGAATTCCGCATTGTGTACAGCATTTGACCTTCGGGAGTCTTGTCACCTTACATTAATGCATTAATAGTTAAAAAAGAAGACCAAAAAACTCCAAAATTTGAAAAAAAAAACTCAAATTATGTCTATTTTCATGCTATTTGTTTGATTTTGGATATTATTTATTGTGATAGCCCCATATGATTACCTTACCAAAGAACCCACTCCCTTTCTCGAATGCTTGAGAGAAATTACGAAAATTTTTAATGCACTGCTAATGAGGATAAGAAATACCTGATTTAGATACAATTTTCGTTATCTACTTGCATAAACTGTAACGGTTAGAAAACCGTATTTACTGAGATTGACTAGAGTAAGGTTGCCAGACTCCCGAAGGCCCAATGCTGTACACATTGCGGAATTCGGTTTTCAGGCAAACCCTCAATCATACTATACTTACGGACAAAAGTTGCGACTCACCCTATAATCGCGTGTATTTGTACGTGTTTTTTGAAAAGTACGGTAGTTATCCATAAAAATCGCATGTCATTCAAAAGCTTGAGACCTCAGCTTTATTATGGTACCATTTCAATCAATATTTGGTGAGTACTTTTAAAATTATTGCTCTTTGAACGAAATCGTAAGGAAAATGGGATTTTATGAAAATGGTGTGCGGTTAGGTAGCTAAGGTTTCAAACTTTGAAATAACATACGAGTTTTATGGATAACTATCGTACTTTTCAAAAAATACGTACAAATATACGCGATTATAGGTTGAGTCGATACTTTTGTCCGTAACTATATTTCTCCACCCTCTTCACGCCGATTTGGAGAAAGCATGATATGTCACGACTCACGAGGCTACCACCATCATGCATGTCATAAATCGACCACACATTCTCCTTCCTTTCACAAGTGATATCTTCGTTTAAACAGAATTGAAAAAGAATAGTAGCCGATATTCTGGGAAATAAGTGATGTAACTTGGGAAATCCACGTTCTATTGATACTAAGCAGAACCCATAAAGAGGTCTAAAAGTTACAAGTGTCCTCATTGATAAAACATCATCAGCATGTGAAGAACAAATGTATGTCAATACTCAAAGCTATAACAAGCAAGAGCGTAGCGTAGCCAGTATCTCGCTGGTGGTGCCTATTTATTTAAAAGCTTCATTTTGTAACGTTTATGGCAATAGGTAAACTGATACTTCGTTGTGCAATGACAATTCTCAAGCGGTTGGCGGCTTTCCTGGCCCATCTACCGAGTGGAGTCTGATGAAAACCTCCAGAGCGATAGAAGCGTGATTTACTCTTGCGATGTTTCTGGAGGAGACTATGCATCCCTTAGGGTTCTATTAGTGATGCCATGCCGGTCCCCTGGAATCATAGCGCAATTTTATTGGATTTTCTGCACATATTGTGGGAAAAAACTTTATCTGAAAATCTTTGAAGAGCCCTTTAGTATGTATTTTCGTATAGAGGAATCGGATAGAGTACAGTGATTTTTCCATCGTTTTGTGAAAAATTTTCATCTTCTGAACCTTGGCGCTTGGCAACTACAGAGGCTTAAAATTTTAACCTAATATAGGCAGTACGGTGCTCTATACAAATCTGTCAAATTTCAAAATTTTCCGCTCCAATATTGACAATTTTCGATTGAAATTTGGAGGAAATGTGAGCGCCAAGTAGCTCAACAAACTACAAAATGTCTATTCGGAAAGATCAGTCAAAGTGTTCCCGAGTTATTGAAAATTAACGATTGTCAAACATAAAAGCGCGGTTATCTTGGTAAATGTCGATCGTACAGGAGACTACACCTTAAATGGCTTCTTTCGACGGTTGTAACTTCTGAAACTTGACAAGTCTGATCACAGGCCTTGCCGAAGAGCTTATTAGATTTCTTTGTGTGGCATTGGAATGCTGTACATTTACTAATGCTGAACGAAAGGTTAAAATGTTGTACTGTACAGCAAAATGCTGTACGTCTGGTCAGTTTAGACTAGAGTATGTAGAGGAAGCAATTTATGCTTTAGAAAGGGATTCAGACTAAAAGCTAAAAGGTCTATGAAAAGTCACTGTTAGGAGAAAATTTCGCTGATGTGAAATGAAAGCGCAAAGATATGGTACATAATTACAATTGCGTCGGATTTTTGTTCAATTAAAATGTCAATGTATAGTGGCAATATGATGACGGATTCGCAGGGTGACCTTCACTATCAGCTTTTTAGAAAAGCTACTGCCACACAGGGGCGGCGCATAACGGCCCGCAGGGCCCGCGTGGCGAGAGCGGCTCACGAGAATTAGGGCTCCAAAGCTACGTGAAGAATTTGTCGAACCATAAAACGTCTGCGAAGAAAAACAATAAATTCGACGTAGATATTTTTGGAAGACATGAAAAGATATGAACTTTTCGAAGTCAAAACAAATGCTAAATTTATTGTTCCTCTCTCACCAGATCCCTTAGATAAACAAATTTAATATTGTCCGAAAATCTTTAAAAGTTCATGAGACACTCCGGATCCTCAAATTTGCTTTGCATGGCTGCGCTATTTGCTGTACTGGAGCCGCGGTTTGTAATCCGACCCACTCTTTTCCTTGTCATGCACGATATGCGCAAACATATTCTTTAGGTTGCTCTGCAAATAAACTGTCATAAAAAATTTTTGATGTTGGTACCGTTTCTAAACTTTCGGACTAAATTCCAATCCACTTTGTCATGAACTGTTGAACACGAGCAAAATAGTTTGAGAGTGGTACTGAACTTAGCTCAAACTAGTTAGTACGGCCTGTATATGTCGTTGAAGACTAAAATATTTTATCTTGCTTGCGGTATATACACGGTCAGTGTATACTGTTGGGGGTAGAACGGGAGGGCCTGGTTCGGCTAACTGCTCAAGAGCTGGCTACGTGGGGGATGTTGATGGTGGATTGAGGAGCTCTTCAAAATACGATGCCCATCGTTTGTTGACGCTTTCGATGTCGCTGATGATGTTACCATCCTTGTTCTTACATAGGCTTGTCCTGGGTTGATATGCGTTCTTGACATTATTTATTTTATTTTTATATTTATTTATTTTTGTACGCCAGTCTTATGTTCTTACCATTGTATAAAAACCTAAAGGAAAGGCCCGTAGAAACGACTAATGGTTCAATTTTTCATATCAATCTGGATCTGACAGGTAGGAAACATTCGTCTTTTTTACTTTTGTGTCGCACTAAAACTGTGATATGACTATTACATTTTATAGATACACTTCCTAGAGTTCCTCCAGCAACAATCTTTCCCCCCTTACTTAGTAAAAACTTCACAATAACACTTGGCAGATAGGGACCACCGCTTTTTCAAATCGGACCATGCAGTTTATATGGGATGACAGATATACTGCCATTCCATTTAGATAGTAATTCTTTGGTTCTTACTGGCTAATATTTGGTTTATTTGCTGTAACTGTTCGTCAAAATGTTTGCGTTTCTTACGTCTAATTAACTTATTAGATACTCGCCGAAGTTCAATGTATCTTTCTTTCTTGGCTCGAGATGCGCGTTTGTGTATTGGCGATAGGCTTCATTTTGACCAGGTAGCAAGTTAATAAATTAACTGACAATCTGTCAACTTGTATGAAAAATAACTGTGTCTGACGAATGGAAAATGTGAATCAACCTTCAAGAGTGCTTTCGATTGATTTTACTCTGTTTTTTTCTCAGTGTAGGCGCCATGGGGGACCCACTCAAAAAGTTGCCGGGAGGGCCCCGAGTGAAGTTGTTCCGCCACTGCTGCCACACTAAAGATTCAACTTGCCAGACTGCCACTCACTAGGAACGCAGACGCCATTCATTCCGCATGTATGTATGTACCTTCAAGTTGAAACATGGCTGGGAAATAATAAGAAGCCGTCGGTTTGGAGATGAACTCCTTCAAAGCAAGGTGTGGTTCCCATTATCACCAAGTAAAATGCGGCTACAGATTCTATTCTGCACATTGTTTCGTGTAAGTGTAGGAAAGGTTGTAGTACGGCAACCTGCAGCTGCAAGAAAGTGAAACTAAGGTTATCTACACTTTGCAAAAGCAGGACATGGCTGCGGAAACTCAGCAGAGACTGACCTGCAAGAGGACGAAGATGATGACGTGATTTTTCAAAGTGAACCCTAGTACTGCCATCGAGAGTGAAATTTTTGTCCGATGCAATTTTTTTAATGAAAATGTATTCGAATTCGTACTGTCGTGGAATATGTGGGGAATGCTGGGGAATTCCATAAGCTACAATCCGGAAACAGTTTTTCTCGTCCATTTTATGTATTTTTTCCGATTGTCAAATGTAGGTGTCGAATTTTTATAAGCCTCCACGCGGCAAAAACCACCTGCACTCAGCACTTCAAATACTAGAATGAAAGATTAAAAAGGAAATTTTGTTCAAACATTTTTTAACATCTCTGGACATACACAAACAAAATCCCAAAGTTTCATTGACTTCGCAATTTTGGCATTTAAATTTTGTACGTGTCGACTGAACTAAATGACGATAGGTAATTTGTGACAAATACAGGAAACTCGTACAAGGTGAATTTCAACAATTGAAATTGAATTACAGGAAGCATTGCCCAAATTGAATGCACACAGACGTTCGTCATGTCTTATACAAAGGATCCTATGTCATACATATTGCTGAATTTGCTTAAATTTGCTAAAATTCACTCAATTGCAAAGTTCAAGATACCGACAGTCATACAAACTTAATGTTGCCGTCTGTGTATGCAGAGTTAATACAGCAATCAGTTGAATGTTTATATCCATGAATGGGAAGCATCTCGTTATCGACGAAAGAGAAGGAATGCAAATTTCGTATATGATGCAATTTCATGACTTGCATCGCATTGACTTGGTTGCAATCATATTATCGAGAGCATTCCGAATATCTAATGATGTTATTAATGCAATTGTCCAATATTCTGGTTATGGTGAAATGAATAATACAATATACATAATTGAATTTTAGTTCTTGTGTATAACTGGGATTTGGTGAATCTTGGGGATATGTATCTGATTTTCTTAATAAATTTAGCTTGTAAAATTGGATTAGGGGTCAAAGTTTATGCACTAAATGCTTGTTAGATTGTCTATTTTAAGCGCATGTAAGCTAGCACTGAACTGCAGCGATGCTCACCCCTGGAACGAAAAAAAAAATCATTACATATTTTGAATTTCAATAAACTATTTTGTTATTTTACGGCATTTTTATAGAGGCGTTGAGATCGCCAGCAGCATTATGAATAGGCACTCGTTTAAAATCAGACATCATATTCCGCCGTCACATGGATCGTGATTTCGAAAAACATCATTAACTGAATTCGTTCACGGCGAGACTCGAACCCACGACCCTGTGCTATGGATGACTTAATGTTACTAACAAAAACGAGACCGTGGCTAATTTCGGGCGCGGCCGAAATTTGAATACCCGTCACATTTGAATGAAACTTAAGTTTCTTTTGTGTTAATAATTTCTACCGCAGCCCTATGACGTGTTCCGATTCCATCTGTTCCCGGAAGCGTTAACCCTTAAATGCATGGGGCTGAACCCATTATCGTAACTGACCTCCCCTTATGTAAAATCGGTCACTAAAGACGGAATCAGCCTTTATATTCCCAGGAAATTATTCTGCCTCTTACTTTCATAGGAACAGAAAGATAATGAATATTGAGAGTTTTTATCGAAATTATAGTGGAAACTCGATATGATGAACTCCTGAGGAAAGGTGGTGATTTCTCTAGAAAATCGTGAATATTCAGTTTTTTAAAAGGGAGTTCGGGTAGGTGCGTGATTAGTTTCCTATTGCTTATTGAAATTTGTATCGATGCCTATTTGTGACATATCCTGGAAGTTGATGGAAAGTGGAGTAGGCCTTACTACCCGTACAAATCGAAATTTAGACATATCTTTTGATAGTATGTCCCAAAAAACTTCAAATGTGTGTCAAGAGGTAGCTGTTAGATGTCCTTATAAAATATTAAAAGTGCGCCAGATCCGACTCATATACTCCTATCTTTTTTCCCCTGCAAAAAAACTGGAATTGATTACTTTGGGCTTTGCGTGCCGTCTAGCTCTGTACATGGGTATTAGGGTATGCACTCATCATGCTATTTGCGCAATTAGACCTCGGTCTCGTTATAAAATAAATCTTTTATATAATAGTTCGTTATAAACATGTTCCACTGTTAAACGAGACTTCTTTTGACTTATCGTAGCTCATTGGATTCCTTTCTTGAAAAGTATATGGATTGGATTGACTTTGCTAGGATATGAATATGGAAATAAACTGCATGCCTGCTTTAACCCAAATTTATACAGGTCCCAGGACATGTCCACAAATATTACATCCATGCAATTTTTTGCTTATCGAATGTGGTACTCCATATGAAATGGTTGACCCTAGAAGCACATTTTCTGAGGATCCTGAACGTGGGCTTCCAAGACAATACTCGATATACCTAGTCAAATGGTTTGAGAGCCCAGCTGCTTGAGGCTTGGTGAAAGTCCAAATATCTTACTAAGATGTCAAATACGGAAGCTCGGTTTTTAAGTGGCGCGTCCTAGGGCAAAACAAAAGATGTGAACAATTTTTTTAGTATACTTGCCAGTAAAAAGACTGGGATTATAAGAAGCAGCTACAGAGACGCTAAGCCCTGACCGGTGTGCTATAGGAAAAAAATTACAAAAACGATCATTCTAAATCAACTCTGACAGCTCCGTTTCCTTGGATCCTGAACAGGACTGATTAAGCTAGATTTCATAAAAAATGGCGGTACATGGCTAGATTTCTGTAAAAGTCTAGCTTTTATTAATTTTTTCATTTTTTTTTTACTTTTTCCCAAAGTAGATAAATCAAGCTTTTGCATAAATTCAATTTTGGCTCCCCGAAGCTTTCCTTAAATTATCTGTGCGTCGTCAAGGTGGACCTACGTTATTTTTTGTGGAATTTTAAAAGCTATTCTTGAGAGCTAAAACAATTGGCGAAATTTACCGTTATTTGGAAAAGGAAAAATAGTGGTGGGTAAATTGGAATGTGTTCTTGAGATTGTTTTGAGATTTTGACAAAAAAAGACACTTAAGGTATTGTTTGCACCAATTTTGCAACGTCCATATATGGTACACCATGTATTGGGGCATATTCAGAAATATCTATACATACATTCCGATCGTTCTTAGTTGATGAAATTATTCTCCTTTAGTCTTGGGTAGGGTAGGATATGTTTATAAAATTTTAATTATCAGCTCTTTCACCATGATGGTGCGTTTTGTTTTGCCCAGAACAGGTCCAAATAACATAAATTTTCATACAAATTATGTCACCGATCTATTTTCCAGGACATTTACTGCCATTTTGGTACGCTACGCATTTAAGGGTTAAGGATAATCCAGAAACACACCTGGATGAATTTTAGGATTCAAAAAGAAAATTTTTTTTTACAAGAACCTAATATTTTGTGGTTGGTTTGTATGACAGCCCTGTGACGTAATGTTCCGATTCCATCAATTCCTAGATATGTTTTGAGGCGTTACTAGAAACACTTTTGGGTGAATTTCGGTTAAGATTAGTAAATAAAGAAAAATGTTTTTCTTGGAAGAACTTAATTTTCAGCGGTTGGTTTGTATGGCAGCCCTATGACGTAATGTTCCGATTCCATCCGTTCCTAGAAATGTTTTGGGACTTTACTAGGAACACATTTGGGTGAAGTTTGGTTAAGATGGGTACATAAAGAAAAAAGTTTTTCTTAGGAGAACTTAATTTTCAGTGGTTGGTTTCTATGGCAGCCCCATTACCCCTTGGTCCGATTCCATTCGTTTCGACATATATACAGCGTACACTTAAGAGAAACTTGTGTACAAAATTTCAGCCCGATAGCTTCAAAACTGAGGGACTAGTTTGTATTGAAACAGACGGACAGACAGACAGACAGACAGACAGACGGACAGACGGACATCGCTAAATCGATTTGTCTCAGCACACTGATCAATAATATATATACTTTATATAGTCGGAGGTGCTTCCTTCTGTGCGTTGCAAACTTCATGACAAAGTTAATATACCCTTTCACATAGTGACGGGTATAATAATGAATATGAATGTTGTAATATTTTGTAATTAACAATTGTTTAACACATTTTGTAACATTTTTGTACATACTTTTATAGCTATTATATCCTTAGTATGTGTAGCTTATCATCAAACGATGTAAAATTGCTGCTAGGGGATTTTAACGCCAAAGTCGGAAACAAAAGTTGACAAAGGGTTATTTCTGGAGGGTACAGCCTCCATGAAGACCGTAGCGACAATGGCCAACGAATAATTGACTTCGCGACCAGCAGAAATTTGGTAATTAGCGCTACGTGTTTTGCGCATCGTGGAGATCTCCAGATCAACATACCGTCAACCAAATAGACCACATCCTCGTCTGCAAGAGATGGGCATCGAGCGTATTGGATGTTCGATCCTATCGTGGAGCAAATATTGATTCTGACCACTATATGGTGCAGAATTTCTTTGGTGCATCATTCGAGATTCAACCCGGCAAACATTTTTGCGGTTGACAAATTGTCGGATTATGCCACGGTGGTTGCTTATACGACTGCCCTTGAAGAGAAGCCCTTGCTAAATACACTCTATGAAATTTTTACTCTTATAAAAGAAGGAAACTTTATTTCCTTCTATTATAATAGTGAAATTACTCTGCAATCTAAATTTGCAAATCAAGTGTAATTTTACATAAAAAATGTTTAAAAAAGTACTCCAATATATTAGCAAATTTACACAAAAACACTTCGTAATGATAGGAATATAAAGCGGTTTCCACCTGGAATTTGTAATATGTATTACATTTTTTTTTATCTTCGTTGTTAAAATTTAAGTGGCGAACCTTTTCAAATAATACGGATAGTTATCAATTAAACTATTTAACGACATATAAAATATTAACAAGTATCGGTCGAGTTTTGCTGATCAGAATTTCCTCTACATGGGAGGTTGCAATATGGTAGCTAACTAATTCAATAAATAGTGGAAACCAACCCAGGACCAGCCTCTGTAAGGATAAGGATGGCAATATCATTAGTGACACTGATAGCGTTGATAAACACTGGGCCTCACATTTTGAAGAGCTCCTCAATGTTCAACCGAACAAACCCACGCAAGAAGTTCTGGAGCTGATTGCTGAAACAGGCCCTCCGGTTCAACCTCCAATAGTAGAAGAAGTTGATCTCGGCATGCAATCATTAAAACATAATAAAGCCCCGGGCGCTGACGAGCTTCCAGCCAAACTGCTGAAGCATCGTTAAAGTATGGAACGACGAAATAATCCCGGAAGATTGGTGGAAAAGTATAATTTGCCCAATCCACACAAAAGGGATAAGTTGAAATGTGGAACTACGGACGCATCTCATTAGTTTGTACGACTTTTAAGATTTTATCTAAAATTCTAGAAAATAGAATTAATCTGTACGCAGAAGAAATCATTGGAGAGTACCAAGGTGGCTTTAGACCTGGTCGTTCGACGACAAATCAGCTTTTTCCAGTGAAGCTTTTCCTCCAGAGGTGCTGAGAATACAACATCGACGTATACCAAATCGTTGTCGACTTCAAGCAGGCATACGACAGTATCGATCGAAGCGCACTATACAATATTTTGCTGCATTTTGGAATACCGGTTAAGCTAGTGTGACTCATAAGGATGACAATTGCTAATAACATCATGTCTCGATGATTCGGTGATGCAGAAAGACTTCGGCATAATCTCAATAACGCCGCCAAATAAATTGGGCTACATATCAGCGAATCTAAAACCAAGGTCATGATGCAATCAAAAACTAGAACGCCAGTAAATTCAATCATCACAGTGGGGGACCTCAATATAGGGTATGATGACAACTTCACTTACCTGGGTTGTAATTTGTCAAAGGACGCCAACGAAACAGATGAGATAAAGCGACGGATACAACTAGCTAATAAGTGTTACTTTGCGGTCCTGCAAATTATGAATTCGAAGCTGGTGCACAGGAACACGAAGCTCCACGCGATCTGTGCTATGCTATGGCTGCGAAGCATGGACCCTAACCCAAAACTCTGTTGCACACATTCGAGCGAAAGGTTCTCCGAAGAATCTTCGGGGCCGTTCGTGAACGAGGTGAATGGCGCATCCGGTACGGTTGTATCAGCTGTATGATGAGCTAGATTGGTTAAAATCGTGAAATTGCAGCGATTGCAATGGGCGGGACATGTACAAAGGATGAACGACGATCGCATGCCCAAAAAAGTGATACGCGCAACGAGTGGACGAAGCCAGATTGCGTGGACGACCGAGATCCCGATGGAGCATTCTGTATGTGAAGACGCTCACCAGATGCTAGGCTTTCGGAACTGGAGAACAAGGTCGCGTGACCGCGACAATTGGAGGCCTTCAATCCAGGCGACCAAGGTCCAACGTCGGGCTATCGTGGCATAAAGAAGAAGAATGTGTAGCTTATTATTATTATTATTATATTGATATCCTACGCAGCAAAATGTCCCCAATATGCAATGAATACTTAGATACGTTGGCAAACTTTGGTTTTCTTGAATATTTACACGGAATCACTAGATCTACTCTACGTGCAAAATCAACTTGTTTAGACCATATTTTCATGAAGTTAGACTCTGCTTTGTATTTTTCGCCGGCTATTTACGAAACATTTGTAACGGATCATTTCAGCACTTTAGCTAAAATTAAGTTTCCAACTATTAAACCCTTAGGCAGTCGAGTAATTTCTCCGACCATTCTTTCAAAGCTCGCTTACAATAAAGCTGAAGCTAATATCCGTGTAGTCTGGCTGGTCTAGCGGTTAGTGCGCGCACCTTCGGTGCACAGGGTCATGAGTTCGAATCTCACGGTGGATCATGGTGTTTTTCGAACTCACGAGCTTGTGACGGACTATGATCTCACTCAGATGTTAAACGAGTACCCATTTATGGGGATAAATAACACTGCTGAGCGTGATGCTGATCTCATTACCTCAACAAAAGCAGAAAAGATCTTGGAAATAGAATGTCACTAACACATCCTGCGGCCTTAGTCCAATGCTGGATTGTCGCGCCTGTTATTTATTTAATATCCGTACAGTCAACTGGGACTCATTAATGCTTTGTAATGATGGAGAAAGTGCCACTGAACTTCTTTTTGATATTTTCAGTGAAGTTCTTGTCAAGTCGTCGGTTATATAAGTGAAAATTCCGAAAGGAGGAAATTTCGTCCATTAAAAGATTGGATAACAAAAAGTATAGTTGTCTCTATACGGCAAGGGGACAATTTGGCAAGATCAGTGAAAAAGTGTCCCCATAATGAAGATCTGTCTACAAAATATAAGTCTTACAGAAATAAGTTAACAGTTATTATTTGGTCGGCTAAAAACAGATACTATTCTAGTGAAATAATTAAGGTCTTAGGAAATAATAAAAAATTATGGGGGAAAATTAATTAAATAACATCCTGTAATCGGAAAGTTAAAAATCACACCATCGTTGATATTTGTAGGGACGATGGCACATTAACAGCGGATAGAAAAGAAATAGCTGATATATTGAATAATCACTTTAGTACTGTTGGCGAGAGACTTTCAAGTGGCGCCGATCCGATCCGTAATAATGTTTTTTCTGACGATATAAGCACATCCGATACACTTACTTTTCACATGTTCCCTATAGCAGTTAATGAAATACTTCACCATATAAAAAGTCTAGATTGCCAAAAGTCCCCAGGTATAGACGGGTTTAGCGCTCGATTTTTGAAAATTACAGCTGTCTATGTCACATTACCCTTAGTTCATTGTTTGAATTGTTGCATAAGACAAGGCATTTTTCCATCAAAATTAAAAACAGCAGTAGTTATACCGTTGTATAAAAGTGGCGACAAGTCCGATCCAAATAATTACAGACCGTTTTCTTTAATATATTATCAAAATTGTTCGAAAAATGCTTTAAATCTAGACTTGATAATTTTCTTAAACAAAACAGTATTTTGGCTCCCAACCAATATGGTTTCACTTCTGGTTCGCACACTTCCGATGCCCTCTATGATGTGACTGAATACATTGCGAAAGCAGTAAATAAAAATGAAAACCCCTTAGGAGTATTTTGGACTTTCAAAAAGCTTTTGACGCAGTGAACCATAGCTTTATTTACATAATAACAATCACTATTTTTCAGCTATCACGCTCAAGTCCTTAAGGCTTTTGTGAGTTGCAATGTATTCCAATTTGTTTTTTTTTTTAAATGTCCAAATTATTATAAATGTAATTGAATATTGCAATAAAAGTATATAATAATAAAGAAGAAGAATGTGTAACTTATAAAAGTCCTCTGATTACAAATCCGTTAAAAAAAATCGTAATGTATAAATTCGGGGATATGAGTGGTTCGAAAATTAACGGCTGGAACTAGAACACTCTGATATTCGCTATTGTTAATACACTCGGGAGCAAAGAAATCGACCCACCCCAAACGCTGTGCATTAAAACACAAGAATTCAAAAACTGAAATGGGAAGGGAAAAAGTTTTAACGCAGTTTAATAATCCGAAAAGAGACGTTTCATCAGACGTTTTAATTGGCACTTTTTGTTTTTTTTAATTGATTTTACAGACTTGAGAAAAAAAAAATTTTTCTTTCAAAAATAGTGCATGAAGCACGATTGTTGTCGGTTTCGACTGCCAGAACATGGCACACCGCGTCTCATCAGATGCCACTGCTTCGCGGTGTGTCATATTCTGCCATGAGTGGCATGGCCGAGAACAATGTCCGGTGGTATACAGATTGTGCCTTATATATTGGCAACAATCGTACCTGGGAGCGGATCATTAGATATCGCAAATTACAACGTATAATTTTGCTGACCCGCTCCTACCATACACTATGTCTTGGCAGTAACTACCATTGTAAACAGAATAATCGACAACAGTGTGTGTGGACAGCCGCCATCGCCATCTTGCAACAAGCGAGATTATTCTGTTTACAATGGTAGTTACTGCCAAGACATAGTGTATGGTAGGAGCGGGTCAGCAAAATTATACGTTGTAATTTGCGATATCTAATGATCCGCTCCCAGGTACGAAAGCACAATCTGTATTCCACCGGACATTGTTCTCGGTCATGCCACTGCACTGCACAGAATATGACACACCGCGAAGCAGTGGCATCTGATGAGACGCGGTGTGCCATGTTCTGGCAGTCGAAACCGACAACAATCGTGCTTCATGCACTATTTTTGAAAGAAAAAAAAATTTTTTTTTCTCAATTTTGATAGCGTATTCCCTGCAACTGGGAAAATAGGACGGCTGCATGCTAAGCATCTCGCACGTTGCGAGATGGCGATGGCGGCTGTCCACACACACTGTTGTCGATTATTCTGAAAAACAGACTGTTTTGAACACTTTTTATTTGATTTTTTATTAAGTTCTTCAAAGTAAAACACAGAAAATTCTTGAAGCAAAACTTAACTCAATACTTCGTATTACCACTCCTTTGCTCTTATTGTCGCCTCCATCCTGTTTTTCATCGGCATTATTAAAGATGAGATGAATTCTTGAGGTACAGCTTCCCACTCCTCTTGGATAAGTTCTTAAGTTCATTCCATAAATGTTCAATGGGATTTAGGTCAGGACTTCTTG
Organism: Microchrysa polita; assembly: GCA_949715475.1. Lineage (NCBI taxonomy): Eukaryota > Metazoa > Arthropoda > Insecta > Diptera > Stratiomyidae > Microchrysa > Microchrysa polita. The sequence goes on from OX454420.1 coordinate 70,384,447, forward strand.
CTGGCCACTCCAGACTCCTGCTTCGTTTAGAATGGAAGCATTTGGGTTGGGGTGGGTCGATATTTGTGCTCCCAAGTGTATATTATAAGAAGTGATGGAACAATTTTTATATTTTGAATTTATTAAATCATTTAGGATTATGGGGTCGTGCTATCATTCATAGTGAACACCTATCGACAACCATTGGCAGAAATGAAATATTAATTAATATTTGTTGCATTATGTGATCGCCTTCAAGATATTTTGCGATTGGTTTCGATCGTTGTTAGAAAACGTTTTGTTCATGGCTAATTTACACAACAGGTTGCACCCTGCGTAAAGCTAATAATTTTATTCTAAATTTACTCATTTCAATTTTTAATAAACAAAACTTTTTCTTTGTGATTCACATTCTAATATTTTTTTCTAGTGGCGTAATTCTATTCTTTAAGTGTTTTTTTTTTTAATTGGGCGAAAGAGGGCAACATTTTCCATTGACCGAAAATAATATTAATATTAACCACAAAGAAATTTTCTATATAAAAATAGACAAAAGGCCAAAAACGAAGTTCTTCATAAAAAAAATGTTGAAAAAGTACAAAATGGTTCTAAGTACAAGAGTGAATGAAGTTAGGTGTTCACATATTTTTGAAGAACTAGTTACTGTTGTTTCAGTAGTGTAGCCCCAGTTTAGAATGTCACAAGCCGCCACTGATCTGGGTCTAATACAAAATTCGTCTAAAATCCACCAAACTTTTTTCGGTATAACCTAACGTGACCAGACTCCCGAAGGCCCAATGCTGTACACATTGGGGAATTCGAATTTCAGACAAACCCGAAGATCCCGGATTTATTTTTGGGTTAGGGGTAGGTATTTTATTGACATCTACGACAAAAATTAGGGTTTCCTTTCAGTTTAAATTGTCGGTTCCATTTTGTTAGATCAGCGCCCGCTCTAGGGAGGGGCAAGCCGGGCGACCGCCCGGGGCGCCAATTTTTTGGGGCGGCATTTAGCACTTCATAGAAAGGAACCTATAGAAGAAAGCTGAAACTAATGTTCAGTTAAACTATGAAATAAATTAATAACAAACTCGTGGGCGATGTTTGAAGTGCTACTAGCAAAGGACAGCAACTCTTTAAATTCTAACGTACTCGTAGAATACATAAACGTAAGAAATAAAATAAATTTCTACCATTCTCTTTCAGAACCTGTGTTTAATGGGAATCTAAAATTTTTCAAAAATTTAAATTCAGCAAATGGGCAAAAAAAAAGTGTTGTTTCGAATTAATATAAAATTTCTATATTCGCCATTTAATTTTTAGTAACGCAAATCATCCCAAGGAAGACAATGTGTTCATAGCCTCAGTAGCGGCATATTTCGAGAAGCTTATCAGTTTATCTCACTCAGTATAGTGCGCCGTAAGGGTAACAATATTTGGGTAGTGTGGTGTGTATCCTGATTGGCATTTTTAAATCCTATGGATATTTACGGTTCCTAGGTAGGTTTGAAGCAGTGGCGTAACGTACGGTATTCCTTGGATGCAGTGAAACACGGGCCCCAAGCTAAAACGACCCCCACAGGCCTTATTTGTTTTATGCTCATTAGTCAAAAACTTAATCAAGTACTCAATTTATGTACTACCGCCAATTTATACTTTAAGTAAAAAGTTACGATTTTAAAATATTGACACAAATTAGGAAATTTTTGAATCATGATGACGAATTTCCATTACAAATTGATTGATATAAAAATTATATATTAATGAATTTCTATTTCTAATTAACGAAATTCCATGCCAAATTGATTAATTTCAAAATCATTTTGTCGAATTTTTAAATCATGTTGACAAATTTTCATTACAGAATGATGAATTTCCAAATCAAGTTGATAAATTTCCATTACAAACTGACGAATTTCCAAATCATTTTGACGAATTTCCCTTTCGAACTATCGAAGTTCCAGATCGAATTCCCCGAAATTCCATGGACTAATTTCAAGAACATGATTACGAATTTCCATGTCCGATTGACGAATTTCCACATCAAATTCATGAATTTGATAATGTTATCGCATTTCACGTTGACAACATTCAATGTCATAATTGACGAATTCTCATTTAAAATTGAGAAATTTTAGAATTATGTTGACAAATTTATTTTACCTCAAGTTTCCACGTCAAAACTATACATTTTCAAATGATATTGGTGAATTTCCATTTTAAATTAAAATTAAAATTTCAAATTAAATTCTCAAGCACGTTGACGAAATTTCCTTATTTTAAACTTACGAACTTACATATCAAATTACCAAATTTTTAAATCATTTTGACGAATTACCACATCAAATTTGCGGATTTCCATTTCAAATTTGTCTCGATTGCTCAGTTTAATTAAAATACATTAAAATACGAATGGAAAATTGTTGAAGTAGTGCGAATTCGGGAGATTTTCTCTTGCAGGTAAACTCTTTTAAATGAACTGACAAACAAATCTGTAAGAATTGCTGATTAAAGTTTGATCGCAGAAATAAAATTTCGTTTCGACAGATATTTAAATCAAAACAACGATTAAGTAATAGAAAAAAAGCAATTAAAACCAGTGAACACTGTGCTACTAACGAGTAGTAGCCAGACCGGGGTTAAATTTATTCGACAAACTTAATATACCAATTTGGTACAGTAGGGAATTTCTATTGGATTTAAATTTAAAATGTGTCCATCCTGGTCGATCGAATGATGCCGACGGACAAATCAATCAAACTCCTTCAAAATAAAAACAAAATGCAGCGGGGCGGCAATTTGTAGTCTTGCCCGGGGCGGCATAAGTGCTAGAGCGGGCGCTGGAAAAGATGTTAGACATTTGAAGAAAGCACAATTGATAGTCCAATTTGTTCCAATTCGAATACGATTTCCACTTTCTAGACAGTCGATACTCAGTGATTTTGAATTTCAGTGTTCGAAACTGCAGTCTCAGCAGCATTAGACGGATGATGGCTCTTCAACCTGTCTCCGACTATCCGTGATCCTGAGACAGAAATTATGAAGCTGTTTATTTGAGTACGAAAATGGATGGACATATTGGGGAAATCCTTGCAAAGTCCTTTAGTTTGCTTTTTCTTTTTCCTAAAGAGGTATAGTGTATCTTCCATCGTTTTGTGGAATTTTTACACGGCTGTTATTTCTGAACCTCGTCAGCTCTAGATGCTTGAAATTTCTACCTAATATGGGCAGTGCGGTGCTCTATACATGGGTGTCAAATTTCAAAATTTTCTGCTCAAAAATTCCCAAATTATGGAAATATCCGCGTTCGGAAGTTCACTGGAATCAATCGAAAGATTCAATTGAACTCCCGAACGTGGATAGGAAGGACCTTGAAACTTGGAGGAAATGTGAGCGGGGAGCGTGAGTGCAACGCGTGAGTGAGTGCACCAAATTTGAAATTTATTTTACAAATTAATTTTATTGAGAATTTTCGATTAGACAAGACAAAAGTGCGATTTGGGCAGCTGATTTTGTCAAACGCGTATAGGGAGGACCCTAAATTATGGAGGATTGTAAGAAAATGTAAGTGCAAGGTAGATCTACATACAAGTGTGCTAAATTTCAGAACTATCAATGATCTATCAAAGAGTTCCTAAATTATCGAAAATGAACGTTTGCCACATGAAAGTGCGATTATCTTGCTAAAAGTCCCTTAAACAGACAAGACTGACCACAGGCCTAACCTAGGAGCTTTATTATGTACCGATTTAAGTGTTTTGGTGTGGCATTGGGAATGCTGTACATTTTGCTGTACATTTACTAAAGCTGTACGACAGGTCAAAATGCTGTACTAGCAAAATGCTGTACGTCTGGTTAGCTTAGATAACCGCATCGCATTTTAGTATCTTATTAAAATGGTGAATTCTGACCTTGAATTTTAGCCATATGTAGATTTTAGATTTTGGTCGTTGTTTTACTCATATATTTTTCTACAAGACCCATATTTCAACCGCTCAATCGACATTACTAACACAACACCTAACAACCTATTCTTCAGAAAATATATCCTGAAAGTGTCAACCCGATATTCATCGACTCCAACAGACATGCTGTCTCCCATTAATCGCCAACTCACACACAGGACAGAGCTGATATAAAAATGTACATTTGCCTTATCAGAGAAAGTAATATTTGTGGACGGCACACGATAACCCCATCGTGAATACCGCGGCAAGATGCCAACAAGAAAAACGACGTCGGCAAGGATATAATGCGACTTTTAAATCGCGTGCTACCTCACCATTAACACCAAAACCTCATTCCAAGCAAAACGGAAAATTATGTTTAAAGGATTTGTCCTTAATCCCTATGTGCTTGTATGCTCTATCCCGCGGTTCTGAATAGATATACGATTTGCGAAATGCGAACGAGAATGAGGAGCGGAAAGTTTTCCTGCAATAATACGATTTCATATCATACCCTGAAGAAAAGGAAATCTATCTGTTTACGTATCTATTTCGTATAGCGAAAGAAATTGAGCCAACGAAAAAAGAAACCTATGTATGTAAAAAAAAACCGAGAATAGAATATGGTAAGAAAAAAAACACGGGACTGGTGAACCCAACAAAAGTTCGGCAGGAGAAGTTATCGACTCCTGGTGCCTAACTGGCTGACGTCTTCATGGATTTGTTTCGTCTTTTTCTGTTTTTGTTGTTGTTGTAATATCGTGGGCTTCCCTGATTTGTTCGAATGGAAATGACGTTTGAAAGGCAAAATCTATAGCGTTTCTTCGAATCCCCAATGCCATATGTCATAATTCATTCGGCTAAAAAGAAGGCGTAAATAAACAAAAAAAAAATCATTCTAGATCACTTCGTAAATGATATCGGTTTTGTATGGAGTTTTAGGTATTATTGCTTCCGGGATTTCGTTAGTATTTTCTCACACCGTCAGGCAAAAGGACTAATAATGTTATTGCACAAACAGTGAATGAGAACAAGGATATAACTTGTAATTTATTTAGCTTCGTCGATAACAAAGCAATTCTTTCAATCAGTAACTTACTTTAGATTTAATTGGGAAATACAATATGAAATGTTGTATAAATAAATAGTATATGGGAGCCTGCCATATGGTCAATGCAATTGAGGATGTAAGTGGATAACAACTAGCGATTTTTGAGAACTGGATTTTAATAAATAGAGTTTATATGCATTAAAGTATCACTTAATCACCCATCATGATTGGTTAATTGTCCTTAATTTCAATGAAAAAAAATTCGAAATATGATAGCATCATCATTTTGGTAAGAAAATTGGTGGAATAAGGTGATAACGATACTTGTCACCTTTTTCCACAGCACTATTGAGCGCTTATATCATCATCAATGTGGCACGATAGCCCGACGTCGGGCCTTGGCCGCCTGAATCGTTGACCTCCAATTGTCGCGGTTACGTGACCTCGTCCTCCAGTTTCGGAAGCCCAGCAGCTGTTGGGCGTCTTCACCTACGGAGTTCTCCCAGCGAGCTCTCGGTCGTCCACGCAACCTCGCTCCGTCAATTCGTTGTGCGTTCATCACTTTCTTTGGCATGCGATTATCGTCCATCCGTTGTACATGCCCCGCCCATTGCAAACGTTGAAGCTTCACGATTTTCGATACTTCCAGCTCATCGTACAATTGATACAACTCATGGTTGTACCGGATACGCCATTGGTCTCGCTCGCGAACGGCCCCGAAAATTCGCCGAAGGACCTTTCGTTCGAATCGGTCTAGCAAAATTTCGGAGGCTTGGGTGAGGGTCCATGTTTCGCAGCCATAACATAGCACGGGTCGGATGATCGTTTTGTACACGCGGAGCTTCGTGTTCCTGTGCGCAAGTTTCGAATTAATTATAGGGAGGACCGAGAAATATGTCTTATTGGCTAATTGTATCCGTCGCTTAATTTCGTCGGTTTCGTTGGCGTCCTTTGATAAGTTACAACCCAGATAGTTGAAGTTGTCTACATACTCGATATTAAGGTCCCCCACTGTGATGCTTGAATTTGCTGGCGTCCTTGTTTTCGATTGCATCATGGCCTTTGTTTTGCTTTCGTTGATATGTAGTCCAACTTCCTTTGCGGCGTTATTGAGGTTATGCAGAAGGCTTTCTGCATCACCCAACCTTCGAGACATGATGTTGATATCGTCGGCGTACGCTACTAATTGAGTCGACTTGATGAGTAGCGTTCCGCTGCTGTCCATATTCATGGCTCGAATTACATACTCCAAAGCAAGGTTGAAGAGCGTCGGCGCCAGCCCGTCGCCCTGCTTGAGTCCAGTACGAGTTTCAAATAGGTCAGTGAGTCGATTCTGCACTCTGACCTGCGAGACGGTATTAGTCATCGTCATCCTTGTGAGTCGCACTAACTTTGCCGGTATACCAAAATTCAGCATAATGTTGTACAGTACACTTCGATCGATACTGTCGTATGCCTGCTTGAAGTCGACAAAGATTTGGTATACGTCGATGTTATATTCCCAGCACTTTTGGAGTAGTAGCTTCACTGTGGAAAGCTGATCGGTCGTTGATCGACCAGGTCTGAAGCCGCCTTGATACTCGCCAATGATTCGTTCTGCGTACGGATTAATTCTCTTTTCAAGAATTTTAGATAATATCTTATAGGCCGTACAAACTAATGATATGCCCCTGTAATTCTCACACTTCAGCTTGTCACCCTTTTTGTGGATTGGGCAGATTATGCTTTTGCGCCAATCTTCGGGGATTTCCTCGTCGTTCCATATTTTCAGCAGTAGCACATGTATTGCGTTGGTCAGGCACGTTCCACCATGCTTCAGCAGTTCTGCTGGGATCTCGTCAGCGCCGGGCGCTTTATTATTTTGAAGCGACTGTATGGCAAGACTCACCTCCTCTACTGTTGGGGGTAGAACGGGAGGGCCTGGTTCGGCTAACTGCTCAAGAGCTGGCTCCGCGGGGGATGTTGATGGTGCATTGAGGAGCTCTTCAAAATGCGAGGCCCATCGTTTGTTGACGCTTTCGATGTCGCTGATGATGTTACCATCCTTGTCCTTACATAGGCTTGTCCTGGGTTGATATCCGTTCTTAACATTATTTATAAGTTTGTACGCCTGTCTAATGTTCTTACTGGCTAATCTTTGGTTTATTTGCTGTAACTGCTCGTCAAAATGTTTGCGTTTCTTACGTCTAATTAACTTATTAGATACTCGCCGAAGCTCGTTATATCTTTCTTTCTTGGCTCGGGATGCGCGTTGTGTGTATTGGCGATAGGCTTCATTTTTCGCCTCAATCGAGGCCCTGCATTCTTCGTCGAACCAGTCTGCTCGTCTGCGCCGGCCTTTATAGCCCACGACCTCTTCTGCGACCCCCTTGATGCTGTCTTTGAGCTCCTCCCAGAACTCATGGATGCCTAAATTGTTGATGTCATCAAGCATGGGCGACAGTTTTTCCTCTAGTGCTGTTGTATACGCAGCCGCCGTGGCATCATCAATCAGATTGTCAACCTCGAAGATCTTGGCAGGGTTGATTCTCGTTAGGTGCACCGAAGAGATTCTGCACCTGTAGGTCGTCTTCACCAAATAGTGATCGGTGTCGCAGTTGGCTCCTCGATAGGATCGAACATCTAGGACATTAGAAGCCCATCTCTTGCTGGTCAGTACGTGGTCGATCTGGTTCACGGTGTATTCATCTGGAGACTTCCAGGTCTGCTTGTGGATTCGTCGATGAGGGAAGCATGTAGAGCTTATTACCAGGTTTCTGCCGCTCGCGAAGTCGATAAGTCGCTGACCGTTGTTGTTGTTTTCGTCGTGGAGGCTATGACCTCCAGTAGTTCCCCTATGCCAGCTTTCATTTCCGACTTTGGCGTTAAAGTCTCCTAGCAGCAGCTTGACGTCGTTTGATGGAAGTGAGTCGAAGAGTGTTTCTAGGTCGTTGTAGAACTCGTCCTTAATCGCGTCTTCTTTTACTTCTGTAGGGGTATGCGCATTAATGAGCCAGAGATTAGCGAAACGGGTCTTAATGCGGATCGCACATAGCCGCTCGTTGATGGGTTTGAAGCCGATAACGTGGTCCTTGAGCTGCTTATTCACGATGAAAGCTACTCCAAACTCCTTGTTGCCCTCCTCTTTACCACTCGTAAAAATAGTGTGCGAATTGAGGTCGTTAATCTCGCTTTTGAGCCATTTAGTTTCCTGGATTGCAACTATGCTCAGCTTGTATTGTTCTACCTGATGCAGGAGGGCCCTTAAGGCCCCCGGTCTATTCAGGGAGCGTACATTCCAGGATCCGAAAGAGTAATCAGTTGTTCGTTTGCGGGGTCGTCGTTGTTTTGTATCCGTCCAATCCGAGGCTTTTGTTTCAGGTTTCTTGACTTGAAGTTTTTCTTAGGATGAGTTGTCGGCACATCGCTAAACCATGATAGGGTTTAATCGTTGAGTAAAGGCCATCATGGGCATGCCTCGAAGATGCTGCTTTAGTGGTTGACTTAAATGTTTTCTGTCACCTATCACGTTAAGTAACCTGAGACGCTGCAGATGTTAATGCAGCACTCAGGCGCAGCGGTTACTCGGATAATGCGGGAAAGTAACGCCCCGTAGAGAGACATAGGAATTGGCCGAAGTCCTTTTCCTATGAAACTCCTCCTGCATAGCTAAGGGTCCGCAGTTATGCCACAACTGAAGAAGATATAGGAATTAGCCGAAGCCTTTCAACCTTTATCTTCCCCCTTACGGGGGCTCTTAATTTAAACTATCTTAAAACATTTTTGGAAATAGTTCCTTTTCCATAGGGTGCATATACCGTCCTAGTCTAGTTCGCAAATTAACTTTTTCTTCTTCTTCTTCTTTTTATTCGAATTGGTTGTGGAATGTGCCGATATTTACAAATGGTTTATCTGACATTTTGCTTATTTGAACAATATTATAATTGGAATTTGTTAATCTCGCGTTTTTTCTAACCAGGAATTTTATATAAACTTTGTAGCGAAACGAAAATCGAAAACGATATAACAATAACAAGACCTTCGCTCTTCCTGGATCAATTTCAGAGACACTCGCTTGTCTAGGCATAATGGATTGGCAAGCACCTCGCCATCTGTTGCGAGTGGGACTAAATTTAGTTTCGATTAGTTAATGCAGCCCGTATATGCCGTCCAAAAATAATTTAATTTTGCCTTAAACTTTTTATCTTTGCTCCGGTATATACACGGTCATTGTGTTGAACGGTCAGTGGAAGAAGGATATATCTGACACCTGTCTGTTCGCCTCTACGGTGAACGGTGCCGATTGACGTGAAATTTGGTAAAAACATGTAGATTGGTAATAGCCTTTGGAACAATAGCTTTAATGTTACTAGTAACAATTATAGGGTGTCTCCGTAGGAGTGAACAATATCGTAGGAATGATGCATTTTTTTACATAGAAAAGGGTCGTGTGGGTACTCATATTAAACTAATTGAAACTTTTTAATACCCGTAACTTTTTTTCTGATTTGAAGCAACAGTAACGAATATAGGTTTAGCTTAATTCAGATTTGCGGCACACATATAGGGTTTTCCCATTAGAGCGGGTAGATATTTGCAGCCTGTAGCGGACTGTTTGTTTTGGTGGCGTCGGTCTAATCTGGCAAACTCACAGGAGAAAGTGGCTGCGATTGGCAGGTAACTAACATCAAACAGGAAGAGAAGCCGTACCCATATTGCCCAAAATAAATCATCAAGTCAATTCACATCAACGGTTAACTTTAAATAAAGGACTCGGATTTGCAATAATGGCAACAACTGCACGTGAATCCATTGCTGTTAGCATTGAGGCTGGCATTAAAATACTATCGATTGAGCAAAAGAAGGAAATAAGAAGCGGCATAGCCAGAACAATTAAGAAAACCGATAAAGAGATCGCGTCGATAGATAAACAAACCATACTGCAACTCAAGGAAAAGCCAGGTTACTACCTCAAAGCCGACAAAGGAAATAACGTTGTTATCATTTACAAATCTCAGTACGATCAGGCAGTAGCGGCTAAATTATCGAATGGAAGTTTCTCCGAACTGCGAAAAGACCCGCTCCCGGATTCAATAAAAAGAGTCGATCAAGCACTTAGGGAAGCTAGTACCTACGACATTCGCTGATATAACGAGGCTGAAGATGCCTAGCCCATCATTGCCAAGGATTCGATGCCAACCCGAGATTCATAAGGAAGGAGTGGAAATGCGAGAAATTATTGCCGACTCAAACTCCCCGACCTACAATGTGGCGAAATGGCTGGCAAACGAGTTAATGGACATCGGCGACCCATATAGTAGGTATGCACTGAGAAACACAATCGAACTCACAAGGAAGCTACAAGGCATTAGCATCGCCCACGACGTGGTACTAATCTCCCTCGACTTGAAGTGACTGTTTCCGAACACACCAGTCAAACAAGCGAACTACCAGCTCGAAGTTTGGCTGAGTATGTTCGGGAATACAACCGAATGCAGAAGGAAGGTTAAAGTCTACACCAATCTTGTGTATAGCGGAGATTTACTTTGTATCACGAGGCAAATTTTACAAAACAACATCCGGCGTTTCGATGGGTAACCCAATTTTACCACTGTAGGCCGAAATATGCATGGCTCATATTGAGTCGCTGATAGAAGAAAAAGGTTTAATGCCCAGACTGTGGATACGATATGTGGATGACTTCCTCGCCATAGTTCGGAAGGAGGATGCCATAAACATACTTCGCAGTACAACAATAAGATCCACCCAAAAATACTATTTAGTATGGAGATGGAACAACAAGGCTCACTACCATTTCTGGACGTACGGATCATCAACAATATAGGTAAGCCCTAGTTCGAAGCCTATAGGAAACCAACAGCTAATCAAAGGACGATCATGGCAACATCAGTACACCCTACATCGCAAAAGCTCCCGGTATACAATTTTATGAATCACAGGCTTTATACTTACCCGCTATCAAAAAACGGATTCGAGAAAAAAAATACATATATCCTTGACACAGCGACGAAAAACGGATACAACACCGAAATAATCAAGAAGCTCATGGCGTATAAACAGTAGCAAATATGAAGGAGCGAACGCACTACATTATTCAACCAAGCAAAAGACGAAATGAGATGGATCAGCATACCGATGGCCAAACATTTCTACAAAATAAGGACATTCTTGAGGAAATTCAACATCAACATCGTAGGATCAACCAGAGGAAGCACACTGAAGATTCAACTGGGCAGCGAGAAAGACCGACTAACGAAGAGCGATATATACGGGGTAACGTGCGGCGACTGCGGGAAGCAATACATTGGTCAGACGAAGCGGCTCATCACAACGAGATTTCACGAACAGCTAAGGGAGGAAGCAAGTAGCCAAAGATGAGTTACCAGCACAATCAGATCCTCCGTGGCTAAGCACATCATTGAGGAGAAACATGCAATAACTATAGCGATAACCTGGAACTGATACGACATGTCAAGAGGCCCCACACTTTGGATGCTTGGGAGAGCTTCGAAATATTGAGACGAAACCCGGAGACGTTGCTCAGCACAGACGAAAGTAATTGCCCAAACAAATTAATTAGAGACCTGGCTAAAAAGAAACCTTATCTCAATTCGAATTAACCCTTTTACCTGTAATGTCATGTTTTTTAGAAACCGACCTGAAGTTTTCAGAGAACCTATAAAAAAAAGTTTTTGTAATATAAGCACCTGTAAAAATGCCAATATACCAATAGCTAACGCACTGAAGAAGGGAGCACAGTGCTCCCGAAATACGTATATGCGACAAAAATAAATTTTTAGTAAGAGGCAGCTTTTGAATTTACTATCTAACCTGTTGGTTACTATTGGGTTCGTCTAAAAGGGGATTCACACTTATGACAGGATTTGCTAAAACCTAGATTTGATTAACAATTGTAGCATATTGTACTGCAATTTGAATAATTCCAAGTACATTCTACAATGCATTTTGAATTTAGTGACATACGTTTCGATCTAGTATCCAGGGTTTTGACTGGCTTAATTTTAATCAAGTGCAGGATTTGTTGGCAGTCTGTATCCGCTATAAAAGTGGAAGAAGAACAAAAAACCGGTTATTATATAAAAAAATAATTTTTTCCTTGCCTTACTCCCCACGAATCTGTTCTAAAAAAACGGTTTTTGTTCTTGTCGCGTGTAGACAGGCCCATTCAATCTTCTCTATACCGCGTAACCCCTTGTGGGGCATGGGTGCGTTCACTCACGTTTCATAGGCTATTTCGAGTCAACGTTGCATTGCATATAATTTCGGAGTGTATACTATAATGTTGGAAGCAGTATATATTTCCTATCCGCACATGTACGGAAATGTTGGACCACGTCGAGATTCGAACTCCGGACCTTTAGATTACTAGCATCGTAGAGTGCGTCTCAACCAACCAAGAACCAAGTGAGCCTCAGAGCGTAACTGCACATTCAATCACTCATGCCAAATTACCATGTCAAGTTACACGGCGCTATACGTGCCGATGCCACACAGCAGGTGTTACAGTGCAGTGCACATTCTGCATGAAAGATTTGACGGTTTGAGAGATGACGTGAATTGACCACCAAAATCATGCGAATTGACCCCGCTAGACTATCCTGTGAGATTTCCTGAAAACGCAGGTCTGTATAAGTAAGGGGCGATTCAGACTTTCGACAAGATTTACTAAATCCTAGATTTAGTTGACAGTTGTACCATATTGTACTACAATTTGAATAATGCAAGTACATTCTACGATGCATTTTGAATTTAATGATGTACGATTTAATCTAGTAGCGGGTTTCGACTCGATTAATTTAGTGGTTTTAGTAAATCCTGCCCATAGTGTGAATCCCCTCTGAGCTGCAATCGACCGATGCCCTCAAAGTCAATATCAACCAAGTCCTTGCTCAAATTCAGCGTAGGATCTACGCGACAGAGTCATTGAAAACCGTACGACCGTAACAAGCCGCGGCGGACAGGCACGTAGCCAGGGGAGGGGTCCATGGGGTCCGGCCGGACCCCTCCCGAAATGTTTACAATTACATATAACGGAATTTTAGTGATTACAGTATAAAATATCAAAATATTTAGGTGGTAACATATTTTTCTCCAAATTCTGTGGGACTGAACATCATAAAAAATATCCGACATGGAAAATTTATTGGTTTAAGGGAGGTTTTCTTTTCAAAACTAGATAAATTCGAATATCAATACACACTTCTCTGAACACAACCCTTCAAAATAAAGGAACATTACGCTATTAGCTTCGCAAGAAGAATTTTCTTGTTCTTGTTATCGACACTAGCGACACTTATCTTACCGTCCGCCATATAGCGGACATATAGCGGAAAATGTCGGAAACACAAAAGTTCCCCCTATGAGAGCGGATAGCAGAACATGCCAAAATAAATTGCGCGGAATCTATGCAAAAAATGTCTGTTGTCGAAAATTATTTATTAATTATGATTTTATTTATTGGACGTATGGACGTGTTTTCATACGAGCTTGGAACTTTAAACTTTCCGCTGCGCAGGTTCTGAGCATTGCTACAAAAATAGAGAATGCGATAAAATAGTCTTTGACAGAGCTGCTTTAATAGTCTGTGCAAGTAATAGTTATGTAGTTAAGCCTTTTTTTATGACCAAACGCTCAAATTTTAACGAAGCAAAACAATTTTAAAGATACAAATGGTAAAAATTAGTTTTTCTAATTAGTCTCCCATAACCACTGTATGCATTTTCGCCACCTCCCGGCAAGGTTTTGGATATCTTTTTCGTAAAAATCTCGCGGCTTTTCACGGACCCTACACCACTGTATGCATTTTCGCCACCTGCCGGCAAGGTTTTGGATATCTTTTTCGTAAAAATCTCGCGGCTTTTCACGGACCCATTCTCGCACAAACAATTTTACTTCTTCGTAGCTTTTGAAACTTTTAATGGAACTTTCTCAATTCGTTCAATGCTGTAGAAGATGTGTACAAACTTCCGAGCGCCAGAATTTATACTTAATATTCAGAGGTTTTAGCACTCATCTGCCTGAGATTTTCGGTAGACTAGCCGCTCATGAATATTTTCCCAATACTACTTACGTTTATGCCCAACGCTACATGACTGGGGAGTCATGTAGCGTACACTACTTCGTCGGTCTTCCACAATGAGTTTTTCAACGGTAGCGGCGCTTACGTTTTCATCGGTGACACTAGGTGGCGCGCATGTGGCAACTTTCCCTCAACTTTTCGGCCTTTTCAAAACATTCATACACATGGGCTTTAGAGAGGCACTCATTCTGGAACTTCGCGGAAACTTATCAAGAAGTACTAGTTTTTGATAAGTTTCCGCGGATTTTATATTTGCTTTGACTAAAAAACAAATAATGATGCGTTCTGCAAGAGGCACTGGCACATCCTTTTCGCTCATGATGGTTATAATTACACTAAAAAGTCATTTTACGCGGTTCCAGCTATTCTCAACGTTTCATAACATACCAGTCTAATATTTAGTGTATCCACTTTTTCAACAATAAATTTGTCGCGCGTCTGAAAATTCCGTTGGACCCCTCCCGAAACAAAATCCTGGCTACGTCCCTGGCGGCGGACATTTGAATGATGTTATACTCGTATTCCATACATAATGGCATATATTAAGCTGACCAGACGTACAGCATTTTGTTGTACAGTTCATCATTTTGACCTGTCGTACAGCATCCAGAAGCGTACAGCGTTTTAATTTTTTTTTTCTGCAAGACAATAGACCTGGAATGGCTAAGTATCGTCAAAGTTTGTTGATGATAAGCGATACGTAGCCATTTAACGTTTATTATGTTTTTAAACTTGAAAGGTATCAAAACCCTAGAAAATTTTTGAGCAAGTCATTGCATTGAAAGTGCGCAGAATTTCAGTATGATCGGAAAAGAGAGTTTCCAGTTTTCAGCTATAACTTACAAACTAAAGCATGCAAAAATAATATATCTTGAAAACCTTAAACGGTTTTTAAGGTTTTCAAGATATATTATTTTTTTAGTGATAATAGAAACTTCAGTAGAGCGTCGATTATCCGAACGTCGATTATCCGAACATTCGATTAACCGAACCGGGCACCCAGCTTCTTTTCTTGTGAAAAACATGGAAACAAATGAAAAAGCAAGTGTCTGAAGGAAGCAACCTCTCACCTGCATCGCTCAATTACCTAGATTTTTCTATTTTTGTTCAGTTCTAGTCGTTTTACACGTTTTCGGTTTTTTGTTTGATTTCACATTTCGGCTATTTTTCAATTTTTGTATGGATTTCGATTAAACGAACTTTCGTTTATCCGAACCACCCTTGTCGACATTAGTTCGGATAATCGACGCTCTACTGCTTTAAAAGCGTCCAAGAGTTCAGTAAGATCAGACAAGAGGTTTTCGAGTTACGCATTTTAAATTTGAACAGACGGAAAATGAGCAAACTAATCGAAAACAAGCAAGGAACTCAGCTTCATAGGGAAGGTGTTGGCAAAAATCTCTTCTGCTATTTCGGGAAGGTAACCACAAACCAGTTGATTAGCGTGGAAAGCTTATCTATCAAAAATAGTGCAACGGAAAATGATAGGACGGTTAAAATCGCCTTTATTTCACAATTTGTGCACCAGTTTCAGATTGGGACTGAAAACCTGAGTAAATATGCACTTAACTCCTTTGGTCCTTTAACATAAATAGCGGAAAAGGAATCTAAGCAGTAGCTTTAAGTTCCAGAGATTGATAAGACACTATCCAGCTATGAACAGGTTATGATTCAATGCAACATGCGGCGGTGGTGTGGTGATGCTTTATAACAAAATATTAAAAAACAGCTGCGTTCTCTAAACAAGCGTTAATCTTGTTTTACTACAGTTATAAGTCAGGATATGAAGGCCGCCCTTAAGGAAAAGTTCCCTTACACAATTTTTTACACTTATACCTACATTTTCAACATGCCCATTTTTAACGTTTTCACCTTTTTTTCGGAGAATATTTAAATAACATTTTTTTAAGCACAATCCCGATTTCCATGAACGAAAATTGGACGCGTTTTTTAGGTTCCCTGTAGGGTTGCGTAACAAAACAAAATGCGATCTTGTGTAACATACCGGTCAAGTCTATCTGTTCTGAGAAATCTACCGCTCCTTTGTATCCGTGTCTCACACTACACGGGATACTGAATAAAACGCGCCTAATATCAGATTACATGCTTCCAATGCCAATTTTTCGGACAGTAACATGTAAAACATTGGGTGGGGTTCCAAAACGGAACAGTTGCCATTCTGATCCCCTAACTGCCATTTTGCGGATCAGAAATCATCTCCAGTTCTTTTCGTTAACATAGTTCACAAAGGCAGACAAACGAAAATAACTGGAGATTATTCCTGATCAGAATGGCAAACATGTTTGCGGAACATACGCAACTGTTGCGTTTTGGAACTCCACCCATTGCGATATTAAATTGTAAATTGAATGACGACGATATGACGACGGAAAAAATGTTAAAAGAGATGTATCCCCCAATTGGCCACAATCCAACATTTCCAAGGAAATAATCCAATTTCCTACAACTATCAACAAATTATCGAAATTAGTAATCCCACATCGTTTTTGTTTTTCTTTATTTGTTTCTTCTCAAATCAGCACATTTTTAATTTTAATCGACAATTTCCAAAGGATTTTATCATTGCGGATATCCAAATTCTGTGTAGTAGACTATTCGAATGTGAGAACTTGGTCTGTCGAATTACTTGAACATGCGGTTTATATTTTCCGGATACTGTCCTTGAGTAAATTCTTTTTGCACAATTTCCACCCCATCCTAGAATAAATGCGAAAAACAGAACGATAACGAAGTCAATAATCAGCGTAAAAAATTGGCAATGAAACTTTATCCTTGGTAGTGTGCTCTTCGCTATGTCCGAGTATAGTTTGTTGACGATTCAGTATATGCTTGTGTAAAAAGGTTTCACAAAGAGAGACGATTCTAGCAAATTATAATCCGAGAGTCTATTGCTGTTATTGTTTTTATTTTTCAATAAAAATGCAACGGAATAATTTTACAACGACTTTCATTGGAAGATATGCATTTCTCTACATTTTATTCTTTCTTTCTTCTTTTTCGAAAAAAATTGCGGATTTTGATAATCGATACAATACAGTCTATGTTTCATAAGAATAATAAAAACAATTACTACTTAAATTATGGAATACGATATGATAATTCTATTTTCTACTTCATTTTTAGGAACATTTTTAAAAATGAAAAAGCAACATCCTTACTTAAAGAAACAGTTCCGGTATCTTTAGAAATCACGTAATTTACACTTATTACTACTAATAATTGATTGAAAAAAAAATAATCAAAATATATGTATATTTCGTTTGAATGTTACACAAACATCATATCAGTGTCAAGAAATCCTGCGTATTGCGATTTTCTTATTTTACGCTTCAATGAAAAATGCCCAAATCGATTTACTTCACAACACGACTCTTGATCTGACATTAAAGTTGCCCATATAAATATATCCCCTCTATTTGCTCTGGCCTAAGTCATAAATCCATTTTGTGCATGGATAATGTCATACTCGCTCTCATGCGGCATATACTTATCCATTTATGTACGTAAGCTATCTACAGAAGAAAATATTCATGACAAAATACAATATGTAGATCACATCCTTTAAATTCTCGTCAACCTTAGAAGAGACGAGATGTTGTTCCAGGCAGCAAGTATACTCGTTCGTATGTATGTACCTCCATACTCACATGGACAGGAATCTGAACGCATTGAACTTATACTATACTCTTGTAAAGCGGATATCGGAAAAGTCAATATTCCTATCTGCAAATGCAAAATTCCTCGATCCATTTCCATACCGTTATATAGAGCCGAAACCATAGAGAAGCATTTAAATGCAAATTGTGCATATTTCGATTCATGGGTGACTTTCCTTGAGACGAGGAAGTCATGTACTGAGACTATAGTATGCAGCAGGATGGCGTATGTCCGAATCCGATCTATTGAAAATGTATTGATGTAAGAAATTCTTTAAATAAGAAAAAAATAAGCAGGGAATTGGAGCGGAGCGGAGCGATGGAGCGGAGCGGAGCGACCTTAAATTTCGGAGCGAAAGAGCGGAGCGTGGAGCGATTTTTTGCAGGCTGGAGCGGAGCGAATTTTGCTTTGAAGATCGCTCCGCTCCGATGTAAAAAATCAAAAAATTCCGAGAAAAAAAAAAGGATTTTTTCGACGAAATTTTTCATTTTATGGAACGAATTGATGATTTTGGGCTATTTAAAGGCGAAGAACACGCTGAGAGACTTGCAAAATTTCGTATTATTGTGAAATTCATTGTGATAAAAGAGGTTCTGTGTTAAGTCATAATCCTCACTCTTCATTATTAAGAAATTCAAGATCATCCAGGACAGAAAAGTCCTGTCCTGTACTCGATAAATGAAACGCCCTTTTTAATTTAAATTAGTTATAAGGTGCGTTTTATTGGATGGAGTACAGGACAGCGCAGCTTCCATAACCATTTAAGAGATCTCGTTCTATACGGGATGTCCGGAAACTATCGGATAAAAGCACCCAAATAGTATTCCTCGTGATATTTCCAGCAAAAAGGAGTATAAAAAAAATATTAACTCTTCAGCTTCCACAGACATTTAAAGATTTTTCAAAAATTTAACATTTTACATATACATATTTTCTTTCGGTTGGGCCCAACAATTTTTCCTAAGAATAAACCCCATAAAAATTGGATAAGCAGTTTAGTTTTTACAGTTTTACACAGCTTCAAAGACAAAATTTTGTGATCTTACTGCATATACATTTTTTTCCCACGGAGGTGTTAGTGGTAGCATTTTTGGAAAATCTTTAAATGCTAAGGAGTTAAGAATTCAGCACCTATTTTGCTGGAAATGACATCAATAATAATCAGTCTTGACACGGTAATCCGGATCTCCTTTAATCCGGATATCACGCTAATCCGGACGACTAAATATTTCCAGTATGTCTTCTATAGTCCGGATTTCGGCAGCAATGTTGAATCTAAAATCCGGATATTTGAGATTTTCAGTGTGAAATGGTAGATTTGGTCTCGTACTTTTTTACGGGACTGTTTAGCAATTGACATGATGCTGGCTAATTTCTAACAAATAAAACATTTATCGACTTTTGTTCCACCTTTTTATTTGTTTGGATTGTTTTTCCTAGAAAAAAGTTTTTGCGCTAATCCGGATGTTCCAATGATCCGGATTACCCCTTGCAATAATTGATCCGGATTACGAAATTGGTGCGATCCTGTTCTGTACTTGATCGAATAAAACGCACCTGTTAAGTCATATAATACGTGAGTAGATATACGTTAAATTGAATAATTCGTGGAAAATAATAAATATTTACTAAGATAAGAACAATGAAGTTTTGTTGTATTTTTGTAATGGAGCGGAGCGGAGCGAACAAATTTTAGTCGGAGCGGAGCGCTGGAGCGGAGCGGTTTCAAATTGGTCGGAGCGGGAGCGGAGCGGAGCGAAAAAATGTGTCGCTCCAAATCCCTGAAAATAAGTATATTTGAATTGTCCAAAATTTATTGGAACAATGGCGTGGTTATAACCTACTCTAAGAAAGGGACAAATCCTATGGAAAGGCCTGAAACTTGCTGTTTGACAATTTTAAAGTAAAGGTAATATCCTATACAGTGATCGTTCGACCCCTCCTGAATATAATGTTCTTTTGTGGGAGCTTCAAAATCAACAAATACATACCAACAAATACGACGACGATATTATATCATTATTACGATACAGAAGTACTAGATACCATCTACAATGAAAGCTCCCATCAAACAGAATTAAAAAATAGTCTGCGTACATGCAGGCTTACAGTGGCGTATTTAGAAAATTCTCAAAGGGGGGGGGGGGCACAGAGTACAGGGCTATTGATTTGTAGTCTGTCTGGTTCAGTGAACGAAACGAAGCCAACTGCACGCGTATTACAATTTTTATTTTTTCGAGCGGTTTGTATAAATTTGCTTATCAATTTGATACTATTGAATAGTAAAATTTTTATCAAGAATACTTATACTTTTAGTATAGTTTAATTATACTTTTGATAAAGTTTTTATATGGAAATGTATGAATATATTTTTTTTTTTTAAATTACACCAAAATTTTCAGCCGTGTAGGAACTATGCGTGGCATAGAGCCGGGAAGTGATCAATCGATTAATTAAAATGAAGCAACAAAAGTATTATTTCCATTTATGTACTACACTAGCTTCAAATCTATAGTATATGCAGTACCTTTTAAAACGAGTCCCAGATGGGAAGCTGAAGCAACATGCTTTAACAAATCAATTGCAAAATAGAAATGAGAAGGAATGGCTACGATGATGTTTACTTCGTGAAAATTGAAGCATTGCAGAAAGTACCCCAGGCAGGACACCGAACCGTAGGAAAATGTATGCTAAAAATGCTTTCCCACCAAAACACTTCAATTTTTAGCATTTTAACAGAAAGAGAAGCATCTGGTTTAAAAACCTTTACAGCAGCCCAACACGAATTTACGGCCAAATTAACACAAGCCCGATCGAAAAATCAGACCGATTGTTTCAAATATTTATCAATTCAGCGGCTTCTAAGACATCGATACCGCAACAACATCTCCTCAACTTATATCAACATAAGATGGGGTCACTTCACACATGACGAGACTTTCAATAGCAGTCCTTGTTTCCGAACAGATTCATGTTGAGATTGGGCAACGTTTCATGACCACCTCGTTGCCTCGCCTCGACATAATCATAGCTTGTACTTATTCTCTGAGAGTTCTTGTTCTTGAAACCACGCGTCTATGAAAATAAACTCAACCCGTTCGAAAAACGGAAAGGGTTCATCAACGAGGAGATCTGGCGAATGGAGAAGATGATGTGATGATAATGTTTCGATAACGATTTACAAAGTTTAGTAATAGAAACGCTCAAAATAAAAAGGGAACATTTGGTACTGCAATTTTTAGTATGGTGTGAAGAAAGTTTGATATGCGTAACTGGCACTTTGCAGCTAGTGAATTTTTCTTTGGCGGAAATCTTTCCAACTTATTGATTTTTGGGAGAATTCATAGTTTTTGAACAACAGTGGACACTCTGTTCAATATTCAATGCCTGACATTCAATTTTGAATTTTCAAATGTCAATTTCCCACTTTCAGCTTTCAGTTTTTAATTTTCCATTTTCAAATTATCTTAAATGAACTTAAATTTGTATGGAATTTGACAGCTCAAATTAAGTAATTTGCACAGATTATGATGTAATCTGGCTGCAAGTGTGAAAACCTTTATACATGTTCTATTTTTCATTTTACATTTTTCGTTTTCCATTTCCCATCTTACATTTTCCGTTATTCATTTTCCATTTTCCATTTTTACATTTATTCTTTTCCCATTTTTTCATTATTCATATTTCCGTTTTCAGTGGCGGATTTACACATTTGGCGCTAGTAGGCAGTTGATATTTTGCCGCCCCTACCAAGCTCTACGAGAATATTGCTGAATCAAGGCGTTTTGCTTTTTTATCGTTTGCCACCTAGTGCAAAAATGTGCGGAATACTATTGGTATTTTGTGTCAAAAATTAATACTCCAGGACAAATTTCTTTGATATACCTTCATTTATTCTCAAATTTCCCCGTTGCACTGTCATAGGTGAGTGCTTTCCACTTCGTGGGTCCTGAGCATTCTTCATTCTTTATCTGATAGATAGAGAAAAGAAAAAGCGGTACAATAATTTCTTGGCGTCGGTCGTCTGTTTGAAAGGTATGCTCTTCTTCTTCATAGTGTCCCGCTATTAATGCACAGTGGAGCAATACTAATAGAATCGATGGTACGATTTGTTTGAGCAAAAATGCCATCAATAAATTTGGTATACGAAACTACAAAATTTCAAATCTGTGTGCTCTTGTCTGCCCTGTGCAACATTAATTGGTTTTACATAAATATTAAACCCAAGAATCCGAACGCTCAGTAAATTTTGACAAAATTGTTTTCCAAATAAAGGTTCGACGTGACATGCAATTTAAAAGAAAACATTTCGCAATTTTTAAATACACCGTGATGCATAATTACTTTGATTCAGTATTTTTGCTCGCAAGTTTTCATCTGTTTGTGATTGAGTATATCCACCCCACTGTCCACTACGCTAAGTACATTTCGCTGAAAAATATATAACGATTTGTGGTTACATTATTCTCCACCAGAAGGCACTCAGTGTTTGTGGTATGTAGCTCCATGTTTTCTACTTGGCGGAAAATTTCTACGCTTCTCAACGAAGTAGCCATATAGCGGAAAATATCGGAAACACAAAAGTTTTCTTTATGAGGACGGACAGCAGAATAAGGCAGCAAATCTCTTGAATAGCTTCTACAAAAATAACGTCATAAATACTATCTCCTATAATACAGAAAGGGCGGTATTGTCCGCTTAACCGGGGCAGCGTTAGCTAGAGTGGGAGCTCCTGGGATCTGCCAGGAAATCTTTCATTGGTTGTGTTCCCTCAACAATGTTCACCTTTTCTGGATGTCTGTACACTCAGGCATGGAAGGCAACAAGCTACACGGAGAGAAAAGATGTAGTGAAGATGTATGAAAACTGTAATAAAAACTATTGATTTGTAATGATTTTTTACCCTATTGCAACTGATGGTAAAAGTTATTACATCTTACATTGAAAAATGTAAATGCGCTATAAAAAAATTAACAATTTGTTTGTGAAATTTTGATAATAAAATTCACTATCAAATACAATTAACAATCGTAGCAATGAAATCTATTACACGCAATGATAATTATTACGCGCTCTTGTTAATTTCATGTACGGAAGAATGAAAACTATTACACCATGCAATAATAATTATTACAGATCCTTGTAAATTTCAGTAATTCTTGTACTATTGATTACAGACAGTGGTGAAAATTACCTCAAACGCAATAAATGTACTAATATCATGCAATGATTTTTATCATTACACTGCAATCATTTTTACAATAGAACAAAACCAGTAAAAATAACTACATTGTAATCAATTTCACTACACAAATTTAGTGTATGATTTTGTTGAATTCATTGCACATTTTTCTCTCCGTGTAGTAGATCATCTGGCAATTCATCGCTTTTACGTCGTTCCCCTCTGGACGTCTCCCTTAATTTTTAACGCATGCCAGCTAAATCGAAAAAACAAAGTCACGCCCTAACAGACTTCTTTTTTCGATTTATACATATATATTACATACATATAATATATTTGATCCGCTTATTTTGAAAGTGGCATGAGTCCACTTTATATGAAAATTGAGTTAATGATGGCATTATCATGTCTTTGGCGGTTTCTTTCTATGACAAAAAATCAAACGAAAATTTTAAAAATGTACTATTGTTTTCATACTGACAAATTTTGCTACTCAACAATAACTTCAAAGTGTTTATGCATACTCCAGCGAGTTGCGGCACACAGAGTGCATTTCGAGCCGGTTTCGAACTAGTATTACATGGCGCGCTGCAATTCTCATCAGATGCCTCTACGTATGCAGCGCGTCATGTAATACCAGGAGAGGCATTACCGGACTCAACCAGGCAAAGGTGTACGATCCTCTTATATGGGACACGAAATACACCCTGGTATCGAATCATTTTTAAATGGGGCTAGGCAATGGCTAGCCACCGATTCGATACGGCCGCGTTTCTGAACTATGTGTCAGAGAACGGGTTTAAACAAAGCAACAAAAACATTGTTGTTGGACGGTGGATGTTGCATGCTCAAAAAATGATTTGAGTTATCCACCGTCCAGTTTACTAGTATTACATGGCGCCATGTAATACTAGTTCGAAACCGGCTCGAAATGCACTCTGTGTGCCGCAACTCGCTGGAGTATGCATACTATTGTGCTGTCCCACTATGGGCAAACTGGACGGTGGATAACTCAAATCATTTTTTGAGCATGCAACATCATGCACAATTCAACAAATGTCAAAAAACTTGCAAAACAAAAGGCACGGTTAGTGTTTCTGCTAAAATGTCGGCGTTGGAACATGACACCCCGATTCATCACTGATAAAACCAACCGTATACGGATCCACACTGAATGCACAACAGCTCAATCGTATGTCCGCAAAGCATTACAACATCTGCAGAAGGAAATCTTGAAAGCAGAAATAGCCGATTGTAATTACAATATTAAGACGATCAAAGCGACATGTCCACCAAACGTCATGAATTCTCCCATCTATAAACAATCACTAAATGTGAGTAACTATCATTTACATTTAAAGTTTACTCAGCTCAAAATCGAACAAAATCCGCTAGAGAACATTAACGTAGATGAAACATACATAAAGAATATTTCGAATACTGACATCCCAAAAGAAATGCTAATTCTACTGAGCATGGGACCTAAGTTTGCTCTACCGATTAAGAATGTGCCAACTCTTGATATTGTGACAGATGTAGAGTACATTATCTCTAGATTTGCGAATGAACATATTAAGAGACAAATGCGTGCTCTCTTAACATATAAAATAACACACCATATTAATGTCAAGAGAAAACTTAATCGTATTGAAAACTTTCTCTTATCAGCAGCACGCATCACTTCAAAATTCCTAAAAGAGCATCCAGATATTTACATTTCGGACAGTGATAAGGGAAATGTTACAGTCATTGCCAAAAAATGTGACTATGATAATAAGATGGAAGATTTGTTAAATAACTACGACATGTTTGAAATACTAAACTCAGATCCAACAACTTCAGTTCAACGTAAAAATAATCGACTTGTCACAACGATATGCAATAAGTTTCACCATTACATTGATGAAAAAACGGCATCTAAACTAAAAACTTACACAGCTGTCCCGCCACGTATCTATGGGCAAATAAAAATTCATAAGCCAGACAGAGCTCTAAGACCAATAGTATCCACCATCAACTCGGCAGGGTACAAGCTCTCAAAATACCTGGCTAATATCTTAAGAACCGCTTTTCAACCGAAGTATGCCATCAAAAACTCAACGCAATTTGTCAAAAATGTCAAAAACCGAACAATCCCCAATAATTACAAATTGGTATCTTTTGATGTTACAAATTGTTTTAATAATATCCCCACTGACTTGGCTCTGAATATCATAAAAAGGGATTTTGACAGACATGTATGCAAACATACAAAAATACCGAAAGATGTCTTTCTAAACCTACTAAGTTTCTGTCTAAGGGATTGTAATTATTTTAGATACAAAGACAAATTTGTGTCCATGAAACAAGGGCTTTTTATGGGATCGAGCTTAGCACCAATTTTAGTACAATGTGTACATGAAGATCTTATCGGTGATGCCCTATTAAAACTAGATTTTGTTCCGTTGTTTTGGTATTCTTATGTAGACGATCACATAACAGCCATACCTGAAAACAAAATTAATGAAGTGTTGGATGCATTACACGATTATAATCCACACATAAAATTCACATATGAAATGGAAATGGATGGTAAATTAGACTATCTTGATTTAAGCTTACATCGGACACAACAATGCAAGATTATCACAAATTGGTACCATAAGCCCATAGCATCGAACAGGCTTCTAAATTATTATTCGAATCACCCTATGAGAATGAAAAGAAACATAGCGAAAAGCTTTATACGGAAAGTTTTTAGAATTAGCCATAAAGTATTCTGGGATGAAAACCTTGTACGTATTAATACAGTCCTCCGTAATAACAACTATCCACCGAATATTATAAAGAAGCTCATTGCAGAAGTAAGGAACACAAATAGTCCTGCCAATGGCTTAAGTTATGCCTATTTGTCATCGGATAATATTAATACGAGCAAAAATACAACAAACGTGGCAAATAAATTATATGCATCCATAGCCTATGTACCTGGTCTAAGTGAAACAATATCCCATACTTGCAAATATTTTGTTCCCGAATTAACCTTAGCTATGAGACCACATCACAAGAATGCTAGCATGTACACTAATTTGAAGGCTAAAATACCTAAAGAGGATAAATCGGGATTAGTGTACAAAATCGATTGCATGGATTGTAATAAAGTATACATTGGCGAAACAATCCAAAAATTGGGTACCAGATTAAGCCAGCACAAGAACGACACGAAAAAGACCGCAAATGACAACATATCAGCTTTGGCAAAGCACGCTATTAACAATAAGCATCATTTCAATTTTGAGGATTCAACAATCCTAGTCAATCAACCCAACAAAACCAAATTACAAATACAAGAAGTGAATCAAATTATCAAATATGAAAATATAGTATGCAATGATAAGACAGATAAAAAACATTTTTCTGATGTTTACCATAATCTGATAAAAAGTAGCTTTAAATAATTATTCTTTTGCCAAATATTCTTAGCTGTGATATTTTCTTTCTTTAATAATTAATTTGTATAAGTTGTTACTGTCATATTCTTTAATTTATTTATTTTTCAAATGTGTTATGTTTTTGTGAGGTTTTACTGTTTTTTAAAATATTCATCTGACTTTTGTTGTTGACATTTGCTACCACCATTGTACAACCTTTGTTTGTTCGACTAATTTTTCTTAATAGGTATAATCAATTCAAATTTGTAATTTTTCTAATTTATTTAATTTTTGAAAATGTAATTTTTGCAGAAATATCAACCCTGATGATGAGCATCAAGCTCGAAATATATAGGTTGCTGCAATAAAAAATTGCATTTTTATTTCGTGAATCCTGGAGGCAATACAAGAACACCAAATAAACTTTAGAGATTCCGGCAAAACAACACCAGGCTGAGTTTCAGCTTGAAATACAACAATGTTTTTGTTGCTTTGTTTAAACCCGTTCTCTGACACATAGTTCAGAAACGCGGCCGTATCGAATCGGTGGCTAGCCATTCCCTAGCCCCATTTAAAAATGATTCGATACCAGGGTGTATTTCGTGTCCCATATAAGAGGATCGTACACCTTTGCCTGGTTGAGTCCGGTAATGCCTCTCCTGGTATTACATGACGCGCTGCATACGTAGAGGCATCTGATGAGAATTGCAGCGCGCCATGTAATACTAGTTCGAAACCGGCTCGAAATGCACTCTGTGTGCCGCAACTCGCTGGAGTATGCATACTATTGTGCTGTCCCACTATGGGCAAACTGGACGGTGGATAACTCAAATCATTTTTTGAGCATGCAACATCCACCGTCCAACAACAATGTTTTTGTTGCTTTGTTCAAAGTGTTTATTTTGAAACTGGCGTAAGTCCATCCGTGTGACTTACTCCACTTTCAAAATTAAAATCCTTAGGGCAACATTAAATTATCTTCTGATCAGAAAATATTATAGAAATGGATTTTTTGTAAATTATGTTTAATGTGCTTGTCAAAATTTTATAATATTTTTTAGTAAAATTAAATATGATTTTTCTGAGAAATTTCATCAGAAGAAATTGAAAATGGAATTATGAAAGAAATTGAAAATGGAATTATGAAAGAAAATGTCTTGAAATATAGTGAAGTGATTAGCCCTTCAAACTTCCAATTAAAGTGACTGAAATTATGAGTTGAATGAATGAATTGTTTAGAAACATTACACGAGAAATATGTGCCTAAAAATAGTTCTGGCCGCTCCGATTTCGGACATTTTTTCGGCTATTGAAAATCGCAATTTGAAATTGGCATAAATTAAAAAATACAAACCTGGCTGATATTTTTAATGCAATGTAACTGTAAATATAATATGTATTTAAAAAAAATGTTGTTTTTACAAAAAAAAAACTGTTTTGGTTTTGAGATTTGTGGAACCGAGTGTTCAAACTTTTTTTGCCTACGTTCAAATAGGTCACTACTATAAAATTTGTAAGGTTAAAGTTTGAGTGAGAAAAGAAGTCACTTGACCAAGTGTGAACTTTAGGGACTTCCAGAGACCTACAGTTTTCCAAAAAGAAATAAAAAATATTCCCACTAAAAGTAGTAATACTGACGCAAATTATTTGCCGCATCGCCTTGAGCAATGTTTTTTTAGAGCACAGTTATTTAAACTTGACAAAATGAGTTTGATTTCTCGGTTGCATAAAAAAGGTCGCATTTTTCTTAAAACCGAAATGGTTTTTTCAAATATTGGATTAAGTCATCAGGAGGGCTGCAAATTATGATTTTGCATGTCAAGTCACGATTTTCGATGACTTTCACAAAAGAGCAATAACAAAGTAACGGCAAAAACAATTCCGATTTTATTGGTAATTTTCTGGCTGAAATAAGTTGTGCTATCAACCCTTACAGTATTGACCACCTAATGCGGGACACCCTGTATACTTAGTCGGAAATGTTACCTTCAATGCCTTACAAATCAAGAGAAATGAACGAAACAACAAATATTTCTGTGCTAATGCGTATTGCAAAAGCTGATAACGTTTTACGACCGCTTCAACTTCCAACTTCTATCCAGGGATTTGTTGAAGTTGAATATATCGTACGTGTGAACAGCCTCCCAACTTGTGAAAAGTTGAAGGGAAAAGTTGGATCAAAATCAAACAATTTGGATGCCGTCCGAACGCGGCTTTATCACGATTGTTTTTAACGATTTTCTTGATTTTGTAAACGTGAAAAATACAAAAATTTAATAATAACTGATTTTTTGAAATATTTTTTTCGTAGCGGAGTTAGATGTTGAGTTGCGTGACACACACTGCATTCAATATTCAATATTAATCGAAGGCATACGCGACTCTTCCTGATGGCATACAGCAAATGAAAACTGTAGAGCTGGAATGCCCTTGGCGCCCCTTTTAATATGACACCCTACATGTCTATTTTCAGTTTAGTCAACATTTTTGTCCATTTTTCCCAGTATAGGACCTTTGCCCCTTAAATATTTTTTCTAGTAAAATAAGTTTGAGCTTCCTACGACTATACCTAGTTCAAGACAATATAATATAAACGAAGTGTATTTTTTGCTTTTAGTGTGCTAATTTGACTAGACTACTGACCAAACATTTCTTTTACACTTCTTGATTATTAAAAAATGTTAAATTAACAATTTTTAAAAAATTCGGCTGTTTGAAGCTGAAACTGATCCATTATAGCGAAAAACAAGCTATTTTTTTTTATCAAATTGCCGGTTATCTCAAGTTTATCGAAAGAAAAATCCGTTAGTTTTTATGGTTATGCAAAATGTTTAACATAGATAAAAAAAATTAAAATCCGAAGAATATAATCACTGTATGAATTAATTATAATAATATTGCAATAAAGTACAAAATCAAAAAGTACAAAAATTTAATCGATTCAAATGAAGCTAGCCAGATTTTTAGACGAATTGAAACGCAAACTTTTAAATATCTCGATTCATGAAGTGTTGGACTTTTAACTTTTGGCTAGTCAAACCCTAAATTTAGGGAACTTTCCTCTAAATTGGTAACACTGCCGTCGACATAAAAACTTTTTGAACAATTATAATATGTATAGTATATGTATAGTATACTATTGGAAAAGTGCAACTAAATTAGCCCACGGGCGGTGACGCGATGAGAAAATTTTATTTCAACCTCAAAACGATGAAATTATTTATCGACATGATGTCCTTAAAAAATAGAGACGGAAAAACTGCACAAAAAAAAACTTTTTTAAATAGCTACAAGTAGGTACTCTTCTGGTGGTAAAGTTAGCTGGAAACGTTTGCATATTGAAATGGATATTCTGAATAGGATTGTTCCGTCAATCATTTATTTTGTTTTATTCGCTCACGTCGTGGAAAATGAAATTAATGAAAATATTAATTTGAGTTTTATGACGGAGAAAATTAACAAAAGAAAAACTTTTAATTTTAGTACAAATAGTACTATTAGGTTGGATTTACGAGTACAACATGTTACTACATATGTTGGGAACCTACTCATTGAATAATTTTATATTGAATTCTTTGGAAATCTCTTTATCACCCTCTCAACATAGCCTTTATGGAACTGCATACTAAGAGCGTGCCAAACGAAAAATCTCCCAATTCCACTTCGTACTCTAAGCCGAATACATCCCATAGGATTTCAAACAGAGGAAGGAAATAGTAAAATGGAATTTGGCAAGAGGAAAACATATCTTTGTTGTCCAATCAAACATGATTGACATGAACATTTCTCGTTCTTTTGATTCCCTAACTGACATGACGTATACGAATTCACTCTCTGCCACTCTTCGCCGACACTAAATAGGCTCGTTGAACATTCATTCGAGGATATTATCAAAATGCCATCGGCTGAACACCTCCTCCCAGCGGCTGGAAAGGCATCTTTTCCACTTTATACATATACGAGTACACGAATCCAATATACCGTCAATTGACAATTGATTCAACTTCGCTCATCATGAACGTATGCTGGGATGGGATACAGTCTCCAGGGTCAACAAGGATGTCAAAGTTGAATTCGAACTGAGATTTGCCCGTTTTTGGAGGATTACGAGTCCCATTAAGAGAATAGGAGATTTCCAAGTGGATCAGTACTCGGTATCGGAAATGACCATACATTTTATCGAATTGTAGCGATTGCGGCTCGTTCGAGTCGGCTTTTAATGATGATGAATTGCTGTCGTGATAATGACGCATTGAAGGATTTTCGATTTCGATGTCGATTATGTGGATACATGTGCGGATTCGGATGTGATTTGAGGATTATCACTTGGACATTTTGAAGTTCTCTCGTTCAATCTGATAGACTGCAGGATACGTTCAATCGAGGAGAATTCAATTGGGCTTATCTTGTTTCTCTATTTTTTTATTCCTCCTTTCACAAAGATTTTATATTGTACTATGTCTGTGCTACTATAACATGCGATACATTCAGCAAATGACTATACACAAAAGGGCCTAGAACCGTAATCCTTCATATTCCCTGTGACGTTCGCGTCCTCATCGCGACTTTAACAATTTTTTAGCCCGTAGTGATTTGTAGCTTTTATAATTAAATGGGCAGTATGGAGTGAATTTAATTAACCACAATGGTAATTGGCATTTTTCCTCTCACCCTTATAAAATGTGAAAACATGCAACAAATACTCTCCAATTTTGTTCTCGTTCTTTTTTCTGTAATTTTCACAAAGTTAGTCGCAAATGATTTATTTGTGGTTGCGTGTTTTTGAGCGGAAATTGAAATCACCGCCATCTACTTTTATAGATTATAAAATTACACCACCCTCATACCTGACATGACTTTTAAATTGCTCGTGTTACCGCTCTAGAATCGTAATTTCTACTTTATTATTTTCTTACGAAGGGTAAATCAATCAACCATTATGGTGAAGCACTAAATTGCTATTTCAAGTCTCTTCGATTTCAAAAGGATTCAAGGATACTTAGTACAGAATACTTAAAAATTCATTTAACTAAACACTGTTTGGCGCCTGTGTCTGTTTAACTCCCAAAAGGCTTTGACACCATATTGCCCCTTTATCTCTCTGATGGTGAAAATTAAAAATGTATCTAGGTAAGCTCTTCGCAAAGGATCATGCCGCTTCCACTGGCAGAGTGCGGTGTTATCCCAACGACCATCAATATTGAATTAGTGTTGTTCGAAAATTGAATTGGATTTGGATCGCTTTTCGGCCGCGTTGAGTATGTACTCGTACTTACTTATTTCCAACAACATTTTCCACGCGCCGACATACCACAGCAAAAGTGAGAAACGGCACTACACTTTCGCTTGAATATCTTTTAATCTTAAGGATTGCGTGTAAACGTTATTAATCCCCGAAGAGTAATTGAAATTAAAACGAAGCGGAAGTGAGTGAAAAGGAAGAAATCCTTAACAATACTCAGTAGGACTTTAGTTTTGAATTTTCGACGTTTACATAAGTTGTGGGGCCGGTACGGTGGTGGACGCACAGCGAGTTAACGAAGTTGAACATTGTGCAATTAATTTACAGCCAAACAATCTTTGTAGAGGGTGGGGCAAGGCAAGCGCAATGATGGATTGTTTTTAATTGGAATAACATTGTTTGGGATAAATTAAATTGATTTTTTTGCAAACACAAGGAAGTGGTAATTGTTTTCGATGTTTGCTTAAGATAAGCTCGGTGTGGAGGTTAAATCTAATGTACAATCATCAGAAATATGTAGGAAACGGTATCAGCTCTCGAAGGAAGACTTTTTTTTTGTCTTCTTATCGACACTAGCGACTCCTATCTTACCATACGCCATATAGCGGGAAATATCGGAAACTCCAATTGCAATGAAAGAATTCGCGAAGAGATCGGGAGAATTGAAATTTAATTGTTGCGCAAAGTGAGTATGGAAGTTATCGCCGGAAGCAACTTCAAAAAATTGGTGACGAATTTGGCATGAAATTTTCCGCAGGAGTGCTTTTTATGAATCGTTGATGCGATTCCTTATCTCATTTCATATCAATTTCTTTAGTGGTTCAATAATTATTGAGTGTATGTGCGCTCCTGTGATTCAACAGGCTAATCAAAATTTTGAGACCTCATCTTCCTCATTTATTACGAAAAAAATTAATTAGTGAATTGTCCCTCCCCCCTAAGAGCGGACGCTGGGTTGGGTGCCCTGCCGACAATCTGTTCTGAATTGAACTGGTTATTCCGGTCTCGGGGTCTTACGTATAAGGCAACCATGTCAAACTCGCGGTTCGCAGGCCACATGTGTCCCACCTCTCCATTTTGTGCGGCCACGGCCTGATTGAAGCAACACAGTGTGTATCAACAAAAACAAATGCTTATTAGAGGTGTTGAACTAAAGTCTAAAAATTTACTAAAACCCGAAAAAATTTAAATTAAACTGGAAAATATTAAGCTCTTTCGTGAAATTGTGTTGTACTAAAATCCGGTTCAGAAAAAGCTGTTGGTTTGCCGAACTAGTTATCCACCACCGTTGAAACTTCTTAGACATGGCAATTTCAGTACAAGGACTTTTTTTGTCTTTTAGCTTATAATTAGTTTCATACCACATAACAAACATATTTTTGTCTTTTAGTCACCATTCTGCCTAAAGTTTATTTAAGCTTCTAGCCCAAGGTTGTTTTGGGCGACCTGTATGTTTCTGGATGATCGCCGACAGTGTCTTAAAATTGATGGAAATGACTTTATAAATAGCGGTAGCTGATCGATGAACCGAATTTTCAAAAAAGGTATTTCTCATATTTATATTGTCACGTGGTCTTTTTTAATTCAAATTTTTAGTCATTTTTTGAATGTAATATTCTGTATTTCAATTTCCAAAAAGAAAAGTTTCAATATACTTTTTTGAAATGTTCCTTCTGCGGTCCGTTCAAACGTGGAAACAATGTTAATTGGTCCAGCCCAGCTTTTAACTTTGACACCCTTGGTGTAAGGTTTGTGTTCGTAGAGACGACTCATGTGATGATCACTCAGCGGTCGCAGTTAAACCATCTATTCTGAGCACTATATGCGTATATTTTCGATACAGACATGTTCGTTTAGGTCATAGTCGACAAGTTAATTATCAGAATTTAAGATGTAGATGTTGTTTTAGTTCGATGATCTGGTTGGACTATATGGTCTCAATTTTTTGTGAGAAAATCGGCCCCGTTAGCGACTCGACTGGTCTCCCTTTCGGCTTTTTTCCGTGGGTCGTTTGCAATTTTTACGGTAGTTTGCAATTTTTAAAAGGTTAGTGAAACCTCTTTTACAAATCAACTTGATGGCTTTACAGTAATTTTGCACTAATGTGTTGTGGAAAATTTTGTTGCTTGCGCGTGTTTCGTTAAATTATGTCTATTTGCAAAAGTGTTTCCACTAACTTGACTGACGGTCTAATGCCAGCCGCACACTGTCCGGGGTTTGCCAAACAGTGCGGTACAAAAGATAAAAGTTGTGGACAACACACGCTTAGAAGAGACAGAGACAAGAATTCCACAAACAAATAACGTTTGTTGAATTCCCCCATCGCATCTGTCTCTGCCAGACGTAGGTTGTCTCCACCGTTGACCTTTTGTGCCACGCAGTTTGGCAAACCTCAACACTTTTAATCAACAGAGACGCAATACGGCTATGTCGACACTCTGTATTCCACACAAGGCAGTCTTCCTTAAGTTCTCTCGCATTAAATATTTTACGATTTTCATGAACTTATATAAATAAATAATTTATATAATTAAGATTAGACAAATCCTACCAAAAATCCGTTTCGATTCTGTTATATTCTGTTTGTTAAACCATTTTACTATGAAACCATAAATTCTAATTTTGTCTTTATTACATTGTATGCTACTTCAATTACAGATTTACTTTTCAAATAAACCCCATGGGTTCACTGATTATTCCTACCCAACCTTTTCAACAAAAGGCCAAACATGTAACAGTACCGTATACAACAGCTGAGGGTGAATGTTTAGCCTCAATTTACAATACCCTAGCTCTTTAGCCACATGTAATATACATAATAAAATACATACAACCACGTCCGCTAGGCCTAGGATATTCCAAATGTATGGGAGACAACAACAAAAAATATCCCCACATGTAAAACTTTTTATATCCTCTATTGACCTACTGACCATTAGAAAGACCGCACTTCCTGGCGGCTACAACTTTAAATGGGAGCACACGTCTAAAAACGGAGAGAAAACGTGTCTCCCTTAAATAACGAAAAGCCCGCGCTGTTGCCTTCACCATTGCGGTATAATTTATACAATAAAGTTATCCTTCGTTCTTGTCAACGGAAATACGTGTATAGCGGCGATTTAGTTCCTGTTGTCACTTTTGCTAGCAATTAATATTGTCCTCGGCTAAGCTGGTCAACGATATGACTGCGACCTCTGTACGCTCCGTGCCTACAGTTGAAACGACCGACGGAAGAAATTCTTTAACATTAGCTTGACTTAGTTCATTTATCTGATGACACTTATTGTACGTAAAGCGGAATAGGAAGTGTGTCGCGCAAAGGACATACTTATACATATACCATGCACAGGTTAGAAGGTATTACTGGAAGCCATTTTCATTGTTCACACCCAACCCTAACCATTTCAGTTGGAAGTGCATTGTTTCGTGTACAACGCAAGGCAATCCGTACAGTCTAATTAGCCTTAGACGTAGTTCAATTGGTTTAGTTCTCCGTTTTGCTTATTTAACTTTAAAAAATATCTCAATGAGTCAATTTCTGTTATTCAGTTAAAAATTTATCTTCTAACAAATCCTCCTATTTCCCCCGAAAATCAAATTTCTTGAAAGTTTCAAATTTCACAATGAGAATGAAAAGGTCCTTTCGCATTCTATAAAATCTACAACATATTCACTCAGAAGACATAGCAAGACAAGACAAGCAAATCATACATATTAGTTTACAGGCCAATTGTGTAACTATTTCCACACTTAAGGACACATCGTTGCTATGGCTCTTGATTAGGGATGTCAAAAACCGGACGGTTAGTCCGAAAACCGGTACTTTCAAAACGGTTAACCGGTTTTTTTCGGTTTTTTCATCCTCCCGGTTTTAACCCGGACGGTTGTTTGCCAATCCGGTTAAAACCGAAAAAAAACTTTCCAAATTAATAAAATTTTTATATTTTCTTGATTTGTCAGTCTGTAATTATATTGCTTGTCTTCTATGAAAAATTTCGTATTTCCGAACACTCTCCTTAGTGCTCTTATTCAAAAAACCATCGCTTCGTCAAACTACCGCTCCTTGCATTTTTCCTTTCCAAGGCAGACATTGTTTACGTTGCGTGTCATAGTCGAAATAGATTGGCTGCGTCAGCATCAGCATCGGCAGAGGCATCGGCATCAGCAGAAAAATTTCAATTTAGAACACACGCATTTGCCTTTGATGACCCACATTGACAGCAGCGGCAGAAGCATCGGCAGAAGCATTTTTCTGCTTCTGCCGCTGCTGTCATTGTGGGTCATCAAAGGCAAATGCGTGTGTTCTAAATTGAAATTTTTCTGCTGATGCCGATGCCTCTGCCGATGCTGATGCTGACGCAGCCAATCTATTTCAACCATCCCACGTGTATCTTTTGTGCGTCGTGAATGTATATGTGTATCAGATCAGTGCATTTAGAGTTCATTGTTATAGGAAGACGAATCGGCAGTTGCTACGACGTCCGCGTCCACTTCAACATCATAGTGCAGTAATATTAGCATTTCAAATAGAAAAAAATAGAGTAAGGTTAATTCTTGTGGTTTTTGAATCAGTGGGCTCCCAAAAATCTAAAACTCATTTTGCTAAAAAAAAAATTTTATCGGAAAGGTCTCAAAAAGGACAAAAAAGGATACTCTTTAATCCTTGACCGGAGGTCGGCATGTGGAGTATCAAATCAAAAGGGGCGTCAAGTACATTTTGTCCACGCCCACATGCCCACGTTCGATCAAGGTTTGTAATTAGTGTCCTTTTTGAGAGCTTCCGATCATTTTTTTTCTTAGCAAATTTAACCCTGACAACCGACCTACACGCCTTCGAGGCGTATACGCGTCATCTTTCCCCCATTCTGCAGCTCTGGTTCAACTGACATGCTCGCACCCCCCAGGTATGCTATGGCCACTTAGTCTGCTTGCTGCACCCGTCCAGGCAAAATCTGCGTCCCTCTAAGCAGTGAGCTATAACTTGATTTTTTAAAGCCACCACGCCTCTGAAACGTGTCAGTCGGTTCTGATGTAAACTATTTGTTACTCTTTGTACGCTGCACAGACGTATGGATCGGTTCAATGTATGAAATTTGTAGGTGCATTATATGTATATTCAAATGATATAATCAGTGGCGCAACCACGGGAGGTGCTAAGGGGGCTGAAGCCCCTCCCACACCCAGATATGGGGAAGGAAAAAACTGCAAACCGAAATATAAAGAATGAATTTTGGTGCCAATTTGATAAAAATATGAATTGTTATTGGAGTATAGGTTATTCATCAGCTTCAATGGTCTGTACAAGATGAAACATCCTTACCAGAACTATGAATTATGAAATATTTTTGTACAAAAAAGAAGACAAAGGCGGATGTCTGATAAGTGATTTTTACAAAAAAACAATAATACAAATATTTTACAGGTGAAATTTCGACTAAAAATGTGAATTTCTCATTGCGATTGAAACTGTAGATGAGTGTT
This sequence comes from Microchrysa polita, assembly GCA_949715475.1. NCBI lineage: Eukaryota > Metazoa > Arthropoda > Insecta > Diptera > Stratiomyidae > Microchrysa > Microchrysa polita. The sequence continues at coordinate 70,421,517 of OX454420.1, forward strand.
AAATTAAAAAGGAGCCGATAAAACATATTTCTGCATTTCATAGAAATATTTTGAGCATAGTTGTTGAGCAAAACAAGGAAAAAATTGAAAAATTTAATTGAAAAAACTGAACGCAGCAATTTACATTCAAAATCAATTGGTTTTTTGCGAGATAGAGTCCAGTCACTGATTCCACCGTCTACTCCACCTGGGTAAATAAGGAGCTGTGAGCCATTTGATCATTATTATTAAATATTAGTTAAACTTAGACCGGGATTCTGTTTGTGCCTGAATTCCTATTTCGACATTTGTTTCACAATACGCAGCTGCCCCTGAAACTCACTCGTGAAACGTTGCTTTTCAGTTTAATAGAAAATAAGAGTCTAGAGTCATTACTAAAAAATAGCACCATCACTCAACCTTCTTCTATAAAATATTTTTCTGTAATTAAGGAATAATTTAGTTGATCAAATTTTGTACTTTTAATATGTGAAGATTCCTAATTTAAAATTAAAAGTCATAATTTAATCTGAATGTTTGTTTTTAGTTATTTTTTTTGTTGATTTTGGCACATATACACCTCGGAGGCGTATGGGTCGGTCAACAAGTCAGTTTCGACTGGGTCGGTTGTCAGGGTTTTAATGGTAGAATCTTTAGCTATTATAGATTCGGAAAAGTGAGAAACGTAGTGACAATTTGAATTACTCTCGTAATTAGTGCTTCGGAAAGATACACGGAAAACACAATAATTTTCGATTTAATCTCGATTTATTCCGTTGAGGGTCCTTGAAACAGGAAACAAACACCGGATATGTAATTTACTCGACGTCCCGTTTGATTTGATACCCCACATGCTGACCTCCGCCCAAGGATTAAAGAGTATCCTTTTTTGTCCTTTTTGGGACCTTTTCGATCAAAATTTTTTTTAGCAAAATGAGTTTTAGGGCGGAATTCATAGTCCTCACTTATACTTAAGGGAACCCTTAAGGGACTGACGCTATTCTTAGTCACTCAATAAGCAAACGCTTAAGGCTTTTCTAAAGGGTTCCCTTATTCGTTAAGGTTCATATCTAGTAACCTTATATGAACTCACATATTTGTTGACATATCCTTATTCAAACACTTTGAATTTTTTTTTTTAATTTTGAATTTTTAACTACTTGATCTTTTTTTATATTTTATTTGTCACTATCAATATATATAGCAAATAAGTGAATCGTTAATTTAATGAGGTAACGCCCTAATAAGTGATGTCTATGAATATGAAGCTCCCTTAAGGGCTCACTTATATAGAGAAACCCCTTATTCCTTAAGGGAATCCTTATTATTTAAGTGGGGACTATGAATTCCGCCCTTAGATTCCTGGGAGCTCGCTGATTCAAAAACCACAAAAAATAGCTTTACTCTATTTTTTTCTATTTGGAGGCCTGAAATGGGATATTTTGACTGCACTATATACATTGTCTAGCAATAAAACTCAGTTAACTAATTTTGAAACATTATGAGTACTTCTGACAATTTTATTTGATTATCTTTTTTGTTCAACATGTTTCTCTTTTAGGGCTCCATTACACAGTCATATTTCTATACGAACATCAGCTTAACGAGTGTGTATGCATTATTTTGCTAAAATTCTAAGCATTTCAATGAAAAACCGGTTAACCGAAAACCGGTACTTTGAGCCCGGTTAAAACCGGACGGTCTAACCGGCTTTGCGAAAAAACCGAAAAAACCGAAAACCGGGTTATGGGCCGGTTTTTGACATCCCTACTCTTGATGCATGGTTGATGCATTCAAATCCAAATAAAGTGGCACAATTAAGACGACATGTACTGAAAATGCAATATGGCTCGCTCGACTATGATGAATCCCCGAAACCTTTGCTGTGGTTCTCACATAATCCAATACGAAGATTCACGCAACTCAATCTTAATTTTCCAAAAGAAACTTGAAGGCTAGAAACAAGACTTCAAAATAATTTTCGGGTCTGTGTTATGTCGCACACACACGGAGAATCCGAATTCAGTTTTTTTTTTAATTTTCGTTCTGTCAAAATCCAAGAAAATGTATGATTTTGACAGAAAGATAATGCAAAAAGTCCAAAGAGTTTATCCATAAAGTCGTGTTTCTTCGTTTATCGAGAGTAACATAGATCTTTTTCTCTCTGATAAAAAAAATTTGGGCTTAAAAATTATGAGTCATCCCTGCCTGTACCAAACCGAAATATAGGACATCTCCCTTTACGAAAAACAATGAAGATTATCTAAGGAGCTTTTGTCATCTCCACGGACGAAAACGAAGCCATTCATTCAGACTTAGAAAAATTACACTCGGAGTCCTTTGCAGTGCGGCCGAAACATTTTGTTTGACGGTCTTAAAAACGATATACAGGGTTATTGGCTAAGTCGACCTATTCCCTGTAACACGTTATAATAGGGTCAAAATGCAACAAAATGAGGCCATAAATGTTAGGCCGATTTTCAATGGTCACTGAGATATTTGCATTTTTAGGTTTTTTTGAAATAACCAAGAATTTTGCCATTTAAAGTAAGAATTAAAAAAAACTACTAGGGTAATGGGCTTAAACTTATTTTTGGATTTTAGTCAACACTATAGCAGACAATTCTTAATCATTTAAAATTTCAAAAACCCATCACAATTCGAAATTTTTAATTTTAAATAAAAAAAAAATTTCTTAAATTTTTTAAAGATACTTTTTAATGTAGTAATGGAGTATTGGAGTCTGCAGACCACTGGAAAAACTTACGCGTGTTGTCAGCTTTGCAAAAAGGTGTCAATGTCAATACAAATATTTGAAATAATTCAAACAGCTAGCTGCAACTTGTTCGGGGACCATCATTTCGTTTGATAAAAATGAAATAAAGCAGTACATTATACGTACTCGTACGATGCATTTTGAATTTAATGACATTCATTCCATTTTTTATCAAACGGAATGATGGTCCCCGAACAAGTTGCAGCTAGCTGTTTCAATTATTTCAATCATTTGTTTTGACATTGACACCTTTTTGGAAAGCTGACAACACGCGTAAGTTTTTCCAGTGGTCTACAGACTCCATGTCATATAATTTTTTTTAGTAATACTACATTAAAAAGTATCTTTAAAAAAATTTAAGTAATTTTTTTTTATTTAAAATTAAAAATTTCGAATTGTGATGGGTTTTTGAAATTTTACATGATTAAGAAATGTCTGCTATAGTGTTGACTAAAATCCAAAAATAAGTTTAAGCCCATTACCCTAGTAGTTTTTATTAATTCTTACTTTAAATGGCAAAATTCTTGGTTATTTCAAAAAAACCTAAAAATGCATATATCTCAGTGACCATTGAAAATCGGCCTAACATTGATGGCCTCATTTTGTTGCATTTTGACCCTATTATAACGTGTTGCAGGGAATAGGTCGACTTAGCCAATAACCCTGTATAGTTTAGCTGAAACCTAATAATAACTAATAACTAATAACTAATAACTAATAACTAATAACTAATAACTAATAACTAATAACTAATAACTAATAACTAATAACTAATAACTAATAACTAATAACTAATAACTAATAACTAATAACTAATAACTAATAACTAATAACTAATAACTAATAACTAATAACTAATAACTAATAACTAATAACTAATAACTAATAACTAATAACTAATAACTAATAACTAATAACTAATAACTAATAACTAATAACTAATAACTAATAACTAATAACTAATAACTAATAACTAATAACTAATAACTAATAACTAATAACTAATAACTAATAACTAATAACTAATAACTAATAACTAATAACTAATAACTAATAACTAATAACTAATAACTAATAACTAATAACTAATAACTAATAACTAATAACTAATAACTAATAACTAATAACTAATAACTAATAACTAATAACTAATAACTAATAACTAATAACTAATAACTAATAACTAATAACTAATAACTAATAACTAATAACTAATAACTAATAACTAATAACTAATAACTAATAACTAATAACTAATAACTAATAACTAATAACTAATAACTAATAACTAATAACTAATAACTAATAACTAATAACTAATAACTAATAACTAATAACTAATAACTAATAACTAATAACTAATAACTAATAACTAATAACTAATAACTAATAACTAATAACTTCTGCCTCAGTTTATCTTTTTACCGTAATTTCTTGAGGAGCTTGGTCGACATTTCTCAGTTGTTACTTACAAGTCAATTTTTATACCCTTCGCTCATAGAGTGAAAGGGTATATTAACTTTGTCATGATGTTTGTAAAGCATTGAAGAAAGCATCTCCGACCATATAAAAACTATCGGAGTCATGGGGCTGCCATACAAACCCAACTCCTCAAATAAGGTTCTTCTAAGAAAAACTTTTTCATTTGTGCACCAATTTTAACCAAATTTCACACAAATGTGTTTCTATTGATAGCACAAACATATGTAAGAATGGATCAAATCGGGCCATGGGGTCATGGGGCTGCCATACAAACCCAACCCCCTATTTTGGTTCTTCTAAAAAACATTTTTTACACAAATTTTACAAACCCTTTAATTAATGTGTCTTTATCAAAGCAAAACAAATGGAATCGTACATGCTCCGGGCGGCGCCCCATAATAAAATTTTCTGAGTAAATATTTTTATTTACCCACTTATTCCAACTCTTATTCCAACCAAACCACACACAAATATATTGTTTTGTTGACGCAATCGAACTTTTGTGGAGGAAAAGAATGGGGGGATTAAATACAAGTCCTAGGTAGGCCCGAAAAAAAACTTTAAGCCCGAGGGGAGCGAAGGGTATCCAAATTTCGGCCGCGCCCGAAATTAGCCTCGGTCTCGTTTTGCTTATTACTTAGGGAAAACATAGCAACACATGCCATGCGTTAGTCCAGAGTGGCTATGTGATCACACAACCCATATGTGTTTGACTCCAAATTTATTACACTACACTCCACGAAATAATTCAAATGTCAAAATATTGTCGATGCAATTATTAACCCTTCTGACGCCGCCTACGAGCTATTATGCCTAAGGTGTAGCTGAATCTCTGTGAAATCAATCTTATTTTTTGAAGAGGTCTAATTTTGGTACTAGAAATAGTTTACATACTGTGTCTTACGATGATGCGCCGTTTTTTCGATTCTTTAGACATAGTTTACATTTCGCCGAACGTTTGATCGCATTTGTGGCCGTCGGTTCCTTTGAAATTTATATGGAAAGGGGTGGAAAATATTATTGAACGATATTTTTCATCAAGATATAGTACCAATGGTCTGTCTGGATCTATATGCCAACAGAAGGGTTAAATATCACGTCGGCATTTTAAGAGAGTAATGAATATTGCGCGGATTTTATATTCTCAATTGTAAACAAAAAATTGACGTTTGCATAAAATTTTCACGCATACTATGGACTGCAATAGTGTGAGAACGGTGCCATTTTTATTTTCTGATGCCCACTCTGGACTAACGCATGCTTTCTCTAAGGCTTATTATTATAAAAATTTCTGAATAAAATGTAAAGACGCGACGATTTTTTTCCAGTTGTGATTTTCTAGTTTAATCAAGTTTAGAAGCATAAAAATGCACAAAAAATATTATTTTATGCGAATTTCAGCGAAATATCTAATATTCAAAATGAGTTTATTCGAAAATTGTGTTTTTTTTTATTCGTGAAATTTCCGTACTTCTACTATAGTCTAGTACAGATAGCTCAAAACCCAAACATCCAAAAAGAAAAGAAATTTTTGATGCCAAATTGTTGAATACACTGCCCAATATATACAGAAGAAAGTTACACTAATTTGCGCCATGGGTTAAGGGGGGAGGGGGTTTCAAAGGGGAGAAAATCCAGTTTTTTGCAAATATCTGGAAAACTATGAATCTGACCTTAAAATGTCCTGAGAACGAAACAAACTACACAAAATTACCTTTGTAATGATATATAGCACTCTAGACGTTTTCTCGGAAAATTATACCCTAGACCCAAAAGTATATAGAGAATTTCCATTTTTTGAGTTTTACATTTCGCACTGTAACTTTTGATAGAATAGACCTAGGGTGACAGGATCTTGTTCATTATATTACTTACAAAATTTATTTGGTTTGTACCAAAAATTGAAGTGCTCCGACCATTGACGCCCCCCTCACTCCTCCTAACATTTTTCAAAAAAGCATGCCCGTAGCTTCTTTTCAAATTGAGCCAACCAGATCAAATTTGGTGGGGTGCCTAGTCTCAGCCCCATTATGCTCCTTACCAAAAATTATTACCATCCGATCAAAACTAAGGGTACCCCCCATACAAAGTAAAACAAAATTCTAACAAATTTCACATTTTTTCACTTCTAAATTCTATCTAAAATGGAAAAATAACATTTATCTCTTAGAACGTCATTATAACAGTTAATTGTAGTCTTCTAAATGTATATTCAAAAGTTTGTACTAGAGCGTGCCTTACAAGTACGAAAAATCGGGTTTGAAGGTTGCTAGTACACGTTACTCGATATATTCGGAAATAGCCTTAGAACTAGTACCAATGACCTTCAAACCCAATTTGTTGATACTTGTATTGTACGCTTTGATGCAAACTTTTGAACATACATTCAGAAGACTACAATTAACTGTTATAATGACCTTCTAAGAAATAAATTTTATTTTTCCATTTTAGATAGAATTTAGAAGTGAAAAAATATAAAATTTGTTAGAATTTTGGTTCAGTTTGTATGGGGGGTACCCTTAGTTTTGATCAGATGGTAATAATTTTTGGTAAGGAGCATAATGGGGCTTAGAGTAGGCATCCCACCAAATTTGATCTGGTTGGCTCAATTTGAAAAGAAGCTACGGGCATGCTTTTTTGAAAAATGTTAGGAGGAGTGAGAGGGGCGTCAATGGTCGGAGCACTCTAATTTTAGGTTCAAATCAAGTAAATTTTGTTGGTAATATAATGAACAAGATCCTGTCACCCTAGGTCTATTCTATCAAGAGTTACAGTGTGAAATGTAAAACTCAAAAAATGGAAATTCTCTATATACTTTTGGGTCTAGGGTATAATTTTCCTAGAAAACGTCTAGACTGTTATATATCATTACAAAGGTAATTTTGTGTAGTTTGTTTCGTTCTCAGGACACTTTAAGGTCAGATTCCTAGTTTTCCAGATATTTGCAAAAAGCTGAATTTTCTCCCCTTTGCCACCCCCTCCCCCCTTAACCCATGGCGCAAATTAGTGTAACTTTCTTCTGCATATATTGGGCAGTGTATTCAACAATTTGGCATCAAAAATTTCTTTTCTTTTTGGATGTTTGGGTTTGGGGCTATTTTGAACCTATTGTACTGGACTACTAATAACTAAAAACTTTCAAATTCAATTTTCTCGATATTTAAATCATTGGGAGTTACACAATTTTTAAATTTATTCACACTGTCCTAGAATTTACTAGAAACTAGAAGAAGGGTTTCTGTGGCTAGGCAAGAAAAACATTTTGTTTTAAGATACACTGCCAAAGCTACAACAATTCTGTATTTGCCTCTTTAAAGTCGATCCACACTTTTCAGTCATCAGTCACAGTAATTTTCTATACAAATTGACAGATTGCCAATCAATTAATTAACTGACAATCGGTCAACTTGTATGGAAAATGACTTTTACTGCTGACTGAAAAGCGCAGATCGACCTAAATGTACCGCGTTTTGAAAAAGTTTGGGTTGCCACTATAGCATTCCGTGAGGGATATTAGTAATGGATATAGCATGATTATAAATGACTTTTTAATTTATTGAAAGTGTTTTTAATTTGTTTTGTAGAAGAAGTTTTTGAAATTAAATATTTTAAAATTTACCGAGTTTCAACCCCCCTAAAGGTAATGGCCCTGGACAAGCGCCCAGCCCACCCATTCCTGCTTTCTTGAAATCAAGTTAACTTTGATGTTGAGGAAGCCTTAAAATTTTCACAGACACTCTCGTTTTAGTTTTCATGTTAATTTAAACAAAAATTCGTAACCGTCGTCATAAGCTAATCAATCTGCACCCGCCTTCAGCTTAACTTTTTGGGCACCCTGTTCATGTCTTGGATATTAAGGCCTCCATTACACAGTCATATTTCTATTATAATATGTATGTAATGAATCGAGTAGGCTTAGGCATATGATAATGCCTAAGCCTACTCGATTCATTCAGTATAAATTTTTAGACGTGCAGTAAGCGAAATCAAGTAGGCTTAAGAATATTATAATAGAAATATGACCCAATATGACTGTGTACTGGAGCCCTAAGAGACTATTTTAATTAATTCTAAAAAAATACACTCTTCTCTATGGTTTGCTTTAATATGACCCAATTTCCTAGTAAAATAGGTTAATCCCTTTTTCCAACAGCTAGCGTGAACCATGCTGCTAGAGTTTCCTTTGTTTTCGCTGAACCCTTTAAACATAATCCTAGTATACGTTTTTAATAACACCACGCGAACATTGACTAAAGACGACGATGCCGCCATATTGGCCGTCATTCATTAAGGGAATTGCCTTAAAATCCCAAATAAATTACCCGGCGATTTAATGTCCGGTTATTTTGTCTGGGTAATTATTTTAGCTGATTTTTCGAGAAGGACTTCTACATGAAAACGTACTATGTGCTACAAGGACTAGACCATAATCAGTGGGCGATGAGCTGAGAGTGCTGTGTTTTTAACTATAACCGGGCCCCAGTCCCGGGCGTTTATGAGCCATTTCATAAAATATGAGTGCACGTTTTATTAATTGTACAAGAAAAATTGCTTTGTTTATTTTACATAAATCATAATTCCATTATCTAAAGATAGGTTATTTTATCGCAATGTTCATAGATATTATCTAATAGCGGAAAAACATTTATTTAAATTATGAGCGTAATAGCAATGTGGTGGTATGGTCATGTTTTCTATGGTTGACTATGAGTGGTGGAATTCACGTAATTATTTCTGAGTTGGTCAAGCTTCGAAATAATCGTGCATTTGATGTTACATCGTATTAGAAGAAGCGTTTCTTTAAATAAATAACAGGAAAGAATAACCTAACTATCGATACATACTTGAAAGGTGCTGTTTTGGAGAAATATCTCCGCGACAAGATTTTCAAAATATTCTCCCACGAGTTTAATATATTTTGGGGAAAGAATAATAAATCGGAATATTTCAATATAAAACAGAATTCTTAATGTTTGGTACTTTGCTAAATTTTCGCCCGTATACGTATAAATTTTCGTTCCGTATAATATCCTGCACAGAAATTCTTTTGTACGAACTTTTGCAGCATATAAATCATATTTTGTCCCATTCTCTTTTTCTGACTTTTCAAAGGATATTACTTCAGTAAACTTTGACGTAAAGAAACGGATTATGGAATATTCGAAAATCTAAATGAAATTCCTTTAGAAAATGATTCAAACAAAATTAAAAGTACACACAATGCAGAAATCAAACTATTTCGGAGAAGTTCGAAGTTCTTTTATTTGCATTGTTATGAGTTCGATTTATTTTAGAAAAGTTTGGAAATTTATTATCAATGGAATATTGAATCGAAAGATGATGGAAAAAAGGACTTAAGAATAGAAGTGAAGCTTAACTGCTGCTTACCTTTTTTTTGCAAATTATGTCAAAAATTGCTGATACCTGACACGTCTCGTCGTTTCAAGACCATCAAAACCATTTCAAGACAAACGATTCTCTATTAATCTTTTTTTTTTTGCGACAATGCGTTCGAGGAGCCAAGTCCCATTTCAAACAAATAATATCGCTTCAATTCCTAATATATTAGTCTAAGAGCCCAAGTGGAAATTATTAACAACGATTTCCTATCCATTCTGTTACACATTTTCGCAAATTTCACGATTGGGGATGCCGCCAAAACGGTAGTCTGCCTTCTGGACAGTGGGGCTAAAGGGGTGGCAGACAACTTCAAAGTCGTTCCTGACTGTTCGTGCTTTGCACGATCAGGGCCGGATTTACCATATGTGCAACCCGGGCAACTGCCCAGGGCTGCAGATTTCAAGGGGCGCCGCATTTTCAAAACTTGCTTTTGTTTTTAATTCCGTGAAAAATGATTTTTGAAAACTCACAGAGTTAATTTTAGTTTATACATTCGCCTTAATTCAGGATGCTCAATCACCTTAAATTGTACTTGCCAGTGGCGTAACGTACAGTAGTCCGTGCGTTCAGCGGAACACGGGCCCCTAAGCCCAATGGGCCGCAAATCCGAAAACAATGATATTTTTATATATCCTTGGGTGACTGTCCTTTAATAAACTTCCATTTTTATAACTAAACAAAAAAACTGGACGTTGTTTATGCCGAAGAGTCGCGACTTTTTGGTCAGTGTCTCTCAAGCTGGTTGAGTATGGATCGATCTGAATGTCAATTTCTTCTGGGTTTTTGCTGATTAGAATATTAAAAAAGGTTTAATTTGCTAGTATGAGTGCCTCTCTTGAAGGTTCTTGCGTAAAATTGAGCCTATATGATCCAGTTGTTGGAGTATTTGAATTTGAGTCTTGAAATGATTACTACATAATCAGGAAAAATAACAAAAAGAACAAATAATAACTATGTTCGTCCAATAAGGCTTAGTCAAAAGCCTTTTTTTAACTAAGACTCAAGCAACAGATGCATGCCGACTTACTTGTAAGTAGATAATACGTCAGCCGTTTCCCCTACGTAAACCGTCTTTGGAGGAGCTCTTCCATGAATTTGATTTCAGTGGATTTAGTTTGCCTTTGATAGGACATGCTGGTGCATGGCCAGAGTCGGCAAAACTCTTCATGTGAGCTAGTTAATGTGATCCTAAGATGCAGGAAAATCTCTGTTAGTCTCGGATGAATGACTGTTACGAAACAGGTATTGTAGGGCACTCGTCAAGGTGGTCTCTTTACGCCTCGTGGATTTTGTGATAAATAGATGATCTCACAAGTTCTCCTGTAATTCAAAATTTAGTTTTGTCTCAAAAAAAAAAAAAAAAAAAAACAAATTGAAACATGTGGTAAAACAGAACATTTGTGTTCCTTTCGCAAATTTTTTTACTGCTTAAAATTGTGGACGTGAGGGGCCTCCATTTGGATTTCGAACACAAGAAATTTGGGAAACGTTACGCCACTGCTACTGGCGGAATTTGATTAGACTAGGAGTAGAGAGAATATCTTCGTAACGCTTAAATTTAAACAAACAGAAGTGTATAACATAAATATGCTCCTGTGCCCATTTTACCAGAAGCCTAATCAACTTAGTCGTGTACCTACATTACATATTGGACATGTTTTCAGTACTTGGCCGCTAGCGCGCTAGGTCCTGATTTTCCGACTACAAGTTACTTAAAATACCTTCAAATAGGAAAAAAATTGAAAAACGTTTTTGTCATAACGACAATGTAAAATGGCTTCAAGCAAGAACCACCATATTGTCTAGTCATGTGGTGGAAAAATTCCTTTTTCCTTACTTACATTTTTCGGGGTGCTGATCACGAGTCCCGATCTTCCTCCCAAAATTTTGTTGTGAAACAGGATCAAAATCGCAAAAAGCTTAAACAAAACTGACTGTCAATATTGTCGTGATACCGCTTAACGCATTTTGAAATTTACGCTGTGTGCGACGTGCAATAACGTTTCTCTGAAATCTTCATGGACAGCATTAGAGGGGGTTGATCTATAAATCAGTAGCATGATTCCATGTTTCCAATAAGTGGTTATGTCGTGAAGAAGCGTTTAAATTGTAATTTGTCAATTTTCGTTCAGAGTAAAATTTTAAAATTACACAGCAAAAAATTAAAGTAATAAAAATCAGTAAAACGTAGCAATTAGCGTAGCGCCTAATGACTGTTGATTAATTGCACGAATGAGTGCTTGCATTTTCGATTTTTTTTTCACCGTAACTCGAAATCAGACCTTACGTTAATTGTACTTGACAAATTGGAAACCGTAAATGTCCCAAGTAACAATTTCACCCCTATAATTCTTCGTAGAATATTTTCTTTAAACGATAATAGGGGCACTTTACAGGGTATAAACACTGAATAATAGTCCAATAATGGCATTTGGCGCCGTTTTTTGATCCAATTGAACCTTATTGCAGCACTGAATTACACTTTGAAAGAGACATACATCATATGTCTTATGTCATCATTTTCTGTCATTTTCTCGCGTTTGCAAAAAAAAAAGAAAAAAATTCCCGCAGCCAGCGTCGAACCAGCGACTGTCGCACGCAAGTCCGACGCCTTAACCACTCGGCCAACCTTACATATAGTCAGCATTGCTCGTAAACACTACAAGTAATTCGTTGCTTCTATCGAAATGCTCAACACTTCTTCTCAATGAACCTTCTTCTTTATATGTCAATCAGTTGAAGCTAATTAAATTCACACGTTCATAAATAAAATGCAGCCAGTTTCTGGGCTGAGATTATCTTAATTGATTCATAAGTTAAGAATGAGTGAGGAAATGTTGCTTTCATTCAATATTTCAATGAATTCAATTCAAGAAACGTGGTGTTCCAGAGCACTTCATAAGTGTAAATTCTTTAAAAAATCACAAAGTTCATCCTTCTATAAAACTACGATGAACACTTTATTGGATGATCACACGAATGTCACACTATAAAAATGAATTCGACAGTGCTATTGAAGATTATATGCATGTGTGTGTGTTGATTTCAGTCATGTGTGCTTATGTCATTCAATAAAGACTACAAAGAAGTAAGAACTTTAATGTGGTCTTACGGCAGCTGCCTCTACGGGGCGGATCACACCCGTTTTGTTCTGCAAAACGGCCAAAAGCGGCCAATATGCCTTCCTGGCAAGAGCCCCGGCAGGAGCCCTGAAGGTTCGATGCAGGAAGGTTGTGTTTGTCTGTGTATATGTGTGGGTACGATATATGTGTTTTTTCGTCATATTGGGAGCATTACATCTCGGCGCGGCTGCTCTCAATTTTACTAATTCGCGCCGGTGTTGAAACAAATCCAGGCCCAGAGGTATGGATTTGTAGTGTCTGCAACCAACGTATCGGTTCGAATGCCAGATCAGTGCAGTGTAATTGCTGCAGGGAATGGGTTCACTTTAGGTGTTCAGGGTTACGAAGACAAGGTCAACACTCCTTAGCATATGTTGCACCAGGTTGTATAAATTCCAGGCAACCCAGGGCTGCTCCTAGCCCACCTTCTCCACCACTGCCCCCTACACCGCCAAACAATATGATAAGGAATGCCAGACCCAGTCTTACACCCGGCCCTCCTCCTCCAGCAGTTTTCACTGCACTATCTATATTACAGTTTAACTGTAATGGCATTCACCGGAAAATCGCTGAGATCACACACTTCTTAAGTTCAAACAGAATTCTCATCGCCGCCATCCAAGAGACGTTGCTTCACGCAAACTCGTCTCTAAGCGTCCATAGCGATTATGTTATACTGCGGAAAGATCGACCGGCCGCCACGGATGATCCTCACCCTGGAGGTGGTCTTGCCTTCCTAATACACAAGTCCGTACATTACTGTGTATTAGATGTAGTTGCTGACGGTACGGCGGAAATTCAAGCCATCTCAGTTCCATCAGGGAGTACTAATATCGAAATTTTTAATATATATGTACCACCTCACTCTAGTTGCCCTTCTGGCTATCGTTTCGATATTGGTCCTCTCCTTTCCGGAGAGCACAGGGTCATCCTTGGCGACTTTAACGCGCACCATGAGCTCTGGCATTCGGACCTCAACAACAATGCCAGGGGTATAGCTATCGCCGAATCACTTGACGCCTCAGAATTCTGTTCACTTAATGAAGACTCGCCGACTAGAGTCGTGGGCACTTGCAGTAGTTCTCCTGACATAACTATTGTCAGTGCCAGCCTAATTGCTGCTTCCCGATTGGAAGTACGTACCACCCTTAAATCAGATCACCTCCCAATCATTATAAAGATTGACAAACCAGCGAACATGACTAAGTCTGAGAAGCGAACGTTTGTCAATCACAAGAAAGCCGATTGGGATGGTTTCAAAGCTTACTCGTCGGCGAAGTTCATCGAGCTAACATCACCTATCACTATTCATGAGGCCGAGAAAAATATTAGGAACGTCATTACCACAGCCGCGGCACGTTTTATTCCGGCAGGACGTATCCCGAAAGTTCGGCCTAACTTCCCCACTAGTGCCGCCAGATTAGCCGATGAACGTGATCAGATCAGACGCGCTCACCCTGATGATCCCAGAATTCAGGAGCTTAACTCCGAAATTGACCGACAAGTTAAAGACTATAGGAGGGCGAAATGGAATCAGCACCTCGATGAATGTAACCTCAATGAAGGTGTCAGCAAATTATGGTCTACCGTCCGCGCCCTTTCCAATCCTCGGAAAGAAAAGGGCAACAACGCCATCGAATTTGGCAACACTAAAACCTGCGATCCTCTTCAGTGTGCTAGCCTGTTCAATAAACAATTTATTGAACATCCCAAGTCAGACGGCCTCAAGCGCAAAATTAGAAGACGGATTCGCAGCCGGATTGTTGACACCATACCATCTTTTACAGCGGACCAGGTTAAAAAAGTCATCGAGAATGCTAAAAACTCCAAGGCCCTCGGACCAGATGGCATTTCGATGACCATGTTGAAACATCTCGACCTTCCAGCCATTGAGTATCTCACGGCCGCCTTTAACTTGTCGATGTCCACGCTTGCCATCCCTGAAATCTGGAAAACAGGTCGAATTGTTCCCTGTCTCAAGCCAGGGAAGAGCGCAAATCTCGGGGAATCCTACCGCCCCATTACGATACTTTCTCCTGTCGCAAAGACGCTGTAGGCCCTTATTCACCCCACTCTTGTTGCACATGCGAAGCTAGAACCTCACCAGCATGGCTTCAGGAAGATGCATAGTACCACCACTGCCCTCGATGCGATCACTACACGCATTCGTGATGGGCTGAATCAACGCAGTCGTTGTCACAGAACTATTCTGGTGGCAATAGACCTATCAAGTGCATTCGATAAGGTCAATCATTCAATGCTCCTGGCAAACCTGTTGAATATGCATCTTCCTGCACAAGAGATCCGTTGGATTGCCAATTATCTAGCTGGTCGGCACTCCTTCACCGAGTTTCGAGGCAAACGTTCTAAGCTTAGGAAAATCAAATTAGGTGTTCCGCAGGGAGGGGTACTCTCCCCCACTCTGTTCAACATCTACATGTCCGGCCTTCCCACACCACCTGAAGGAATCGAGGTGATTTCCTATGCTGACGATTGCACCGTACTCGCCACAGGGAATGATAAGGAAGAAATGCGCCTCCGAATTAATCGCTATCTAGGACGATTACAGGCTTTTTTCCAAAGCCGAAACCTCACCATCTCTGCGTCCAAATCCTCTGCGACTTTTCTAACCACTTGGTGGGAGGACATGAGATGGGAGATGGATATACGTATTGGCAACAATTCTGTTCCTACTGTTAAAAATCCTAAAATTCTCGGGCTTCACCTAGAGAACATGATGACGTCTGCGAATCATGCAGCTTCAGTATGTGAAAAAATGCGCAGTAGGAACAACATCCTAAAAGCTCTAGCTGGTAGCACCTGGGGCAAAGATAAAGAAACCATGCTAGCTACCTATAAAGCGGTGGGTCGAGCGGCCGCTGATTATGCAGCCCCAGTTTGGACACATAGTCTATGTGAAACAAACTGGACCAAAGTTCAGGTCTGCCAAAATGCCGCTCTACGCATCGCGACAGGTTGCCTTCTGATGTCTGCCCAGGATCACTTACATCAGGAGACAAAATTGATGCCAATACGCGATCACAATCTCCTACTCTCTAAACAGTATCTTGTTGGTTGCTACCGTGAGGATCATCCCAATAATCATCTCATGGACCGAATTCCTCCACCACGACATGTCAGGCGTGGTTTACGAGACCTTGAGAGAGAGGTTCAGGGATACAAACGGGACCCTTACGATGAAGTTACATACCGAGCCGCCATTGCAGCGATCCACACTGATGAAGTGAATCGGTCTATCGCGAGTTTAGGTGCGAATAGAGTCCTCTCAGAGCGCCCACCACCAATTTCGCCTGAGGAGATTAGGCTCCCGAGAGCCACCAGAGTAACACTAGCTCAACTTCGGTCGGGCTTTTGTTCACGCCTCAATTCGTACCTTTCTCGCATAAACCCGGACATCCAAAACATCTGTCCAAACTGCAATGGTACTCCTCATGATGTGGGCCATTTGTTTCAATGCCCCGCTGCGCCCACTGATCTTACCCCTATATCACTGTGGGAAAACCCTATCGCAGCAGCTATGTTTCTGTCCTTAGACCTCACGGACACAAACATTGACGAACCATAAATCGTACCCACATAGATGCACAGAGGCTACACACCTTTCTGCACCGCTACAAGAAGAAGAAGAAGAAGAAGTATTTAATGGAGCATCTTTTTAGGTAAACGTTTAAAGAAGTGTTCTCGAAGTCTTATTGGATGTAGTCGTGAATTGATTATATTAGAACTTTTTAAGCTTTTCGAAAAGTGTTTTAAGGAGTTTTATCGGATCAAAATACTTCTATAAGCGATTTCACACGATAAACTGATTTTGTGTTACTATATGAATGTTACAGGATGAAGTGCTTCTTTAAAGCATACGAATTGTTACTTGGGGTTACTGCATTATTCGAAAGCCCCCGATGAGGTCAAAGTGTCCTCTTCAAAATTTGCCGTAATTTCCGTAGAACGGAAATACCTGATAAAAAAAAAACACCACAGGAAAACATGTTGATGATTTTCTGTCAAATATGTCGTCAATAGCTAGTTATTTCATAATTTTTGAAAAATATGTTTATAATCACATACGCCGGCTGCGTTCTGTCTACTATGGATTTGCGACTTTTACAACTTTCAAACCTAATCAGAAGGGGAGGGCGGCAATTTGGCAACTGCCCAGGGGTGCAATAGAGGCTAAATCCGGCCTTGTCCACGATCATAGCCATCCACTGATAACGACAATGAAGATGGCAGACACTTTCAGTGGGGCTAAAGTGTTGGCAGACGAGCCCAAAGTCCTTAATAGTTGCAAATATTTGCAAGCATTTCATAGAGGACGACTCCCCGCATATAAATTCCAAAAGGCAGACGAAAATTGGGGACTAACATGGTGGCAGACGAGCTCCAAAATGGAGCGTTGTTGTTTCATGCAAATCCCACTTTTTGCTCGACTTAAGGGCTCGTCTGCTGATCGTCCTTTTAATGCTTTATGCCTGCCTTTGGAAATATATACTTAGCATGGTGTTGTGAATGATGTCCCGTTCAAAAAGATTCGCTGCTGAGGGCCATCCGTGTGATATTAGGCGAAAATGTTACTTTGTATATTCGTTTTCTGTACTATATTGCCTGTAAATTTACTTGAAAATAGTCAAATTTTTGAAAATAGTCATTTTGAAATGAAATTTAGCTTAAGTACTCAGGGAAGTGTCTGGAGATTATAATAATTAATATTAATAATTAAGCTCTTACTGTACCTATTACGATGTATTATGATGATTATGATTTAGCATGATGGAGTTAGCGTTATTTTTGTAGAAGCACTTCCCATTTTTCATACAAATTTCAAATTTTGGAGCTCGTCTGCCACAAAAAACAAAAGTACTTCAGATATGGGTTTAAATCCTTTTTATGAGAGTACAATATCCCAAGTTTTTTTCATACAGTCTTGAAAACCACATCGGTTAAATTGCGACCCCCATTGTGCATACATTAAGTCGATTTTTGGAGTTCGTCTCCACTCTTCGCAGCACATCAATCGGTATCTTGGCAATGGCATGGCATCGCGTTGTTCTTGAGGTGAGCTATGGTCCGTGGTCGATTGAAAAAACCAGGAATTTCAAATGACCCCATATCCGCCAAATCTGAGGAGCGTGCCGGATATGGGAAACCGCCTCTGATGAGGCGATCGGGGAAATGTCGCAACAAATTTATCAAGCTCCGTACTATGTGTGCTCTGGCTCCAGCTCTATCCTGCTGAAATATTTCTTCGAGGCTTGTAAGAAAAAATCCTCGATCATGTTCCAAGTGAGCGACCGTTAGAAAAGAAGCTCTCGAGGCCCGCTGATCTCTAGACCAAAGTATCATGGCAACTAACTAGAATGGGAAAAAACTTGGGGATTTCCCCTTCCAGATGCGTCTCCTTTCACCCCTCTACACGCCCCACTTACCATTCAGGAGTTTTTTCAAATAAGTTTCTCTGGCGCACCCAATAGGGTTCTGCATTTTGATTTGATTTTGCATACGATTCGAACACCAGCAACACGAGTGTGTGTGCAATTATTTTTTATTAAAATTCTAAGCAAATCAATTAAAACACTCGGTTAACCGAAAACCGGTACTTTGAGCCCGGTTAAAACCGGACGGTTTAACCGGCTTTGCAAGAAACCGAAAACAACCGAAAACCGGGTTACGGGCCGGTTTTTGACATCCCTACTTTGAAGTTGTCTGCCACCCCTTTAACCCCACTGTCCAGGAGGCAGACAACCGTTTTGGGGCATCTCCAATCCGGAAATTTGCGATAATGTGTAACAGAATGGATAGGAAATATGTAGTTGCATTTGTAGTGTCGCTGGCTCTAGGTCTACACATTTGCCTGCAGGTGTAGCTATCGCTATACGAATTACAAGACATGCTACATACAAAAACTCGGAAACTACTTCCATTCCAAACCTTGCATAATGATTGTTCCGTCACGTCGCTCCGTTCAGCATGAAACGGAGCCTTAATATTATCCGAATGCATTGTCTGCAGCATAAATCAGGCTGTGTGAATTAAAAAATGGGAATGTTGAACCTAGCCCTAGATGATCAAGATTAAATTTACCTTTCGGAACCGAACTTCTAAAATTACCCCGAGGAGGAGTTGAATGCACTTGAATCACGCGATCCGTATTGCATTCAACGTACAGGTAGTATGTAATTGCAGAACCGTCGTTCTATTTCAAAGATGACGATGACTACATGGTATGTATAGAAATCAGCGAAGTTAAAGCAAAAGTAAGTCGGAAATGGTTTTCATTGTACCTACATATTTGAATTTCAACTTCCATTGCATTGAATCAAATCAAAAACTGTACATGAACGAAGGAGTTGTCGGTATTGTTCGCCCAGTAATCAACTTCCTGTGAACATGCAAAAATCATCCGCCGACACTTGAAATTTGCTCATGCAAAGGACTTTTGCAATTGCAATTGTTTGATGGCGATAACTTGAAATAATTTCGTATTGCAGTATTTCTATTTTCTATTGTAACACAAATTCAACAATCTAAGGAAAGTGAAAAAGTATTTTTGGACAATTTGGTTTGCAATGTATAGAAATATTTTCTGTGGCATGATGTCCTTAAATTTTTAGAAACCCATAAAGAAGGGTGTCGAGGGGCGGATTTCCCCATATGGACTGATCAAATTTCTAAGCTGCAATTTTTGGTTGGAAAATTGGAAAATCTGGTCTAAAAAGGCTTTATTTCTTAATCAATTCATTCTTTTGTTATTTTTCGCCACATACAACGTAAACGGTACTTAATGTGCATTCGAGTTTCCTTCATTCTTTGATATTGATATTACTCTCATAAATAAATAACAGGCGCGACAGTTAACATTGGACTAAGGCCACAGATTTGTTAGTGACATCTAATTTCCAAGATCTTAACTGCTTTTTTGTTGAGGTGTTGAGATCAACAGCACGCTCAGCAGTGTTATTTATCCCCAATAATGTCGTTTAACATCTGAGTGATAGTCCGTCACATGGGTCGTAAGTTCGAAAAACGCCATAAACTGAATTGGCTCACGGTGAGATTGGAATCTGACCCTGTGCACCGTAGGTGATAAACCGCAGAATACAGGTTGTCCCGCATTCGATGATCAATACTGAAAGGGTTGAGATGGCTGTTTATTTGAACAAAAACGTTTTTCCGAAATTTTAAATACGCAATATACCGTTAAAAAGCCAACATCCCGCCCATAATATCCCCGGTTTTTCAAAATCTCGACATTAATTATCCCGCCAGTTTAAAATCCAACTTAACTCTTAGATGACCAGCAAGGTCCCTGGGGACCTATGATGTTTTCAACTTTGAGCCATTTGAATGTGGTTCAATCGAACCGACTTAGTTCTCTTAACTTCTTCAATCAATATGTTTAGAAGCAAATTTTTCGTATTATTTCCTTAAAATGTTCTATCATAACCAGCCGGCTAAAGTGATATATGGCGGTGAAGACCAACTAGGTCCACTGGGACCTTCATGTATTATAAGAGCAATTGTATACACGTAATTTGCGAATTCACGGGAATTGAGAGCATTTTTCAATTCAGTTTTATTTGTAAAAACTGTTAGATTCTGGGAAATTCAATTGAAAAGGGTAATAAAAACAAAAATCATCGCTACACTTTTTTATAATCAGTGACAACTTTTGTTATTAGTGTGTCCGTATTGGGTATACATGGGATTTCACCAATTTGATTTTGCTTCTGAGAACCGTTAGATTCTGAGAAGTTCTTGTGACGAAGGAAATAAAGAAGCTTTAGGTGAAGTTTGAAATACATTTGACGCGTCAGCATCGGCAACCGCAACGCCTTAAATCAAGAAAAACACACCATTCACCATGGGCGTAACCAGGATTTCGTGCAGGAGGGGGCAATCCCAATTTTTTTTCAACACTATGATCTTAGCCAGAAATTTATTCAGGGATTAGAGAGCATGTAATAAATATCTATAACTACAATAAAGTTTACAATCAGTTTAAATTGTCGGTCCCAAAAATACTTCTAGAATATGTGCTAAAACTTCTGACAATCGAGAATGACCTTTGTCATCTTTCAGCGGTTAATGGAACTGCACGTGCTTATCCTTTTACTTTAGGGAGGAGCGCTTGTTCATGCCTTTTACAGTATCCTATGAGACGACAGCAAAAAATATTTATATTTATATTTAACGTTTGTATACGGCTTGCTAAAATTCTCTAATAATTTTATAACGGTACTTTGAACTGCGAAGTCAAAAATCGATGAATAGGTATGAATACCTTCCAATA
This sequence comes from Microchrysa polita, assembly GCA_949715475.1. Classification (NCBI taxonomy): domain Eukaryota; kingdom Metazoa; phylum Arthropoda; class Insecta; order Diptera; family Stratiomyidae; genus Microchrysa; species Microchrysa polita. The sequence continues at coordinate 70,442,584 of OX454420.1, forward strand.
GCCGTGAAAAACTTGAATGGCAAATAAAAGCCATGAGTAAATTAGTCATCGAAATCAGAGTGCAGCTTTGCTAAGTTTTTAATAGATTCGGATACTTATTACCTGAGTAAAGGCTAGTACTGACATCGAGAGTGAAATTTTTGTCCGCTGCGATTTTTTCAATGAAAATGTATTCTTACTGTCGTGGAATATGTGGGGAATTCCATAAGCTACAATCCGAAAACAGTCCATAATTTTTTTTGCCATTTTATGTATTTTTTCTGATTCGCCGGTTATTTCATCGTGAAATGTCAAATTACCGGGGAATCGAAAAATAATACATAAAATGGCCGAGGAGAATTATGGAACCGGTATCGGATTGTAGCTTATGGAATTCCCCACCGTTTGTGACATATTCCACGACAGTAAGTATGCATTTTTATTTATTTCACTCTCGATCTTAATTCAGCCCTTAAATTCAAAAACTGACAATAACTAAGAATGTATGCAACGAGAACCTTAAGATAAGTTGGCAATCAAAAATAATTTATAAGATCTATTCTTACTATAAGAAAATTCGAGGTCCTTAGGTTTTATGCATAATTAACATTAACCAAATTTTTCACCAGGATATAATTTATACATTTTGCAAAGAGAATATCTCCACAAAAAAACTGTAAAAAGTTATTATATGATGTAGATAGATCGGTAGGGGAGCATTTAACCCTCCGTCGGGCGCACCCGGCCTGACAGGCCAGCAAAACAGTTTCTGCTCTGTTCCACGCTAGTAGAGGGGCCCACAACTTTTTAGCTCCGTTTACTCGTCTAACTTTAAGAGTCTCACACGATGCCTACCTATAGTTTTCCATGGTCCTTTAGACAGTTGTGTGGTAAGGACTCTGGCTTCACAGGCCGGGTGCGCCTGATCTCGTCATAATTTAGAATGTGCCTAAACTACGCCAAAGCGCTGCAACAAAGATTCCTTTTCACATTTACTTTGGTGCATTGAGAACCTTTTCTAATAACGATTATCAATTTAGACTGCCTGCCTTTCATTAATTTCAATTTTTCTAACGATTAATGGATGCGGTATTTTTCATAAAATTTTCTCTCTTGATTTTTTTCTGGTAGATCGATAATTTTATTTCTGTATAATACTGTTTAGTAAATAGGTTTATTAGTTCTATATTTACTTTAATTACATCCCTTAGATACTAATAAGTTAATTTCTGAACAGTATCTGATATTTAAAGTAGCATGTTAAGGAAAAAGGACCCAAACAGATGGGTGGCCTCTCAGGCCGAGTGCGCCCGATCTTGTTTTGATTTGGGGTGCGCCCGACGGAGGGTTAAAAAGCCTACTGGCGGGATATGTGTAAAATCGCCAGTGGATTGAGGTCATTCCCTTTCTGGTTCTATTTTTGGGACGATATAAACGAACTAATTACTTAGTATTTAAAGTTTTTCTCGAAGGCAGGAGAGGTGTGAAACTCCGTTAGCCTAACTGACTGATTTTTCATTTTACTATTTTTGATTAGAATTGTTGTAACCTAATATGCAATCGCTGGAGCAAGCCCAGCCAATTCACTGTACCAAGGATCACTCGTTTTGCTACTCAATGTCCGGGAAGGTGAAGAACAGGAAGAGCCTTCTTGCATCTATTGACCGCTAAAAATAATGCAAAAACAAACACTTCCTGAAAAACCCAGAGCATACGTCGGTATTTACCTACATATAGACAAACAATTTTCAAAGAAGACAGCAGGGTCACGCATCAACTCATGTCTACACTATATCCCCTCTCAAACGCAATTTTCGCAAGACATATTTCAAATTCTTACCCATATCGTCTATATGTATCCTCTATCCCTTTTCCACAAATATAGGACACGCAAATATTACTTTTTTTGTTGGTCGTTGTATATAAAAAGGAATTTTCGTCCAAATCCCATGCAGAGTGTGTCGTGCGACTTAATGTTGAATATTGGCTTAAATTCGTGTTTATCACGTACAACACTCCCAGCTTATTCATATATTGCCCTAATTCATCCGGTTCCTTCTATATGTGTACCACAACACGTATGTGCCGATATATGTATGTTTTTACATAGTCTGTCTGCCTGCTGAAACCTAGATTCATTTCAGCATATGGGCAGAAGATGAGCAAAAGTATTCATAGAAGTCATGTGCACACACAAATTTCTCCTCAAAGCAAAAGTTTTGGTCTGACCATAACACAAAGTACATTTTCTGTCAAAGGATCTCTCCTTTTGCCTTTTCGTAACCGACGACTTTCTTGTTGACAACGACACGACGATGACGATGTGAGCAAAAAGTGAGTTTCCATTTCAGACGCATATGATATATCACACAATACACAAGGATATGCATGTATGGATATATAGGTATTCTGATATACTCGTATAATATTCTGAAAAGACGCAACGAACACCTCAAGACTTACATCAGACTAAATCCTTTTCAGAGATTCTCCGCAGTCAAGGAGGCAATCCCCTTTAGTGACGCCCACCTTTGTGATATCATTGGGTGATAGTTCGTGTATATTGCCTCAGATATAGTAGGTACACGTTGAAGTTGAGTCTAGTAGTAATGTCATTCACCGGTTATTAACAATATTGAAGGTGTAGATAATGTTGCTTAAGTATTCACCTCGCCGTAATATCATGTCCTTGCAAACTTTCTTGAATGTCTTGTATATATTTGCTTTATCGAGGTAACATGTATCTTCGGCATTAGAGGAATAAGCGAATAACGGGACGGATCAGAGGTTGTGTAAGATAGAAATCTATATGATACCTTGCTAACCGGCAAGGTAATTAATGGTTTTATAAATAGGCTTTTGCCTGGTTATAGCTGCATGATATCGTGACAAGATTGTATCGAAACGTTAGACACTAACCTTTGAATCCGCGCGACGTCATTTTGTTACGATGTTGTTGGATAATAAAACTATATTTCTGTATGTATAGACGAAGTAGGTTACTGAAAACGAGGCGGTCTAACACCTCCTTTAACGTGCCAGATACCCTGATTATCATGTATGATGATAGTAGATAAGGATTACAGATGGTTTCGAATTAAATTGCGTCAAGCTGCAAAGGTCCTTCAATCTTTTGGAAATACATATATTCATCGGGATTTCAATGAATTGTCTATGTTAATAATGCCGAAAATGTTTTCGAACTCCTCTTTTCACCTGTATGCATTTATACCTGTACATACGAGTGTTGCACACTAACCGCCCCTTCATTTCCATATTTCAGCTCGATGGTTCCACGTATAAAGCGAAAACTTTCATATCGGGTGGCGGCGTTGGACGCAATATCGCCGAAGGACTGTACAAACTTCATGGTGATGTTCGCCTGATATCAGCCGTGGGTAATGATGACTCCGGGAATAGTTTAAATTCATATCTTCCTGCGGCAGCTACAATAGGCGTTATACGGGACACAAGGAATCCGACATCAATATGCGCTGTAATTTGTGATAAGATGGGCGATTGTCAACTTGTGCTGGGCGATATGAAAATACATAGTTCCATTACATCGGAAGTTGTAAGTTTTGACGGTTGCTTTGCTTAGCACATAGTTTGGTTGTGCCGATTTTGGGCTCTCCTCATACGGAGATACTTTAGAAGACTCTGTGACGCAAGGATAAGTCGACAGAATAGAGTGATGTAATCCTTCGGCGTTCCTTTCACGCTGTCTATTGTATTTATTTGAATTTTTTCTTTTTAATTTTATTTTCAAAGCATTTTATAACGATTTTATTCTTACAGATAATTGAAAACGAACAAGCGATATCTTCAGCACCGGTCATTGTTATGGACTCCAATCTTGAACTGAAAACCACTGAGACTCTTTTGAAAATTGCCTGTAAATATAATAAGCCAGGTAAGGTGTATAATACCATTTCTCAGTCAAGTTCACAACTTTGGAATTTAAAATTCGGAACTGTGGAAAACCAAAATTTATATCTTTCCATTATATTTATATTTTTATTAAAATTCAAAAAGTTCAGTGCAATCCCACACAAAGTGCAAATTTTGATCGAAATTTTACAAAACTTCGATTTGAAAACATAAAAATTTACATTTTTTGTTGGACTTTTCGTCGACTCTAACATCCAATTAGTTATAGCTATGACTCTCAACAGTGGCGGAGCAACTTGACTCGGGGCCCTCCCGCCAACTTCTTGAATGACGCCCCCCACCCTAAAGTTATTTTATGATTATGTCAATGGTGTATGATTATGGCAAGATTGCTAATTGTGCTTTGCTTCTGAGCATCACTGAATTAAGTTTAAATAATTTGAAAGAAATTCACATTCCCTCTATTCAAACAGAGACCAGTTTCATACAATTGTGTATCAACATCACGCTCGTTGGCCCATCCAGTTCGGTCACTCGGCCATTTCATCGTTTCGTTACGAATAATCGCAATGCAAGGAAAATCACTTCTCTCAAGTTTCCATGCAGAGGGATATACAGGATGTCCGGAAACTGCCGCATAAACACACCAGATTGTGATTTCTCGTGTGATTTCCAGCAAAAAAAGTCGTACGGAACATACACCCAATTCTCGACCCTTTAGCTGCTACAGGCATTTGAAGATTTTATAAAAAATCAATTTCTTGTACGACTTAAACCTCAAAGCTATAATAGCCTAAATACCGAAATAAGATGGTTATTATAGCCAACAAATTTACTTAAAAAATGAAACTAACTTCACTAAAATCGGATAAGAGGTTTGGTTTTTACCGAGCTTCAAAGTCAAATTTTTGTGATTTGACCCAAAAACAATCTATTTTTCTATCTCAATTTTCTCAAACTTCTGCCAAGGTGAGGTGCTTGTACTATTATTTTAGAAATTGGCGCAAGGTCTTGCGATCATATCTTTCGTACATCATTTTATTCTAGCTCTATTATCTCTAACGTTAAGTTTAGAAAACTAGGGTTAATTTTAGCTCGAATGCAATTCAAATTATTCAAATTATGTCAAAGTCGTTTTCTGCACTTAAGGCATTAAAACTGTTAGAAAAAATGGAGCTAAAATAAAATGATGTAAGAAAGATATGATTGTAAGACTATGCACCAATTTTTAAAAGAATCGTACAAGCACCTCATCTTGCAGAAGTTGGAGAAAATTAGATGATTAGATTAGATGGAAAACTATATTGTTTTAAGGCCAAATAACAATAATTTGACTTTGAAGCTCTGTAAAAACTAAACCTCTTATCCGATTTTAGTGCGGTAAGTTTTGTTTCATAGGTAAATTTGTTGCCTATACACTCAGAAAGAAAATCCTGTAAATTCAAAAAATACGCATATGATTCAAAGAGATTCAAATATGATTTTGCTTCATATTTGTTTCCCTTTGAATCATTGTATAATCCCTTTATTTCAAACGGATTTCCCTTTGAACTAATAAGATATTCCTTTTGAAAGTCTATCTATAATCACTTTAAATTAAAGTGATGCAGTGTCAATTTAATCAGGTCACAACCATAGATCGAAAAGATTTCCTTTTAATTTAAAAGAATGGACTCTTTGTTTTAAAGGGATAGAATTTTATTATATGCACCTAAAATTAAAGGATTCTCCTTATTGTTTATCCAAATGCATGAACTCAAAAGAATACTTTAAATTACACCAAATGTATAGTAATTTTCACAGGGAAAGCACATATTACTCATAAGTGTAACTCTTCTTGTCACAAAAAAAAATCTAAATTTCTGGAAAAAAAATTGTTTGGTAGTCGCGATTTATTTTTGGTTCGTTAAGTATTTTTTGTTGCTTTTGGACTCCTAAGTCTCGAGGGCCCCCGCCCCTGACTCTCAAGTTCGTGGAGAAATTCGAAAATTTCGATTAGATTTGAGGCGCCCAAAAATCAGAACATCATTTTGTGAAATACTCATGTTTAGACTACAATCTAAAAATGATAACCTCTTCAAGTTACTAAAAGAATTACAGTAGCAACGAAGCTGAAGGGGAATGTATTCTACTGCGAGTTATGGAGTTTTTGAGGTATCGAGTTTCCTAGTTATGGAGTCTCACTAAAAGAAAATATCGAAAGCCCTCTCATTTAATTTTTTGAGCATTTTATTAGAATTTATAATAATTTTCGCAGCGAAAAGAGACCCCTAGTCTTTATCAAATTTCTTGATTCCTATGGATTCTACGAATGAACGAAATGTAACTCGGATAGGTACTCGGTTTCTGTTAATTTTTCAGCGAATTGATTGGTGTGTGCAGCTGGGCATTGAAACTGATGGGCGACATCGTGAGACGTACCAGCGCAATTTGGGCATACGTTTTGTATGCTCTGGTCTATACGAGATAAATACGAATTGAGGCGTGAGCTGATAAGCCTGACCGAAGTTGGGCTAAAGTCACTCTGGTGGCTGTCGGGAGCTTAATCTTAGGTGAAATAGGTGGTGGGATCACTGTTCGTACCTAAACTCGCAATAGACCGATTCACTTCATCAGTGTGAATCATTGCAATGGCGGCCCGGTTTGATTCTTCGTCGAAAGGATCCCGTTTGTAACCCTGGAATTCTGTCCATAAGGTCACGATTCGGATGATGCTCTCGATAGCAACCTACAAGATATTGTTTTGCAATTAGTCGATTGTGGTCACGCTTTGATGCCAATGCCTGTGTCTCCTGATGTATGTGATCCTGGGCAAACAGGCTGTGCGTAGAGCAGCATTTTGGCAGACTTGGATTTTATTCCAGTTTGTGTTACAACGACTTTGCGACTAAACTGGCGCCGCAAAATCAGCCGCTGCTCGACCCACCGCTTTGTAAGTGGCTAGCATAGTCTCTTTATATTTGCCCCAGGTTCAGTTAGCCAATGCTTTACGAATTTTGTTCTTACTGCGCATCTTTTCACATACTACTTCCGCGTGATGAGCTGAAGTCGTAATTTTCTCAAGGCAAAGCCCCAGAATTTTTGGTTTTGCTACAGTAGGAACTGGTTTGTGGCCAATACATACCTCAACCGGCCACCGACAATCACCTGACCAGGTGGTAAGGAAGGTCGCAGACGATTTGAGCTGAGATGGTTAAATTTCTGCTGTTAGAAAAAATCTTCTAGTCGCGCTAAATATCGGTTGATAAGAAGGTGCATGACATCATTATCCGCTCCCGTGGCGAGTACGGTGCAGTCATCGGCATAGGAGATCACTTCAATGCCTTCCGGTGGTGTTGGGAGACCTGCCATGTAAATGTTAAACAGGTTGGAGAGAGAACCCCACCCTGTGGAACACCTAATTTGATCTTTCTAAGCTTGGAACGACTGCCGCGAAAGAAAGGATTGCCTACCAGCTAGATAGTTGGCAATCCATCCAATCTCTTGTGTCGGACTGCGCATGTTAAGGAGGTTCGCCAGAAGCATGGAGTGCTTGACCTTATCAAGCGCGTTTGATATGTCAATCGCCACCAAAATGGTTCTATGGCACGGTGTACGCTGATTTAATCCGTCTCTCACAGGTGTAGTGATCGCATCAAGAGCGGTAGTCGTACTATGCATGCGTCTATATCCATGATGAAGGGGTTTTAGCTTTGCATGGGAAACGAGGGTGGGGTGGATAAGGAAGGGCCTCAAGAGTCTTTGCAACAGGTGACAGTAATGTAATCGGTCTGTATGAAGTTCCTAGTCTGATTTAAGACACTATTTTCCAGATGTCGGGGATGGCAAGCGTGGACATTGACAATATATATATATATATATATATATACAGAGATCTCGAGAGAGAAGTCCAGAGATACATACGGGTACCTCCTGATAATTTTGATGACAAAGCATACCGCGCGTCCACTGCAGGTATTCACACAACAATTTTGAATCGGTCAATAGGGAGACAGGTTGTTGCCTCAATTCTAACCTGCCAGGAATAGCCCTGGGCAGCCAGAACATTTGTCCGAGCTGTGGAGGTGCGCCTCATAGTTCATGATGTGACTACCCGACTCGGTACCCCGTTGCATCCACTAGCCTTGTGGGAAAACCCGATTGCAGCTGCTATATTCTGGTCGTGAGAGCATCGAAAAAACTTAGAGCACATCCAAGAGATGCACAGCGATTTACGCTTTTCTGCACCGCTACAACTTTGTGGCATCCAATGTTCGTTTAATGTTTCGAGTGTAAAGTGAATTTCAGGTACGCGGGTTACAAGCCTACGTACCCTTATTAAATACCGTGAGCTATTTTTAGATAATGTATACATGTTTTATTTTTTCTTAAAAACAAATACAAAAAACAGACAATATACAATTTATTGTTGTTATATCAGTGTAAAAAACATTATGGACGGATTCAGTTAAATACATAATCTTTGTTATGTTAAAAATCATGGACGGATTAAAATTGTGTCGTTTCGACAATGGAATGAAAATGTTTCAACTCTGCAATACAAATTACATGCTAAAAGGCAAATCTATTAAGGCCTCCTACAGTGTGCACACTTAAAACTACTATATTCGATTTATCGTCATTTCTTAATGCACCTATACATCTTAAATGTATCCTTGCAAGCTTCGCGAACGATGATGTTGCGGTGCCTGATAGCCGGGCTCTTGCATTTCCATTTGCATTACGAGATTTTTCGCTTCGCTGCGAACCTCATAGGCACGTTTCGAGTCGCGATACAAAATAAATGCAGCCAATCCGAGAATCATAAATGCCACGACGGCCAGCGAATAGCCCCACGAGAGAACGTTAAATCTCGGATACATGAGCCAGTCGCGTCGGTAGGCGTTACCACCGAATATTGCCGATCCCAGAAAGAGGAAGAGTGCTAAAATCGAGATTATTGTAAAATGGTTACACATGACTGTTGCACACTATACTTACATGATATTCCCGTGCAAATGCATGCAATGCGTGTCATAATCCATTCGTATTGAAGAACAGGTTTCAATGGCCAACGAACAATTTCCAGACTCATGAGACCCAATGAGAAGAATGTCAGGATAAAAGCTAGAGTGACGAATGCTTGGACGGCCATCAACCACCCTGGGACAAGATATTCGCGAATAACATAATATTCCTGTAATCACAGATGTTTCCACAACAGTTAACGGAGCTCATGTGCATACTTTGCAGGAAAATACTTACTTGACTGAAGATGTTATGACATCCATTGAACAAGCGTGGAAACTGGTAGTACGGATATCTGAAATCTTTAAAGCAGTACTCCCACAGTCCCATATTCTTGAAGCTACTGTGAGTCTCGGGGTAAGACTCAATCCAGTAGGGCGAGCAGAACGACATCATAAGCCCTAGGAAAGCCACATAAGTCAGAATGGCTCCGAAAACAAGTGCATCTGAAAAGGAAAATCGAATTATTCCCCATTTTACACGTTTTTCTTATCAAGATTCAATTTTCAGTGGTGAGTATGTGGTAATTAAGTCGACTGAAAACAAATGATTCACGTCAGAAACTTGCTCTGCGTCCATTGTAAACACACAGGCGGCACTCCCTCGGAATCCAACCAAGTGTGCACGCATGGAAAATCTCTTTCCGACAAAATTTACTTACTCGATGCTTTCGGATATTCATTTTTCTCTATTGTACCAGTCCCTGCCATCTTTAAAACTCTTGGAAATTCGTTTAATCGCAGACTTTGCGGTGGAAGTTCTAATTGCACAGAAGAATCGGGACTGTCAAAACAACACACCTAAATGTCAATTTGAATGTACGACGTATCTAGTCGGATGGCAACGTATCATCGGGCGAGCAACGCCCTTGTTCAATTTCGTTAGGTTGGTAGAGAATGTTGGCGCGCGAAGAATGGTTTGAATTAATTAAAATGTTTCAATGATATTTTATTATTTAAATTAAGGTACAAATTTCAGAGGTTTTTCTCATGGAAGAAGGTTATTCATGGTGAGTTAATCGAGGATGTGATATGTACAGTGCCGAAAAATAAAATAGCACTGAGCGAAACCATTTTCTTTCTTTCTTTCTGTTAAACAGAGGGGAATAGTTGAAATAGATTGACTACGTCAGCATCAGCATCGGCAGAGGCATTGGCATCAGCAGAAAAATTTCAATTTAGAACACACGCATTTGCCTTTGATGACCCACATTGACAGCAGCGGCAGAAGCATCGGCAGAAGCATTTTTCTGCTTCTGCCGCTGCTGTCATTGTGGGTCATCAAAGGCAAATGCGTGTGTTATAAATTGAAATTTTTCTGCTGATGCCGATGCCTCTGCCGATGCTGATGCTGACGCAGCCAATCTATTTCAACCATAATAGTATTTTAACAGATTTCCCTTTGCAGCAAAGAACACAACATGTTAGCTTTCTGGAAATAGCAGAATTGCTTTTGACAGCGTAACGGTTCCCCTTTGCCATGCTAATTCAAACAAAGAAGTACAAATTTCACGAAAAAAATTATAGCACTGTGAAAGCGATACGGGGTTTAAAGTAATTTTGCATTGAATTTCTTTCTAATATAAAAGTAAAAAGTGTGGTATTAGTTTGTGCTTTGTGTTATTATTGAAAGAAAATAATAATTAATACTTTATTATACTTGAATTTAATGAACAATGGGTCGCGGAAAAATTGCATGGTTGGAAAAAGACAACTTATAAAAAATCTGATTTCGCGAGGCCATACTTATGCCGTTAGTTGTTTAATTGGCTGTTCCAATAAAATTATTCGAAACGGTTTAATTTTTAAGCCATGACCCGAAACACACACGGACGAAAGCGCGTTATCTCACCCTTAAGAGTTCGACTTTTGGTCCGACAATGTAAAAAAGAACCATTCAAGCCTGCAAGCGAACTCAAAAAGGGCCTGAATATTACGTCATCCGTCCAAACAGTACGAAACCGGCTTAGGGAGCATCATTTGAAGACCTATAGTCCCAGAAAAGTGTCCCATTTAAATGCAAGGCATGTAAAGCAACGTATGGCATTCGCAAACGAACATGTCGCTAGGCCAGCGGAGAGACGGAGAACCGTTTTGTGGACGGACGAAGGCAAAATCGTCTTATATGGGAACAAAGGTTCTCGATCTTATGTAAGAAGGCCACCAAGTATAGAATACAACCCAAATTATACAAGAAAGATGATAAAACACGGTGGTTCTAGTATAATGGTTTGGGTTTGCTTTTCATACTATGGTGTTGGATCTATTCATTGGATAAGAACAACTATGGATCAAGATGTCTACGTCGATATTTTGGATACTTTGCAGAGGAGAATATGCCAACATCGTGGGTGTTCCAGTAAGACATCGACCCCAGACATACAAGTAGGAAATCTAAAAAGTGGTTCAACGACCATGGTGTGACGTTAATGGAGTGGCCATCCCAATCGCCAGATTTGAACCCCATTGTACATCTGTGGGGTGACGTTAAAAGGGCGGTTGCAGACATCAGTCCGACCAGTAATGACACATTATGGTAAAGGGACTCATGGAATAATATTTCCCCTGAAAGGTGCCAGAATTTAGTAAATTCAAAACGCTGTCGTGCAGTTATTGCAAACAAAGGATTTACTACAAAATACTAAATTTAATTAACAAGGCTAACTTTAAGATAATTATATTGTATCAATGAATTTTTTCGGTTTTATTAATTTTTTCCATAGTTTAGAAGAACAAATTTTGTTTGGAGCTATTTTTTTTTGGGCCGTTTTTTTATCGTTTTGAACAAAATGTGAAATATATTCAAACAAATGAGAAAAAATATTTTTGTTTATCTTTAAATGGCTCTTGCATATTCTACTACTATGTATTTGGAAGTTGATTGGAAACTGCCAGTTTCATTTTAAAAATGATTTTCCTGACTCCGTATGGTGGTGCTATTTTATTTTTCGCAGCTGTATATCGTGAGCCACGACAATAGATCAACTAGTACATCGAATATATGTTTGGATTTTAGAGAAAGCATAGCAGAGTGTCATAGTCCAGAGTGCCTATGTGATCACACAGCCCATATGTGTTTGACTCCAAATTTGGCTTATTCTGCTATCCGTTCTCATAGGGAGAACTTTTTTGTTTCCGATATTTTCCGCTATATGTCCGCTATATGGCGGACAGTAAGATATAAGTGTCGCTAGTGTCGATAAGAAAAACAAGAAAATTCTTCTTATGAGAGCTGATAGCGTAATGTTCCCCAAATTTATTACACTCCACTCGACGAAATAATTCAAACGTCAAAATATTGTCGATGCAATTATTAACCCTTCTGTCGCCGCCTACCGGGCTATTATGCCTAAGCTGTAGCTGAATCATCTGTGCAATCAATCTTATTTTTGGAAGAGGTCTAATTTTGGTTCTAGAAACAGTTTACATACTATGTCTTACAATGATACGCCGTTTTTTCGATTCTTTAGACATAGTTTATATTTTGCCGAACGCTTGATCGCATTTGTGGCCGTCATTTCGTTTGAAATATATATGGAAAGGGGTTGAAAATATTGTTGAACGATATTTTTCATCAAGTTATAGTACCAATGGTCTGTCTAGGTCTATGTGCCAACTGAAGGGTTAATTTTCACGTTGGCATTTTTAGAGAGTAATAAATATTACGCGGATATTATATTCTCAATTGTAAACAAAAATTTGACATTTGAATTAAATTTTTGTTTAGCTGAGTGAAGTGCGATAGTGTGAAAACGGTGCCATTTTTATTTTCTGATGCCCACTCTGGACTAACGCAAGCAGTGGGTTGCTATGCTTTCTCTAAGGTTTGGATTGAGTCAGGATATGTTGGGGATATACTTTTGGATCACCCTGGTGATCCCAGAATTCTGGAGCTTAACTCCGAAATCGACCGACAATTTAAAGACTCGGATGGCAAAATGGAATCATCACCTCGATGACTGCAACCTTAATGAAGGTGTCAGCAAATTATGGTCAACTACCCGCGCCCTTTCCAATCCTAGGAAAGGAAAGGGCACAATAACGCCATTGAATATGGCAGTAAAAAAAACTAGTGATCCTCTTCACTGCGCGAGCCTGTTCAATAAACAATAATTTATTGAACATCCCAAGTGTGACGGCCTTAAACGTAAAATTAGAAGACGGATTCGCAGCCGGAATGTTGACACCATACCATGGTTTACTGCGGACCAGGTTAAAAAAGTCATCGAGAATGCTAATAACTTCAAGGCCCTCGGACCAGATGGCATTTCGATGGCCATGTTGAAACATCTCGACCTTCCAGCCATTGAGTATCTCACGGCTGCCTTTAACTTGTCGATCTCCACGCTTGCCATCCCTGAAATCTGGAAAACAGGTCGGATTGTTCCCTGTCTCAAGCCAGAGAAGAGCGCAAATCTCGGGGCATCATACCGCCTCATTACGATACTGTCTTCTGTCAACCTCCTCTTGTTTCACATGCGAAGCTAGAACCTCACCAGCATGGCTTCAGGAAAATGCGTAGTACCACCACTGCCCTCGATGCGATCACTAAGAGCATTCGTGATGGGCTAAATCAACGTCGTACTTGTCACAGAATCATTCTTGCGGCAATTCACCTATCAAATGCATTTGATAAGGTCAATCACTCAATGCTTCTCGCTAACCTGTTGAATATGCATCTTCCTGCACAAGGGATTCGTTGGATTGCCAACTATCTAGCTGGTCGACACTCCTTCACCGAGTTTCGTGATAAACGTTCTAAGCTTAGGAAAATCAAATTAGATGTTCCACAGGGAGGGGTACTTGGTACTCTCCCCCACTCTGTTTAACATCTACATGTCCGGCCTTCCCACACCACCTGAAGGAATCGAGGTAATTTCCTACGCTGACGATTGCACCGTACTCCCCAAAGGGAATGATAAGGATGAAATACGTCTCCAAATTAATCGCTATCTAGGTCGATTACAGGCATTTTCCCAAAGCCGAAACCTCACCATCTCCGCGTCCAAATCTTCTGCGACTTGTCTAACCACTTGGTGGTAGGATATTCGATGGGAGATTGATGTACGTATTGGCAACAATTATTTTTCTACTGTAGCAAACCCCAAAATTCTCACCTAGAGAATATGATGGCGTCTGCGAAGCATGCAGCATCTGTTTGTGGAAAAAATGCGCAGTAAGAATAAAATCCTAAAAGCTCTAGCTGGTAGCACCTGGGGCAAAGATAAAGAAACCATGCTAGCTACTTACAAAGCGATGGGTCGAGCGGCCGCTGCTTATGCAGCCCCAGTTTGGACATAGGTCAGGTCTACCAAAATGCCGCTCTACGCACAGCTACAGGTTGCCTTCTGATGTCTGCCCAGGATCACTTACATCAGGAGATAAAATTGATGCCAATACGTGACCACAATCTCTAACTCTCAAAACAGTATCTTATTGGTTGCTACTATAAGGATCATCCCAACCATAATCTCATGGACCGAATTCCTCCACCACGACATGTCTGGCGTGGTTTACGAGACCTTGAGAGAGAGGTCGAGGGATACAAACAGGAGCCTTACGATGAAGTTACATACCGAGTCGCCATAGCAGAGATCCACACGAAAGAGGTGAATCGGTCCAACACTAGCTTAACTTCGGTCGGGCTTTTGTTCGCGCCTTGATTCGCACCTTTCTCGCATAAACCCGGACATCCAAAACATCTGTCCAAATTGCGATGGTACTCCTCACGATGTGCCCACTGATCTTACCCCTATATCGCTGTGGGAAAACGCTATCGCAGCAGCTATGTTTTTGTCCCTTGGCATCACGACGATCCATAACTCGAGTCCACATAGATGCACAGCGGTTCCACACCTTTCTGCACCGCTAAAAGAAGAGAATTTTTCAAATTGATCACTGGAAAAACGAAAAGGAAATATGTGAAAAGTTACGCCTGATACGTCTTATCTATTTGTCATTTTATTGGTTATCTTATAAATTTGTACAAACGTAGAAAGTTTTTCGTTTTTTTTATTAATTCGTTTTGTTGTCTGGCCTTACTTGCAAAAGTGGCGAACAGTCAAAACGGAGAATTTAAATTTATTTCCATTTTTTCGTACAATCTTTATCTTAATTAAGGCAGCTTTTCAGGCCCATCTATTTGTATAAATAAATTGTTTCGTCTTTTTGTTTTTATATGTATTTATATACGATAGGACACTTTTATAGAAATATCTTATTCTGTACTGCATTTCGGTTTTTATAGTATTCCACATTATGAACAATAATACAATGATAGAAAAAGAATAGACATTTAAAAAAAAACTTTTCAGTTTGTAAAAAAGAGGTACGATCTTCTTTTTTCATTAATGGACGGAATATTGTACCACAGATTGTTTTTTGATTGTGTTTGAATATTTGTTACAATATTAATAATTAGTTTTGTGTTATGTAATTTTGTAGTAATGATGTAGCAGAGACAGAGTCTCCGCACATTATAGATATGTGCGCTGAAAAAAAATCATTCTGAGCTCCTTCTGAACGAATAAATTATTTACATGATATATTCGAGAGAGAGATTCATTGACTAAACATTGTTTCTTTGTGTCTTAACACACGGATACTTCCTTTTGATCAACCAGAAAGTGTTGGACAGTATAATGTGGGAAATTGGTTTCTTCCGATAACCGTCCCGACACTTAACAGATGGTCAAATTGATGTACCCCTGAACGTTATTTTTAATCTAAAAAACAGTTAAAAACAAATTCTACTCACTAATTTTCGTCATATACTTACGTTAAAAGTAAACAAAAACGTAAACAGGACGAAAAATAATTATTGACTTAAGGATAAGAATAAAAATCATTTCAAATGGACGGCATCTAATCATAGAGATTGAATTGATTGGAATGTGTTGACTTAAAATCTATTTTCGTTTTTTTTCCTTTGACGTATGGATTATGATGATGTACCACACACTAATTGTGTGTCTGGCTGATGGCTCCTTATCACGCCTTAGATTCGCGTTCCATCTCGAACCTGGTTTGAGATTCTTTGAATTGTCTTTGTTTTTTCGCCTGAACAGTGGCTTCGGTGAGGAATAGGGTGGATGCCACCAGGCACATAACAGCTCCAACAACGCCCATGCCAAATGACCAGCCTGAAATTAATTTTTTTTTGTGATTATTATTTAAGAAACAATAAAAATTGAATAGAGCACAAATAAAAACTTTTTGTCTATTTTTTCTATTGCAGTTTTCTTCGAGCCAACCGACATGCGAATTGCCATGAAACCATTTACACTAGATCGTTCGCTGACTAATCAAATTAAGTTCATCTCACCGAATATCTACGAATTACTTTCTATTACTAAACAGTTAAATCCATCTGTTCAATTCGGGCCAGTTCACACCGAAACTGAGCAGGAGTTACTAAAAACAGCCAAAGAACTGGCAAGCTCGGTAATAGATCAAATTGACGTTGTGATCGTAACGCTTGGACCACGAGGCGTATTGATTGGCAGCAAAACGGACACTGAATCGCCAATCTTTCAACACAATGAATATGTTCCTCAGAATCGTGAAGCTAAATATCGTCACTATCCCGTTCCGGCACTCAGTCATCTGGTGAATGTTTCCGGAGCAGGCGACAGTTTTACAAGTGGCTTCGTCGCCGCTATGCTTTCAGGACAACCGGAGGCAACGTGCGTTGCTTTCGGATTTCGGGCGGCACAGTGTGCGATAATGTCGCGAGGAGCTGTGCCAGAGAAATATTTCAACGATAAAGCGGAACGGGAAGAATGGTATCGCATGAAGGCTGCTTTCAACGAGCTTTGAATAAATTTTTCATATTGTAAGTAAATTTACTTGTCTTTTCAAAGTTGAAATAAAATAAAATGTTAATAGAAACTCATGTGAATGAGAATTCTTTTTCAACTCGCTACCTTACGAGGTGAAGGTCATGGAACGTCTTACGAAATTAAACGAATGATTGTATGGGAAAACCACAAGACGACAATGAATACGCTAGTTTGTCATGTATGTATGTGTGTATGCTACTTAGTAGTTAGTACTTACCAAACCAATTGTTAGAATGACTTGGCATCCATTTATTTGTGTTGCCGAAGCATGCAAAAACAATAACAGCAATTGACCCTGACACGCCGGCTCCCAAGAGAATATATCCAATTACCTGAAAAATGTACAATCAATCGTTCTAGTCGACTGGGAAATTAACTTCAAACCACAACATTTACCTTAATCAGCATAACGAAATGTTTCTGATCCGGACCCGAGCACAAGAAGAACAATAGAACCAAAATCAATGACACCAGAACACAGATGAGACAGACGGTGAAGAAAAACTGTGTAGCAATCATGAAAGCTGAAATACAATAACACAACTTTATTAAAAATCAAATTTATAACATTCCAACATTTGATCGTACCTGGCAATAGAAAGCCCAAAATTTCATGATAACCGGTCGTGAAAGGATCATAAATCCATCGACATCCAACGAAAAAGCGTCGCTGAATATCATCATTCACATCGGGCAACGATCGGAAACAGTGCACCCACAAACCCATCTTTTCCAACTTAGCACCGGTTATACGATAGTCACTCACCAGCCAGCTGGGCGTGGCAAATGCCAGAAGGACAGCGACGAAAGCTATTACAAAAACGCCCACTCCACAGTTACCGGCAAGCGTTCGATTCTTCATTTTTACTCTGCAATAAAACAAGAAAAATAGCAAATTGGACATTAGTGACGCAATACAGAAGCACAACGTGCAACAACTTCTTCTTCCTTGCCTTCTTCTTCTTCTTCTTGTAGCGGTGCAGAAAGGTGTGTAGCCTCTGTGCATCTATGTGGGTACGATTTATGGTTCGTCAATGTTTGTGTCCGTGAGGTCTAAGGACAGAAACATAGCTGCTGCGATAGGGTTTTCCCACAGTCATATAGGGGTAAGATCAGTGGGCGCAGCGGGGCATTGAAACAAATGGCCCACATCATGAGGAGTACCATTGCAGTTTGGACAGATGTTTTGGATGTCCGGGTTTATGCGAGAAAGGTACGAATTGAGGCGTGAACAAAAGCCCGACCGAAGTTGAGCTAGTGTTACTCTGGTGGCTCTCGGGAGCCTAATCTCCTCAGGCGAAATTGGTGGTGGGCGCTCTGAGAGGACTCTATTCGCACCTAAACTCGCGATAGACCGATTCACTTCATCAGTGTGGATCGCTGCAATGGCGGCTCGGTATGTAACTTCATCGTAAGGGTCCCGTTTGTATCCCTGAACCTCTCTCTCAAGGTCTCGTAAACCACGCCTGACATGTCGTGGTGGAGGAATTCGGTCCATGAGATGATTATTGGGATGATCCTCACGGTAGCAACCAACAAGATACTGTTTAGAGAGTAGGAGATTGTGATCACGTATTGGCATCAATTTTGTCTCCTGATGTAAGTGATCCTGGGCAGACATCAGAAGGCAACCTGTCGCGATGCGTAGAGCGGCATTTTGGCAGACCTGAACTTTGGTCCAGTTTGTTTCACATAGACTATGTGTCCAAACTGGGGCTGCATAATCAGCGGCCGCTCGACCCACCGCTTTATAGGTAGCTAGCATGGTTTCTTTATCTTTGCCCCAGGTGCTACCAGCTAGAGCTTTTAGGATGTTGTTCCTACTGCGCATTTTTTCACATACTGAAGCTGCATGATTCGCAGACGTCATCATTCCTTGCCTCGTTCTTTATACCGCCCCATGGCTTCGCGTTGCTCGACCCGCGGTGTAGGCACATCGCCCGTTTTGGCGATAATATCTCAGCATATTTCTACAGGCAGCTCTATCTTGGATCGTGTCATCGCCGAGACCAATGCGTTGTTGTTGCTTTTTCATTTGACACATCCAGGTGTTCTTCGGTCTGCCTCTGGCCTTGGGTCCATCATGGGGAACTTCCATTGATATCGCTTTCTTTGCGGGGTTCTCAGGCGGACGCCATTGAACATGGCAATACCAATCCATTTGTCGGTCTTCGAGCTTTTCGGTGATTGGTTGGTCTATGGACAAGCTGCCTCGGATGTAGCTACTCTTGATGTGGTCCCTTTTGGTTACACCAGCTGACATGCGTAACATTTTCATTTCAGTCGCTGTCATTTGTTTCGCGTAACCTTCATACATGGTCCAGCATTCTGATCCATACATGAGTGCGGGACGTACAACCGTTTTGTACAACTTGCCCTTTAGCTTCAGTGGCATTTTCTTATCGCAGAAAGCTCCAGAGTTTTCTCGCCACGTCATCCACCCAACCTTTGTGCGATGTTTGATGTCATCATCGCATGTAGCTCCGTTGTTCACCATCCAGCCAAGGTACTTGAACTTGGTACAAGACTTAAGCTGCTCTCCTTTGACGTACATATCTGGTATCGGTGCATCTGGATCTGAGAATGGGCAGCATAAGAACTCAGTCTTTGTTATACTTACCCTCAGTCCATGCTCCTCCAGAATGTCACACCATTTTGTAAGTGCAGCTTGCAAGGTAACGATGTTTGGGCTACTGAGGACTATATCATCGGCAAAAAGAAGAGATATTTCTAGGCCGTCGGATATACGTGTTAATAAGTAGCACATGATGATGTTGAAGAGCAACGGACTCAATACACTGCCCTGGTGTAATCCGACATTTACCGGAAATTCTTCTGATTCACCGGCTGTGCATCTAACCTTAGTCGTAGCTCCATCATACATGTCTCGTATCATCCTGACGTATGCCTCAGGGACATTAAGTGCTCTTAAGGCCAACCATATCAGATCACGAGGTACTCTATCGAATGCCTTTTCCAAATCGATGAATACAACGTGCAAGTCCTTTCGTGCTGCTCTATACTTTTTCATCGCAATACGAATGCACTGAATCGCATCGACTGTAGATCGACCTTCAACAAATCCGCATTGATTGTCATTCAACCGCACAATCTTTCTCAATCGGTTGCAGACAACTCGCTCGTAGATCTTCAGTGTATGAGGTGTTAACTTTATAGCCCTATAGTTGTTGAGTTTGCGTGAGTCTCCCTTGTTCTTATAGAAAGGAAGAAGAAAACTTTCCCTGAAAGCATCAGGCATCGGTTGCCCGCCTTTGATTTTGTTGAAGAGAACTGTGAGCCAACCTAGGGTGACATTTTCCATTTTCAACCAAAATTCCGCGGGGATTTTGTCCGGTCCGACTGCCTTTCCGCGTTTCATCTGATGCATTGCCTCCATCACCTCTTCCTCTGAGATATCTTCAATATTTGTGGTATTCGGCTCAACATCTTGAAAAGCTGCTCGAGGAAATTCTTCATTTAGAAGTTCGTCAAAATACTCTCGTATCCTGCTACAAATCGCCGTATCGTCAATCAGCAACATTCCTTGCGAGTCCTCCACGTACTTTGGCGCCTGTATTTCCCGAGCGTTCCTTCTCCTTTGGGCTGCGACCCTAAATATCCTGGCGTCGCGCAAAGACGGTCCTTCGGTCGCAGTCTGAGTTTCTAATTCTTGGTAGAATTTCTCAGCTGCCTTCGCCTTTGCTTGAGCTACCAAGCGCTTTACGTTTTTCCGGCATTGCATATAATTTTCGCGAAGTTGAACCCGTTCGGTTTCACTGCTTGACTAACATTTCGTCCATGCCTTAAATGCGTTCGATTTGGCTTGCACTGCTTCCTTAGTTTCGGTGTTCCACCACCATGTTTCTTTCTTCGTGTGGAGTGGACCTTTCGAAACTCCAAGTGCCTTTTCCGCCTCACCTACTGACATGTCAGCGAAACTATTCCACATTTGTGTTGGACTGCGATCGGTGCAGTTTGAAACCACTCCGTCATTTTATCAATGAATGGAGTTACTACAGGTTCAAAGCTGTCGTTTGTGAGATTGTGCCACTTGATTTTTTCGACAGGATTGGGAGTTCTTCTATTTCTTGCTCCTCCTACTTTCAAAATAAATTCTGACAGGAGCAAACGATGTTGGCTAACTACTGATTCACCCAAGATCACCTTGCAGTCTTTTACCCACCTTCTCATAAAATCGAAGCAGAGGTGGTAATCGATCTGCGTTTCATGTTTCCTATCTCCGTGTCCACTACTGTAGGTGATCAGGTGTCTCTCGTTTTTCACAAACCCTGTATTTAGGATGACCAAACCGTGCGATCTGCACATGGTCAGAATAGCTTCACCTTCGTCATTTCTGACCGTTGAAGGGCTACCCTTTCCACCATGGCAATCCTCGTAATCATAATTTGATTCACCCACATGGCCATTTAGATCTCCTCCCAAGAACACCAATTCGGTATCTGGAATGGTCTGAATCAGGGTGTCAACGTCGTTCCAAAATGCCTCTTTTTCTTCTGGTGGCAGTCCCACTTGGGGAGCGTAGGCACTTATTACGTTCCACACCCTTCCGCAGATAACCAATTTGATGCTGATCAAGCGATCACTTCTCTTCGCGACACTTATTATGCTGCCAAGCAAAGACGACTCCAGAATAATGCCAACTCCGTTTCTTTGATTTGTGATTCCATAGTAGTACAATTTGTACTTCTTGGAATTCGTAAGAAACCGGGCTCTGTCAATATGGGTATTTCGCCACTTCGTCTCCTGCACGCACATAACGTCTATCCCCCTCCGCTTCATGATATCCTCAATCTCCTCGCTCTTCGACGTCATGGAACCTACATTCCAGCTTGCAACCCTCAGCTTCTCCACATTGTAGTTGGACTGCCTTATAGTGCTCGCCCCCGGAAACCGTCGAGCTCTGGCGCGAACTAAGTTCGCCCCGGGATCACTCGACCGCATAGCATAGCGTGAATTTCCATAAGGCCTTCCATTCTTTTACACCTTTTGGAGAAAGGTTGTGTTTTGGCACTAGTGTGTGGAAAGAAGTAAATTTATGGACTTTCCTTTTACATCCGCCGGCTATCTCCAGACACGGCAACCCATACACACACACACTAATCTATGGGAGATCTCGTTGATGTTAAAATGTGCCTCAGGCTTCAGATGTAATGGTTGCCTGCTACCTTCGCATACTACTTATTTGAACACAATTCACAACGTGCAACAACAATAGATGATAAACATGTGTGTCTTTTCTCACGAATAAAATTCGCGCGACATTATTCAGTTTGGTATGCAAGATATTTCAAGAATCATATGAAAGTATCAAACTATCAAACAAATTCAATAGAGTGCACAAGAATAGTTGTTAGTTGCTTTGTTCGGTTCACATGCGAAAATATCTCATAAAACTTTTCATGGATGTCAGGAAAAGTAACAACACATATCGCGTGCCGGAGAGCAATTTATTGAGGCAGGTGTCAATGCGAAAAAAATGCAGCAAATTGAATCATTCACCGACGAAATTGGCATACACAATAAAGACGTAAGGATTGACTGTGAAGGACATGTAAAGGGATAATAAATTCAAAGGGATAATAGAATTATTGGGCTATTATTTTGGAATACGCTGCGATCAAAGCGTGAGAAATAAAAGAGTGTGGCGATTAATGATAGTTGCACCAAAGTTGTAATATTTTGAATCAGGATACAGCTGAAGATCGATAAAGGAATCGAAGTACGAGAATAATTGCGGACACCAACCCATAGGTAGGGAAATGGCTAGTCACACTAGGAGAACCAGCCAAAATGCCATTAGAGAAACTGGAAAAAGCGAAATCGACAAAAGGAAATGCCTAGTATCGTTCGACGACAAGGATCTGTACCCAAGCATCCCAATAAAGGAAACCATGTGGAGGCTAGAAGAAAGATTGAAAATCCAGTTCACAATCGAGAATGAAACGCAAGGTTGAATTGCAAGTTTGGACCTACAGATTATAAGAAACGACCGCGGACTGAAGTATGACCTTTACAGGAAGAATACGCACTCTACCAAGCTCATGACACCCTTCACACGCACAAAAAGGACAACATACCAAAGCATGTAACACACACTCTTGATAACACCTAGATCAAAACCACTTCCACAGGAAGTTGAAATACTTCAAGGAGACAGCGGAGAAGAATGGTTTAAACAAGAAGTAAACAGGATTCTAAAGCGAAACGGAGCAAATGACTTAGCCCGAGCTAAGCAAACTCATCCAGCAAGACAGCGGAGATCAACCCGGGGAGACGAGCATTACAAAGGACGACACAACGAGGAAGTGGTGAGCAACTCCGAACAAGGATAGGACACATAAGGATCAGATGAATGCCGGGGCAGCCGGTTCTATAATATAAGTTAACGAGACCGAGGCTAATTTCGGGCGCGGCGGAAATTTTGATACCCTTCGCTCTCCACGGGGATAAAAGTTTAAAAGTTTTTTTTCGGGCGTACCTACGACTTGTATATAACCCCCCTCCCCCATTTTTTCCTTCCGCCTTCACAAAAGTTCCATTGCGTCGACGAAACAATATTCGTGTGGGGTTTGGTTGGAATAAGTGGGCAAATAAAAATATTTACTCAGAAAATTTTATTGGGGGATGCGGGAGCATGGCTTCATAGTACGATCCCATTTGTCTTGACCTTTTTTGTTGCTTTGATTAAGACACATTAATTCAAGGTTTTGTGAAATTGGTGTAAAAAAATGTTTCTTAGAAGAACCGAAATGGGGGATTGGGTTTGTATGGCAGCCCCATGCCCCATGATCCGATTTGATCCATTCTTACATATGTTGTGTGTCATCAATCACTCATCAGTCGACATACATTTGTGTGAAATTTGGTTGAAATCGGTGCACAAATAAAAGTTTCTTAGAAGAATCTAATTTGGGGGGTTAGGTTTGTATGGCAGCCCCCATGACCCCATGATCCGATTTGATCCATTCTTATATATGTTTTGTGTCATCAAGAAAAACACATTTGTGTGAAATTTTGTTCAAATTAGTGCACAAATAAAAAGTCATAACCCTACAAGTACCTAACGGCTTGTTTAGAGGTTATGTAAAATTCTCCGACTCGGATTTTAGAGAATGCACATTTTTTTCTGTGCTTCCTGATTAGTACTACCTCCGGTCTTTGACAAGCTCTATCCCGTCTATCGCTAGCAACAGTTAATAGTTGAAATAACCCGAAAATTTCCACAAACCCCGACCCAGGCATTTTCAACATTCCGACGACATTTCTACTTTAAATCCATGTAGGTACGCTCTGTGGCTCACTTGGTTGAGTCGCACTCTACGATGCTAGTAATTTAGAGGTCCGGAGATCGAATCTCGGCGTGGTCCTAAATTTCCGTACATGTGCGGATAGGAAATACATATATAGTGCTTGCAATATTATATACACTCCGAAATGATATGCAATGAAACGTTGCCTCGAAATAGCCTTTAACGGCTGACTGACCGCGCCCATGTCCCATAAGGGGTTACGCGGTACAGAGAGAAGAAGGTACTCAGTATACCCTTCCTGGCTCGTAGGAGCTTAGTCTGGAATGGATTTAGTTACAAAGTGCGTTGAAAGTTACCTACTACTCCCTCTCTCTATTAATTCCCAAACACCCGTTGTCCTACTTTCCTTGTTGTTACTGTCAACTATTAAACTTCTTTCCTTTACGCACCATATGAAATAATCGCCTATTCCGATAACGATAACTTTTCTATATTGAACGAGCACGCAAACCTCCTTCATTCATTCCAACACACTCACTGGCACATTCATAAGACTTTTAGCTAGGTAACGTGCACAAAGGGAATTACAGGCAAACACTTCACCAACGCAACTCGAAACTTTTACCAAGTCGTTAAGGACATTTTTAGGAACATCAAAACTTTTCATTGAATACAAGAACTCGAGAACACTTCTAGCATGAAGTGTGATTTCAGCAGAACTGAAAAGTGAAACTAATAGCGAAAAGGCAATCATGTAAACTGGCAAAAGGGTGGGAATATCGTGCAAACACGATAGAATAATGCACCATGCTAATCGAGGGAGACGTACAAGCAGAACTTGCGATAGTGTAGCCCGCGTAGCGTGTGCTTGCAATAATTAGCAGGCGGGTCGGATATTACAATGCAACAATGGAATTTTGGTGGGAAGATTTTGGATATTTCGAAATAATTCGGTTGATTATCGTATATCTGGGAAGGTGTAGGTATGAATTGGAAATGCCTATAGAACCACTGCAGCAGCCGTCTTAGGACTCCTACTGACTTGACGGCCATTTCCGATTTTTCTATGGCTTCCTTTGGTTAAATGGACATAAAAATAAATCCTGTCGCACAGGAAGCCTTTCTACTATGTTATATCAAAAAAAATCCCTCTACAACGAAAACACAGCGAGACGACACCCAACTTGACGCATGCATGCATCTAATTACCACCCCGACCACCATTCATGACACGGGCAACAACAATAAAAAGAAAATTACTCAGCACACTCAATATATGATTCATTACGTGTGAATTTCACTATCCACCTGCAGCCACTCCACCCAGAATTGTAATATTCACAAAATAATGCACTTTTTCGACAATTTTCTAAAGAATTTCTTGGATTAAAACTTACTCTTTCCTGGCACGCCCAGATATCAACTCACAATCTGCTCTCATTTGCACAATACACGGCGACAGCGGGCAAAACGTAGCTACCACAAGCACCAAAAGTCCAGCAGCAGTACACTCGCGTTTCAAGATGTCAGCGAGTTGTGGAGTATGTTGATCAGTATGGAAAGCAAGGGTTGTGGGGGAGGAAGGGCGGTGCCAAACTCAAGAGATAAACATCACATCACGCACACTAGTACGGGACGGAAGATTTTTCTTATAAGAATTGTTGACAGGTGCAACAAGTGGTTGAAATTTGATTTGTGATTAAATTAAATTGTATTACCAGCTTGCCTACTGCACAACATCAAGCTGAAATTACATACTATCGTTTCTTTAAAATAATTTCACATAAATATTTTAATTTTCCTGTGAATTTTCGTATTTTTGGTATGCATGATTGACATTTCTATACGTAAACAAAACAATTGGAGTGAGATAGATATATGCGGCGAAAGTTTAATACATTGATTAAGCAACTAAAGGATAGGCCCGATTCCAACTCAAATGGTCCAGTTTTTGTAATGACACTAATGGCCATGTATTTGACATAAAGGGAACATTGAAATGTAGTTGCGAAATTCACTTCACAAACTTACACTCAGTAACTGGATTTCACTTAAAAAACACTGAAATGACATAAGAATTACCTTACGAGTTGTTATCACAAAAAACAAACGCGCGACGCGACAAATATGTTCTTGATAATTTGCTGAACGTGTAACAGCTGACAGTGTTGACAGAAAGGGAACGCATTCAAGTGGAATGTTTTTTTTATTGTTGTGTTTCAAACCAGACCATGCAGTTTGTATGGGATGGCAGCGGATTTACCTTTCCGTTTAGCTGTCTATTCCATGGTTTAATATGTGAATCAGGTGAGGAAACTGCTGAGAGCTAAATGTATCAGTTTTTAACTGATTTTTACTATAAAATATTAGAAAACAGAGTTAATTATGGAAAGAATAACAGAAATTTGAAATTAGCTAAAAATAAAAATTGAGGACGAATATAACTATACCTAATAAATAAGTATTTATAATTTTCCATATGAATCAAATAATAAAAATGCTATTGGAATATTTACTCAGTTGAAAGGACTAGTATGTGTATGTAACCGATTTTGATAATTAAATTTAAAAAAAATCACCAAAATCAAATTTTGGTTATGTCATTTTCTGCTTCATTTGGCTGCTATAGTGTGCGGATGCGAGAAGCCAAATGGCTGTACACGATGCCAGTTTTTGGACGCGCAGCCATTTGGCGACCTAATCTAGATGGACCGTATAGTCAGAATAAATTGTAATATTTGAACGTTATAAAAGTTACATAATTATATTTATTTAGATCGCCTAGCTTTCAACGGTTTGTACATATTTTTTGTGTATTTCTTGTGCAGTATTTGGTAAAACATCAGTTTAGCAGCCTTTCCGAAAAATGACCATCTCTTGGTTCTAGCTTAATTAGTTAGATTTCTAGTGGAGTTGAACGTTAGATAAAGAGGTTGGGGGGATAGTAATTCACGAAATTTTTGAAAATAACGGTCAATATTCTTTAATAGCTGGACCAAAAATATGACATGAAATGACCGAATAGTGTCGATTCAATGGTTTTTGGGGTCATGCTTGAAACAAATTAGTCAAATTAGTTGAATGCTGCCGAAGAAAGCAGCACAATGCATTTTTTCAGAAATCGTTATAAAAGGTACTCAAACTAAGTATTGGCTTTTGCACTGAAATGATTAGTTGTACACAAAACCTTCTGCATTACGAGTCGGGAATGGTGATGATAAACTGGGGAAATCGGCCCATGTTTGCCTCGGGAAAAACGTCAAAAATAGTGGGCAAATTTACGGAAAATTGTGCCGTCCGGGTTTCAAACACGCGAAAATCCTCAGAAACTAATCATTTCGCGTTTTTGCAATTTCAATGTTCTCACAACCTTTTAGTGCCTAACATATTGACGAAGCAAATCGACCGGGAACTAATATTTTCCATGTAAAATTTATCGCGACACGGTTCGATTATTCTTTAATGCAATATGTCAATTTTCAATTTTCTTAATCCCAAGATTGCCTGCCAAACCGTATGAGAATTTTCTGGTTCCTGGATTTGAATGGAGGGGACTTTATGGTTATATATACCAATTGGGCCTGTCTACACTCGAACAAGAACAAAAACCGGTTTTTATATGAAAAATGAAGTTTCCGGACATTCTGGTCCATTTCTAAGACGAACTATCTACAATGCATCCTGCGCTCTGATGGTCTCAATTTTGATTTTTCTTTATGTCAGGAACCTGCGATTAATGTTTTCGTTCATCGGGCCAGTCGACATGATGCCGGCCGTGGCATAAAGTGAAGAGATATGAATATTTTCGTCCAGCACATAGCAGCCCGGATCCATCAATAAAAATGCTCACACACTTTTTGATCGATTTCGTTCACCGGATGTGTCCTGTTTACACTCGGGTCGTAATCTTGTTCCTCAACTTGACAGTATACGGTAGTCCGTCGAAATTGTGCCTCTTAAATTTGACGCACGGCTGAAACTCCTATTTATATTAGGTACGTTTTATTGTGTTTATCCCGTGCAGGTTTGAGTAGAACTTCATATAAAAAAATGACACTTACCCAGGTTAAGTTCACGCGTGCAACTACCCTACACGGGATAGAGCTCAAATGTAGATGGCAGACGCATAGGGGAAATATGAGGGAATTTGTTTTTTTAAACCAAATGTGAGAGTTTTTCTCATCACTAGAAAAGAATTTGTTACAACAAGAAGAAGAATATCTATCTTATATAAAATCTATGGGTGGGGTTACGAAACGGAACAGTTGCGTATGTTCCGCAAACATGTTTGCCATTTTGATCCCCTGACTGCCATTTTGCGCATCAGAAATAGTTTCCGGTTGTTTTCGTTAACACCCCAACTAGCATTTTTAGCAGTGAAAACGTAGATGCCACTCCAATATTGCCATTGGGGGAAGCAAATACCTTCAATCGTTCCGTGATAAGGACCTTTTTGTCACCGAAAAGTCACTAATATGGGGAATAAAAAGTTTGGTGACCAGGGCCCCTGTGCCACCATTAAGTGCAACGTGATTGGAACACACCAGCCAAGTGGCATTCTTTGTCCAGCCACCCAATTGGGACTTTATTGGTCCCGTTTTCGCACACTATC
Organism: Microchrysa polita; assembly: GCA_949715475.1. NCBI lineage: Eukaryota > Metazoa > Arthropoda > Insecta > Diptera > Stratiomyidae > Microchrysa > Microchrysa polita. The sequence continues at coordinate 70,471,184 of OX454420.1, forward strand.
ATAGTTTCGTATATGATTAGGTAAAAGCATCGAACTTCTAGACTTGGAATACGCTTAGACCAATTAAAAATGGTCCCAACATCTATACTTTTATACTTTTTTGGTCTAAAATCTATAAATGTGAACCGCTGTGCATGTCTGTGGAAGTGCTCTATGTTTCGTCGTCGTTCTCGCCTATTGTCTCAAGCGACAAGAACGTAGCAGCTGCAATAGGGTTGTCCCATAACGCCCTCGGAGTGAGGTTAGTGGGTGCAACGGGGCATCGAAACAGGTGGTCAATGGACAAATGTTCTGAATGTCCGGGTTTATTCGAGATAAGTATGTGGCTCTCGGGAGCCTATAGTCTCCTTAGGGGTGGGTGGGGGCGCTGAGAGGACTCTATTCACACTTAATCTCCCTATTGACCCATTCAAAACGGTTGTGTGAATATCTGCGATGGCCGCATGGTATGCTGCTCTCATTTTCGTGCCCGGAGGAGGGCTGACAGCTGATCAATACGTTACCGATATTCTCCGTGCCCACATTGTGCCCTATGCAGCATTTATTAGCGAGAACTTTACTTTGATGATGCACGACAATGCCCGGTGTCAAGCATCGCGTCTCACTCAGCAGTTCCTGAATGCAGCCACTTAACTGGCCTGCACGCAGTCCAGACATCAATCCCATTGAACACTTATGGCACAAGCTCAAGAGAAGAGTCCGAGCCAGAAATCCAGTTCCTTATCGTCCACTGAAGAATTGAAGGCATCCCTAAGACAATGTTCCCGTTCTTTTGGAGTGGCCCAGTATATAATAGGTATGTTTTTTTGGTTATCCCGTGCAGGTTTGGGTAACGAAACTTCATATAAAAACAAATGACAGGTGGGTCGGCTCGCATTTTTTTATATGGAGCTTCGTTACCCGAACCTACGGGATAACCAAAAAACACACCTAATACAAATTATTCAAATAAGAAAAAAAAAAGTTATGTTAAAGAAAGACCTCATCAGAATTAAGATTGCTCTCTGTTTCTTTCAGATTTAAATAAGAGAAGCACACGAAACATACATTTTTCCATTCCAAACGACATTAAATACAATTTATTCACTGCATATTATTTTGAATTAAATAAAAAAAGGTGTAAAATGTATTTTTTACAACCCTGACCATACACAATTACCTTGAAAGCAGCATTAATAAGTATTTCCCCTTCCTTAAGACAGAGTTTGACTTTTGACAGTTGTATCTTGGTCGCGGCTCCCGGGAGACAGCTAATCTTAATTTTCTTGAAAAGTATTGAGTGGAATCGGGGAATCGGCCTCTCTTCTCACTCAATCTTTGCCCACCTTTACCCATTTTAGCAGGCCAGTTCGTTAGTGAAGCTCATTCATTACCCGCTAGTGCTCGGGTCCGTTCTGTGTGCCAGTGTTACGTCAATTTGCTACTCAAAATTGCCATAACATAAGAAATGGGGAAGACACAATCGTCCAGCAACAAGGGACCTTCTGCCCTGTCAAAACTCTACCTTTTCGGATACAATGGCATCCAGGTGGCCGGGTAAGTGTTGTAATTTAGTCCATTTGGCTGCACAAGAGGACAATGGAACTTTCTCTCTAATCGCCTTGCGTCTACGTCCATTTTAGCTGGTCATACATGCTCTACCAATTGATTGCCTACTACACGACCAATGCGGCAGCTGGAAAAACCCTCTGGGACTACATCGGCTGGACGGTGATCATCTTCCAAAATGCTGCAGTTTTGGAGGTGAGTGGACTGCCTGCACAGACTTCTTTTTTATCTTGAATTGTTGAACTTTCTCTTTACTTCTTTTCGACGAACAATCGATTGATGTACCTACGAATTTGTGTACAACTCAGCACTTTTTTGGCCATTCACAATTTCGATAATTAGAGAAAATCGTTGACCCGAATTGACCTCGGCGCTGGTTAGCCGATAGGTAGTCGATTGTTGATTGTACATAATTTGAATTTCATGCGGTGGTGCTTATAAATGAGCCGGTGCCTCACTTTAGCTGATAAGCACTGAGTGCACATAAAAACGACCGACTGGCGTGCAATTGACGTCCGCGACGTATTACAAAGTAAATAGAAGCGTGCGGTTAAGTAATTTCAATTGTTATGTGTTTGCTGTGGAAATTTATTTAAATATAAACATTTTAAGCAGAAAGTTATGAAGTTCTGTACAAAATGTGATGCATGACAAACTCCGCCTCTAGTAATTAGGCCGGATTTGGACTAGTAGATCTCTGCAAAGAATTTACCTGAAAAAATGGCTGATATGATAGTGAACGAAGCCAGATTGCGTAGACGGCCGAGAACTCGGCCACCAGCCGCTAGATTCCCCAAACTTTAAAAATTGGAGATCAAAGCTGAATGCGGTAAGGCCTGAAATCGGGTTAAAATGCCGCAATGATGATACGCATGGCGACATGGCAGCTCTGTCTACGGAAGAACAAGTATCATTTGGGGATATTCTGTTTACCTTAGTAAATATACTTGCTCAAGATGATAATATGATCTCACAAATACTCTCTTCAAAAGGTTTCCTTCATTCGCGTAATTTACAAACTTCGCCCAAACCATAGACTTAAAGTAATAAATCTTCCTCTTCTCCATTCCAGATCTTCAACGCTGCCGCCGGACTTGTCAAAAGCAACCCAGTCATCACCACCTTCCAAGTACTCAGCCGAGTAATGGTTGTATGCGGTGTTGTAATGGCCACCCCGACAGGAAAAGACTCACCCGGTCTGCCGCTTGCACTCCTCGCCTGGTCCATTACCGAAATCATCCGCTACGGCTACTATGCCCTAAACATTGTCAATGCCGTGCCCTACATCGTAGTCTGGCTGCGCTATACAACATTCATTGCTTTGTATCCTATCGGCGTGACTGGAGAATTGTTGTGCTTCTATTGGGCCCAGAGCTATGCCCGTCAGCATGGCGTGTGGTCCGTTGAAATGCCCAACAAGTATAATGCAACATTCTCGTACTTTTATCTGTTGTGGACGGTGATGTTGTTGTACATTCCGCTCTTTCCACAAATGTACTTGCACATGTTTGCTCAGAGGAGGAAAATTATTGGCGGCGCATCAACCGGAGCGAAGCCCAAGCAAAAGGCAACGTAAAGAGTGAGATTATGTATTTGAGTGAAGAGTACACGTTTATGTGTATGCTGAAATTGTATGCGGGTAGATTAAGTATGATGTTGTAGTTATATCGGTGTTTTTGTATAAATTACTTATTTAAGAAAATTGTATTATATTTGAATATGTTTTTCCCGAAACCCTATCATAAAATTGGGGGAATTGTAAATACTAGCCCAGCCAATACGAGCCAAGAATTCCAAAACACTCGACCTTGACGGTATTGCTGTAGTCATGCTAAAAGAAATAGTCAATTATCTTTCACTTCTGCCCATGGAGTATAACACTGTATCGTGGCTTTTATCTGTGTAAAGCGTTTGAAACTGTTAGCCAAACTAATGATTGATCTTCGAAACTTACCCACTCTGTCGCAAATCCTTAAAATGGGTTGCATACTACCGTACTTATCGCAAATCCTGCGTCTAGTTTAAAGACGGGAAATACAAAGTCAGGAAATTAAACAAGGCGGGGGAGTGTTATCTACAGAAATATAATCCCAAACGAAAATTAAGACCCTGAAAACCCCAAAATAACTCCTCACCAATAATTTCTAAGGTGGATGCTATCGAACAGACAACTCGTACAAATATCTTGTGGTTCCTACGGCGATTAAGTTTTTATCCCCGAACGACCCATGCTCGACACAAGTGGAGAAACAAAAGAAATGTCTACACATCACTCGCTTCAATTTTTATCCCAATGGATCATCCTTAGTCCAGTTGTGCTAAGACTTTCTTATACGTGCCGACATCGAAACTAATCCTGGTCCATGGATGTGCCGCATTTGTGGCAAAAGGATTTACACAAACCGTCAGTCATAAAAATTGCTCTCAGCTCAACAACACCAATCAACGGACTAGCCGCTAGCACCACCGACATTCCAGCATTAAACCGTTCAAGGCCCACAACCACTTAATACCCGCATCATCATAACTAATCGTCAAGGAAATGTTGACATTGAAATCAACAACCAGTCTGAAGTTGTCTCGCTGGATTCTAAGCCAACATTAGCTCCCTTCTTACCGGACAATATCGTTTAGTACTGGGTGACTTCAATACACACAACGATTTATGGCACTCTAACCTAAACAACGACACCAGAGGAAATCATATCGCAAGCCAATTTAATGAAACCGACTTCTGTTCACTAAATGACATGACGACACGTAAAACCGTGTTGTTAGATCATCTCAGACTCTTCTATTGTCAGTCCTGGTCCCACCAACATCACCTTCTCGTCCGACCATCCGACAATCATCCTTACACTTGATTAGCCCCAAAACATTTAAGACGGAGTATACAAACTGCAGCCCAAAGATTCATACCACCATGCTGCATCCCGCTACTGAGACTTCATTTTCCATCGTCCGCGTCTAAAGCCTAGCACTGACATCGAGAGTGAAATTTTTGTCCCCTGCGATTTTTTCAATGAAATTGAAACTCTTACTGTCGTGGAATATGTGGGGAATGCTGGGGAATTGCATAAGCTACAATCCGGAAACAGTTCCATAATTTTTCTCGGCAATTTTATGTATTTTTTCCGATTCCACGGTTATTCATCGAGAGTCCTCTCAGTGCCCCCTCCACCCATATCGCCTGAGGAGACTAGGCTCCCGAGAGCCACAAGAGTGACACTAGCCCAGCTTAGGTCGAGCTTTTGTTCACGCCTCAATTCGTACCTATCTCGAATAGACGCAGACATACAGAACATTTGTCCGAGCTGCGGTGGTGCGCCACACGATGTGGACCACCTGTTTTGATGCCCCGCTAACCTCACTCCGAGGGCATTATGGGACAACCCTATTGCAGCTGCTACGTTCTTGTCGCTTGAGACAATAGGCGAGAACGACGACGAAACTTAGAACACATCCACAGACATGCACAGCAACTCACACCCTTCTGCACCGCTACAACAACAACAACATGCGCTAGTACTACCAATACTTGTGACGCACATCAACCAATTACAATTAACATCAACCAATTACAACTAACATGGCTTCCGCAAGATGCATAGAACCACCACCGCTCTTGATGTTATCAATCACGTCTAAAACTTCAATGGACATAATCAGCATCTATATGGCACGATAGCCCGACGTCGGACCTTGACCGCCTGCATTGATAACCTCCAATTCCGCGGTCACGCGAGCTTGTCCTCCAGTTCCGGAAGCCTAGCATCTGGTGAGCGTCCTGACATACTGATTGCTCCCATCGAGCTGTCGGTCGTCCAATCAATCTGGCTCTGTCCACTCGTTGCGCCATCATGACCTTTTTGAGCATGCGATCGTCGTTCATCCTTTTTACATGTCCCGCCCATTGCAGTCGCTGCAATTTCATGATTTTCGACACATGTAATGTAGCTCATCATACAGTTGATACAACTCATGGTTGTACCGGATGCGCCATTTACCTCGTTCGCGAACGGCCCTGAAGATTCTTCGGAGAACTCGAATGTGTCCAACCGGTCTTCAAAGTTTTGGGTTAGGGTCCATGATTCGCAGCCATATAATAGCATAGGTCGGATGATCGTTTTGGGGCTTCGTGTTCCTCCGCACCAGCTTCGCTTTCATTATCGGGTGGACCGAAAAATAACACTTTTATTAGCTAGCTGACGGGTACAGCTTTATCTCATCTGTTTCGTTGGCGTCCTTTGACAAATTGCAACCCAGGTAAGTGAAGTTCTGTGCATACTCGATATTGATGTTTGAAGTTACTGGCGTCCTTGGTTTTGATTGCATCACGACCTTGATTTTATCCTTGTTGGTAAGTAGTCCAACCTCCATTGCGGCGGCATTGAGACTATGCAGAAGGTTTTATGCACCCTTCGAGACATAATGTTTATGTCGTCGGCGTACGCTACTAATTGTGTTAAATTGATGAGTAACGTTCCGCTGCTGTCCATATTCTAGACTCGAATTACATACTCCAGAGCAAAGTTGGAGACCGTCGGCACCAGTCCATCGCCCTGCTTGAGTCCGTTACGAGTTTCAAATAGGTCAGTGAGTCTATTTTGCACTCGGACCTGCGAGACGATATTAGTCATTGCCATCCTTATGAGTCGCACTAGCTTTGCCGGTATACTAAAATAAAGCAAATTTGTGCAGTACACTTCGATCGATACTGTCGTATGCCTGCTTGAAGTCGACAAAGATTTGGTATACGGCGATGCTATATTCCCAGCACTTGTGGAGTAATAGCTTCACGGTAAAAAGCTGATCGGTCGTTGAACCACCAAGTCTAATGCCTTGGTTACACAGTGCGAGCTATCGTGCGAGTTGGCCTAGACAGCTACTGCAGAGTAGCTACTTGCACCATGTGACCGCATCACGTATGATGCACCATGTGACCGCATCATACGTGATGCGGTCACATGGTGCAAGTAGCTACTTTGCAGTAGCTGTCTAGGCCAACTCGCACGATAGCTCGCACTGTGTAACCAAGGCATAACGCCGACTTGATATTTTATATAAAATCTTATAAGACGTACATACTAATGAGATGCCCCTGTAGTTCTGACATTTCAACTTATCACCCTTTTTTTCGATTGGACAGATGATACTTTTGTGCCAATATTCCGACTATTTCTTCGCTCCATGTTTTCACGAGTAATGTTTGTATAGCGTTGATAAGGTTCCTTCCACCGTGCTACAGCAGTTCAGGCGGAACCTCGTCAGCGCTTTGTTACGTTTTAATGACTCATGGCAATTTCAACTTCTTTTCATGTTGGCGGATGGAATCAGAGTGCCAAAATCAGCCATCTCCTACAGAGCTACGTGGGTGGGGGTTTTCGACTGAACATTTTGAATTAGCGGTTTATTGAAATGGCGGGATTTTGATTAGACGGAATTTCAATTGAGCGGGATAATGCACGTCGGGATTTTAAAAAATACCGGCGTACAGAGGGCTGCGCCCGCAATACGAGGGTTTTTTAGAATTTTAATGCATAGTGAATATTTTTTGTACATATATTTTATAAGCAATAAATAAGTATTGTGCACAACATTAATGAAATGCTTCCTGTAAATCTATTTTTGGATTGGTCTAAATAAACGCGTAACTTCAAAAATTTTTGTGGCAAACACTATTACCATTCTATGCATTTCCACCAAATTTTATTTTCATTGTTTCATCAAGTTAAAAGATATACATTGAAGAAATGCTTAAGAGGATTGCATTGTGAAAGGCCCTTACTAAATACTTATTTGGCTATATTTCCGGTTTGGATACAGTTATTCGAATGAAAATTCGTAGACATATTCTATATGTAATTTTCTAAAAAACCTTAGCAGCATTTTCATATTTGGAAACCTAAGAGGGGCTACATACGAACAAATTGAAATTTTACAAATTTACTGTTATTTACTTTTCCTTTGCAAAAGTCAACAGTCTTAATATTTAACGTATATAAGGCGCTACCGACCAATCTTTGTGCAAAGTTTCATATCGATCCCTATAACGGTTTAGAAAAACGGAGCTCGAAAAGGAAGTTTAACTTTAAACGCCAATAACTTTTTTACGGTTACTCAAAACTGGAAAATTTTAACTGATATGAGTTGTACTCCTTTAGATCTTTGATTTAAATACCCATACGTCAATCTCCGATAAAAACTAAAAAAGTCTACTTTTTTCAAACGTTCGGGACACCCTGTTGTCTTCTCCCTACCAACTTCTAAGGTATATGTGCCAAAGACTGTAACCATTCTACACATTCCTACCAAATTTCATGACAATCGGTTGAGCCGTTCGCGAGTTATTTAGTGAACAGACGGACAGACGGACGGACGGACAGACGGACAGACGGACAGACGGACGGACGGACAAAATCGATTTCATAAGGGTTTTTTGAAACAAATTTTCTAAAAAACCCTAAAAACGGGAATATGATGGGCAGGATATCGCAGCCAGCCCTGGACTCTGCAACACAAAATGGAGACATATAAACACTTGGCAAAACGCAGTACTACACACCGTCATCGTGTTTTAATGTCTCCTCAAGAACATATTTACCATCTTTTAATGAACTTGTTATTAAACCGTCCTTAGTCGGATGCTACCGTCCTAATCACGCGAACAAATATCTCATGGAAGCAACACCGCCTCCGATTCATACCTTGATTTGTAAGTTAGTCCCAATAATCCCGTGCGGAGCTGTACCTCTAGCGGAACACGGAAATACAAAAACGCACTCAGATAGGTAAAGTTGTTTTATCGTAAATGCGACTACTGGCTTTCGTCGCCTTTAGCGTTGATCTCCTTCGTCCTTCATTTTCTGAAGACCAGTGCCTAGGCGGCGTCCTCAGCTACTGATCGCTTCCCATCGAGCTCTCGGTCGTCCACGCAATCAGACTCTGCCGACTCATTGCGCGTTCGTCATCATCTCGGACATTCGATTCATCCTTTGCACATGTTCCGCCCATTGCAATCGTTGTAGTTTCCCGACACTTCTATTTCCACCTCATTGTATAGGTGGTACAACTCGCGTGAAGTTATTTACATAGTCGATATTGATGTGGCCCACTCTGATGCTCGAATGATTTGTTCTGCGCACGGATTAATTCTCTTTTTCAGAGTTTCAAATAAAATCTTATAAGTCGTAAAAGACTGTCCTGCCCAATTTGCTTTTATGTGTAACTTTTTATATTCTTTATTAATGTTTATTCATACATGTAATTTAATTTATTAATAAAACTTATTCCCAGTAATATATTACAAATGTTTTCGCTATGGAACAACTAAATGGTATCACCTACTATCACGACGGCGTCGACGAGAATAGTACAAACATCACCCATAAATGCAAGATTGCAACATAAATGAATACCAGGATACGAACTAATGGGTATCGTCGCAAGAACACACCTATTCGTACGCCGGCCGAATCGAGCGAGGTGTAGGCTCTTTTAACGCGACGCGTTACGTTTGTGTCAAATGGATTTTCACGCATCAGAAGTGGCATTTGGGCCTTGGCATCGTCCGTGTCGTTCACGTAGAGTACTTGTGACCGTTGGTTTCGATGTTCCGCCATAAGGTGTCGAAGTTGATCCTGGAAGTAAACAAAATTGCATTACATTTAAGGGCGAATGATGTAGCTAAGGTTACATCCCGTTTTGAAAGAATGGCCAGAATGCTTCCGTGGCGTGCCATCTGTGCAGTTACATATATACTCCATGAGAACGGCACAGAACGGCGCGGAAGCATTCTGTGCATTTATTCGAAACGGGACGTAACGTAACGTGCGGAAACGTAAGCTTCCTTTATGTTGATTTCCTAAAAAAAAAACGTCGGATTGGGTCGTTTACACAGATTGAGACTCCTACTACATTGCGACATCAATAAAAACCTGAACGGACATCCGTAGAAAAGGCAAGCATTTCTCCAAAATATGTAAAGTTTCTGATGTACAGATTAGCGACCATGCTAAGTGAAATCAGTAGCAGCCACTGCCGCAACCATCAATCTTAAAGCAAAATAACTACCTCCGATTTCTCCAATTGCAAACGCATAGCATTCCGTTCAGCCGTCACCGTCTCGAGTGCTGCTTGCTTCTTCACCAACGCCTGCGTAAGTGATTGCATGCGATTCTCAAAATTACTACCATCCGATAGTGATGCCGGAATTTCAGACACTTGGGAACGCAACTTCATCAATTCGTTCTCCTTCTCGTGTAGACGTGCCGAAAAGGATTGCTGCTGTCTAGTCATTTCGCCACGCACTGCATTCAACTCTTGATTGAGCATTCGATTTTCCGACTCAAACTGTTGTGCTCGATGCTGTTCGACGGTGAGTTTTTCACGATTTGAATTTTGTAACGAGGAGATTTCCATTGTTTTTTCGTGAAGCTGCTTTTCGAGATTCTCGACGAATGTGCGTGTGCTTTCGGTCTGATCGGACAAATTTTTCAACTCATCACGAAGATGTGAGTTTTCTTGTCGCAGACCGTTGAGTTCGATGGTGAGGACTTTTTCGTTGGAATTATCGAGAGTGTCGTCGACATGAAAGCCTGCGGAGGGAAATTGGCGATTAGTGATTTAGCCAAACTTTATACAATTTTCTATGGAGAGAAGGGCTTCGTGGCCAAAACTGGCGATAGGCGACACACTTTCATTGTTTTCATCTAACACTAAATCGGACAATATCAATGACTTGGAATTGCTGTGCACTACGAAAGGTAGTTGATCTTCGTCGATATGTAGCAATTTTAGAGTTACCAGGTACAACAAAAATGATAGTGACTGTTACCTGTCGCCTTACAGTGAATCAGCCCCCAGGTATTTAGTTAAACCTACATACAACTTTAAAAACTTACCATTTGTCTTCAGCTCTTCAATAACTTTCTCCTTCATCTGCAATGTAGCCTGCGCCTTTTTTCGATACTCCAGCAATTCGGTCGACTTTTGACTGATCTCCTTGCTGAGCCAGTCGTTCTTTTCGGTCAGTTCCATGATTGACTGTCGCGCCTTCGACACATTTGTCTCCAAATCGGACACCGACTTTATATACCCATCCAGGCTCAACTTTACCTCATCGCGTTCCTTCGTGGTCGCATCACGCTCGACAGCCAACGCATCCACCAATTGCTCCAACTCACGTATTCGACTCTCCGCTCCGGATTGCTGGATCTGAGTGTGTAAATTGTCCAGCTCGGCTTGCAATTCATTCCGCTCGGCGGTGACTTCGGCCAGGATAATCTTGACCGCAGCAAGTTCACGTTCAGCACCGACATCCGATGTAGCAGTCGTTTTTGAATTCGAGTGTGCTGACGAAGTCATAATCTCTTGATCGAGCACAGTAGCATCCGTCCGCGAACTGAATGAACTGCGTCGCGAAGAAATATTTGAGCCTCCATTGGTACTAGCTGCGCCCAGCTTCTCCCCGACAGTTGCAGCGTCGCCGTTTTCCACTTTGACCGGTGTATTCAGGTCGGTCTTAACAATTCGCTTGGGTGTAAGCGAACGACTCAGCGACAAAGAATTGGACGAGAGGTTTCGTCGAATTGTTTCCGTCGAGATAGGATCTACGCGCACTTCATCGATTTCACTTTTGCTCGGTTTCTCGGTACGGGGTGGTGTCTGTAGCACATTGGCAGCGTTCTGATCGAGTTTGTTGAGAATATTTTCGGCACGACCGGCCAGATCGGTAATCCACGACATTTTGGGTGGATTTGTTTTGAACGGGGCCGAGATTAGAAGGGATTTTTCGGCAGAGTGGCTTTGTTGAAAATTTTATGCAGTTGACCTTGTTGACAGAAATTGACACATCACAAGCCCTTGTCAAATTTGCATAGTTGGGACGTTTGGGACAAGAACAGCTGATCGGGACTGATGTGCTGCCATGCCATATCAACTCAAATTTTAACAGCCACACGATAGTTGAATTTATTTGATTAGAAATTTAATTAAATACATACGTCGAGAATAAAAAAATCTTCGGTTTAGAGAATGTTATCAACATTTACATTCAAAATCAAGTTTTATAAAGCTTGCTATCGATTTTGATGGCTTTCACTAATGGTGTGTGTACCTGGTGATACTTTTAGGTAAGGGCTCCATTACACAGTCATATTTCTATTATAATATCTATTATGAAATAGAAATATTATCATATGTATGACCGTGTAATGGCATTTCATAATAGATATTATCATATGTACTATAAATAGAACCTATCATCATATCTAAACGTCAAAATAAAAATTCGTCACAATTCCGTGTTCTTCGCGTCTGGCGACCCAGGGACGTACCCTTAGAATCAAATAGAAAGTAATAAGCGACCCGAAAAACGCACAATTCGCCATTATTTGATGCATTTCCGCGACTAAAGGAATAGGCCAATCAAAGAAGACATTATAGAGAGTATCGGAGGGGGTGACGATTTTTTTCTTCGGTATTTTGTTAGGAGTAGTTAGGAGGTCGTGCTCTGTGGCCGTGATCGCTCGGTCGCCACTCTGTGAAATAGACACTCATAGAGAAACGAGTTTCCAAACTCGGCACGACTCGTCGCAAGTTTATTATTCAGAAGAAGATGATAAGAAATATTCTTATCGTAGAATAATAAACTAACAATGCGACTAGGAAGTGATATGGCTGACAACCGTATCACACTCCGAATTCAATTGTCTTTGTAACGTTGATGGACTACACACGGTAGTCATCAACGCACCATGCTCCACTAGGAGTTACGGTAATCGAGAGAGAGTTAGGAGGTACTAATTTTTAGTCATGGTATGATCCGTTCACTTTGCGGAGCGGAGCGGACCTAATCCGGTCCGACGTCGGACCTAGGTCCGAAAACCTAGGTTCGCGGACCTACCCCATGGCCCATGCTAGTCTCGTTTTTTTTTCGAAAGACTATCATTGACTATTGACCATCTAGTATTCGGTTATTTGTTTGTCACTTACTACAGTTGTAAATAAAACATCGGTTGATTATTTGTTCAATCGTAGCTTTAATTTTGTTGCTTCATCATCAGGCCCTTAAATTGAGTTAACAATTTTGGTTTAGTTTTTAATAAGTTCATATAATAAAAAAAATAACGGGCGCGACCGTGCAACATTGAACTAAGACCGCAGATGTGTTAGTGACATCCAATTTCCAAGAACTTAACTGCTTTTTTGTTGAGGTGTTGAGATCAACAGCAGGCTCAGAATTGTTATTTATCGCCACAAATTGGCACTGGTTTAACATCTGAGCGACATCATATTCCGGCAGATTGGTCATGAGTTCGAAAAACAACCATGGTTCGCGGTGCGATTCCAACTGATGACCCAGTGAAACGAAGGTGCGCGCACTAATCACTGCACCCGCCAGGCTAATAAGATCATATAATACGGCAATGAATAAAAGATGTATAAATAAAAACAAAACACTATACATCAATTAAAACAAAATATAAATTGACATATTAGATATAAATCGCCAAATTGATTATCCTATGATGTTTTTATCTCAATTAATTAATATTAATTTATATGGTTTCGTTTTAATTTATATTGTTTTTTATAATTAAAAACAATTTGTATTAATTAAAAACTAAACCTAAAATTAAATTGTGAAATCACGGAATTGATGATGCTACTCAATTTTAGCATAATACCTACGTCGTCAAAAAAGAAAAAAAGCTATAAATGAACAAATAAATTAACCGATGCTTGGTTATTACTGACTATTCCATAAAAAATGTAATCAACAAAAGCACATATTGATCAATCCAAGCACCGCTAAAATTTCAGAATACAACTAAAACCAAGAAACTATCCACCATAGGCTGACGATAAATGCGGGTTCTGAAAGGAACAGTTGCATATGTTCCGCAAACATGTTCCGTTCTCACAATTCCTCACAACGAGAGAATTATGAAATTGTCTAGAAATAAAACGTGTAATTTATTCTCATAATTTGTAATCTCAGATAGCTCAGGTGTAGGACGTAGGACTACGAAACGATACGTGCCCGGTTCGATTCCCAGTAGAAGCAAAGTGTAAAAAGTTAAAATTAAAATAAGGTAAAGTAAAATTAAGGATAAAATAGAATAAACTAGGGGGCTTCGCTCGCCAACCGCCGGGGCCGAGGCTAATTTCGGGCGCGGCCGAAATTTGGATACCCTTCGCTTGGGCTAAAAGCTTTTTCGGGCGTACCTATGACTTGTATTTACTCCCCCTCCTCATTCTTTTTCTTCCGTCTTGACAAAAGTTTTGTGGTTGGTTGAAATAAGTGGGCAAATAAAAATATTTACACGGAAAATTTTATTGGGGTTGCCGGAGCATGACCCCACAGTACGATTCCATTCGTTTTGAACTTTTTAGTTGCTTTGATAAAGACACATTAATTCAAGGTTTTGTGAAATTGGTGTAAAAAACGTTTCTTAGAAGAACCAAAATGGGGGTTTGGTTTGTATGGCAGCCCCATGGCCCGATTTGATTCAATCTTACATATGTTTTGTGTCATCAATAGAAATACATTTGTGTGAAATTTGGTTGATTTTGGTGCACAAATGAAAAACTTTTTCTTAAAAGAACCTAATTTGGGGGTTGGATTTGTATGGCAGCCCCATGACCTCATGGTCCGATTTAATCCATTCTTACATATGTTTTGTGTCAACAATAGAAATACATTTGTGTGAAATTTGATTGAAATCGGTGCACAAATAAAAAAGTTTTTCTTAGAAGAACCTAATTTGGGGGTTAAGTTTGTATGGCAGCCCCATGACCCCATGGTCCGATTTGATCCATTCTAGCATATATTTTGTGTTATCTTTAGAAACACATTTGTGTGAAATTTGGTTGAAATTGGTACACAAATAAAATAGTTTTTCTTAGAAGAACTCAAATTGGAGGGCTAGGTTTGTATGGCAGCCCCATGACCAAGTGATCCAATTTGGGTAAATCAAACATACGGGAATGGTCCTACAATACGTTTTCTTTTATTTTTGCATTTCGGGTTGTTTCGATAAACATATATGAATACAAGGTTTTCTGCAATAGGTGCAAAAAGGATGTTTCTTAAAAGAACCCAATTGGTTGATTGGGTTTGTATGGCAGCCCCATGATCCCACCCATTTTTACATATGTTTTGTAGTATTAATAGAAGACCATTTTTGTGATGTTTGGTTCAGAGTAGTTTATAAACAAAAAAGTTTATCTTAGAAGAACTTAATTTGGGGAGCTAAGTTTGTATGGCAGCCCCATGAGCCCATGGTCGGATTTGATCAAGTTTTACATATGTTGTGTGTCATCAATAGAAACACATTTAAGCGAAGTTAGGTTGAAATTGGTACACAAATAAAAAAGTTTTTCTCAGAAGAATCTAAATGGGGGGGTTAAGTTTGTATGGCAGCCCCATGACCCCCTTGTCCGATTTAAGCGATTCAAACATACAAACAGCCTGCAACAATAGTAAGCATGTGTACAAAATTTCAGCTCTCTAGCTTTTATAGCGGCCGAGAAAAACGCACTGCAACAGACGGACAGACGGACAGACAGAGAGACAGACAGACAGACGGACATCGCCCAATCGACTCCCCAAGTCATGCTGATCATATATGTATACTTTTTATATGGTCGGAGATGCCTCCTTCAATGCGTTACAAACTTCATGACAAAGTTAATATACCCTTTCACTCTATGAGCGAAGGGTATAAAAATGTCTAAAAAATCCTAAAAATTAAATCCGTGCTGAGACTCACGGTCGTAAAAAGTGCTACATTTCAAAAATGTATTCCCTTTCACTAATCCATCGGTTGCCACGCTATCATCCCAATTTATGATACACGTATCTGGCCCATATTCTACACCTTGGTTCTCAACATCCTTCCTTCTCGTTCATACATGCCATTAAAACATCTTGGCTTGGTATCACCTTATCTGACACCCATCTTGTCCATATTACGCTTCCTCACCAGCATACTCAATTTAATAGTCGGAGCTCTGAACCTATGTCTTTTTAAAACCGAACCTACTGGACGTGGTCGGACGTAGGTCCGACCCGACCCCAGGTCCGACCGGTCCGACAGGTCCGGACCCCAGGTCCGACCGGTCCATAGGTCCGACCGGTCCGTAGGTCCGGACCCAGGTCCGACCGGTCCGACAGGTCCGGACCCAGGTCCGAACGGTCCGTAGGTCCGTAGGTCCGACCGGTCCGTAGGTCCGACCGGTCCGTAGGTCCGACCGGTCCATAGGTCCGACCGGTCCGACCGGTCCATAGGTCCGACCGGTCCGTAGGTCCGACTGGACCTAGGTTTTTACAAAACCGGAACTACCGGACCTAGGTGCAGTTGCCGGACCTAGGTTCAAAAGATTAGGTCCGGTTCGGAGCAACCATGACTACTAATTTTACTCGGAGCTGAGTGGTGCGCTAACGTGGGGAGTTAAAGGTGCAATTTTTTGTGTTTTGGGCTATATATCGAAAACGGTGAGTCGCAGAGAAAAAAGTTGTGAGTAAGCATTTAAGCTTTGTAAATGTCCTATTTATTTGTCCGTACTTGCTAACGGTTCTTCCAATATTGTTTATTAAAAGTCGAACATTTTCAATTTTCTCTATTTACAAGGATAAAGACAAACGCTGTGATAAAGAGGGAGGGGAAGGGGGGGGGGGGTGGATGGTTCGGAGTAAAACATACATAAACAATATCTGAAGAACCGTTAGGAGTTTTGTATATGTATGGGCAAATAAATAAGACATTTAGAAAGCTTTAATGTTTACTCAAAACTTTTTCTCTACGACTCACCGTTTTTGAGATATAGCCCAAAACACAAAAAATAGCACTAAATTGCACATTTAAACCCCCCTCCCCGCGTTAGCGCACCCCTCAGCTCCGAGTAAAATTAGTAGCCTTACCTCCTGTCAACTCCTAACAAAACACTGAAGAAAAAAATCGTCCTCCTTCGATGTTCTCTACACCCACTTTTTATGCGTTCATTGCTTGGCCTAGAAAACAAATTTTGTATTTGACACTTGAATAAACAATAGATATTATGATATAAATATGATGTAGTGTAATATGTAAAAATTTGATTTTCCATGATAGATATGATCATATCTATTATAATAGATATTATAATATAAATATGACTGTGTAATGGAGCCCTAAGTTTTTTTTTGGGTCAGAGCATCAGGATTATCTGACCGAATAAAAAGTCCTTGCTATAAAAAGACTCCCACGTTTCCGAAGAGTCCACTTTCAGAAAAACCCTTGAAGCAGATTATTATTATTATTTAGTAAATGTGGAGGGGGGGGGGGCACTTAACATCTTCTCCATGATACTCGAACGATTCTTTTTTTTAATTTGTCGGTTTAATTTTAGTGGCTCCTCCTGAGTCATGCTTGACGTCATTTGCCGATGCTGTTAACCAGCAACAGCACGCTACCAACATGACGTTACCTATTTAAAATACATTTGGTGTGATTCTTTCACCGCTGTTTTACCGCATATATCTATATTTCATTCATATATTGTGCGTCCATTCTGTGTTTTAAGTCCAGGAAGAATGCTGCTCCGATGGGTAATGCGTCTACACCATTGAATTTATAGAACATGGAATACGCTTAGACCAATTAAAAAGGGTCCCAACATCTGGGTAAACTTTTTTGGTCTAAATTCTCAGTGCAATGTCGAATTAATGAAAGTTCAATGAAATTATACCATTTACTGGTCTAAGTATGCGAGCTGTTATATTGACAAATCCCGGTTGTCAGTTGCAAGTTTTTAAATGTTTTTGGTCGTAGTCGCGGTTTTTCCTATTATTAATATGAAATGCTGGTTGTTGGAACTTTTTTCTTGTTGGTGTGTTGTTGTAGTGAACCGCTGTGCATGTCTGTCGATGTCCTCGTAAGTTTCGTTCTCGCTTATAGTCTCAAGCGACAATAAAACAGCAGCTGCAAGACGGTGCACCGGGTAACAAGCGCTATTGTTTCCGAAATGTTACGAGACAATATTCGATGGCCTGGAAATAGGAACCGACATAGCATCCGATTTTTTTCGGATTGGTGGTTTCCCTGGAACAGATGGCTGCGCTGACAGGACAATGGTTAAGATAGATGACCCAGATTTTAACAAAGAACACTATGTCGATCGACACATTGACTTAAGCTTGAAATAGATTGGATGTGTCAGCATCGACATCAGTATCGGCATCAGCAGAAATATTTCAGTTTAGAACACACGCATTTGCCTTTGATGACCCACATTGACAGCAGCAGCAGAAGCATTTTTTCTGCTTCTGTGTGCTTCAATGTGGGTCATCATAGTTTAAATAGATTACGCGTGTCAGCAGCATCCTCGGCAGAATTTCATAGCTGACAAATATGCTGAATGCCAAGTCTTCTGCTCAACATTTTTGTCGGCAATGTAAAATGCATTGCGCTTGACGTTTCGCGGTGCTGATGTGCGTAATCTATTTCAAGCATTAAAGGCGTGTATTCTAAATTGAAATGTTTCTGCTGATGTCGATGCTGACGCGTCAAACGTATTTCAAGCATTAGAGCTCTATGTTGACGACTAGGATGAAGAGCCAAGTCAAATATTAGACGAGTAGATATACGAGGAAACATCGAGCAACCAGTTATCCCAACTGATTGAATTTTCTAATTGAGCTTCTATTATTATGTCTGTCACTACTATAAAATATTATCATTTAATATTAATGTAATAATAAAATTTTAAGGATGAAAAACAACAATAAAATATTCAAAAGAAAACATATTTTATTTAGTTTCAAAATTTATTACAAGACTATCGGCAGCTATTTTATTTGTAATTACCGCCGATGTAGTGGCGAAGCTTTGTAGGTGAATCTCATTAAAATTTGTAAAAGCGAGCAGCATGTGTGCTTTAATTGTTCATAAAACTGAAATGATGCATAACGTCCGTCTTGATCATCTTGATAATCAATCCAAACAGAGGACTGGCTACGGCAGCTATAATGTGCAGGATTGATGTAACCGTGTTGGCCTGATCCGGTGTACAGAGGAATTAAGACATGAAAAATAGAAACATTTTTGTGAGGCAAAAATTGCAAAGCAATGAAAAACGGGCACTTACTTTTCGACGGATAGTTTCCAATAAACGGAATGATGACAACATAATAAGCTAAATGAATAACCGATATCATCCAAAAGGATATGCACTGAACATCGGGATATCACCTAATTTAACCACTTCACGGGTTGGATTGTCAACTATATAAAAACAAACTTTAAATGACAAAGACAAATATGACAAAATTTCTGTCAGTCACTGTTCGATGAGTGACATTAAACAAATAGGTAACTAGTAACGTTTGAAAATCTGGTCTAAATATGGTCTAAATATTCAAAAAGTTTACCCAGATGTTGGAGCCACTTTTTGATTGCATTTTCATAGTGTAAGCGCATTCCATGTTCTATAAATTCAATGGTCTACACCCACCGGATCTACTTACTGCAACGACCTATGCTTTACACCATGGCTAGAGTCAATATATACAACGGGACAAGAAAGAGAAAATAAACACAATAAGTGCATATCCACGTCATCTCCGTTAGGTCCGCAAATCTGTCCCTGGTGTGCAAAGGATTATTTATTGTTCTTCACCGAATACAGACCATATGAAGTAGAATTTAAGCATGTGTTGGAATGAGCACCATCGGTATAGCGACTTCCTGTGTGAATGAAATTTTGTATTCAACTCAAAAATCCCCTCATTAAAAACAGTTGAGTTTTTCCTTCTACGAGATCTTTTTTATTCTGAATACAATTGTTTCGGCACAAGCTCCAGTTTATGACTCACAAGACTCATATAGGACCTGAATCATGAACTGAGGAGGGGGCTTGTAATTGTAACTCCCGAAACAATTGTATTTTCAAGAATAAAAACATAATTCCTAGAAGGAAAAACACAAGTGTTTTTAATTAAAACGAACGAGAAAACATACCCAAAACGAAAACCTAAGGATCCCCGATTTCAGTCACACTACAGGGAATCGATACCCCGCTGGCGGCCGATTTAATTGAAGTTTTTATTATTTCATGGCTTGTACAGTTGGTTTTGCTTGCCCTTGCCCCTTCATACCGCTCCAAATCAACGCTTTGGTCCGGTGTATGCACTGTACATCGCCGCTTCTGGCGGTGTCTCGGTCTATATTATCTTCACAGGCAACTCTATCCTGGATCGATTCGTATTATTCTTCGCGGTCTGTCTCTGGCCTCTAGCCCGATACCCTATATTAAAAATAAAAAAAAGGTGTGAGTAGGAGATTAAGTTCATATTTAAGGACACTTGCCGGAATTCGATACCGATCATATAGCGATGCCCTGCTCTACCCTACCCTCTCTTTATTACCGTAACTCCTAGTGGAGCATGGTGCGTTGATGACCTTCGTGTGTAGTCACCAACGTTACAAAGACAACTGAATTCGGAGTGTGATACGGTTGTCAGCCATACCACTTCCTAGTCGCATTGTTAGTTTATTATTCTACGATAAGAATATTTCTAATCATCTTCTTCTGAATGATAAACTTGCGACGAATCGTGACGAGTTTGGAAACTCGTTTCTCTATGAGTGTCTATTTCACACCTACCCTACCCACTCCCACCGAAATCAGCGTGCATCTCACAAATTTTATCATCACAAAAATACATACACTTGTTGCACAACATCACGAAGTTCTAAAAACAATCAACAAGTGCCATTTCGTTCTGGCATTCGGAAGTTACGATATATTCTTGAGAATCAGATGATTGCCAATTCTGACATTTACGATATTTTCTGACGTTTTCAAGAGCGATTTGCTGCTGTTCTTGCTAGAATAAAATAAAATTTTCTTTTCCATGTTGTAAAGTAAAGTAATAAAAAAAGAAAAGTCCTCGTTATGGATTTCGATAGTCCCGATGTGGAAAAAGATTTTCCCGGGTTGTACGCTTCCGAATCGGGCACTTCGAAGAAAAAGGACGAAAGTGACTGTAAGTAGAAGAAGAAAACAGAATGTTCTGACTAGTTGGTTCATTTCTTGAAATGTTCAATATGTTGTCGTAGCTAGGCATCGAGGCATGGTTAGTGAAGGTCGTATGGTAGACTAAACCTAAGCCGCATGTCCTGTTTGATTGTCTCAGATTTGGAGATATTCGCAATTAGGAGCGTAACTGGGAGATAACTTTAGCCCCGAGAACATAGTGGGTCCCCTGCTGTTATCAGAAAATACCTGGGATTCAATGAGCAAAGCAATTTGTGCAGTTCACATGGAGCTACAGAGGGAGGAACATAGAGGCAAGTGTTCCACCCCGGTAATAGCTGATTAGCCGGAAGTGGCTCTGTGAGGTGAGGTGTCGAGATCAACACCACACTCTGCCGAGTTATTTTATCCCCATTACTCTCATCTAACAACTTCAGTGATATCATAGCCCGTCAAATGGGTACCGAATTCGAAAACCATGATAAACTGAGTCCATATACAGTGAAACTCAAGACCACTCCCCTGTGCATCGTACTAACCACAGACCATATTTCACAGTGTACATTTTTTTTTATATTGTAACTTTCCAGTTAGTGAAGGCGATCACGATAAGGTTAGCAAGAAAGAACTTCTCATTGGCAGGCGAAAGGACAAAAAGGACAAAAAAGATCGTGGATATGCCGCCCTTGAAGGTGAAAGCTCTCCCGAAGAAGACACCGAGACAAAGTAAGACTCATCGTCACACTCTCATTTCATTATTATTTTCTCTAAATTGTGTGAATTCTCCATTTCCCCCCTTCAGAAGCCCCTCGAAATCAACCAAAAAAGTAAAAGCCTTCAAATTCTCGTCGAAAAGCAAAGAAAAACGCGAAAAATCCCGTGAAAAAGATAAAATCGAAAAAGATGTCCAACACCCGAAAGAAGTTCCTGAAGTAAGGGAGAAGGAAAAGAAAAAGGACAAAGAAAAGAAAGAAAAGGACAAAGACAAGGAACCGACCGACTTTAAGGACAAAGACAAGAAGAAAGATAAAGACAAAAAGGACAAGGACAAAAAGGAAAAGGGCAAAGAAAAGGACAAAAAAGACAAAAAGTCCAAACAGGCGAGCATATGTGAAGAAGTTTTGGAACTTGGCGACGTACAGCCGGTGTTTGGAGTGTCTGTCAGTCTGGCGACGGAACGAAGTCGTTGTCATGATGGTGTCGATTTACCGTTGGTTGTTCGCGATTGTATTGACTATCTGCAGGAGCATGGGCTGCAAAGTGATCAGTTGTATAAGGTTGAACCGGTTAAAACACGATTGCTGCACTTTAAACGTCTCTACAATAATCGCGAATCGGTTGGGATTGATGATATGGATATTCCAACAGCTTGTGGTCTGCTGAAGTTGTTTTTAAGGTAAGTTTGGTTAGTCATTACTTTGTACCAGATCGCCTGCTAAAAATTATTCTTTTTCCATCATCAGGGAGCTACCGGAACCTGTTCTGACAACCGATCTTTGTGCACGATTTGAAGAGGCCGCCTCCCAAACGGACGTGACTCAACAAGAGCTGGACCTGCGTGCATTGCTCGAACAATTGCCCAGTTGTAATCTAACGTTGCTCGGTTGGGTCCTACTACATTTCGATAGTGTCATACAGAATGAGAAAGCGAACAAAATGAACGCACAAAGTTTGGCGATGTTGCTCAGTCCAACAATGCAAATGTCGCATCGTTTGTTGGTGACGTTATTGTGTTTTGGTCCAAGTCTGTTTCCTAGTATCAAGTTGGTCAAGTAAGTGTGCATACCTATTTTATTAAAAATACAGGAAATCTCTTAAGTGTGACTTAGAAGTGGGGTGCAGCAACTACATTGCCTCGAATTTAGTATGTATGTATGTCAGAAAGCGTCGGTGATGATCGATCATGCAAACTTTGACTCCGCTCACCGTTTATCCGTCTAACGCCACACACGTTGCGTAATTGCAATCGTTATGCTATCATTGTTCTAAATTTCAACTTGAAGACGCAAAAAATTCGGTATATGTGAAATCTTATTAGTTTCAGAAACTGAAGCAAATTTTGTGATTTATTAATTAGGGAGTGGTAAATTTTCATTTGACAGAACAATTCTTGATCTTAGTTGACTTTCACAAAAATACGGTAGCAAGATGATTGTATAAAATTTTATTAATGGTACTTTCCCTCAAACAAATTTTCCTATTGATCCTTGGCACCCTGTTTAGACACGTATGTCTGAACGCTTACAGAATTCCTCTACTTCCCAACGTCCCGACCAAAGAAAGCATTACATCGCAGTCCTCAATAATTCCGTGAGAAAGATTACAGAGCATTCAGAAGCTTTTGAAAGGCAAAGCTAGAGCTTCTAGCTTTAGGGCGCGTACACATACAGTGCGATGCCGAGCTTCTCCGGGCGGGGCGATGCGATGTATGCACACACAATGCGCCGCGCCGTCGGGTCGGGCGATGCGATCGGCTTCTACAATTGCGATTTTCTATATACATACAAACGTGTCGTTATGTTAATGTAGTGTTATAGATAATTGTGGGTATTCATGATATTTCGAAAATAGGGGTTCCAAAAATCGATAAAGAGGGCATCCAGATCTACATTTTGCTGAAACTTCCAGGGTCCTAGCTATCACCGTTTCAGAGATACAGCCATCTAAAGAAGGGCTAATATTTGCCGATTTTGACGCCTCTAGAACGCCTTAAGGCCTCAAAATCGCATTTTTCTGTTTCATATGAAAATTTTGGAAAATGGGGGTTCCAAAAGTCGATGAAGAGGACATCCAGATCTACAATTTGCTGAAACTTCCAGGGTCCTAGCTATCACCATTTCAGAGATACAGCCATCTAAAGCCATCTAATATTTGCCGATTTTGACGCTCTAGAACGCCTTTAAAGGCCTGAAAATCGCATTTTTGTGTTTCACATGAAAATTTTCGAAAATGGGGGTTCCAAAAGTCGATGAAGAGGACATCCAGATCTACATTTTGCTGAAACTTCCAGGGTCCTAGCTATCACCGTTTCAGAGATACAGCCATCTAAAGAAGGGCTAATATTTGCCGATTTTCACGCCTCTAGAACGCCTTTAAAGGCCTGAAAATCGCATTTTTCTGTTTCATATGAAAATTTTCGAAAATGGGGGTTCCAAAAGTCGATGAAGAGGACATCCAGATCTACATTTTGCTGAAACTTCCAGGGTCCTTGCTATCACCGTTTCAGAGATACAGCCATCTAAAGAAGGGCTAATATTTGCCGATTTTCACGCCTCTAGAACGCCTTTAAAGGCCTGAAAATCGCATTTTTCTGTTTCATATGAAAATTTTCGAAAATGGGGGTTCCAAAAGTCGATGAAGAGGACATCCAGATCTACATTTTGCTGAAACTTGCAGGGTCCTAGCTATCACCGTTTCAGAGATACAGCCATCTAAAGAAGGGCTAATATTTGCCGATTTTCACGCCTCTAGAACGCCTTTAAAGGCCTGAAAATCGCATTTTTCTGTTTCATATGAAAATTTTCGAAAATGGGGGTTCCAAAAGTCGATGAAGAGGACATCCAGATCTACATTTTGCTGAAACTTCCAGGGTCCTAGCTATCACCGTTTCAGAGATACAGCCATCTAAAGAAGGGCTAATATTTGCCGATTTTCACGCCTCTAGAACGCCTTTAAAGGCCTGAAAATCGCATTTTTCTGTTTCATATGAAAATTTTCGAAAATGGGGGTTCCAAAAGTCGATGAAGAGGACATCCAGATCTACATTTTGCTGAAACTTCCAGGGTCCTTGCTATCACCGTTTCAGAGATACAGCCATCTAAAGAAGGGCTAATATTTGCCGATTTTCACGCCTCTAGAACGCCTTTAAAGGCCTGAAAATCGCATTTTTCTGTTTCATATGAAAATTTTCGAAAATGGGGGTTCCAAAAGTCGATGAAGAGGACATCCAGATCTACATTTTGCTGAAACTTGCAGGGTCCTAGCTATCACCGTTTCAGAGATACAGCCATCTAAAGAAGGGCTAATATTTGCCGATTTTCACGCCTCTAGAACGCCTTTAAAGGCCTGAAATTCGCATTTTTCTGTTTCATATGAAAATTTTCGAAAATGGGGGTTCCAAAAGTCGATGAAGAGGACATCCAGATCTACATTTTGCTGAAACTTGCAGGGTCCTAGCTATCACCGTTTCAGAGATACAGCCATCTAAAGAAGGGCTAATATTTGCCGATTTTGACGCCTCTAGAACGCCTTTAAAGGCCTGAAAATCGCATTTTTCTGTTTCATATGAAAATTTTCGAAAATGGGGGTTCCAAAAGTCGATGAAGAGGACATCCAGATCTACATTTTGCTGAAACTTGCAGGGTCCTTGCTATCACCGTTTCAGAGATACAGCCATCTAAAGAAGGGCTAATATTTGCCGATTTTCACGCCTCTAGAACGCCTTTAAAGGCCTGAAAATCGCATTTTTCTGTTTCATATGAAAATTTTCGAAAATGGGGGTTCCAAAAGTCGATGAAGAGGACATCCAGATCTACATTTTGCTGAAACTTCCAGGGTCCTTGCTATCACCGTTTCAGAGATACAGCCATCTAAAGAAGGGCTAATATTTGCCGATTTTGACGCCTCTAGAACGCCTTTAAAGGCCTGAAAATCGCATTTTTCTGTTTCATATGAAAATTTTCGAAAATGGGGGTTCCAAAAGTCGATGAAGAGGACATCCAGATCTACATTTTGCTGAAACTTGCAGGGTCCTTGCTATCACCGTTTCAGAGATACAGCCATCTAAAGAAGGGCTAATATTTGCCGATTTTCACGCCTCTAGAACGCCTTTAAAGGCCTGAAAATCGCATTTTTCTGTTTCATATGAAAATTTTCGAAAATGGGGGTTCCAAAAGTCGATGAAGAGGACATCCAGATCTACATTTTGCTGAAACTTGCAGGGTCCTAGCTATCACCGTTTCAGAGATACAGCCATCTAAAGAAGGGCTAATATTTGCCGATTTTGACGCCTCTAGAACGCCTTTAAAGGCCTGAAAATCGCATTTTTCTGTTTCATATGAAAATTTTCGAAAATGGGGGTTCCAAAAGTCGATGAAGAGGACATCCAGATCTACATTTTGCTGAAACTTGCAGGGTCCTTGCTATCACCGTTTCAGAGATACAGCCATCTAAAGAAGGGCTAATATTTGCCGATTTTGACGCCTCTAGAACGCCTTTAAAGGCCTGAAAATCGCATTTTTCTGTTTCATATGAAAATTTTCGAAAATGGGGGTTCCAAAAGTCGATGAAGAGGACATCCAGATCTACATTTTGCTGAAACTTGCAGGGTCCTTGCTATCACCGTTTCAGAGATACAGCCATCTAAAGAAGGGCTAATATTTGCCGATTTTCACGCCTTTAAAGGCCTGAAAATCGCATTTTTCTGTTTCATATGAAAATTTTCGAAAATGGGGGTTCCAAAAGTCGATGAAGAGGACATCCAGATCTACATTTTGCTGAAACTTCCAGGGTCCTTGCTATCACCGTTTCAGAGATACAGCCATCTAAAGAAGGGCTAATATTTGCCGATTTTCACGCCTCTAGAACGCCTTTAAAGGCCTGAAAATCGCATTTTTCTGTTTCATATGAAAATTTTCGAAAATGGGGGTTCCAAAAGTCGATGAAGAGGACATCCAGATCTACATTTTGCTGAAACTTCCAGGGTCCTAGCTATCACCGTTTCAGAGATACAGCCATCTAAAGAAGGGCTAATATTTGCCGATTTTGACGCCTCTAGAACGCCTTTAAAGGCCTGAAAATCGCATTTTTCTGTTTCATATGAAAATTTTCGAAAATGGGGGTTCCAAAAGTCGATGAAGAGGACATCCAGATCTACATTTTGCTGAAACTTCCAGGGTCCTAGCTATCACCGTTTCAGAGATACAGCCATCTAAAGAAGGGCTAATATTTGCCGATTTTCACGCCTCTAGAACGCCTTTAAAGGCCTGAAATTCGCATTTTTCTGTTTCATATGAAAATTTTCGAAAATGGGGGTTCCAAAAGTCGATGAAGAGGACATCCAGATCTACATTTTGCTGAAACTTGCAGGGTCCTAGCTATCACCGTTTCAGAGATACAGCCATCTAAAGAAGGGCTAATATTTGCCGATTTTGACGCCTCTAGAACGCCTTTAAAGGCCTGAAAATCGCATTTTTCTGTTTCATATGAAAATTTTCGAAAATGGGGGTTCCAAAAGTCGATGAAGAGGACATCCAGATCTACATTTTGCTGAAACTTGCAGGGTCCTTGCTATCACCGTTTCAGAGATACAGCCATCTAAAGAAGGGCTAATATTTGCCGATTTTCACGCCTCTAGAACGCCTTTAAAGGCCTGAAAATCGCATTTTTCTGTTTCATATGAAAATTTTCGAAAATGGGGGTTCCAAAAGTCGATGAAGAGGACATCCAGATCTACATTTTGCTGAAACTTCCAGGGTCCTTGCTATCACCGTTTCAGAGATACAGCCATCTAAAGAAGGGCTAATATTTGCCGATTTTGACGCCTCTAGAACGCCTTTAAAGGCCTGAAAATCGCATTTTTCTGTTTCATATGAAAATTTTCGAAAGTGGGGGTTCCAAAAGTCGATGAAGAGGACATCCAGATCTACATTTTGCTGAAACTTCCAGGGTCCTAGCTATCACCGTTTCAGAGATACAGCCATCTAAAGAAGAGCTAATATTTGCCGACTTTTACGCCTCTAGAACGCCTTTAAAGGCCTGAAAATCGCATTTTTCTGTTTCATATGAAAATTTTCGAAAATGGGGGTTCCAAAAGTCGATGAAGAGGACATCCAGATCTACATTTTGCTAAAACTTCCAGGGTCCTAGCTATCACCGTTTCAGAGATACAGCCATCTAAAGAAGGGCTAATATTTGCCGACTTTTACGCCTCTAGAACGCCTTTAAAGGCCTGAAAATCGCATTTTTCTGTTTCATATGAAAATTTTCGAAAATGGGGGTTCCAAAAGTGGATGAAGAGGACATCCAGATCTACATTTTGCTGAAACTTCCAGGGTCCTAGCTATCACCGTTTCAGAGATACAGACATCTAAAGAAGGCCTGAAAATCGCATTTTTGTGTTTCATATGAAAATTTTCGAAAATGGGGGTTCCAAAAATCGATGAAGAGGACATCCAGATCTACATTTTGCTGAAACTTGCAGGGTCCTAGCTATCACCGTTTCAGAGATACAGCCATCTAAAGAAGGGCTAATATTTGCCGACTTTTACGCCTCTAGAACGCCTTTAAAGGCCTGAAAATCGCATTTTTGTGTTTCATATGAAAATTTTCGAAAATGGGGGTTCCAAAAGTGGATGAAGAGGACATCCAGATCTACATTTTGCTGAAACTGCCAGGGTCCTAGCTATCACCGTTTCAGAGATACAGACATCTAAAGAAGGGCTAATATTTGCCGATTTTCACGCCTCTAGAACGCCTTTAAAGGCCTGAAAATCGCATTTTTCTGTTTCATATGAAAATTTTCGAAAATGGGGGTTCCAAAAGTGGATGAAGAGGACATCCAGATCTACATTTTGCTGAAACTTCCAGGGTCCTAGCTATCACCGTTTCAGAGATACAGACATCTAAAGAAGGGCTAATATTTGCCGATTTTCACGCCTCTAGAACGCCTTTAAAGGCCTGAAAATCGCATTTTTCTGTTTCATATAAAAATTTTCGAAAATGGGGGTTCCAAAAGTGGATGAAGAGGACATCCAGATCTACATTTTGCTGAAACTGCCAGGGTCCTAGCTATCACCGTTTCAGAGATACAGACATCTAAAGAAGGGCTAATATTTGCCGATTTTCACGCCTCTAGAACGCCTTTAAAGGCCTGAAAATCGCATTTTTCTGTTTCATATGAAAATTTTCGAAAATGGGGGTTCCAAAAGTGGATGAAGAGGACATCCAGATCTACATTTTGCTGAAACTTCCAGGGTCCTAGCTATCACCGTTTCAGAGATACAGACATCTAAAGAAGGGCTAATATTTGCCGATTTTCACGCCTCTAGAACGCCTTTAAAGGCCTGAAATTCGCATTTTTCTGTTTCATATGAAAATTTTCGAAAATGGGGGTTCCAAAAGTGGATGAAGAGGACATCCAGATCTACATTTTGCTGAAACTTCCAGGGTCCTAGCTATCACCGTTTCAGAGATACAGCCATCTAAAGAAGGGCTAATATTTGCCGATTTTCACGCCTCTAGAACGCCTTTAAAGGCCTGAAAATCGCATTTTTCTGTTTCATATGAAAATTTTCGAAAATGGGGGTTCCAAAAGTGGATGAAGAGGACATCCAGATCTACATTTTGCTGAAACTTCCAGGGTCCTAGCTATCACCGTTTCAGAGATACAGCCATCTAAAGAAGGGCTAATATTTGCCGATTTTGACGCCTCTAGAACGCCTTTAAAGGCCTGAAAATCGCATTTTTCTGTTTCATATGAAAATTTTCGAAAGTGGGGGTTCCAAAAGTCGATGAAGAGGACATCCAGATCTACATTTTGCTGAAACTTGCAGGGTCCTAGCTATCACCGTTTCAGAGATACAGCCATCTAAAGAAGGGCTAATATTTGCCGATTTTGACGCCTCTAGAACGCCTTTAAAGGCCTGAAAATCGCATTTTTCTGTTTCATATGAAAATTTTCGAAAGTGGGGGTTCCAAAAGTCGATGAAGAGGACATCCAGATCTACATTTTGCTGAAACTTGCAGGGTCCTAGCTATCACCGTTTCAGAGATACAGCCATCTAAAGAAGGGCTAATATTTGCCGATTTTGACGCCTCTAGAACGCCTTTAAAGGCCTGAAAATCGCATTTTTCTGTTTCATATGAAAATTTTCGAAAGTGGGGGTTCCAAAAGTCGATGAAGAGGACATCCAGATCTACATTTTGCTGAAACTTGCAGGGTCCTAGCTATCACCGTTTCAGAGATACAGCCATCTAAAGAAGGGCTAATATTTGCCGATTTTGACGCCTCTAGAACGCCTTTAAAGGCCTGAAAATCGCATTTTTCTGTTTCATATGAAAATTTTCGAAAGTGGGGGTTCCAAAAGTCGATGAAGAGGACATCCAGATCTACATTTTGCTGAAACTTGCAGGGTCCTAGCTATCACCGTTTCAGAGATACAGCCATCTAAAGAAGGGCTAATATTTGCCGATTTTGACGCCTCTAGAACGCCTTTAAAGGCCTGAAAATCGCATTTTTCTGTTTCATATGAAAATTTTCGAAAATGGGGGTTCCAAAAATCGATGAAGAGGACATCCAGATCTACATTTTGCTGAAACTTGCAGGGTCCTAGCTATCACCGTTTCAGAGATACAGACATCTAAAGAAGGGCTAATATTTGCCGATTTTCACGCCTCTAGAACGCCTTTAAAGGCCTGAAAATCGCATTTTTCTGTTTCATATAAAAATTTTCGAAAATGGGGGTTCCAAAAGTGGATGAAGAGGACATCCAGATCTACATTTTGCTGAAACTGCCAGGGTCCTAGCTATCACCGTTTCAGAGATACAGACATCTAAAGAAGGGCTAATATTTGCCGATTTTCACGCCTCTAGAACGCCTTTAAAGGCCTGAAAATCGCATTTTTCTGTTTCATATGAAAATTTTCGAAAATGGGGGTTCCAAAAGTGGATGAAGAGGACATCCAGATCTACATTTTGCTGAAACTTCCAGGGTCCTAGCTATCACCGTTTCAGAGATACAGACATCTAAAGAAGGGCTAATATTTGCCGATTTTCACGCCTCTAGAACGCCTTTAAAGGCCTGAAATTCGCATTTTTCTGTTTCATATGAAAATTTTCGAAAATGGGGGTTCCAAAAGTGGATGAAGAGGACATCCAGATCTACATTTTGCTGAAACTTCCAGGGTCCTAGCTATCACCGTTTCAGAGATACAGCCATCTAAAGAAGGGCTAATATTTGCCGATTTTCACGCCTCTAGAACGCCTTTAAAGGCCTGAAAATCGCATTTTTCTGTTTCATATGAAAATTTTCGAAAATGGGGGTTCCAAAAGTGGATGAAGAGGACATCCAGATCTACATTTTGCTGAAACTTCCAGGGTCCTAGCTATCACCGTTTCAGAGATACAGCCATCTAAAGAAGGGCTAATATTTGCCGATTTTGACGCCTCTAGAACGCCTTTAAAGGCCTGAAAATCGCATTTTTCTGTTTCATATGAAAATTTTCGAAAGTGGGGGTTCCAAAAGTCGATGAAGAGGACATCCAGATCTACATTTTGCTGAAACTTGCAGGGTCCTAGCTATCACCGTTTCAGAGATACAGCCATCTAAAGAAGGGCTAATATTTGCCGATTTTGACGCCTCTAGAACGCCTTTAAAGGCCTGAAAATCGCATTTTTCTGTTTCATATGAAAATTTTCGAAAGTGGGGGTTCCAAAAGTCGATGAAGAGGACATCCAGATCTACATTTTGCTGAAACTTGCAGGGTCCTAGCTATCACCGTTTCAGAGATACAGCCATCTAAAGAAGGGCTAATATTTGCCGATTTTGACGCCTCTAGAACGCCTTTAAAGGCCTGAAAATCGCATTTTTCTGTTTCATATGAAAATTTTCGAAAGTGGGGGTTCCAAAAGTCGATGAAGAGGACATCCAGATCTACATTTTGCTGAAACTTGCAGGGTCCTAGCTATCACCGTTTCAGAGATACAGCCATCTAAAGAAGGGCTAATATTTGCCGATTTTGACGCCTCTAGAACGCCTTTAAAGGCCTGAAAATCGCATTTTTCTGTTTCATATGAAAATTTTCGAAAGTGGGGGTTCCAAAAGTCGATGAAGA
The DNA here is from genome assembly GCA_949715475.1 of Microchrysa polita. Lineage (NCBI taxonomy): Eukaryota > Metazoa > Arthropoda > Insecta > Diptera > Stratiomyidae > Microchrysa > Microchrysa polita. The sequence goes on from OX454420.1 coordinate 70,502,588, forward strand.
GGACATCCAGATCTACATTTTGCTGAAACTTGCAGGGTCCTAGCTATCACCGTTTCAGAGATACAGCCATCTAAAGAAGGGCTAATATTTGCCGATTTTGACGCCTCTAGAACGCCTTTAAAGGCCTGAAAATCGCATTTTTCTGTTTCATATGAAAATTTTCGAAAATGGGGGTTCCAAAAGTCGATGAAGAGGACATCCAGATCTACATTTTGCTGAAACTTCCAGGTTCCTAGCTATCACCGTTTCAGAGATACAGCCATCTAAACAAGGGCTAATATTTGCCGATTTTGACGCCTCTAGAACGCCTTTAAAGGCCTGAAAATCGCAGTTTTGTGTTTCATATGAAAATTTTCCAAAATGGGGGTTCCAAAAATCGATGAAGAGGACATCCAGATCTACATTTTGCTGAAACTTGCAGGGTCCTAGCTATCACCGTTTCAGAGATACAGCCATCTAAACAAGGGCTAATATTTGCCGATTTTCACGCCTCTAGAACGCCTTTAAAGGCCTGAAAATCGCATTTTTGTGTTTCATATGAAAATTTTCGAAAATGGGGGTTCCAAAAGTCGATGAAGAGGACATCCAGATCTACATTTTGCTGAAACTTCCAGGGTCCTAGCTATCACCGTTTCAGAGATACAGCCATCTAAAGAAGGGCTAATATTTGCCGATTTTGACGCCTCTAGAACGCCTTTAAAGGCCTGAAAATCGCATTTTTCTGTTTCATATGAAAATTTTCGAAAATGGGGGTTCCAAAAATCGATGAAGAGGACATCCAGATCTACATTTTGCTGAAACTTCCCGGGTCCTAGCTATCACCGTTTCAGAGATACAGCCATCTAAAGAAGGGCTAATATTTGCCGATTTTCACGCCTCTAGAACGCCTTTAAAGGCCTGAAAATCGCATTTTTGTGTTTCATATGAAAATTTTCGAAAATGGGGGTTCAAAAGTCGATGAAGAGGACATCCAGATCTACATTTTGCTGAAACTTCCAGGGTCCTAGCTATCACCGTTTCAGAGATACAGCCATCTAAAGAAGGGCTAATATTTGCCGATTTTGACGCCTCTAGAACGCCTTTAAAGGCCTGAAAATCGCATTTTTCTGTTTCATATGAAAATTTTCGAAAATGGGGGTTCCAAAAATCGATGAAGAGGACATCCAGATCTACATTTTGCTGAAACTTGCAGGGTCCTAGCTATCACCGTTTCAGAGATACAGCCATCTAAAGAAGGGCTAATATTTGCCGATTTTGACGCCTCTAGAACGCCTTTAAAGGCCTGAAAATCGCATTTTTCTGTTTCATATGAAAATTTTCGAAAGTGGGGGTTCCAAAAGTCGATGAAGAGGACATCCAGATCTACATTTTGCTGAAACTTCCAGGGTCCTAGCTATCACCGTTTCAGAGATACAGCCATCTAAAGAAGGGCTAATATTTGCCGATTTTGACGCCTCTAGAACGCCTTTAAAGGCCTGAAAATCGCATTTTTCTGTTTCATATGAAAATTTTCGAAAATGGGGGTTCCAAAAGTCGATGAAGAGGACATCCAGATCTACATTTTGCTGAAACTTCCAGGTTCCTAGCTATCACCGTTTCAGAGATACAGCCATCTAAACAAGGGCTAATATTTGCCGATTTTGACGCCTCTAGAACGCCTTTAAAGGCCTGAAAATCGCAGTTTTGTGTTTCATATGAAAATTTTCCAAAATGGGGGTTCCAAAAATCGATGAAGAGGACATCCAGATCTACATTTTGCTGAAACTTGCAGGGTCCTAGCTATCACCGTTTCAGAGATACAGCCATCTAAACAAGGGCTAATATTTGCCGATTTTCACGCCTCTAGAACGCCTTTAAAGGCCTGAAAATCGCATTTTTGTGTTTCATATGAAAATTTTCGAAAATGGGGGTTCCAAAAGTCGATGAAGAGGACATCCAGATCTACATTTTGCTGAAACTTGCAGGGTCCTAGCTATCACCGTTTCAGAGATACAGCCATCTAAAGAAGGGCTAATATTTGCCGATTTTGACGCCTCTAGAACGCCTTTAAAGGCCTGAAAATCGCATTTTTCTGTTTCATATGAAAATTTTCGAAAATGGGGGTTCCAAAAGTGGATGAAGAGGACATCCAGATCTACATTTTGCTGAAACTTCCAGGGTCGTAGCTATCACCGTTTCAGAGATACAGACATCTAAAGAAGGCCTGAAAATCGCATTTTTGTGTTTCATATGAAAATTTTCGAAAATGGGGGTTCCAAAAATCGATGAAGAGGACATCCAGATCTACATTTTGCTGAAACTTGCAGGGTCCTAGCTATCACCGTTTCAGAGATACAGCCATCTAAAGAAGGGCTAATATTTGCCGACTTTTACGCCTCTAGAACGCCTTTAAAGGCCTGAAAATCGCATTTTTGTGTTTCATATGAAAATTTTCGAAAATGGGGGTTCCAAAAGTGGATGAAGAGGACATCCAGATCTACATTTTGCTGAAACTGCCAGGGTCCTAGCTATCACCGTTTCAGAGATACAGACATCTAAAGAAGGGCTAATATTTGCCGATTTTCACGCCTCTAGAACGCCTTTAACCCATTTCTGGCCAACGTTGCGAAAACGCAACACCAACTTTGAGAATTTTTCTAGCCGTTATTTGTTGTTGTTATGAATATTTTATTTGTTAGTATAATCCTTCAACATGTTGTTTATGCGTATAAATTAATTGATTGAAAAATGTTAAGTTTTTTATCTTCATAAATTAATTTATGTCAAGTCAGTTTTCATAAATTTCGAAGGGTTTTCCTTGAAGATTTTTTTAGGAAAATATTTAAAAATATCTGACATAATTCGCACATTTTTTTATAGCATAATATTCCATCTGAGCGAGAAGTAAATAACTTCAGTCAATTTTATCATTTATATCATGAAAATTTGTGTTTGAAGTTGCTGTTGCGTTTTCGCAACGTTGGCGTTATACGAGTTCAAATATCGTCACTATTGAATTTCGCTCTCGGGGCATCCGCATCCACTGCGTTGAAATGTACCTGCATTATAGTTTATTGCTTTCTAGTTTTTATCACTGAGTTCACGTTCATGTGTGTTCTTTGCAATACTCAATCCGAAACAGTTGTGTTGCATATTGGTAGAAAAATGCAAATTATGGTACTTTTTAGAATCCGGATACTGGCAGAGCTTGGACCTCGATGGGACTGCATGCTATTTTGGAGGAATCTGATTTCTCTGATTCGGGAGTCGAAGAGATTGATGTGGTATATATTCCACCTGAAGTGGACGAAGTCACAGATGAGGAGGCGATTGACGATAATGTTGTTACCCACAATAGTCTAGACCCGGCTTTAGATAGGGAGACGAGCTGAATAAACGGAATCTTAAAAAATCAAAAAACAGAAGTTCAACAGAAGTTCAATCCTATTTGGAAGAAACACGAACGCCTGCCCAGTCTGCGCCTCTAAGCCGACATCGCTAGAGTCAACTTCTATTGAGAAAATCATTGCTCAACACGGCAGTAAAACTCCATACGAAATTTTCCAACTATTTGTTGATGACAATCTACTGTCTATGATGGCAACCTTTTCTAAAATGTATGCTGACTCTAATAACCACCACGATTTTCAAATCTCTGTTTCCGACCTCAGGAAGTTTATCGGCATTCTTTTCCTTTCCGGTTATCATCCACTACCTCAGCAAGATATGTATTGGTCGAATGATGAGGACAAGGAAGTCGATTTTGTAAAAACTACCATGAGCCGAAATAGGTTTAGGGAAATAAAGAGAAATTTTCATCTATATAATTCGAATTTGGCCAAAATTGATAAATTTGCAAAATTGAAACCGCTTTTCGACTACGTGAACCAGAAACTCATGCAATTTGGTGTGTTTAGCCAAAACGTTTCAATAAATGAACAAATGGTACTTTGGCAGACATTTTTACAAAATGTTTATTAGGGGGAAGCCAAATTTGCCAAAAGTAGTTGAAACCCCTTAGAATCATCGGGTATTTTTTGATAATTTTTTTTACATCATACGATCTGCTGGCCCTGTTGATGTCTAAACTTTTTTTGGCCACCGGAACAGTGCGTGAAACACGAACAAGAAAAGCTAATTTGAAAGAAAACAAAAATTATACAAAAGTCTCCACGTGGAACCTACGATGCAGCATTCGGCAAAAAACATGAAATAACCGTCGTTAGGTGCATGGACAACGTAGTTACGGTAGCGTCAAATCATGGATTTATTCATCCTCTGCAAAACGTCAAAAGATTTGGCCGAAGTGAGAGAAAAGTAGTTCCAATTGATAATCCGGATATGGTGATGGACTATAACAAAAACATGGGAGGCGTAGACATACAAGACAACGGTGTGGCTAATTATCGTATAAAAATTCGAGGCAAAAAATGGTGGTGGTCCCTGTTTATCAATTTTTTAGACTCCTGCCTGGTAAATATTAAAAATATGTACTTGTAATCAGAGAAGAAGATGCATTGCCAAACACCGTACATGTCTTCCAAGTGCAATTATTTTCTTCATTCGAAATGTTTTACAAAATATCACACAAAGAATGGATTTACAATAATATGAATATTTAATTTGTTGATACATATATTTAATGCAAATGGATATTTCCTCTATAGAAATCAAAGAAATAATGATTTTCCTTTCAACTCATATTGGGCACTTTGTATACTGTATCCGGCCAACGTTGCGTTTTCGCAACAGCAAAAATTTCATAGTTATAGTAAAAAAAAAATTTCTTTTACCATTGAATTTTCTATTCCTAACCTAAATGTACATATTTACGCAAGAAAAGCATTCATTTCTACTTTGGGTCTATGCTTGGCCGTAAATGGGTTAAAGGCCTGAAAATCGCATTTTTCTGTTTCATATGAAAATTTTCGAAAATGGGGGTTCCAAAAGTGGATGAAGAGGACATCCAGATCTACATTTTGCTGAAACTTCCAGGGTCCTAGCTATCACCGTTTCAGAGATACAGACATCTAAAGAAGGGCTAATATTTGCCGATTTTCACGCCTCTAGAACGCCTTTAAAGGCCTGAAAATCGCATTTTTCTGTTTCATATGAAAATTTTCGAAAATGGGGGTTCCAAAAGTGGATGAAGAGGACATCCAGATCTACATTTTGCTGAAACTTCCAGGGTCCTAGCTATCACCGTTTCAGAGATACAGCCATCTAAAGAAGGGCTAATATTTGCCGATTTTCACGCCTCTAGAACGCCTTTAAAGGCCTGAAAATCGCATTTTTCTGTTTCATATGAAAATTTTCGAAAATGGGGGTTCCAAAAGTCGATGAAGAGGACATCCAGATCTACATTTTGCTGAAACTTGCAGGGTCCTAGCTATCACCGTTTCAGAGATACAGCCATCTAAAGAAGGGCTAATATTTGCCGATTTTGACGCCTCTAGAACGCCTTTAAAGGCCTGAAAATCGCATTTTTCTGTTTCATATGAAAATTTTCGAAAGTGGGGGTTCCAAAAGTCGATGAAGAGGACATCCAGATCTACATTTTGCTGAAACTTGCAGGGTCCTAGCTATCACCGTTTCAGAGATACAGCCATCTAAAGAAGGGCTAATATTTGCCGATTTTGACGCCTCTAGAACGCCTTTAAAGGCCTGAAAATCGCATTTTTCTGTTTCATATGAAAATTTTCGAAAGTGGGGGTTCCAAAAGTCGATGAAGAGGACATCCAGATCTACATTTTGCTGAAACTTGCAGGGTCCTAGCTATCACCGTTTCAGAGATACAGCCATCTAAAGAAGGGCTAATATTTGCCGATTTTGACGCCTCTAGAACGCCTTTAAAGGCCTGAAAATCGCATTTTTCTGTTTCATATGAAAATTTTCGAAAGTGGGGGTTCCAAAAGTCGATGAAGAGGACATCCAGATCTACATTTTGCTGAAACTTCCAGGGTCCTAGCTATCACCGTTTCAGAGATACAGCCATCTAAAGAAGGGCTAATATTTGCCGATTTTGACGCCTCTAGAACGCCTTTAAAGGCCTGAAAATCGCATTTTTCTGTTTCATATGAAAATTTTCGAAAATGGGGGTTCCAAAAATCGATGAAGAGGACATCCAGATCTACATTTTGCTGAAACTTCCCGGGTCCTAGCTATCACCGTTTCAGAGATACAGCCATCTAAAGAAGGGCTAATATTTGCCGATTTTCACGCGTCTAGAACGCCTTTAAAGGCCTGAAAATCGCATTTTTGTGTTTCATATGAAAATTTTCGAAAATGGGGGTTCCAAAAGTCGATGAAGAGGACATCCAGATCTACATTTTGCTGAAACTTCCAGGGTCCTAGCTATCACCGTTTCAGAGATACAGCCATCTAAAGAAGGGCTAATATTTGCCGATTTTGACGCCTCTAGAACGCCTTTAAAGGCCTGAAAATCGCATTTTTCTGTTTCATATGAAAATTTTCGAAAATGGGGGTTCCAAAAATCGATGAAGAGGACATCCAGATCTACATTTTGCTGAAACTTGCAGGGTCCTAGCTATCACCGTTTCAGAGATACAGCCATCTAAAGAAGGGCTAATATTTGCCGATTTTGACGCCTCTAGAACGCCTTTAAAGGCCTGAAAATCGCATTTTTCTGTTTCATATGAAAATTTTCGAAAGTGAGGGTTCCAAAAGTCGATGAAGAGGACATCCAGATCTACATTTTGCTGAAACTTCCAGGGTCCTAGCTATCACCGTTTCAGAGATACAGCCATCTAAAGAAGGGCTAATATTTGCCGATTTTGACGCCTCTAGAACGCCTTTAAAGGCCTGAAAATCGCATTTTTCTGTTTCATATGAAAATTTTCGAAAATGGGGGTTCCAAAAGTCGATGAAGAGGACATCCAGATCTACATTTTGCTGAAACTTCCAGGGTCCTAGCTATCACCGTTTCAGAGATACAGACATCTAAAGAAGGGCTAATATTTGCCGATTTTGACGCCTCTAGAACGCCTTTAAAGGCCTGAAAATCGCAGTTTTGTGTTTCATATGAAAATTTTCGAAAATGGGGGTTCCAAAAGTCGATGAAGAGGACATCCAGATCTACATTTTGCTGAAACTTCCAGGGTCCTAGCTATCACCGTTTCAGAGATACAGACATCTAAAGAAGGGCTAATATTTGCCGATTTTGACGCCTCTAGAACGCCTTTAAAGGCCTGAAAATCGCAGTTTTGTGTTTCATATGAAAATTTTCGAAAATGGGGGTTCCAAAAGTCGATGAAGAGGACATCCAGATCTACATTTTGCTGAAACTTCCAGGGTCCTAGCTATCACCGTTTCAGAGATACAGCCATCTAAAGAAGGGCTAATATTTGCCGATTTTCACGCCTCTAGAACGCCTTTAAAGGCCTGAAAATCGCATTTTTGTGTTTCATATGAAAATTTTCGAAAATGGGGGTTCCAAAAGTCGATGAAGAGGACATCCAGATCTACATTTTGCTGAAACTTCCAGGGTCCTAGCTATCACCGTTTCAGAGATACAGCCATCTAAAGAAGGGCTAATATTTGCCGATTTTGACGCCTCTAGAACGCCTTTAAAGGCCTGAAAATCGCATTTTTCTGTTTCATATGAAAATTTTCGAAAATGGGGGTTCCAAAAGTCGATGAAGAGGACATCCAGATCTACATTTTGCTGAAACTTGCAGGGTCCTAGCTATCATCGTTTCAGAGATACAGCCATCTAAAGAAGGGCTAATATTTGCCGATTTTGACGCCTCTAGAACGCCTTTAAAGGCCTGAAAATCGCATTTTTCTGTTTCATATGAAAATTTTCGAAAATGGGGTTCCAAAAGTCGATGAAGAGGACATCCAGATCTACATTTTGCTGAAACTTCCAGGGTCCTAGCTATCACCGTTTCAGAGATACAGCCATCTAAAGAAGGGCTAATATTTGCCGATTTTGACGCCTCTAGAACGCCTTTAAAGGCCTGAAAATCGCATTTTTGTGTTTCATATGAAAATTTTCGAAAGTGGGGGTTCCAAAAGTCGATGAAGAGGACATCCAGATCTACATTTTGCTGAAACTTCCAGGGTCCTAGCTATCACCGTTTCAGAGATACAGCCATCTAAAGAAGGGCTAATATTTGCCGATTTTCACGCCTCTAGAACGCCTTTAAAGGCCTGAAAATCGCATTTTTCTGTTTCATATGAAAATTTTCGAAAATGGGGGTTCCAAAAGTGGATGAAGAGGACATCCAGATCTACATTTTGCTGAAACTTGCAGGGTCCTAGCTATCACCGTTTCAGAGATACAGCCATCTAAAGAAGGGCTAATATTTGCCGATTTTGACGCCTCTAGAACGCCTTTAAAGGCCTGAAAATCGCATTTTTCTGTTTCATATGAAAATTTTCGAAAATGGGGGTTCCAAAAATCGATGAAGAGGACATCCAGATCTACATTTTGCTGAAACTTCCCGGGTCCTAGCTATCACCGTTTCAGAGATACAGCTATCTAAAGAAGGGCTAATATTTGCCGATTTTCACGCGTCTAGAACGCCTTTAAAGGCCTGAAAATCGCATTTTTGTGTTTCATATGAAAATTTTCGAAAATGGGGGTTCCAAAAGTCGATGAAGAGGACATCCAGATCTACATTTTGCTGAAACTTCCAGGGTCCTAGCTATCACCGTTTCAGAGATACAGCTATCTAAAGAAGGGCTAATATTTGCCGATTTTCACGCGTCTAGAACGCCTTTAAAGGCCTGAAAATCGCATTTTTGTGTTTCATATGAAAATTTTCGAAAATGGGGGTTCCAAAAGTCGATGAAGAGGACATCCAGATCTACATTTTGCTGAAACTTCCCGGGTCCTAGCTATCACCGTTTCAGAGATACAGCTATCTAAAGAAGGGCTAATATTTGCCGATTTTCACGCGTCTAGAACGCCTTTAAAGGCCTGAAAATCGCATTTTTCTGTTTCATATGAAAATTTTCGAAAATGGGGGTTCCAAAAGTCGATGAAGAGGACATCCAGATCTACATTTTGCTGAAACTTCCCGGGTCCTAGCTATCACCGTTTCAGAGATACAGCTATCTAAAGAAGGGCTAATATTTGCCGATTTTCACGCGTCTAGAACGCCTTTAAAGGCCTGAAAATCGCATTTTTCTGTTTCATATGAAAATTTTCGAAAATGGGGGTTCCAAAAATCGATGAAGAGGACATCCAGATCTACATTTTGCTGAAACTTGCAGGGTCCTAGCTATCACCGTTTCAGAGATACAGCCATCTAAAGAAGGGCTAATATTTGCCGATTTTGACGCCTCTAGAACGCCTTTAAAGGCCTGAAAATCGCATTTTTCTGTTTCATATGAAAATTTTCGAAAGTGAGGGTTCCAAAAGTCGATGAAGAGGACATCCAGATCTACATTTTGCTGAAACTTCCAGGGTCCTAGCTATCACCGTTTCAGAGATACAGACATCTAAAGAAGGGCTAATATTTGCCGATTTTGACGCCTCTAGAACGCCTTTAAAGGCCTGAAAATCGCAGTTTTGTGTTTCATATGAAAATTTTCGAAAATGGGGGTTCCAAAAGTCGATGAAGAGGACATCCAGATCTACATTTTGCTGAAACTTCCAGGGTCCTAGCTATCACCGTTTCAGAGATACAGACATCTAAAGAAGGGCTAATATTTGCCGATTTTGACGCCTCTAGAACGCCTTTAAAGGCCTGAAAATCGCATTTTTCTGTTTCATATGAAAATTTTCGAAAGTGGGGGTTCCAAAAGTCGATGAAGAGGACATCCAGATCTACATTTTGCTGAAACTTGCAGGGTCCTAGCTATCACCGTTTCAGAGATACAGCCATCTAAAGAAGGGCTAATATTTGCCGATTTTGACGCCTCTAGAACGCCTTTAAAGGCCTGAAAATCGCATTTTTCTGTTTCATATGAAAATTTTCGAAAGTGGGGGTTCCAAAAGTGGATGAAGAGGACATCCAGATCTACATTTTGCTGAAACTTGCAGGGTCCTAGCTATCACCGTTTCAGAGATACAGCCATCTAAAGAAGGGCTAATATTTGCCGATTTTGACGCCTCTAGAACGCCTTTAAAGGCCTGAAAATCGCATTTTTCTGTTTCATATGAAAATTTTCGAAAGTGAGGGTTCCAAAAGTCGATGAAGAGGACATCCAGATCTACATTTTGCTGAAACTTCCAGGGTCCTAGCTATCACCGTTTCAGAGATACAGCCATCTAAAGAAGGGCTAATATTTGCCGATTTTGACGCCTCTAGAACGCCTTTAAAGGCCTGAAAATCGCATTTTTCTGTTTCATATGAAAATTTTCGAAAATGGGGGTTCCAAAAATCGATGAAGAGGACATCCAGATCTACATTTTGCTGAAACTTCCCGGGTCCTAGCTATCACCGTTTCAGAGATACAGCCATCTAAAGAAGGGCTAATATTTGCCGATTTTCACGCGTCTAGAACGCCTTTAAAGGCCTGAAAATCGCATTTTTGTGTTTCATATGAAAATTTTCGAAAATGGGGGTTCCAAAAGTCGATGAAGAGGACATCCAGATCTACATTTTGCTGAAACTTCCAGGGTCCTAGCTATCACCGTTTCAGAGATACAGCCATCTAAAGAAGGGCTAATATTTGCCGATTTTCACGCGTCTAGAACGCCTTTAAAGGCCTGAAAATCGCATTTTTGTGTTTCATATGAAAATTTTCGAAAATGGGGGTTCCAAAAGTCGATGAAGAGGACATCCAGATCTACATTTTGCTGAAACTTCCCGGGTCCTAGCTATCACCGTTTCAGAGATACAGCCATCTAAAGAAGGGCTAATATTTGCCGATTTTCACGCGTCTAGAACGCCTTTAAAGGCCTGAAAATCGCATTTTTGTGTTTCATATGAAAATTTTCGAAAATGGGGGTTCCAAAAGTCGATGAAGAGGACATCCAGATCTACATTTTGCTGAAACTTCCAGGGTCCTAGCTATCACCGTTTCAGAGATACAGCCATCTAAAGAAGGGCTAATATTTGCCGATTTTGACGCCTCTAGAACGCCTTTAAAGGCCTGAAAATCGCATTTTTCTGTTTCATATGAAAATTTTCGAAAGTGAGGGTTCCAAAAGTCGATGAAGAGGACATCCAGATCTACATTTTGCTGAAACTTCCAGGGTCCTAGCTATCACCGTTTCAGAGATACAGCCATCTAAAGAAGGGCTAATATTTGCCGATTTTGACGCCTCTAGAACGCCTTTAAAGGCCTGAAAATCGCATTTTTCTGTTTCATATGAAAATTTTCGAAAATGGGGGTTCCAAAAGTCGATGAAGAGGACATCCAGATCTACATTTTGCTGAAACTTCCAGGGTCCTAGCTATCACCGTTTCAGAGATACAGACATCTAAAGAAGGGCTAATATTTGCCGATTTTGACGCCTCTAGAACGCCTTTAAAGGCCTGAAAATCGCAGTTTTGTGTTTCATATGAAAATTTTCGAAAATGGGGGTTCCAAAAGTCGATGAAGAGGACATCCAGATCTACATTTTGCTGAAACTTCCAGGGTCCTAGCTATCACCGTTTCAGAGATACAGACATCTAAAGAAGGGCTAATATTTGCCGATTTTGACGCCTCTAGAACGCCTTTAAAGGCCTGAAAATCGCAGTTTTGTGTTTCATATGAAAATTTTCGAAAATGGGGGTTCCAAAAGTCGATGAAGAGGACATCCAGATCTACATTTTGCTGAAACTTCCAGGGTCCTAGCTATCACCGTTTCAGAGATACAGACATCTAAAGAAGGGCTAATATTTGCCGATTTTGACGCCTCTAGAACGCCTTTAAAGGCCTGAAAATCGCAGTTTTGTGTTTCATATGAAAATTTTCGAAAATGGGGGTTCCAAAAGTCGATGAAGAGGACATCCAGATTTACATTTTGCTGAAACTTCCAGGGTCCTAGCTATCACCGTTTCAGAGATACAGCCATCTAAAGAAGGGCTAATATTTGCCGATTTTCACGCCTCTAGAACGCCTTTAAAGGCCTGAAAATCGCATTTTTGTGTTTCATATGAAAATTTTCGAAAATGGGGGTTCCAAAAGTCGATGAAGAGGACATCCAGATCTACATTTTGCTGAAACTTCCAGGGTCCTAGCTATCACCGTTTCAGAGATACAGCCATCTAAAGAAGGGCTAATATTTGCCGATTTTGACGCCTCTAGAACGCCTTTAAAGGCCTGAAAATCGCATTTTTCTGTTTCATATGAAAATTTTCGAAAATGGGGGTTCCAAAAGTCGATGAAGAGGACATCCAGATCTACATTTTGCTGAAACTTGCAGGGTCCTAGCTATCATCGTTTCAGAGATACAGCCATCTAAAGAAGGGCTAATATTTGCCGATTTTGACGCCTCTAGAACGCCTTTAAAGGCCTGAAAATCGCATTTTTCTGTTTCATATGAAAATTTTCGAAAATGGGGTTCCAAAAGTCGATGAAGAGGACATCCAGATCTACATTTTGCTGAAACTTCCAGGGTCCTAGCTATCACCGTTTCAGAGATACAGCCATCTAAAGAAGGGCTAATATTTGCCGATTTTGACGCCTCTAGAACGCCTTTAAAGGCCTGAAAATCGCATTTTTGTGTTTCATATGAAAATTTTCGAAAGTGGGGGTTCCAAAAGTCGATGAAGAGGACATCCAGATCTACATTTTGCTGAAACTTCCAGGGTCCTAGCTATCACCGTTTCAGAGATACAGCCATCTAAAGAAGGGCTAATATTTGCCGATTTTGACGCCTCTAGAACGCCTTTAAAGGCCTGAAAATCGCATTTTTCTGTTTCATATGAAAATTTTCGAAAATGGGGGTTCCAAAAGTCGATGAAGAGGACATCCAGATCTACATTTTGCTGAAACTTGCAGGGTCCTAGCTATCACCGTTTCAGAGATACAGCCATCTAAAGAAGGGCTAATATTTGCCGATTTTGACGCCTCTAGAACGCCTTTAAAGGCCTGAAAATCGCATTTTTGTGTTTCATATGAAAATTTTCGAAAATGGGGGTTCCAAAAGTCGATGAAGAGGACATCCAGATCTACATTTTGCTGAAACTTGCAGGGTCCTAGCTATCACCGTTTCAGAGATACAGCCATCTAAAGAAGGGCTAATATTTGCCGATTTTGACGCCTCTAGAACGCCTTTAAAGGCCTGAAAATCGCATTTTTGTGTTTCATATGAAAATTTTCGAAAATGGGGTTTCCAAAAGTCGATGAAGAGGACATCCAGATCTACATTTTGCTGAAACTTGCAGGGTCCTAGCTATCACCGTTTCAGAGATACAGCCATCTAAAGAAGGGCTAATATTTGCCGATTTTGACGCCTCTAGAACGCCTTTAAAGGCCTGAAAATCGCATTTTTGTGTTTCATATGAAAATTTTCGAAAATGGGGTTTCCAAAAGTCGATGAAGAGGACATCCAGATCTACATTTTGCTGAAACTTCCAGGGTCCTAGCTATCACCGTTTCAGAGATACAGCCATCTAAAGAAGGGCTAATATTTGCCGATTTTGACGCCTCTAGAACGCCTTTAAAGGCCTGAAAATCGCATTTTTCTGTTTCATATGAAAATTTTCGAAAATGGGGGTTCCAAAAATCGATGAAGAGGACATCCAGATCTACATTTTGCTGAAACTTGCAGGGTCCTAGCTATCACCGTTTCAGAGATACAGCCATCTAAAGAAGGGCTAATATTTGCCGATTTTGACGCCTCTAGAACGCCTTTAAAGGCCTGAAAATCGCATTTTTCTGTTTCATATGAAAATTTTCGAAAATGGGGGTTCCAAAAGTGGATGAAGAGGACATCCAGATCTACATTTTGCTGAAACTTGCAGGGTCCTAGCTATCACCGTTTCAGAGATACAGCCATCTAAAGAAGGGCTAATATTTGCCGATTTTCACGCCTCTAGAACGCCTTTAAAGACCTGAAAATCGCATTTTTGTGTTTCACATGAAAATTTTCGAAAATGGGGGTTCCAAAAGTGGATGAAGAAGACATCCAGATCTACATTTTGCTGAAACTTGCAGGGTCCTAGCTATCACCGTTTCAGAGATACAGCCATCTAAAGAACGGCTAATATTTGCCGATTTTGACGCCTCTAGAACGCCTTTAAAGGCATTTTTCTGTTTCATATGAAAATTTTCGAAAATGGGGGTTCTAAAAGTCGATGAAGAGGACATCCAGATCTACATTTTGCTGAAACTTGCAGGGTCCTAGCTATCACCGTTTCAGAGATACAGCCATCTAAAGAAGGGCTAATATTTGCCGATTTTGACGCCTCTAGAACGCCTTTAAAGGCCTGAAAATCGCATTTTTGTGTTTCATATGAAAATTTTCGAAAATGGGGTTTCCAAAAGTCGATGAAGAGGACATCCAGATCTACATTTTGCTGAAACTTCCAGGGTCCTAGCTATCACCGTTTCAGAGATACAGCCATCTAAAGAAGGGCTAATATTTGCCGATTTTGACGCCTCTAGAACGCCTTTAAAGGCCTGAAAATCGCATTTTTCTGTTTCATATGAAAATTTTCGAAAATGGGGGTTCCAAAAATCGATGAAGAGGACATCCAGATCTACATTTTGCTGAAACTTGCAGGGTCCTAGCTATCACCGTTTCAGAGATACAGCCATCTAAAGAAGGGCTAATATTTGCCGATTTTGACGCCTCTAGAACGCCTTTAAAGGCCTGAAAATCGCATTTTTCTGTTTCATATGAAAATTTTCGAAAATGGGGGTTCCAAAAGTCGATGAAGAAGACATCCAGATCTACATTTTGCTGAAACTTCCAGGGTCCTAGCTATCACCGTTTCAGAGATACAGCCATCTAAAGAACGGCTAATATTTGCCGATTTTGACGCCTCTAGAACGCCTTTAAAGGCATTTTTCTGTTTCATATGAAAATTTTCGAAAATGGGGGTTCTAAAAGTCGATGAAGAGGACATCCAGATCTACATTTTGCTGAAACTTCCAGGGTCCTAGCTATCACCGTTTCAGAGATACAGCCATCTAAAGAAGGGCTAATATTTGCCGATTTTGACGCCTCTTGAACGCCCAGAGGGAAGCAACCAGATTTCCACGACCACGAGTGTTTAGTAGGTGAGGACGCCCTCCAGCTGCTTCCGGAACTGGAGGACAATGTCGATTTAGCTTTAGCACGACGGTTGGAAGTCAATGATTCAGACGTCCAAGGCCCATATTCGGGCTATTGTGTATTATTAATTATGCAAATCATACCGTGTTGATGAGACTCCTCCAATGAGCGCGTCATTACGTCGTATCTTCGCTGAGAGTACAATGAGAAGGATATGAAGATATGCGAACTTCCCGCATCAGTTGAGACCGGAAAATGGCCGGCTCGTCTCCTTAAATGAGCTCAAAAATAGCCCAATGGGCGTAATGTTAAATGTCGTTGACTCCCGTCCCGCCCGTAGCAACGAGTATAAAGTAACACCTGCAAAACACCGACGTTGTACGAAAATTCTGCGCAATGCCAATATGAAATGAATCTCCAGCCCTTTGCCAACCGTTGTGTCTTGCTTGAAACAGATTGAAACAAACGCCAATTGTCCCTCAACAGCAACAGCGAAAATGATGTTTAAAATTAAAAAAAAAAAGAATTGCACTAATACGGATGGCAAGTAAAAAATAAGGTTCCCAACGCTGTACACTGAGGTTTGCGAGAAAACCATCGACAACATTTTGACCGAAAAACTTGGTTATCGCAAGGTGTATGCGCGATGGTCCCGACAAAGACAATCGCGTAAAGTGCGCCGAGGGGTTTCTTCGAGAATGCGCCGAGAATACCGAGGAATTCTTCGACTCCATTATTACGGGAGATGAAACGTGGTGTGTGGTGTCACTTCGTCACTCATAAAAGAAAAGAACAGTCGAAACAATGGCGTCATCCCGGATCGGAGTTCTTCGAAGCGGGTTTTCAGAAGTGGATAACTCGTCAGGAAAAATGCGTAGAAAAATCTGGCGACTATGTAGAAAAATAATTTAAAGTACAAGCTTTCACTTGGTATACTTATTTATGTATTGCAATAAAAAATTCACTACACCTGAAAAAATGTGGGGACCTTATTTTTTACTCCCCCCCCCCCCCCCGTAGTTTGGGACAAATGATAATTACCAACTTAATATGCTTGAAGATTTTACAAGCTACGCCGAAGTTACTTCTAAATTTAATTTGTACCTCATTCCACACAAATATTTTAACTTTTTTCTCTCCAACTTAATGTCACACACTAAAAAATTCTTCCACGCGTACATATTACCCAAAGATATCGGATGAAAAGTAAACAAAAGATAAAAGAAGCGTAGCATCAGCAAAGATTCATTCTTCACTCAGATTACGCAGTAGATATTATCGTTTATGTTACTACATTCCACTTTCATTGATACACGCTACACGTTCAAATATCTAGAAAACATGAAAAAGTCCACTGTACGATTTGGTACTTTATCTAAATTTTTCGCAAAGAAGTTGAGTGTCTAGACCCTCAAGCCTTGTAACTGAATTTAATTTTTTTCCTCTATTCCAGATATGTACCACCAATCACTTCGATGAGTCCCAAGCTACCTGAAACGCGTGACGAAATCCAAGTCGAGCTCGCCAAACAAGAAAGTCTCCTGGCACAAATTCACGCCGAAATGAATGCTGGATTTGCGTCGAAAAAACGCGAGGAACAACTATGGGAAGTGCAACGAATCATCACACAACTGAAACGTAAACTTCGAACGTTCGAGCGCAAACAGGATTCTACGCAGAAAAGTATGGAGGATGTCATAGACGGCGAGGCACCGGCTGAATCCCAAACCATATCAAAAGCCAAATCATCGTGTTCGGATGATGAGTCCATCAAAACGGTTACTATTGTATCCACCGAATCGGCAACCAATACCGAAACAAAGAGTACACCACAAGATGGCTATCCCGACGTTCCATCAACCGTGTGCGAGGAAAATCCTAGTGAAATATCTGAAAACATATCACCAGCCGGCGACGATGTTTCCAAATCGTCCTGCGAAAAATTCTACATAAGCGAATGCGGTTTGCTCATGTTGCCCGAATCTCATCCCGACTATTTGACTCTAATCCGACTTCAGTTGGAGAATCAGGAACTGACGGCATGGCAATGTCAGTTGCAGGCACGCATTAATGCCGAACGGGCGGATTTGTTGCGTTTGAAAAAGTTATCGGCCATGTCCGATACGGATAGTCAGCCACCGTCAATGCCTGCGCCTCAATTGCCGGCCAGTATGGCGGCGAATGCAGCCGGGGTGGATGATACCGAATACGAACGAATTGTCGAGCATTATGTTCGCGAGAATGCATTGCTCGAACAGAAACGTGAAATGTTGGCCAAGGAGGTGTTTGAGGAGAACAAGGAATTGATACAACTTAAGGTCGAATTGGCCTTGCAAGCGTTTAAAGTTTGAACTACTGTAAAAAATTTTCTTAATGTATTTTATCAGAGTAGATCCATTCCAAATTATTGTGAACAATGTCCTTTATTTCCTTCCTGTCGTCTATTGAACATGAAACTGGATAATATTTATGTATATATCTATTGACGTCTTGAGATATTTTAAGAGTGTTAAATGAATGTGTATATGAATATTGTGACCTATAGAACGCGCATATCTTATCGTTATCTTTGGCTTGAAAGCTAGCGAATCTAGAATGGGACAAAGAAATATTTTTATCATGCCTACTGCAATTAGTAGAAAGCTTGTATTATGTTAGTTTGCCCCCATCAAGCACCAATTATTGTGATGAAATTATTGACACTAAAATGTTAATCTTCTCAGTTAGGATTTTTCTCTATATTTAATCGAAATTTGTTAAAATCTATCTTTCTATTATTAGGAGCAACGTATTGTACATTCATAAAAATGCTTTATTACATTATAACATGATATCGTAAATATTTTACAATTTTATTGCGCTTTACATTTCCTGTTTTATCATTATATGAATCTGGTGGTACGCTTGCGTGTTATATGCCATCGTTAGTTACTACTGTAAGGAAAATAAATTAATGAAAGTTGTAACTTCAAATTATTTTAATGAAAAGATAGTTGTTTCATTTAAATGACGGTCGATGGTCAATTAGTGTTCAGATTTGATAAGTCGATAAAATTGATGTGTTTGCATGAAAGTTGCATTAAAAAATACGGACAAAGATAGAGAGAGAGAAAGAGAGATCACACCACCTTGACCAGAGCCCTTGTTCGCAAAGGTTGTTTATTAAATAAAATAAATGCCTGGCTTGACAGTCCAACATTCAACCTGTCGCAGATGTGAGTATATTTCCAAGATCTTTACTACTTTTTTGTGGAGGTGTGAGAGGCTCTGCCGAGTTATTCATCCCCATCAATTGGTATTTAAACCTCTGGTCGGAGTGAAATAATAGTCTGTCGCGAATTCGAAAGCGATCGTAAACTGAATCCGGTCAGAGTGGGATTCTAACCCAAGACTGTGTGCTTCGAAGGCGAGGGCACTCACTACTACACCAACAGACCGCTTGGTATGGTTTCTCGCTGTACCACCAAGTTTCGATTGGGTTCCATGATACCTTTGCTCTGCCAGGAGTGATTTTTATAGATTACTAGGGTGCTTCGCCCCCTACTCACTAGGCTCGCCAACCCACCGTTCGTCCGAAACGAAAGTTTGCGGCTTCTTGGTAAATGCAGCGGAAATTTTCCAAGTGCCACTCCCGTATAGGAGCACTGAAAGTATCAGGGAGTGAAAAAACCCAAGTTTGGTTTTAACACTGAGATATCGGCTTTGTCAGAGTTTAGACAACATGCCAAAAGAACACTTGGCATGGTTAATCGGCGAACGACGTCTTGATCAGTGCCATCATCAACAGCAACAATGCTACTTAAATAGACAAATTCGTCTACCTGTTCTACAAGTGCATACTTATGGGGAGAGTGGGGTTCCCAGTCAGGCTAAGGATTTTGATCTTGCTGGTATTAATCTTTAGCCCGACAACCTTTGCCTCTCTCTCAAAATCCAGAGCCATTTCGCTCAGATCCATATAATCTTATGCGAGAGTAAGCAAATGTCGTCAGTATAGTCCAAATGTTGTAGGAGGGATTTCAGAGTCCATTGAATGCCACGGTTACGTTCTTCAGGCAAAACTACATGGAGCACATCACCAATCACTAAAAGAAACAGAATGGGTAATAAGATGCAACCCTGCCTGACCCCGCTATGAACTTCGAAACTTTCCGGCACCATACCTTACGACATTTTGCACCGACGTATGTTGCCTTAATAATAGCCACTATTTTTTTTGAGACACCCCTCTTGCGTAAGATACATTCTCGATTCACACTGCCGAAAGCCTTCTCAAAATCAACGGGAAGCACACAAATACCCCTCCAATTATCTAGTGTAGTTCCGAGGTGATTTCAGATTGCAAAGTGTGGTGGAGAAAATTTTTTTTTTTGTTTCTTATGTTTTTTGGGGTGCTGAGCTCGAATCCGGAGCTTCCCACCAAAATTTTGTTGCGGAACAGGATCAAAACCGCGAAAAAACCCAAAATATTCGGAGTTTTCCGGTTTTTTTGTTTATAACTCCGAAAGTGTACATTTCTCCGAAAACCTGTCCATGAAAATATTAAAGAAAACATAACTGCGGGTCCAACGCGCCATTAATCATCAAAATGTGTTAAGCGGTATTGCTACAATTGATAGTCATTTTTTTGGCGTTTTTTGCAATTTTGACCCTGTTTTGCAACGAAATTTTGGTAGGAACTTACGGATTCAGATTCTGCACTCCAAAATACACAATGTACAAGTAAAATGCAACTTTTACGACCAAAAATGAAAAACCGTTCAATCTCAAAATTTTTTTCATAAAATGGAACTATGTTAAAAATGGCAAATTTAAATTATCCACTGTAGTAATACCGCCCAACAGATTTTTAATATTTATGTCTCTTTGGACGCGCAATTATGTGCTCTCTAAAATATTCATGGAGAGTTTTTCGCAGAAATAAATAGTTGCAGAATTAGGGGGCTAATAACGGAAAAACAGCAAAAATTTTAGGGTTTTTCACGATTTTGACCCTGTTCCGCTACGAAATTTTGGTGGGAAGCTCCGGATTCGTGCTCAGCACCCCAAAAAACATAAGAAACAAAAAAAAAATTGTCTCCACCACATTTTGCAATCTGATGTACTAGGTTTATCACGTAGTAACTACACTAATCGTATTCTATATAAAACCGCCCTTTTTTTGGAAGTTTTACAATCAACCATCCTTCCATTCAGTGGGAAAACGTTTTATATCCCACGCTCTACCAATGAGAGGGTGCAAAAAATACCCTGTTAAGCCAGCTGTTGCTTGGTGAAGTTCGGCTGCAATGCCGTCGAGCCCAGCAGCCTTGCCACGTTTTAGTGCAATAGTCGTGTCCTCAATTTCTTGTTTCGTTGGTAGGTATACGTAGTTATACGTTTTGAACAGAAGCTAAATTATCAATATGAGGGGGACCTCGCCATCAGTCACTCGATTTAAAACTGCAGCGAAGTGCTCTTTCTATCGCCTCAACTGAACGTCGGTATGGATAAGTAGCCTTTAATCACTATCTTTCATCGGGTGTTGATAGGAGCTTCGTGAAATGCGTGACTACCATCTTCATCCATTCCGTTACAACTTGAATACTCTGGAGAGTCATTCAGCTACAACCGATGCAAGTGTTGTCGGTATTCCGCATGACTCGTAAAAAAAAATGCGTGACTACCATGTTCTGGGCTGGTATGAGGCAGAATATGTCCATCGTACAGTTATTGCTTGTACCCATTGTTGTTGCCATACTGTCTCACTGTTAATTGGCTTTCAATGTTTCACTAATTTTCTATGGCTTGCATCATATTGCTATCACGAGCACTGAACAGTATATTTTCCTCATTAACCAGCATGTCAATGGCAATCGTTGGAGCCACGACGTAGGGAGCTTCATGAGAGGTTGTTTGGTACGTTGTTTTGTCCAGTAATTGGGTCTCCTATACTTGCCAACACCGCTGCCTTATGCACTTACGACTTCAGAAGATCGAAGTTCAGCTTCGAGTCGATCATCTCCCCTGAGTACCCGCAAGCTTGCCTCCTAATTTCTTTCCAATCATATTGTACAGTTTGGATTTTCTGGCGGTTTATTCGATTTAGAAAGGAGTACCATGCTCTGGGTTTCCAACATACAAGCTTCAAAAACTCCGACAAACAATTGAAGGGTTGCTTCGGGCACCTATGTTTTGGTGCTCTTTGTCCAATTTTTTGTCATTAGCCAATAGGCCATTCCTAAACAGGCCACTCTAAGAGTTTTTCTGGCTTTTTCTTATCACGAGCTTTAGCGTTTTTATAGGACTCTAATAGGACGTGACGAGTACCTGTTTGTGCAGGCCGCTGACACAGACGTCTCGCTTTCAGCTTTCAGACAATATCGCCTAATGCTGGAAATATATTAGACACGTCGAATGCTGTCAAGGAATGAAGCTGTTGCTGTTGAACAACAGCAGCAAACTTGTCAGCAGTTTACAATGCATTGTGCTGCTTTCTTCGACAGAATTCAACGCGTCTAATCTGTTTTAAGCATTATATTCGAAATCTATTCAGAGGATCGATTCTATTCCCTTTTTTTACTAAAGGATTTCTCCCGATGCATAGCGGCGTTGCCGTGCTCTGTGGCGGTGATCTTTCGGTCGCCACTCTGTGATATAGAGAAATGAGTTTTCGAAACTCGTCATGGCCCGTCTCTCTCTCTGGTTCATGTTAACCCCTTGTGGGGCATAGGGCATCAACTACGCTTACTTTCCACCTAGTCCTGTTCTGTGCCATGGTCTTTAGGTCTGACTTGTAGGATGCGCCGTAGACACTGGTTTACGAAAGTTTGCTGCTTATTTGTTATCTCATTGGTCACCTTCCACCTTAAGTCAAAAAAGGGTAAAGAATCGGTGCTTTGAATAGATTTCGAATATAATGCTTGAAACAGATTAGACGCGTTAAATGCTGCCGAAGAAAGCAGCACAATGCATTGTAAATTGCTGACAAGTTTGCTGCTGTTGTTCTTCTTCTTCTTTTAGCGGTACAGAAAGGTGTGAACCGCTGTGTATCTACATATATGGACTCGATTTACAGTTCGTCGTCGTTTTCGTCCGTAATCTCCAGGGACAAAAACGTGGCAGCTGCAATGGGGTTTTCCCATAGTGAGAGGGGGGTGAGATTAGTGGGTGCAGCTGGGCATTGAAACAAATGGGCTACATCGTGTGGCGTGCCAGCGCAATTTGGGCATACGTTTTGTATATTTGGGTCTATGCGAGATAGATACGAATTGAGGCGTAAGCAGAAGCCTGACCGAAGTTGGGCTAAAGTCACTCTGGTGGCTCTCGGGAGCCTAATCTCCTCAGGCGAAATAGGTGGTGGGAGCGCTGAGAGGACTCTGTTCGTACCTAAACTCGCAATAGACCTACTCACTTCCTCAGTGTGAATCATTGCAATGGCAGCCCGGTATGAATCTGCTGTTGTTCAACAGCAACAGCAAAAATCATGTTAGCCATTTAAAATGCATTGCGCCTCATTTTCCGGCAGCATTCGACGCGTCTAATCTGTTTCCAGCATTAGGCGATATTGTCTGAGACGTCTGTGTCAGCGGCCTCCACAAACAGGTACTCGTCACGTCCTATTAGAGTCCTATAAAAAGAGTCATAATGAAGCACAAATTTTACAATTGCATCGAAAATTCAGATTTTGGTGCGCCTGGAAATGCTGTTATTTGGCCATGGAGTCAAATGGAATGGAATGGAGTCAAAGTGAAGAAGGCTGCCCTAACCTTGTTGAATTCACATCAGCGTCCGCGCCGCCATCTGCTCTAACTATGCTTCCGAGGTAGCAGAATTCGTCAACTTTTTCGACTGCCTGACCCGAAACACAAATTCCGCTTTGTCCCCCTGGATCTGAGCACAATTACTTGGTCTTGGCAGCGTTTATCTTGAGTCCAGCATTACGACTTTCGCAATGCAGAGCAGCGGCAATTTGAGCTACTTCCTCAGTTTTATTTGATAGAAGACAAATATCGTCAGCATAGTCCAGGTCTTGCAGGTGATAAAACATGTTCCATCTGATACCTCACTAGTACATTGTTAATAGGTATAAGGAAAAGAATATGTGACAAAATGCAGCCTTGTCTCACTCCACTGCGCACCTCAAAAGGGTCTGAAAGGTTACCTTTGTTAAAAACGTGACATTGGGCTCGCTGATGAGATTCCTTGATGATGGAAATTATTTTATCTGGTACGCCCTTCATACGAAGAGCTCTTCAGATATACTCCCATCAACACGAAATCAATGAACATGAGGTGTAATGGGGATATCCACTCGGCGGATTGCTCAATAATAATTCGGAAAGTGTTTAAGTAGTCGCTACATGAAAAATCCTCGCGGAAGCCAGCCTGCTCAGTACTTAAAGTGCGATCAACTTCATCCTTGACCCGGTTGAAAATAATTTTAGGCATCAACTTGGAGACAGAGGTAGGCAAAACCCACGCCAATAATTACAATCCTTGAGGTTACCCTTTCTCGGAATTTTAATAATGACGCCTTTTTTCCATTCGCCTGGAGGAGTTTGGGTTTCCCAACACTCTCTGATGAGGGGAAGCAGAAAATCCGCTGGCCCGTCGCGCGTTTATTATTCAGAAGAAAACAAGTAATTTTCTTATCGGAGAATAATAAGCTGAATACCGTTCGCTCCAAAAAGGCGTTCAGAGGAGTGTAAGACGTGATAAGCGTAACAATATCAACGCACTTGCGAAGGAGGCAGAGGATGCGGCTCTCCGCGGTGACAGTGGAACACTCTTCAAACTTATAAAGCCATTAACTGGCAGATCTTTATTAACGGAACATCCTTTGAAAGATAAGGAAGGTGTTCTGCTTGTTACCGAAGAACAACATCTACAAAGATGGAGAGAACACTTTTTAGAGGTCCTGAATAACACTTTCGGGCCTGCAAGTGTATCTTCGTGGCCAGCAGAAAACGTCCCTCAAATAGACGGCATTAGTTCCGGTCCACCATCCAAAAAGGAACTAACAGAACAGACGCTATCAAATCAATGGACGCCGGTAAAGCCCCGGGGATTGATGGAATTCCGACAGAATTTTTAAAAGCGGATATTAACGCTACAGCGGATATTGTTGTTACCTTAATCCGAGAGTGTTGGGAAACTGAAACTCTTCCCAGTGAGTGGAAAAAGGGCCTAATTATTAAAATTCCGAAGAAAGGTGACCTGAAGAATTGCAATAATTGGCGTGGAATCTGTCTACTTCCTGCTATTTCCAAGTTGATGGCTTAGATTGTTTTAGGACGAATCAAGGAAAAAGTCGATAGCACATTGAACGATGAACAGGCTGGCTTTCGCGAAGGGTGTGTAGCGACCACATTAACACCCTCCGTATTATCATCGAGCAATCCGCGCAGTGGAGATCCCCATTACATCTCATGTTCATCGACTTTGAAAAAACCTTCGATAGTGTTGATCGTCAGTACATCTGGGATGCCTTACGAAGACGAAATATTCCAGATAAGATAATCTCCATCATTAAGGAATCCTACAATGGAGCCCAATGTCACGTCTTGCATAAGGGCAAGCTTTCAGATCCTTTTGAGGTGCACAGTGGAGTGAGACAAGGCTGCATTTTGTCTCTTCCTTATTGTCATTAGTGATGTACTCGGCTCCGCACTTCAATTACATCGTAACAAAGGTATCAGATGGAAATTGTTTGATCACCTTCAACATCTTGACTACGCTGACGACATTTGTTTTCTATCAACTAATACGGATGATGTCGCTCAAATGACAGAAGCTCTAAATTGCGCAAGTCGTAATGCGGGGCTGAAAATCAATGCTGCCAAGGCTAAGTTCTTGAGCTCATATCCAGGGGGGCAAAGCGGAATTTGTATTTCGGGACAGGCAGTCGAAAAAGTTGATGAATTTCGCTATCTCGGGAGCGTAGTTACAGCAGATGGTGGAGCGGATGCTGATGTAAAATCACGGATAAACAAGGCTAGGGCGCCTTTCTTCAATTTGACTCCTTTCTGGCTAAACAAAATTTTTTCCAGACGCACCAAACTTCGAGTCTTCAATTCCAATGTGAGATCTGTGCTGCTATATGGCTGTTCAACCTGGAAGGTGACTAAAGAGATTACTGATAAGTTGCAAACTTTTGTAAATCAGTGTCTACGGCGCATCCTACATATTCGTTGGCCGGAGATCATGTCGAACGAGGATCTCCTCACTATAACTGGCCAAGAAAGGATAGGCACTTCGATCAAAAGACTTAAGTGGCAATGGATAGGTCACACCTTCCGAAGAGGGCCCAATAACATCGCAAAAAAGGCCCTGAACTGGAATCCACAGGATTCCCGAGCAAGACGCCGTGTTGGACGGCCAAGGAACACATGAAGAAGATCGGTAAAAAGCGAGGCGAAAACGCTAAATCTTACATAGTCGCAGCTAGCGCCGTTGGCGCAAAACAGAACGAGGTGGAGAGTAGGCGTGGTTAATGCCCTATGCCCCACAAGGGGTTGACAGGAACTAGAGAGAGAGAATAATAAACGAAAATGCGACTGCGAAGTGGTATGGCTGACAATCGTATCAAATCCATCTTTCGTTGAATCGTCCCGATAGATCACGGAATGAAAAATTGCAATCGTACGGTAATGCAGTTTTCAATTTTTGGCACAAATGATGTTTACCAAACGATGGATCGCATATAGCAGCTCTGTTGGACAATTGGAATCTGAGTCGAGAGTTCAGTTCATGAAGTTTTTTTTCATGCCAAATATTTCAGTACTTTTTGACACCCTTTAGTTCATCTTTTTTCAGCTTCTTTGATTGCTTACAAACAGCTATCTGCATTTGTTTCTAACTTATTTATTCTGTACGCTATAGATATTCAGCATAGGCAGAAAGAACAGATACTAAAGGAGTATCCCCAACACCTTTAACAGTATTTCATATCAGATAAAGTAATTCTTAGGAAATAAAAAGATGACAGTTTTAACATCTGTCCCTTTATTACTTACTTAATGCTATGCTAATACAAAACAAAGCAAATTTCATTTAAATTCCTACTTTTCTAAAATTTACAAACTAACAGTTACTAGAAATAGAAAATATCACAACGTGACCATATTAGCTCTAAACTCATATTCAGCTCATTATGAAATAAAAATCTTATAAACTAAATAGGAAATCAGACCTACTAGAACGACAATTATGAATTTCTTAACCACAACCCGATTCACTCCCTGCACCGTCGAAACAATCTTATTGTTCAGCTCGAACACTTTCAACCCTTCTTCGAGTATTCGTTTCTTTGTCACCTCGTCCAATTCTTTTGCTTTTTCATTCACAATTGTGCGCATTTTCTTCTTCAACTCGGGCACCGAATAGTTCTCAAAATCTGTTGCAGCCCGTCCACGTGTACTATCACCGCGTGACAAAGGATTCAATCGTTGAGCAATTGCGCGTTTCTTTTGCAATATTTGCGCACCCGACAACAGACCCATGTACAAATGATAGACGTATGCAATCAGATAGTCGGGATTTTCTTTGGCCACCTCTTGTAAGTGATCAATGTAGTCCTGGACGGCACGACGAGGCGTATAGTCACTGCGCCAATCCGGTCCTAAGTAGTAGTCGAGATCCTTTTCGAAAGCTGCCTTTCGATGGAACTCGAGGGGTAGGATGTCCGAAGTGACATGACATTCGAGAAATGCGAATATCTCGTAGAATATAAGAAGTCCTTCGGCCCAAACATTGTTGTCGCTAAGAGCTAGAAAAATTTAGTTTAATTGGGCAAAATGAGTTAAGAAAAACGAATTACCTACCCATAGCTAGCTTGGAGTTGACCAGAGCATCGCTGATGTCGTGAGATTCCCTGGTTATCTTTCGCATCATACGAGTGAAGTATTCATCGTTGTTCTCGTCCATTTTTGAATAATTTAAAGTCGGTCCGGGAGGAAATGTATTCAATCAACTATCTACGAAGTACGAAACAGATGACGGGCAAAAATACTTTGATAAGAAAACAAAACAGGGGGCTAGCTTGGTGGGTGGTGGGTGGTGGATGGCGTTGTCAGCTGATTCGTTAATAGCAGTGTTGCCAGAGAAGTTGATAAAATGGCTGTTGTGTGCAAATGGCAAAAAGCGGGAGCGCATATTAACAAAATCAAACCGATCCATTTATATTGCGCTCAAA
This sequence comes from Microchrysa polita, assembly GCA_949715475.1. NCBI lineage: Eukaryota > Metazoa > Arthropoda > Insecta > Diptera > Stratiomyidae > Microchrysa > Microchrysa polita. Next base: position 70,529,869 of record OX454420.1, read on the forward strand.
TGTAGAGAGCATAGTAACGTGATTGGTTTCCATAAAACGCGACGCAAAACGAAACGCCGCATACCCAATTCCATTGCATTTTTGGATGGAATTTTTTAAGGAAAAGCCATTTAAATAACGAAGCAACTCTTATTTTTACAACTCTGAATGCAGCCGTATCAATTTTGGACCAAATTTCTTCCATCCCATTGAAAGTCGGATTAAACCATCTCAAAAGCACCGTAAAGAAAACAAAATGAAGTCACGATCCATATGATCAGTTTTGTGTGAGAACTGAGAAGAACCTGGATAGAAGAGTTCGATCACTAATCGGAGAGAAAACTACTGATGGGCCGAGGAGATCGCGAGTAGACGACGTGAGCGCAGGGGCGGCCGGTCTAAGTGGGCAGGTAGGGCACTGCCCACCCTACAAAATGCTAGCTAAAAATAAAAATAAAATAAAAATTATTTCTTAGAACATAATTGATTCACTTCGGTACCTATACATGCATATCTAACGTAACGTAACTTTCCTTAAAATGACAATAGACAATGACATTAGTACTTAATCACGATTAAATTGCCAATATAAAAAACTCCTCTACATAAGCAAAAGCTCATATTAGGTGTGTTTTTTTGGTTATCCCGTGCAGCTGACGCACCTGTCATTTTTTTTTATATGAAGTTTCGTTACCCAAACCTGCACGGGATAACCAAAAAAACACACCTAATGATATCAATTGAATTATTAGGTGTGTTTTTTTGGTTATCCCGTGTAGGTTTGGGTAACGAAACTTCATATAAAAAAATGACAAGCATACCATCTACGAGGTTACTGTCTAAGGGTCACCTAGCCTATGGCTTTATACCCTGGTCCTTGCTAATGCGGTTTGGACCTCCAGCTTGTTTACTGACCCGGATCTGTAGTCAGATGGGGATTTCTCCATCCGGTGAATGCATTCACCTTCAGGAACCCAACCCCGGGGCTGCATCACCAGCTCGATGTCTTGCTTAACAACCGAACAGCCCCCTCGAGACCAACGCCAAGATGGGAAGGGACCATGGTCCCCTGGGCTCGCCCATCCCCGAGGTACACTATTCGCTATGGACTTCTCCATAGCAGGTGTGATCCTCCTTCGGCCCCCTATTGGTTAAGCCTTACGGCGAATTCGGGCATGCACACCCCAGGCTCGTTGGACCTGTGCCTCCGCGTCTGTGCAGACAACGAAGCGCTGCTTTTCACATCCAGGCGGCCCCTTCAGTTTACTAGTCAGCAATGCGACTCAGGCAGTGTGGTCATCAATCCACAAACTAGCTAGATATAGGCGCGTAGGCATTTTCCACCAAGGCCGTTCTCCCTAGCTAGCCCCTTCTCGACTCGGGTCATGCGGAGCCGTCACCTCCGAAGCTCACACGACTTCCGTATGATGCACCCCCCCACCGGGGGACATCAAAATCGTGCTAGGCCTTTAGTGCTTCCCTCCCGCAAACTATGGGGGGAGGTAGGCACGCCAAGAGCCACCCGTGCATAACTCAGGAGCACGGGACCGTTAACGCCCGAATGGTCTTTGTACAGATCCTCGCCATGGCGTATCAACTGTACCAGGGGCCCCCTTGCGCTACTAGGTCCGTGGTGTCGTAAGTCACCAAAGATCCCTGTCCGACTACAAACAGCCTTCCAAGCTGAGTGTCACACGGACACAGACCCCCCTGCGGGGATAAAAAAATGACAGGTGGATCAGCTGGCATTTTTTTATATGGAGTTTCGTTACCCAAACCTGCACGGGATAACCAAAAAAAACAAACCTATTATAAGAAGCGCACGCGTGAATCACCAACCATTATGTACATTGCATTGCGCCCATTCATACTTCCTTCATGTATCTGCTCTGCTCATCATATCAACATCATCATCTCAACTCAACCTATGGGATGGGCAGAATGCCTTTCTGCCCACATGTACCATCAGTCTATTCTATAGCTATTCCATAGCACATAGAGACACGATGAATCCTCTTATAGAGTGTAGCTACACGGGGAACAACATTTCGAGAACTAAACCTGTTTTTATATGAAAATTGAATCTTTCCTTGCCTTGCTCCTCACGAATCTCTTCTAAAAAAAAACCGGTTTTCATCTTGTTCTTGTTCCGCGTGTAGACAGGCCCATACGGTCAACGCATGCGCATTGAAAGTATCTGAACTTCACTTAAGGGCATGCCCAATACTACACTAGTAGGTATCCATGAACTTGTGCAACGTTCGCGAGCGCGTGGCCCGTGGCGCTGTTCTAGTAGTTAGACACTCGTAGCATATTTTATTTATTTGTTACGTATGTTTTTAGAAAACACTAATCGCTTTTCTCTCATTCCCTACATTTTAGTGTTATTAATTAATTAATATTAAAATTTTATTTATTTGATCTAATATGTATTTTGCTTGATATAGATACCTATTTATATTTTCTCCTCTATATGATCTGGAAGTTTTAAATTTAGTTTGTATGTACTTAAAAAATGATTTTTTTCGTTGTTATGTTATTGCATGTGCATGATATAGAAAAAAAAAATCCCACTTCTATTCCTCATGCCTTTTTCCTCCCCATGGCAAGAGGGATCTAAGCCCTCCCCGCTAGCTCTTGCTGGGCAGTGCATTTTATTTGCATAATTGTAGAAAATACATAGCGGCTTGAAAGTATAACCTAACTTTAACTTTCATATAAATTTACAGGAATTGTCTTTGATAAATTATTTATTCAGGAAGATTTGTAGGTATGTCCTGTTATTGTGCGAAAGAATGTTGGCATTGCTTTTAAAAAAATAATTTTAAGTAAACAAACTTTCGGACATAATGTCTCATCATAATTTAATATATCATTACAATTAATCATATATTAGGTGATCCGTTTGGGTGCCCTTTTCTAGCCTCAAATAAAAAAAAAAAAGAAATGGGTATCCAAATTTGAATTACCATTAAAAGGAGAAGTGCTTAATATTTACTTATTGAATATAATTTTATTGAAATATTGTCGCGACTATTGCTGGTCCCTTTGGATTATTTTTCCACATTGCGACCGTTCTCTGCCAAAAAATTGATGTAATATAGGATTCCGAACTGTAGCTATCTGTATCATTTTCATGGTGCGATTGAGCATAACTGATTTGTAAAAAAAAACTCTAAACGATTCACCTAATAAATACGTAGATACAACAAGCTTAAAAACATTAAAATGGACTGACTAACAAAGAGCACAATTTTAACGCATTAAAAAACAGTGTGGATATGCATGTATAGTATTCTCTCCTGATGGTAAATCTGCCCACCCGGCTCTGTACTTCACGAGCCGCCACTGCGTGAGCGCTTCAAAACTCGGTGCCTTTGTCAACGTTCGACACGAACGAAAGCGGACAATGATTTGCTCGAGGTTTATAAGGGCTGCTTTATAAACCTCGAGCAAATCATTGTCCGCTAAGTCCTAAACTAAGTCCCTAAAACTCGCAATGAAAAGGAGCAAACAAAATAGCTTCAAACAGCTCTGTGAGAATGCGGACACAAATCCATAGGGAACGGCTACGATGAAGATCAAGAAAATTGAACAGAGAGAAAGCTCCCCAACTCAAATGTCCGGCACTGCTCAAAGATATTATCTCCAACTCCACTTTGTTTCCTCAACATGAACTGGAGCCTGCGAGACAAAGCCTTACACCGATTAGTGGTATCACACTCCCGATTACATAGTCCGAATTTTTAAAGGCGGCATCCAGGCTTAAGAATGTTAAATCACCAGGCCCTGATGGAGTCCCTAATAGATCGTTGAAAGCGGCAATTCTTACGATGCCCGGAAAGTTCATCGACGTCATCGGAAGTTGCCTAGAAAAACGCAATCATGGAAAAGACGAAAATTGGAGCTTATTCCAAAACCAATTATGCCTGCTGGTGAGCCTAACTCTTATCACCATATTCGTCTACCCGAGACAACGAGAATTTTATATCAAAAGTGGTGGAATTTATCATACCGTCAATACGGTTTTAAACTAGCGCGGTCTACGGTAGACGCAATAGCCATGGTAACTACTTTACAAGCACCTGTTGTGACTCTGGACGTGAGTTTTTAACGTCCATTTAATTCCGCGAACTGGGCGTGCATTCACGACGCTCTGCAAAAGATAAATGTGCCCGACTATCTAGCCACGATAATTAGGAGCTACCTCTCATATTGCATCGTAAGCTATATGTCACTAGTGAGGGACACAAGGCATACGTGGTCACTGCACGGGCACCGCTGGGATTTGTTCTTGGCCCGCTTTTGTGGAATATCATGTACAATGCTATATTGGAGCTCGCTATGCCGATAGAAGTAACGGGTAAGCAAAGGCGAACGATCTTCACCATGTCGATTTCAAGGACAAGGACAAAAAAACATGCTGGTCCCTTACAAAGTAACAGCTGGACAGCACCGGTCTGGCCACAAGCCATTTGTGGCACAAACTAGAATAATATCCAGACATGTCAGAATGCTACCCGATGTCGTCCCAGGATCATCTTTATCGGAAAACCAAGATGTTACCTGTGCGTGATCATAATCTTCAACTGTGTCTTGAATATCTTGCTTACCTCAGGCTTGTGTTCACGCCTCAATTTCTACCTATCTTGAATGTATCCGGGTAACCAAAATATTTGTCCGCGGTAATGTGAACCACCTGTTTCCATGCCCCGCTGCAACCACTAACTTCTCCCCGAGGACAATATGGGACAACCCAATTGCAGCAGCTACGTTCGTGTCGCGAAACCTAAAACAAACACACACAGCGGTTCAGATTGGGTCGGGTATTTAAATTAGACGAAATAATAGAATTTTCGTTTCCAAATAAAAACATTTATATTTTTCTGTTTCAACATTTTTTTGTTTGCAGTGACTCGAAAAATACTGAAAATATTTTAACACTAATCATTAAACCTATGGGCCCAACAACGTTCTTGCGAAGAGATACGAGTGAAGAAAAAATACCAAGTCCAGTAGCTCGAGTCAAGGCTCTTAAAATCTTCTATAAGCATTGAGCACATTCGACATATCTAGAGTGATGAAACGAGAATGAAACCATGCGTTTTCGTATATGTGACTAGGTGGTCATCACCTACTCCGGGCAGATGACGAAGTAAGGCAAGGAACAGCAAGAACACAACGATCCGACATGTTTACATTTTCGTGTATTGTTCGTATCTCCTCGCGAGAATGTATAAAAATCCATTGTACATTTCTTTCGTTTTATGATCGAATTTCTTTGGCCTAGGACAATCTGGAAACTTTTCCTGGATAACTCGGCTCGGTGCCAAAGAAACTCGACTCATTTGAAATTCTAATTTTCAGTTATTTCTCGACCCGATTCGTTATACTCGAATTCGTTTTGACTGTTCTTATTGACTAATTGCACCAAGATATACTATTCCTCCAGCGTTTCCAGTTCGGCATCAATATATCGTTCAATTTCGTGCACTGCCTTCACAGTATGCTGTGCTCGCGAACAGAATTCATTCAGCAAATAAACCTCCAACGACTCGACTTTGATTTGATTCAATTTGCAGTCTAGTGCAAGGTTTTTCAGTTCGCTTTTTTCCAACGAGGTCAATTTCAAGTCTGTACACTTCTTGAGCAGTTCACACTTTCGACTTTTCTCGTAGAGCAATTGCTCGTGCAATTTACGTCGTCGTTCCTCCAGCTCGATAAGCTCACGATGTTGGCGGTCTCTGTCGAAAATGTGTGGAATTTCTTTTTCGATTCGCTGTACAGTTTCGACGATGGGCCGGCACGTTCGGCGGATTCTTGTGAAAAGATATTCACGTAGGGCTTTTCGCTCGGTGTAGGATAGTGAGATATTCTCGACGTTGTCAAGTCCTGTAAAGAGAGAATTGAAATGATTTAAATATGGTTAGAGACATTTTTAGTCTTCTAAAAAAAAAACGGATTTTTGTGTCCCCCGCCCAAAGTCGTTAGATGCTAGAGCTGGTGGATCTTAACCTTTCATACATCGGGGGCTAGTACTCGTTGATTGTCGCGGTCGCGGACCACCAAATTGAGCTGTAAAACATTTTAAATTTTTTTAGCGTGTCATGTCAGCTTACATTGCCGAATGAATTAACGGATGTGGTCATAATATGGTCAATAGGGTAGGAATAGCTCTAAGGATTTGTTTAATGTACTCTTTTACACAAGCATTTCGAAACCTTTTAAGAAGTACCGTCCAGGAGGAATGCTAACTTAACTAGTGTCTTAGGACATCTTTGCCATTGGGCTTAAATTGACGTGCTCTGGCCACCACATTTAACCAACCAGCTGGCGGTATTACAGGGCATTGCGGAATCCATAATCCTCGTAAAACTATTTTTTATTAAGGTTCAATCAGTGCTTATCTATCAGGATTTAGTTAGGTAATAACGAGAGCAAAAGAAAGAATATTTGTCCAAGAAAAAAAGAAATTCTAAGCTCAAATATCGGCTCTGCAGATTCTTCATGGAGAGGCGGTATGCCTACGAAAACGGCGGTATGCCTGCGAAAACGGCTCGCAAGCTCGAGACATACAAATGCATGGGCTTATATGGGAAGCTCACGACGAGCGAGAGCAAAACACGGCCTCCGAGCCGTGAATGTGCGGGTTGTCTTGCACGATATGTGAAAACACGTCTCGCTAGTTGTATTTGACAGCGGCACAGCTCTCGTTCGTCGTGAGCGTCCCATATAAGCCAATGTATTTGTATGGCTGGAGCTTGCGAGACGTTTTCGCGCCGTTTGAATGAAGCCTCAGAGGGCTCTGCATAAGCGAATCATTCTCGAGGCGATTCTCAGTCGTCCTAGTTTTTTTGCTTCATGCACTTTCATTCATCACAATTCTGGTTGATCAGCGTTCATTCGTTGTATGTATTTTGGACGATAAGAGTTCGATACCTCATCGTTTCTTCTATAGCTTTCACGACCCATGCTTATACCGAGTTCGTTATCAATCTCGATTAGCACCTAAAGATCGGAGGCTAGGGTTGTGTTTCTATTCAATTCTGTTCAATTCAATTCTGTTCCAAATGTTCAGATCAACAAATTTCAAGTGTATTCCATCCCAATTATAGCAAAACCTATCTCCAAGCGTTTCTTTTACACGACCAGAGAGGATAAATCACTAACCTAAAAACCATAATGTACAACGACCAAATAACTAAATGAAAACAGTCGGAACCATTTATCTTCCGTTTCCAGCCTTCATCATCATCATCAATGTGGCACGATAACCCGACGTCGGGCTTTAGCCGCCTGAATAGTTGACCTCCAATTGTCGCGTTTACGTGACCTTGTTCTCCAGTTTCGGAAGCAGCTTTCACCTACAGAGTTAGATTAGATTAGAATTAGTGTGGGTTAAGACTGTGGCTGTTAGGCAGCCCTGGGCTACTCCTACTGCGCCCGTTGGTCTATTGTGCCATTGCCCAAGCTATTGATTAGATGTACTCATCTAACCGACTTCTTTCGATAAATCGATGAAGCTGGTCCATGTTCAAGTAGGCGATATCCTCATCTAAAGGGAACATAATGCCGAAGCATTCCAACCGGCACATTGCTAGCCTCTCACATTCACAAAGAATGTGCGCAGCCGTTTCGTCGTCAGCCTCTCAAAAGCGACAGCTCGCGTCGGTAACAATGCGCATGGTCTTTAAATATCCATTCAGACGGCAGTGCCACGTGAGAAGCCCGCAAATAATCCTAACTTAGGGTACGTTTAGGTGAGTAGTTGGCAACGAAAAGTTTTGACTGCCGAAGCCCGCTTCGAAGAGTTTTCCAGTGTCAGGTGTCTTTGGCTTTTTCCCACTCACTTATTACATTTCTGTATGACAAAGTGGTATCCCACAGTAGGGTTCTGGGCCAAAGAAGGGAGTGGCCGATGCTGTCCTTGCAAGACGTCGGCCTGCTCATTGCCTTCGACACCCGAATGCCCAGATACCCACAAAGGGTAAGACTGTTACGGGAGCCTACCATTTGGAGGATTTCCTGACACAGCCACACGAGTAAATATTGCTATTTTCTTGTTTGAGTAGCCCTTTTCCAAGGCATTTTCTTGCGTACAGCTCGATTGCGTGTACTTCTGCCTGAAACACGGTCGGTCGTAATCCCATTGGGATAGAAACCTGGGCCGCTAATTCCTGCGCCGGAACCTATATCTGTCTTTGAGCCGTCCGTGTAAAATATGATGATACCGGGGTGGAGTGCTCTTAACCGGTCAGTCCAATCCTCCCTCGCCCATGTCACAAAGTCATATGTGCTGTCAAAACGTAAAGTTTTAACCAGATATTCTGATGGCATACTAAGTAGGTTGTCATAACTTATCCATCCTAACTGCACCAAGTTCAGTGGGCATGCCGTATCACATGCCTTAATCATAACGGCCAATCTTGCCACTGCCTCAATGTGTATGTGTAGTGGTGAGGTTCAGCAGGAGGCGGCGGTGGGGCTGGAGATGAAGGCTCCACGGACAGCTAGACAGGCCAGCCCCTGAACTTTGTCCAGATTCAGCCTAACGTCTGTAGAGGGTGCCCTTCTCCACTATACTACCGCCCCGTATTCCACAATTGGACTAACAATTGTCTTATACATATATCCATAGAATTATATCTGGTTTGATACTCCATGCTTTACTCGCATAGCTTCTGCAGATCCATAAGGCCTTAGTTGCTTTCTCTGTTACCACCCTAAGGTGCATCACTCAATCTCCGAGACATTATGTTTATGTCGTCGGCGTACACTACTAATTGAGTCGACTTGATGAGTAGCGTTCCGCTGCTGTCCACATTCATGGCTCGAATTACATACTCCAAAGCAAGGTTGAAGAGCACCGGCGGCAGTTCATCGCCCTGCTTGAGTCCAGTACGAGTTTCAAATAGGTCAGTGAGTCGGTTCTGCACTCTGACCTGCGAGACGATATTAGTCATCGTCATCCTTGTGAGTGGCACTTACTTTGCCGGTATACCAAAATGCAGCAAAATATTGTACAGTACACTTCGATCGATACTGTCGTATGTCTGCTTGAAGTTGACAAAAATTTGGTATACGTCGATTATATTCCCAGCACTTCTGGAGTAATAACTTCACGATGAAAAGCTGATCGATCGGTCGTTGAACAGCTTGTCACCAATTTTGTGGATTGGGCAGATTATGCTTTTACGCCAATCTTGGGAGATTACCTCGTCGTACCATATTTTCAGCAGTAGCACATGTATTAAAAACATTGGAACGTATTGTCGACCTCCATATCCGGCAAGGGCTGGACAACTCGGCGCTCTCAAGGTCGCAGCATGCATACGTCAGGGGCCGATCGACAGAAACGGCCCTCCATGAGGTAGTGCGAAATATAGAGTACAGCATTCAATATAAACAATACACGTTATGCGCTTTCCTCGACATAGAGGGAGCTTTCAACAATGTTCGTATAGAATCCATACACGATGCCCTTAGTGACTCAGGAGTTGAGCCGGAGTTCAGTAAGTGGATAGTCACTTTGCTGAGAACTAGGGTAATCCACGCGAACCTGGGAAGCAGCAATCTGACTAAATTCGTTCTCAGGGGTACACCTCAGGGGGGGGGTGATCTCTCCATTATTGTGGTTAATGGTAATCAACAAAATTTTAACTAAACTTGATGAAGAGGGCATAAATGTGGTGGCGTATGCGGATGACGTAGCGATACTAGTGTCAGGTATGTGCCTCTCCGTGATCAGTCAAATCATGGAACGAGCACTTAGACTGGTCCACAACTGGGCCACAATCTGCGGCCTTGGTGTGAACCCTAGCAAGACAAAACTGATGCTGTTCACTAAAAAAACCAAGCTACCACCTTTTACCCTTCCAAAGTTAAACGGAGAACAACTCACACTATCAGACAGCTCAAAGTATCTTGGAGTCGTTTTAGACACAAAGCTTAGCTGGAAACTAAACATAGAGGAGCGTGTTAAAAAGGCCTGCGTAGCCTTCTACGCCTGCAAAAGAATCTTAGACAAAAGATGGGGCACCAAACCAAATGTGATATTATGGATCTACACAGCAATTGTACGTCCTATCTTAACATATGGGGCACTGGTCTGGTGGCCAGCCCTCAGTAAAGAGTACAATGTAACGAATTTAGGCAGGGTGCAAAGATCAGCATGTCTTAGCATTACAGGGGGAATGCGAACATGTCCGAGGGATGCTTTGAATGTAATTCTGCATCTTCTGCCGATCAACCTTTTTATCAAAGAACTAGCGGCTTGTGGTGCGATCAGGCTTAAAGAGTCTGGTCACTGGATTGCCAAGCCATATGGCCACTCTGATATTATTAACCAACTGCCACAACATACAATCGACGCTACTACGGACTATTCTATAGCTACACTAAGTTTCGGGAAGAACTTCCATGTAAGATTTCCCACCAGAAGCCAGTGGACAGCGAGTGTGCTAACAGGAGAATACGATTTCTCCTTTTTTACAGATGGATCAAAAATGAATTGTGGTGTGGGTGCAGGAGTTTTCTGCGGCATACTCAATATCTCAGAATCCTACCGTCTGCCTAATCACGCCAGCATTTTCCAGGCTGAATTGTTTGCAATCATGAAAGCTTGTCACGAACTTGGAAATATACAACATAACAAAAACATAGCCATCTGTTCCGATAGTCAGGCAGCTATCATGGCACTGAAATCCGTAAGATCATCCTCCAAGCTCGTTAAGACCTGTAGAGAAACGTTGAACAATCTTGGAGAAAGACACACAGTCACCCTACTTTGGGTGCCGGGACACAGTAACATACAAGGAAATGAAGCTGCAGATGAATTGGCCAGAATAGGGGCAACTCTACAAAGCTCTCATGCGGAGCACGTGAACATTCCGTTGGCAGCAGTCAAAAGTAAAATCTCCGCTTATTATCTCGCAGTTGCTAATCTTAATTGGCGGAGCCTTAAAACTTGCGTAATATCAAGGAAACTATGGCCATCGTATGACCGGAAAAAAACATCCGAGATCTTGACCAGACCGCGAAAAGATATTGCTAGAGTCACAGCGGTAATTACTGGACATTGGCCAATAGGAGACCATGCAGCAAGGCTGCGTATACCTCACAACTCGCACTGTCGCAGCTGCGATAATACAAATGAAAGAGAAACTCTTTTTCATTTCCTATGTGAATGCCCAGGTCTCGCCAGATCTCGTTACCGTGCGCTGGGTTGTCCGTTTTTTGGCAGCCTAGAGGAGGCGTCGGAGGCAAAAATCGGCGAGCTGCTTCACTTCCTTAACCTCTCTAAATGGCTCTAAAGCCCTGTTTACATGAGTCGAGTGCATGGTGGAGTGGAGTGGAATTTTTCCAATGCCAAACGAAAAATTGTATGAATTTGAAGTTTGACAGTGGAAAACAGTACCGATCTACTCTACCGTTTACTCGACTCATGTAAAGGACGCTTTGGTGCATCTACGCCCAAATTTATACTTCCTGTAACCCTCATCCTATAAGCAGTTAACGGATGTCTGTGGTCTCAAAACGGCGCTTATCGTGCTAATTGGGTTCTGGGCAAGTCTCGCCTATGGCCACCACTTTTACCAACCAACCAGCACATGTATAGCGTTAGTTAGGCACGTTCCACCGTGCTTCAGCATTTCTACTGGGATCTCGTCCACGCCCGGCACTTTATTACGTTGAAGCGATTGTATGGCACGACTAACATCCTCTACTTTTGGGGGTTGAACGGGAGGGCCTGGTTCAGCTATCTGCCTCTATGAAGAACGTAGATTGTGTATTGAGGAGCTCTTCAAAATGCGAGTTCCAACGTTTATTTGTGCTGTCGATGTCGCTGATAATCCTTGTCCTTACATAGACTTGTCCTGGCTTGATACCCGTTCTTGATATTATTTATATGTTTGTACGCCTGTCTTAATGTTCTTACTGGCTAATCTTTGGCTTATTTGCTGTAACTGCTCGTCAATATGTTTGCGTTTCTTACGTCTAATTAACTTATTGGTTAGTCGCCGGAGTGCATTGTATCTTTCTTTCTTGGCTCGCGTTGTGTATATTGGCGATAGGCTTAATTTTTCGCCTCAATCGACGTCCTGTATACGTCGTCGAGCAAGTCTGTTCGTCTACGCCGGGCTTTGAGCTCCTCCCAGAACTCGTGAATGCCTAAATTGCTGATGTTATTAAGCATGGGCGACAATTTTTCAAGTGCGGTAGAATACGCAGCCTATGGGTTCCTATCGCGGCCGGGTCTTCGCCCCGGAACCACCCATGCATTTTATGCATGGCCAAGAGCCGCACACCCCCCTCGACACATACAGGAAACAAAAGTTGCATCACATCTTTTTTACACTATCGGAGCAACCCATGCCGGCCCAGTTGCTCCAAATTCTACTTACACGCGCCGGCATCGAAATAAATCCTGGTCCATGGATGTGCTGCGTTTGTGGTAAGAGGATTTATTCTAACGTACAATCCTCAGTGCAGTGCTCATGCTGTATGGAATGGTGCCATTTAAAAAATTGTTCTGGGCTCAACAAAACGGATTTACGATCAACAACAACGATCAGCACCTTCATAGCACCAAATCTGTGGCCAGCAGTCTCATCGACCTCACAAAAACCCACAAATCAGGGCCAACAATCATCACCTGTCACCCCCACAGTCTCTGCACACCACACAGCACCACGACACACTCTTACACCAGCACCACCACTGCAAGTTGCAAAACAACTCCACCACAAAGATAGTTCAACTAAATTGTTGAGATCACTGACTTCATGGAGAGACATCACATCCTAGTTGCTGCAAATCAAGAAACCAAACTAAATGCTGATTCATCGCTAAATTCTTACGGAGGCTTCAACATCATCCGACGCGATCGACCCACTGGCTCAGGAGGAGGTTTGGCTTTCTTGATTCATAACTCGCTGCCATATTCATTAATCGATATCACTGCCGCCGATACCACAACCGAATTTCAAGCGATATCAATCAGGTCGGGAAATGTTGATATAGATATTCTCAATATCTATATACCACCAGCATCAAGTTGTCCCACTGGTTTCCAGGCCAACATTTCCCCCCTACTCACCTGGCGATATCGCCTATTACTGGGCGATTTCAATGCTCACCATGATTTATGGTACTCAAACCTTAACAACGACATCAGAGGCAACCAAATCGCAAACCAACTAGATGATTCCGATTTCTGTCCGCTGAATGACGACTCACCAACCCGCATTGCAGGATCATGCAGAAGCTCGCCTGACATATCCATCGCCAGCCCTGGGCTCATAAACAGCAGTACTTGGGAACCGTTCATAACTTTCTCGTCAGACCATTTGCCTATTGTCCTCACGATTGATAAACCGTCTCAGTTTACGTACACTGAGAAGAAGACATATTCGAATTTCAGCAAAGCCGACTGGATTGGCTTCCAAACCTATACAAATGAAGAGTTTTCTGCCCTTCCAACCCCTACTGACATACGTACTGCTGAAAAGAACCTGAACCATTTCCCATCATCTGCTGCAGAATTGGCAAAAACGAGAGATGAACTTCGAATAGCAGACCCAAATGATCCTCGCATCGGCGATCTCAACAACGTTATAACCCAGCAAGTCAACGACCACAGGAAACAGTTATGGAATTCGCATTTAAAAACCTGCCACGTAAAATCCGGCGTAAGCAGCCTTTGGAGAACTGTACGTGCTCTATCAAACCCTACAAAACCCAAAGGTAAGGTAGCTATAAAATTCGGTGATAACACATACAACAACGACGACAAATGCGCTCACAAATTTAACCAACAATTCGTCGAACATCCCGGAAAAGATAAGCTCAAGCGCATAATTACCAGAGCTATCCGAAACAGCACCACTGACCAACACCTCCAGGTTACCTCAAACGAAGTCAAGCTTGCAATAAAAAATGCGAAAACTCCAAAGCCTACGGACTAGACGGTATTGCCATGATTATGCTCAAACACATCGATTCTCCTGCCATTGAGTATATCACTGCTACGTTGAACTTGTCGCTGAAAACCTTCATCATACCCGAGCTATGGAGAAAAGGCCGTATCACCCCCATACCGAAGCCAGGCGAAGATCATTTTCTAGCAGAATCATATCGTCCAATAACGCTACTGTCCCCCGTGGCCAAAATACTTGAGGCACTAGTGTTGCCTAAACTCCTGGAGCACGTCCAGCTTGCCAATCATCAACACGGTTTCCGGAAAATGCATAGCGCTACAACCGCTATAGACAGGATTACCTCCAACATATTCAATGGACTCAATCAGCCGAAACCCTGCAAGCGCACTATCCTCGTAACTCTCGATTTGTCAAAAGCATTTGACACTGTTAACCACGCAGTACTTTTGACAGATCTACGCAACACTACTCCTCCATATATCCACAAATGGATCGCGAATTACCTTGCCGGTCGTCAATCCTGCACCGAGTTTAGGAATAAGAAGTCCAAACTCAGGAAAATTAAACATGGCGTTCCACAGGGCGGAGTCTTATCTCCCACCCTCTTCAACCTTTACATGTCAGGACTGCCCACACCACCCACGGGACTCGAAATCATCTCTTATGCTGACGACTGTACCATCATGGCGACTGGCAACGACATTCCCGAAATGTGCGACCACATCAATGAATACCTGCTGACACTCAACGACTTCTTTGTGAGTAAAGGCTTGAAGCTCTCAGCACCAAAGTCCTCCGCCACCTTATTCACCAGCTTCAACCAGGAGTACAATATGCAACTCCCGATATCTATCGACACAAACGTCATACCTACTATTCGGACTCCCAAGATCCTAGGTGTCACGATAGACAACTCCGGCAAATTTAACACACACGCTGATAACATCTGCTCTAAACTCAGGAGCAGAAACAAAATTCTTAAAGCTCTTGCCGGTAGTACTTGGGGCACCGATAAAGAAACACTTCTGACTACCTATAAAGCCATCGGTCGCCCCCTAGTCAATTATGCAGCACCGACGTGGTCAAATGGTCTCTGCAACACAAATTGGGGCCACATACAAATCTGCCAGAACACGGCACTTCGCACCATCACCGGCTGTGTTAAGATGTCCTCAGTGGATCATCTGCACCAGGAGACTAAGATGATGACTTTGAGAAACCACAACGAACTTCTTACTAAACAGTATCTAGTCGGATGTTATCGTACAAATCACCCGAACAATGAATTCATGGACAAAACACCACCGCCACGACGAATAAGACGCTCTATCAGGGACAAAGAGCGCGAAGTCCAGCGATACAAAAAGGTTCCCTTCGATAACTCCGACTACAAGGCGGCGATTGCAGACATACACACACAAGACGTTCGTAAAGCTACTCAAAGCCTCACAAATAATCGTGTACTTGGCACCAAACCTCCAGCCATATCTCCTGATGAAGAACAATTACCGAGAGCTACCCGCACCACCCTAGCTCAGCTCCGATCCGGTTGGTGCCCGCGACTAAATTCTTATTTATCGCGTATAAAGTTGCAAACACCTGCCCAGCCTGGGGA
This sequence comes from Microchrysa polita, assembly GCA_949715475.1. Classification (NCBI taxonomy): domain Eukaryota; kingdom Metazoa; phylum Arthropoda; class Insecta; order Diptera; family Stratiomyidae; genus Microchrysa; species Microchrysa polita. Next base: position 70,545,403 of record OX454420.1, read on the forward strand.
ACCAGTCCACACGATGTAGACCACATTTTCGATTGTCCAGCTGCTCCCACGCAACTTACACCACTTGCGTAATGGTTACAACCAATTGAAGCAGCTTTCTTTCTAAACCTCGACCTCAAGGATGGAATGCCCACCATCTTCGAATAAATATGATGCAACTAATTAAACGTTTCCTGTCTGTGCCGCTAGTACAACAACAACAACGCAGCCGCCATTGCATTATCGATCAAATTGTAAACTTCAAAGATCTTGGCAGGTTGATCCTTGTTAGGTGCACCAAAGAGATTCTGCACCTGTAAGTCGTGTTCACCAAATAGTGATGGGAGTTGTTGTTGTTGTAGCGATTCAAGAGATTTTTTTTTTCTCTTGAATCGAAGGGGGTCTTGGCAGCTCTTGGCCGTTTTTAGCAACGGGTAGCTCCGGGACGATTTACATCGAAGAACCGGCTGCCGTAGGAGCATTTAGTGATGGGAGTCGCAGTTGGCACCTCGGTATGATCGGACATCTAAGACATTCGAAGTCCATATCTTGCTCATAAGCACTTGGTCGATCTGGTTGACGATGTATGTGGAGATTTTCAGGTATGCTTATGGATGCGTCGATGAGAGAAACATGTAGAGCCTATGACCAGGTTTCTCGCGAAGTCGATATTCGCTGACCGTTGTTGTTGCCTTGATCGTGGAGGCTGTGACATCCAGTACTTCCCCTTTGGCGTTAAAATTTACTAAAATAGTTGACCAAAAAAGCTACCCAAAATGTATCCAAGAGAACCCACCAGCTGTGACTACCTTTCCAAGATAGCATAAATGCTTGACTTACTTATTGTTTCTCAGCTTCGAAAAAATGTTTAACAAAATAAAATGAGTTTCAAACGAATCAGGTGATTTCTTTCAGTTCAAAAGCACAGAAACCTAAAAATGTTCAGACCTAGCAATTGAGCGCAAACTGAAAAAGGTTGGTAGCCACTGTTATACATTTGGACTGAAAAGTCTGCCGATTCGATTGCATTGTAACATCTTTTTCACTACACAAAAGTCGCCCCGTGTGAGGAGAGACTTATGTGTGTATCCACGAAAAGATGAGAATTTACCGGGAAGTTTTCAGCCCTGATAGCGTCCTAGAAAAATCAACAAAACCAATTATGTCGTCAAAAACCTCACCTAACAAGCGATCCGAGTCCGAAATACAAATATAATCCTGATTCGACAGTATTTTGATGACTTTCTGAAACCGTTCTCTAGCGTTTATGTCCAACTGATTCGCGTCCGCCGACTTCAACATTTTCAGCACTAATTCGAGCTTGTGCAATCGTCCGATCGCATCCAATTGTGTCTTTTGCAATTGCGCCTCGTTTTCTTGACGACGCACTATACGACTTATTTCACAAATATCGTCAGCCATCGAAAAACTTTCGTATATTTAAACAAAAATTAAAATGGATAACCAGCAAAAAACGATGTTTTGTTCAATTTTGACGTTTTGTATTTGATTTTGAGCAAATGGATTGTGGACCGCTTTTATAAATTGAGCAACTATCAGTGCTTTTTGGTGGAAATGCTACTAGAAAAAGGCCTGTTGGCTTTGCGGTCAACTTCATTGATGATAAAAAGATTGACAGCGCCACTTTGATATGTAGTATGGATTGGCCCACTTCACGTAGATGAGCGTACGTGTGTGACCAGAAAACTTTGATATGTAGTATGGATTGGCCCACTTCACGTAGATGAGCGTACGTGTGTGACCAGAAAGTTCTCCCCTCATCTTCAGCGCCACCTCCCCTACACCTCTCGAGCAACCAACAAGATGGCCGGCTCGGTCGCGTCGCTGTCAACCTTTGACAACCATCCAGTTGGAATCCAATTGGAGGCAAATGGCGGCAAGTGAACGTGAGTGCACGAAATAGTTTGCGCGAGTGAAATATCGAGTTTTTCGATGTGATTTGTGATAAATTCACCAAAACAGTGTAGGCCGTAGTCTCGCGAAAGTGTTTTAATTTGAAAAAAATGCGACACATGTTGTTTTTCCGTCCTTTGTTGTCGGGTGATCCAGTGAACAACGCAAATACATAATCGGTGTATCTTCTCAAAGGTAATCGCGTGTGTACCTAGATTTTAGTAGTGCTATGTAAATGTCGGTCTGAAAATGATAGTTTAACGCGTTTTTAATTGAGATTTTATATGAAACATGTGCGCGATTTTGTGGTTGACAGCTAAGCGATTCGTTCGTAAGCGTTCGTACCTCGTTCGTAAGCGTTCGTACACGTTTTGTACGAAGCAAGCACGAACGCTTACGACGGAAATTCGTCTCGTTAATGTGCACACAGGCGTTTCAAATTTCTCTCTGTTTCGGGGGCTACATTTTGTTGTTGCTAGCACAGCCATTACGCGATGTGGTCGAGAATTTGTTTGTTTCATATGGTTTTTTCCGTAGATCGGCAGCCGATGACATTGCTAGTGGAAAACGAGACCGAGGCTAATTTCGGGCGCGGCCGAAATTTGAATACCCGTCACATTTGAATGAAACTTAAGTTTCTTTTGTGTTAATAATTTCGACCGCAGCCCTATGACGTGTTCCGATTCCATCTGTTCCCGGAAGCGTTAACCCTTAAATGCATGGGGCTGAACCCATTATCGTAACTGACCTCCCCTTATGTAAAATCGGTCACTAAAGACGGAATCAGCCTTTATATTCCCAGGAAATTATTCTGCCTCTTACTTTCATAGGAACAGAAAGATAATGAATATTGAGAGTTTTTATCGAAATTATAGTGGAAACTCGATATGATGAACTCCTGAGGAAAGGTGGTGATTTCTCTAGAAAATCGTGAATATTCAGTTTTTTAAAAGGGAGTTCGGTTAGGTGCGTGATTAGTTTCCTATTGCTTATTGAAATTTGTATCGATGCCTATTTGTGACATATCCTGGAAGTTGATGGAAAGTGGAGTAGGCCTTACTACCCGTACAAATCGAAATTTAGACATATCTTTTGATAGTATGTCCCAAAAAACTTGTGTCAAGAGGTAGCTGTTAGATGTCCTTATAAAATTGTTGATTGTTAACCAATTAATATCGTTTGTGCTTCTCTAATTATTTAATTATAGCAACTTTAAAATTGTGAGTGTGACCTTAGCCAGTCATTTTTAAATATGGGTCGGAAAGGTATAGGTTTGGTATCAATCGAAAGCCAGACGTTTGTTCATTTTGTAGGGCGTTTGTTCATCCTGGAAACGGAAGGATACAGGAATTATAAAGGAAAAAGAGATTAGTTGTGACGACATCTTCACTCAACCAACGCCATCTACTCAGCTCAGCTGTACGATGATGGTGTGGATCGTGCATAGATTGTTCGCGGGACACGGGTTGCCCGTACAGCTGAGCTGAGTAGATGGCGTTGGTTGAGTGAAGATGACGTCACAACTAATCTCTTTTCCTTAATAATTCCTGTATCCTTCCGTTTTCAGGATGAACAAACGCCCTACAAAATGAACAAACGTCTGGCTTTCGATTGATACCAAACCTATACCTTTCCGACCCATATTTAAAAATGACTGGCTAAGTTCACACTCACAATTTTAAAGTTGCTATAATTAAATAATCAGAGAAGAACAAACGATATTAATTGGCGAACAATCAAGAACAAACGTAGCCGAGCAAAAACGAACAATCAAGAACAAACGGTTCACCGAGCAAAAGGACCTAATTTAAAAAAAATGACTGGCTAACTTCACACAGCCCGGTACATGGCTAGATTTCTGTAAAAGTCTAGCTTTTATTAATTTTTTCATTTTTTTTTTACTTTTTCCCAAAGTAGATAAATCAAGCTTTTGCATAAATTCAATTTTGGCTCCCCCAAGCTTTCCTTAAATTATCTGTGCGTCGTCAAAGTGGACCTACGTTATTTTTTGTGGAATTTTAAAAGCTATTCTTGAGAGCTAAAACAATTGGCGAAATTTACCGTTATTTGGAAAAGGAAAAATAGTGGTGGGTAAATTGGAATGTGTTCTTGAGATTGTTTTGAGATTTTGACAAAAAAAGACACTAAAGGTATTGTTTGCACCAATTTTGCAACGTCCATATATGGTACACCATGTATTGGGGCATATTCAGAAATATCTATACATACATTCCGATCGTTCTTAGTTGATGAAATTATTCTCCTTTAGTCTTGGGTAGGGTAGGATATGTTCATAAAATTTTAATGATCAGCTCTTTCACCATGATGGTGCGTTTTGTTTTGCCCAGAACAGGTCCAAATAACATAAATTTTCATACAAATTATGTCACCGATCTATTTTTCCAGGACATTTACTGCCATTTTGGTACGCTACGCATTTAAGGGTTAAGGATAATCCAGAAACACACCTGGATGAATTTTAGGATTCAAAAAGAAAATTTTTTTTACAAGAACCTAATATTTTGTGGTTGGTTTGTATGACAGCCCTGTGACGTAATGTTCCGATTCCATCAATTCCTAGATATGTTTTGAGGCGTTACTAGAAACACTTTTGGGTGAATTTCGGTTAAGATTAGTAAATAAAGAAAAATGTTTTTCTTGGAAGAACTTAATTTTCAGCGGTTGGTTTGTATGGCAGCCCTATGACGTAATGTTCCGATTCCATCCGTTCCTAGAAATGTTTTGGGACTTTACTAGGAACACATTTGGGTGAAGTTTGGTTAAGATGGGTACATAAAGAAAAAAGTTTTTCTTAGGAGAACTTAATTTTCAGTGGTTGGTTTCTATGGCAGCCCCATTACCCCATGGTCCGATTCCATTCGTTTCGACATATATACAGCGTACACTTAAGAGTAACTTGTGTACAAAATTTCAGCCCGATAGCTTCAAAACTGAGGGACCAGTTTGTATTGAAACAGACGGACAGACAGACAGACAGACAGACGGACAGACGGACATCGCTCAATCGATTTGTCTCAGCACACTGATCAATAATATATATACTTTATATAGTCGGAGGTGCTTCCTTCTGTGCGTTGCAAACTTCATGACAAAGTTAATATACCCTTTCACATAGTGACGGGTATAATGAATATGGAATATGTATAAAATATAAAAGCCAAAAACATCGCATGAACTCCGCCGAAGCCAGCCCCCAATTTGTTTTTTAAAATAAACAAGATAATTTTTTTTATTGCTTGGTTCCAAAATTGTTTGCATTAAAGCATGCAATCAGTTAAAAAAATTAAATTGGTAATTCAAAATATTCCGCCAAATGTATGCCCCCATCATATGAAAAACTAACGGCGCCTATGGTGCGGTTGATAGTATGTGTGTTTTTTGTGATTGTGTTATAAAAACCTAGACACAATTTCCCCTTCAGGGCCTATCTAGAATTTCTTCTGTATCTATGCAGCGCCATTACTACTTTATGGTTTCTGGTTGACAGTCAGTTTGGTAAACAACCTGCGGACGTGCTGCTTTTCGGTGGTCGTCCTCTTCGAAGATTTCTATAAAGGTAAATTACCTGCTGTAAAATAATTTCTGTTGTATTTAAATGTATTTAGATGCTTTGTAAATTTGCCAACTATGTAGAATTTTAGTTTGCTTCTATTTTGCACTTGCATCCCGTCCTCATCATTTGTACTTTACACGATTTCTGTATTTAATTATTTGTTTTCTCTTATTTAGCTTTCTGTAGTTGCCTTGTCTTGGCTATTCACATTTCATGGGTTTCCGAAGCTTTCTTGAAAACTAAAAAGACACAAAAAAAAACAATTTGAAACGAAGCCCACCAATTCGATCAAAATTTATTCTTTCTTCATTTATGTTGACTAGAGATTAAAAAAATACACAAAAAAGAATTGGTAGACAAATTCACTTTCCCAAGCAAATATTTTGCCTATATTGAACCCCCCTTCACCCAAATATACAAAACTATTGCTCTCCACACAAAACATGTCCAGCTTGAACGATCCGTACAGCATCAGCAACGGCGATTCCACGACGATCGGCAACAATCCGGACAGCACAACAGCCATGGCATCGCCATCACAGAGCAGTCCGCTACCCAATGCAGGATCGGCCAATGCCATTGGAAAGATAAGTAGTGGCGATTCACAGGCGCCGGTAAGTGTGTACACATTTGATTGTGATCCATTAAACACGATTTCCCTCATCTTTTGTGCCGCCACAGATTCTAACAAAACCGCGACTTCAGGAGCTGGTCCGCGAAGTCGATCCCACCGAACAGTTGGACGAGGAAGTTGAAGAACTGCTGTTGCAAATTGCCGATGATTTCGTAGAGGACACGGTGAAGTCAGCGTGTGCATTTGCTAAACATCGGAAGGTGCCTAAAGTTGAGGTGCGTGACGTGCAGTTGCATTTGGAGCGCAAATGGAACATGTGGATACCCGGCTTCGGAACGGACGAATTGCGACCGTACAAGCGAGCGACAGTCACGGAGGCTCACAAACAAAGGCTCGCACTCATTAGAAAGACTGTTAAGAAATATTGATAGTGGGCGTTTTCAAAAACACTGCGGTGTGGGCGCGCAGTATGAATCTGAGCCGGTATTCTGTATGGCGACAGTTACTTTCATATTTTTGGTGCCATCTAATGTGAAGTGGCTCCGTATGATACACAGTCATTCCAGGTCCATTATGTTGTAAGTTTCAGCGTCAGAAGATACCCAAAAAATGAAACTGATTGTCGCCTTACAGAATGCCAGCTCTGATTTATGTAGGAGGGTGTACTGTTTCATTTCTATTTTTTTTGTTGCGTTAACTCAAACTGACTTTTGAATCAGTTTTTATCTGTGAATCATCATTATATACGTCTGTCAAAGAAGAGTTGGATTAAAGTCTATTCTATTTCAATATTATGTGATTTGGATAATCAAATTTCAGTTCAGCGGACCTCGATCTTTTTTTTACTTCAACATTTCGACAAACCGACTCGCATCACTGAGTTTAGCACGAGTGCACATGGTACCTCTAGCGCCAGCTCTAGACACATTGGCATCTGGTCAGCTGCCGTCTTAATTTTCCATTCCAGAAAAAGCATATACACAAACAACAATAAAGCATTCGGTGGGTCAAAGGTAGGGGTTATCTTTCTCTATCTCTTACTTGCCGGAGCGTGTGTTCGAATTCCACTGTACCCATGGATGTTTCTGTTCCTATGGTAGCTTGTTCTACGATAACATTGTCCTGGAGCTATCCTTTGTACGACTTATACGTTTGTACGACTCATAAGATTTTATCTAAAATTCTAGAAAATAGAATTAATCCGTACGCAGAAGAAATCAGTATTAAGGCGGCTTTAGACCTGGACGTTCGACGACAGAATTTATTACTCCAGAACTGCTGGGAATACAACAGCGACGTATACCAAATATTTGTCGACTTCAAGCAGGCATACGACAGTATCGATCGAAGCGTACTGTACAACATTTTGATAAACCGGCTAAGCTAGTGCGACTCATAAGGATGACGATGACTAATACCGTCTCGCAGGTCAGAGCTCAGAACAGATTCACTGACCTATTTGAAACTCGCACTGGTCTGAAGCAGGGCGATGGGCTGGTGCCGACGCTCTTCAACCTTGCTCTGGAGTATGTAATTCGAGCCATGAATTTGGACAGCAGCGGAACGCTACTCATTAAGTCGACTCAACATCACGTCTCGAAGATTGGGTGATGCAGAAAGCCTTCTGCATAATCACAATTACGCCGCCAAAGAAGTTGGACTACATATCAACGAAATTAAAACCAAGGTCATGATGCAATGAAAAACAGGAACGCCAGTAAATTCAAGCATCACAGTGGGTGATCTAAATATCGAGTATGTAGACAACTTCACTTACCTGGGTTGGAATTTGTCAAAGGACACCAACGAAACAGATGAGAAAGCGACGGATACAATTAGCTAATAAGTGTTATTTTTCGGTCCTCCCAATAATGAAATCGAAGCTGGAGCACAGGAACACGAAGCTCCACGTGTATAAAATGATGATCCGACCTGTTGATATGGCTGGGAAGCATGGACCCTAACCCGAAACTCAGAAGACCTGTTGGACACATTCGAGCGAAAGGTTCTCCGAAGGATCTTCGGGGCCGTTCGTGAACGAGGTGAATGGCGCATCCGGTACAACCATGAGTTGTATCAGCTGTATGATGAGCTAATGTGTCGAAAGTCGTGAAATTACAGGGACTACAATGGGCGGAACATGAACAAAGGATGAACCGCCGATCGCATGCCCAAAAAGGTGATGAACGCGCAACGAGTGGACGGAGCCAGATTGTGTGGACGACCGAGAGCCCGATGGGAGCATTCAGTAGGTGAGGACGGCCACCAGATGCTAGGCTTTCGGAACTGGAGGACAGGCGGCCAAGGCCCGACGTCAGACTATCGTGCCATAAAGAAGAAGAAGCTATCCTTTTTTCCTACTACAACGGTCGAGACTTGCAAGGTCCCCTCAAGGAAAAAAAACTCTTGAATCGCTACTACAACAACTGGGACAACTTCAAAAGGATTATCGGTGAATCCTTTGCTAGTTTAACACTGCCTAACGAAAAACATCTTGGACGGATTCTACAGAAAACTGTAAAAAAAAATATCCCAGCAGATCTAATAGTCTAAAAGTCTTAAATCGAAGATTTTCAACAACTGTGGCGAAATTGGGCAAGACTAGGTATTGATTACGGAGTGTAGTCCACAGTGACCACCGATCTCAATGCGGGTATCGTAAAACAAAAAACGACCACGGACGGAACAAGTAGATTTCTCACTTTCACAGCGTAAATTATAGCACATGTGTGATCAAGCTCTGGCAAACTGTGAGAGGCCATGAAAACGAATGAAAAGATCGCGACCAAGTTGGGCACCACTGAGCGATGCCAGAAAATGAGCTAACATATTCAACCAACAATTCGTCGAACAGCTTCCTAAGTATCCGCTCAAGCGCAAAATCACAAGAGCTATCTGAAATACCTCGGTAATGGAAAGTCTTCGTCGCATTTCTCAAACCTGGTAACGAGCACAACCTTGGAATTATACCGCTCGATTACGCTTCTATCCCCTGCGGCGGAAATACTAAGTCGCTGATACAACCCACACTTACGACGCATATAAATTTTGCAAGTCACTAAATTGGTTTTAGGAAAGGCACAGCACTACCACTGCACTTGATCGGATCACGTCCAAGCTCCTGAATGGACTAAATCCACCTAAACCATGCAGACGCACCATCTTGGTGGCTCTAGATTTGTTAAATGCGTTTGATACGGTGAACCACTCGCTTCTTCTGGCAGACTTACGTAACACATCTCTTCCGTCGTATGTAATGAAATTGTTGGAAATTATCTTACCGGTCGACAGTCTTCCACAGAGTTTAGAGACAGGCAATCTAAACTACGGAAAATCAGACAAGGTATACCACAAGAAGGTTTTCAATTTCCTTCCTTGTTTAACCTCTACATGTCATGACTTCCCAGTCCATCTGAAGGGATCGACATTATCTCGTACGCGGATGATTGCACCGTCATGCCAAGGGGCAACGATATTCCCCCTATGTGTGCCCTCATCAATGGTTACCTGAAAGACCTCAACAGCTTCATTGTCAGCCAAAACCTTACGGTAGCAGTGCCCAAATCCTCAACCACCCTTTTCACCAAATTCAACCAAAAATGTAACTTACCATTCGACATCAATGTAAACGACATAATGGTTCCTACCGTCCGTTACCCCAAAATCCTCGGCGTCACAATCGGCAACCATGACATGACAACCCTCCAACAATAGAAAAAGACATACTCGCTCTAGTTTAACACCTGCAACAACTCAGAAATAGAGTGTCATCTCACTGAGCCACCATATGCCTCAAATCATCATTAAATAAGCGGAATAGTAATTTCCATTCGGTAGGTATTTAGAGCCAGGAAACAATCACATTTACAGATTTAGCGAGAGACATTCAAAGTACTATCCTCAATAATGACGCCAAAAGGCATCGGAAGTTTACTTCTGAGACATTTACGCGGACACGCATCACCAAGATTTTTCATTCTTGAAATCGACGATACTTCCTATGAAGAAAACTGATATTTAAAGACAATAAAGAAATCTAAGTGTTTTTCGTAGTGGATTGGCTAATAGCTAGCTAACTCAGACGGCAGGCTGAATCTAGATAAAATTCAAAGACTGGCCTGTCTAACTGTCAAGCCCCTCCGCCACTTTGGAGGTTCACCTAAACTTAACATACACAGCTGCTCCCCTGCCAGAGTAATTTTCCGCAGTCAGTCAAGAGCGCGTTTCGTACGCGTGTCAGGGTTGCCGCGTCTTAAATGGACGCTACCTCGTCTGTGTCTGTATATGACAACACAAATCCTTAAGGTCTGAATATGCATGCATTTTCATTGAGAAAATCGCAGCGGACAAAAATTTCATTTTCATTCCGCCCGAGGTCTATTCAGGCCTTTAGGAGAGACTACAACAGAGGTCAATCAGTCACCACCACCATTCGCGCCACGGCGAATCTTTCGACGATTTCCTAAAGGAAATTTGAAAGCTCAGCAAACGCAATACCTCTTGTCGCACCGGGAGTTTACGGAAAAGGCGAAGAGGAATTTGAGGGAAGAACTAGGCAAACCTAATCTTTGCGAACCGTTTGCCAGGATTTTGCAGTTTCTAGAATTTGTACGTGATCACGAAAATTATGCTGAACGCTTGGAAGCCCGACGTTCCTCTCTTCATTTGCTTCCGCGAGTGTCCGAGCGTGTACCCACAATTTTACATGCACCCCTTTCGACCCAAATTCGCATTCCTTGTGTTGGAATTGACGTAAGCCCAGTCATTCATATGCGGACTTTCGGGAAGAACTGAATGTGTTCTGCTTTAGTTGCGGAGCTTCAGTTGTGGTGAAGCCAAAATGCGACCGTTGCGCACTTGAAAAAAAAAACCTATCACGAAGGAGGCCGCAACAAGAGGAGGCCTCGCAGGAAGGTCAATTACGGACACAACTGGTTTACCTACGTTTTTCGTTCTAAATTGGATGACCAACAGGCATCTCGCCCAGTTTGGGTCGGAACCGTAACGTTACACCTGCATGCTACTGAAACCTGATTGGTCGATATCACCCAAACCTGATTCGTCGTTTTCACTTTAAGTCCTGATTTGATGTCATGTCATGCCTGATACGGGTAATCCATCGGAATTCCCCGTGAAATCTGCGGACGCAACTTTGCAAACTATATCATGTTCGTGCCGTGCGAGAAGATCGATTGCTTGAATTGACGTGTCACAGAGTGCATGGTCATCACCATGATACTGGCTGAGGAAGTTTGGACACTTGTAACAAATCGTCTTTTACGACTTCGTTTTTGGCCTCCGTGTTCCTCTGGAACGGACGGCGAGGATGCAATGGATTGACCGGTTCAGAGTACCCCACCTCAGTACAATAAGATTTTAGCTTAACGGCTCAAAGACCAATATAGGTGACCTATGTGTTGTTGGAATTGGCGGCCCAGGTATTAGTCAACGGAATGGAGATCAAACGATCGTGTATCAGGAAGATATCACGCTATTGACTCGGGAGCGAGAATTCTTACTGATTCTTCGAGATCCCGCAGGGGGGTCTGTGTCCTTGTGGCACAGATCTTTGGTACCCGAGCAGCGCAGGGAGGCCCCTGGTATGGTTGATGCGCCATGGTGTGGATCTGTACAAAGACCTTCGGGAGGTGACGATCCCGAGCTCCCTAGTCATGCATGGGTGACACAGCATGGCTGACTTTTTCCCTATTCCTTCGAAAAATCAGCCATACCAGCTTACACGACGCAGTGCTTCCTCGTAGGGGAGATACACATTATAAGCGTACGTGTTCAGTCTCGAAGTTGGCGGCTTCGCATAACCCCAGCCACGAAGGGGCATTCGGTGGCTCAGTGGCAGAGATGTCACTTTATCTCTGAGTTGCCGGTGCGTTCGTTAGGTCTAACCGAAAGGGGGCCAAAGGAGGATCACACCTGCTATTGAGAAATCTTTAGCGAATACTGTACCTAAGGGATGGGCGTGCCCAAGGGACCATGGTCCCTACCCATCTAGGCGTTGGACTCGAGCGGGTTTGTGGTGTTAGACAAGCCGACTAGCTAGAGTCGCATCCCAAGGTGGGGTTCCAAAAGGAGGCATCCCGGCCGAGAACACCCTTCCGGCTATTAGTCGGATAAATCTCGTCGTCCCGCAAGGGAGGGTGGTTATGACCACCTGGCTTAGGTACTCCTAATGACGAATGCGAGGTAGACGCAGGATGGATGATTCTTCGAGAGCCAGCGGTCCAGAGGTACATAAGTAGCTGGGCCACCAGAAAAAAGTTCAAGGAGCATACTCACGTTTCCTTTCCAAGACGTGCTTCTAAGCAAATATTGAGGCCAGAAATATCGCAAACTGACTTCTTTGGAACACGCACTGATAAAATATATATATATATACGCTCTGGCTCACTGTAAGCATCTACGAAGTCGAGATTCCCCACGCTGTTTGATTCTTTAAGTCCGTAGTCCACCATCTGGGAGAGTGCTGGATTGTCTTATAAGACATTGGAAAAAATACACGTTTGTTTCGTGTATAGAAATTTTTATTCTAGCATCATAAATTTATATCATACAAACTAATCCTTAACGACTAATAATAATTGGGTAGCAGAAAAACATTCATGCAAATTCTACGACGGGCAAAATTATCACACGTCCAACTTGAACCACATCCACGCCGCGTCCTTTCTGTGTGCAGTCCTACTGAATTTTGTCAGCAATTTTGCACATTAGTCGATCCAGCGGATCGCAATCGTCATTGCCACACTCACTGTTGTTACTATCGCCATCCAATTCCATTTTTATCGAATCGTTCAGAGTATTGTCGCTATCCACCGGGTCCGGCAGAGCTGCAAATGCATTTTTCACGATTTCCCTGACGCGTTCCAAGTGTTTTTGGAATCTGAAATGAAATAAATGATTGGCAAATGAAAAATTTTATATTTGCTACGTAATCTTATGTAAAGGTACACGTCCTCTTTCCAGTAATTTTCTTAAAAATATCTTCAAGTTTCGTTATAAAAAAAAGCAATTTGACGTCGGTCCATCTCCAATAAGAAGGAAGAATTGCAGGTTTTCCCATTTTTTAAGAATCATTTATTGAGGCAGATCGCAACACCAGAACCAGCTCGAAAGTAGTGAGCGCAGCTCGATGGGACGACCTGTGCCTCTGCAAAAATTCGTGCTCAACGCAGTCTTTCCCATCACCGATGGTACAGACCACACGGTTAAGCTAAGCCAAGCATTACCAAGGCTCGTAATTTTCCTTACTCATTAGTTTAAGGCACGAATTTAGCAAGACACTGTATCGGGCTTATATAGTCGTCAGAACACGACGTGGGTGCGAATCATATTTAAAGAAAATTGTTCAAATCCCCAAATAAATTTCTAGGATTTCCAAGATCCCTAAACCCTCCCTTTGTTACTTGTTTTTAGAGCTCACCTCGCTGCCGTTTCCACCCGCTGACGTTTCTGCATTTCCATCATCACACGCAATGTCTCCCGCGCTTGATGTGGCCGGAATTCATTCAACAAATGATGAATGTGTACAAAAAGGATACTCAAATCCTCAATCTGAAAGTGAAGAAGAACGAAATATTTAGCTCATATTTATCTTGAGTGAATCCCTTATCCTAATCTTGCCTTTTCCGCTCGACGCGGACTATCCGGATAGTGTACTAGCAAATCAATCAAATCCAAAAAGTTGACAAACAATGAATGATTCAATTTCTTCAATTCCTTGCGACGATCAAAATGTTGCGGAATCAAACGTTTGATTCCTTGACTTTCGAGCGATCGTATCATTTCCTCATTGTTGTACGTATTCCCAAACATTTGGTAGGTGTCCAGATTTGGTGGTGGCGGACGCGGTGCCCGATTTTTACGGATATTTTCGTCCGAATAGAGATTTACATATTGCGTTGGCGGCAGGGGCAGGGACATCACCTGCGTTACTTCTTGGTTGGCCATTTTTACAATTTATTTCTACCACAATTGGAAAAAAATTTAAAACACCAGGCAAGAGCAGTTTGATGGAGGACTTTTGAAGAAATTTGACATTCACGAAAGTGACAGTTGAAATATAAGCGATGTGTCTTCTTCTTTATGGCAAACAATAGACTTGTTACCGAAATTTTATAGCAGTGATTCGTTGGATGGAGAAAGGCAAGATAAAATTCAAAAGAAAAAAGAAACATTTTTAACCCTTAAATGCATAGCGTACCATATATGGTACTTGGCTAGATTCCTGTAAAAGTTTAGCGATTATTACATTTTTGGATTTTTTTTTTACTTTTAGCCCAAGTAGACAAAATAAGCTTTCACATAAATTCAATTTTGGCTTCCTGAAGCTTTCCTTGAATTGTCTGTGACCGCTTATATACCGCAGCAAAGATAAAAAGTTTTAGACAAATTTAAATTATTTTTGGACGGCATATACGGGCTGCACTAACTAATTGAAACTAAATTTAGTCTCGCTCGCAACATATGGCGAGGTACTTGCCAATCCATAATGCCTAGACAAGCGACTGTCTCTGAAATTTATCCAGGAAGAGCGAAGTCGTTTGTTACTGGAATGATATCGTTTTCGATTTTCGTTTCGCTACAAAGTTTATATGAAATTCCTGGTGAGAAAAAACGCGAGATTAACAAATTCCAATCATAATAATTGTCCAAATAATCGAAATGTCAGATAAACCATTTCTAAACATCTGCACATTCCACAACCAATTCGAATAAAAAGAAGAAGAAGAAAGTTAATACGCGAACTAGACTAGGACGGTATATTCACCCTATGGAAAGGTACTATCTCCAAAAATGTTTTAAGATAGTTTAAATTAAGAGACGGTATATAAGCGCTCTGTGCGTCGTCAAAGTGGACGAACGTTATTTTTTGTGAGATTTTAAAAGCTAATCTTTACAGGTAAATAATTTTGCGAAATTTACCGTTATTCGGAAAAGGAAAAATACTGGTGAGTAAATTGGAATATGTTCTTGAGATTCTTTTGAGACTTTGACCATAAAAGTCACTAAAGGTAGTTGTTTGCAACAATTTTGGCACGTACCATATGTAATACACTATGCATTGGGGCACATTCAGAAATTTCTATAACATTCTGATCGTTCTTAGTTGATGAAATTTGAATCCTTTAGCCTTGGGTAGGGTAGGATATGTTCATAAAATTTTAACTATCAGCTCTTTCAACATGATGGTGCGTTTTATTGGACCCAGAACAGGCCCAAATAACCTAAATTTTCAAACTAATTATGTCACCGATGCATTTTCCAGGACATTTGCTGCCATTTTTTATGAAAGCTAGGTTTATCAGTCCCGATCAGGATCCAAGGAAACGGAGCTGTCATAGTTGATTTAGAAGGATTGTTTTTGCCATTTTGTTTTCACACTGGTCAGGGTGTTTCTGTAGCTGCTTCTTATAATCCCAGTCTTTTTAGCTGGCAAGTATACTGAAACACATATTTTGTTTTGTCCTTAGGACACGCCACTAAAAAAACGAGCCTCTTTACTCGACATCTTAGTAAGATATGTATTTTGACTTTCACCAGGACTCAAGCAGCTGCGCCTTGATATCCAAACTCTTAAACCATTTAATTATGACAAGTACTGTCTTGGAAGTCCACGGTCAGGATCCTCAGAAAATGTGCTTCTAGGGTCAACCATTTCATATATGGAAGACTATGTGGGGTACCATATTCGATAAACAAAAAATTACATGGATGTAATTCTTGTGGACATGTCCTGGGACCTGCACAAATTTGGGTTATAAAGCAGGCAGCAATTCATTTCCATATTCAAATCCTAGCAATATCAATCCAATCCATATACTTTTCAAGAAAGGAATCCCATGTGCCCATGATAAGTCAAAAGAAGTCTCGAGATATACGTTTAACAGTGGAACATGTTTATAAGGAACTATTATATAAAAGATTTATTTTATAACAAGACCGAGTTCTACTCGCGCTAATAGCATGATGAATGCATTGCATACCCTATACCCATGTACAGAGCTAGACGGCAGGCAAAGCCCAAAATAATCGAATCCACCTACCCGAGCTGCCTTTTAAAAAGCTGAATATTCGCGATTTTCTATAGAAATGACAACCTTTCCTTTAACTAAGAGGAGTTCATTATATCGAGTTTCCACTATAATTTCGATCAACACTCTCAATAACCATTATCCTTTCTTTTTTACACTGTTCCTATTAATGTAAGAGGCAGATTAAATAAAGTTTGAAAAATGTCTTTCATCCAACATAATGGCCTGAATGCATGGCGTACCATATTTGGTACACAATACCAATTCTACTATTTTCGCATTTTTGGGAAAACGGGCTATTTCCTGGGAAAATAAAGGCTAATTCCGTGTTCAGTGACCGATTTTACATAAGAGGAGGTCAGTAACGATAATTAGTTCAGACCCCATGCATTTAAGCGTTAAAGAAAATGCACTAGCCACGCACGTCCCGTTGTCTTTTTTTTCAATAACCGCCGCAAAATGCGGACGGATGTAATTGAAGTGAGATTTATAATTTGTAGGCTTTTTTAGGCCTTTTGGCCATGCCATCTAGATTAAGCTGATTAGACTCCAGAGGACCCAATGCTGTACACATACTTACGGAATTCGGTTTTCAGGCAAAGCCTCTGCACCTCCCCTTCACGCCGATTTTGAGAAAGAATAATATCTCGCGGGGGAAATATGTGAAGAATCTTGGGAAGGCATGTTTCGGTTGAAAATGCGACTGCCACAAGAACAGAT
Source organism: Microchrysa polita (assembly GCA_949715475.1). Classification (NCBI taxonomy): domain Eukaryota; kingdom Metazoa; phylum Arthropoda; class Insecta; order Diptera; family Stratiomyidae; genus Microchrysa; species Microchrysa polita. The sequence goes on from OX454420.1 coordinate 70,562,213, forward strand.
CAGCTGGAATTTAGTAAGATAACTTAACATTACAACGAAAATTGTATTGTGAGATAATCTAGTGATATAATGGGATTCTCATTGTGCCTGTCTAGATACTTTCAATTTTCGTTCGTTTTCTTCATTCTGACTATTGAAACTTGAGATGTCTGCGCTATTGAAGAAACGCATTCATTCTTAAACGCGATTGCCAATGTTAAATATTAACAACTCATCATCTATTCATACTATTCATGAAAGAATTTAACATTTACCCGTCCTGACCAAAGCCGCGACACATATTTGACGATAAATAATGAACAGATGTGCATAGAATAAGGGGTTAATCTCTTCTGTTCACTTGACGCAATCAATGACAAGTTCAATGTTGAAAGTGGATACGGAGCTTGAAGGCGATATGGAAGATGAAAGCGCACATGTGTGGACATAGCCATTGAGCGCCATTACGGCACACGTTTATGTTGCACTAAAATGCTTAAACAATACTGCATCGTGCTACCCAAGTATGCAGTTATGTAAGATTTTTCTCGACTAAAATCACAACGATCTCGACCACTCATTCGCTGCACCATCTTTCGGTATTACTAAACAAGGGCGGTCTCAGCGTTTTTACGGCCTACTTCTTCGTTCAGAACATTATTGTAGGATGCAGACAAACATTGAGGCCTATATATTGATATTTGGATAATATGATGAAGCAATTACCCAAACGATATTTGTGTTGCCGGGATCGGATTCAAAGGAGGCAATACAATACTTTTGTCAAAGTTGAGGCCTATTTTTACCACATTCGCTCGGTATTGCAGATTAACCTTCAATTTTAAGTTCACCCACAACCTTCCAGGATCGAACAAAGTTTAGAGCGTATTCTGGATACTGATAATTTTAGGTGACGCTATACAATTCTCATTTCTTCCTAAGATGCTTTGTCGCCTGACGAGATCAAGCTCCCGCTTATTATTCAGAACTCTTTAGTCCAACTTCGATTAAATAGGTATACCAACATTAAGGTGGGGATTCTGAAACATGATCTCTAGTGCCACGGCGTTGTTCGACGTACAGTACTTATTTGCTTCACTGTGCCAAGCCTATTCTTTCAGAATTTCAACTAAACAAGCAGAATTGACACTTCTCAATTTGATGCTTTTCCCCTGTGCTCAAAAAACCTGACCACTGACCCCCTCCCCCTTTGCAAAGCTATCAACGCCACTGGTTCTCCTTGACAAAAAATCATCAGAATTTGAAGCAGAAACGAATGTTTTAACAACAAAAGCTATAACAGGGAGGCTATGGAGTATAGTCTGAGGAGAACCTCCAAAGCGGTGGAAGGGTTGCTTATCCTTGCGGTTGCGATATTTCTGGAGGAGAGTATGTGCTTTACCTACCACACAGGTCGATAAGGGAATCGGATGGATTACAGTGGCTTATTATACATCGTTTTTTGATAGGAAAAATAAATTTAAATCCCATCTTTCGACGTCTGCAACTTCTGAACCTTGGAAAGCTGGAGCCTTAAAATGTTCACCAAATATCGACTGTGCGGTGCTCTACAAATCAAGCTAAATTTAAAAATTTTGCTCAGGAATTTCCAAGTTAAGCCTAGTACTGACATCGAGAGTGAAATTTTTGTCATCTGCGATTTTTTCAATGATAGTGTATTCTTACTGTCGTGGAATGTGTGGGGAATGCTGGGGAATTTCATAAGCTACAATCCGAAAACAGTTCCATAATTTTTCTCGGCCATTTTATGTATTTTTTTTCCGATTCCCCGGTTATTTCATCGTGAAATGTCAAAAGACAGGGGAATCGAAAATTAACACATAAAATGGTTGAGGAGAATTGAGCTCCTGCTCTCAATGTGGGTCATCAAAGACAAATGCGTGTGATCTAAATTGAAATGACATTTGACAGTTTTTGTGCATCCTTGACTCGCTTTCGTCGGCTTATTTTTTAGATGTGGTGGATTTTATCACAAAAGATGATTATTTCTTTGCAAAATCTTTTCTTGTGATTAGAAAAACTCTCACATTTGGTTTGAAAAAACAAATTCCCTCATATTTCCCCTATGCGTCCGCCATCTACATTTGAGCTCTATCCCGTGTAGGGTAGTTGCACGGGTTAACTTTACCTGGGTAAGTGTCATTTTTTTTATATGAAGATCTACCCAAACCTGCACGGGATAAACACAATAAAACGTACCTTATATTAGCAGAAATTAAATATTAATTTATTTTTTGTTGTAGTTCAAGATATTACGCTTCTTATCTTACTAAATTCAATCATTCTTATTGGCCTAAAATTTAATAACCACAAAAAATCTCTATTTGTATAAAAAAAAGCGAATGAAGCCGAAAAGAAAATTCTTCAATTAAAAAAGAGGTACAAAATGGTGCAAAGTACAAGGTTTACTGAAGTTAGGTATTCACATAATTTTGAAAAATTAGGCCCTCTAGTTTGTTTCAGATGTGAACCCCCAATTTAGGGGGTCACGAGATGCCACTGTATACAATATATGAAAATATATTTCTAACTCAGAGTAGCTTCGTAGTAAGGAAGCATTTTAGTATAAAAGTGATAATTGTGGGGACTATGGCTTTACATAGCAGGCTCGAGCATCTCGAGCACTCGTGTAAGTGATTTGAACGTATAATTGATATAAGCGCAGCAGTATACGATAAAAAAATATTTACTACAAGTGGAATGCTTTTACAGTTACACTAGGCACGTTTTATTGAGTTTATCCCGTGCAGGTTTGGGTAGAACTTCATATAAAAAAATGACACATACCCAGGTAAAGTTGACGCGTGCAACTACCCTACACGGGGTAGAGCTTAGATGAATCGAGTCAGATTTACCCGCGATACGAAAAAACGTCGCTACTATTACACCTTTGCTACCATTTTTTTAAAGGTCCGTCTAGATTAGTCGCCAAATGGCTGCGCGTCCAAAAACTGGCATCGCGTACAGCCATTTTTCTGCTCCTTAGTATCTACACTAGCAGCCAAATGGAGACAGAAAATGACATAACCAAAATTTCATTTTGGTGATTTTTTTAAATTTAATTATCAAAATCGGACTCTGCGCGTTTGGATTATTACACGGCCATTCAAGAATTATTCAATTTCACACAAAAGAACGAACAAAAGTTGCAAAATTGTCACTTTGAATTTGACAAGCGGTTGTCAAAGCGGTTGATTGAGTTTCCATATTAAATATCAAAACTGGACGCACACCCAAATGGCGACTAGTTTGGATGGAATGACAACAGCCATTTGGCTGCATGTGACGACATTTGGCGACTAATCTAGATGGACCTTAAAGACTTTTTCTTAACAAAAAATATATTAGGTGTGTTTTTTTGGTTATCTCGTGTAGGTTTGGGTAACGAAACTTCATATAAAAAAATTGACAGGTGGCATTTTTTTTTATATGGTGTTTCGTTACCCAAACCTGCACGGGATAGCCAAAAAAAAAAACACACCGCACGAGAGAAATCTTCGCAAGTTTACTCAAATCGACCTGTTTAGTTAAGTACATTACATAGTAAAGTATCGTTTTATTAATACCACATATAGACCTCTTACCACCTGGAGCGTAAATGAAAATTAAACAGTAATGAACCGGCATAAAAACCGTGGTGAATTTATAATTTTAGCTTCAACCATTGCTACAAAGGCGTTTTCCTCCTAAGAGTAGGTACTAACATCGTCAGTTCACGTGAAATCCATCGAAATACTGTCAAAATTTTGATGATCGTGAAATCGAATTCGCTTGGTGGTACTCACTTCACATGAAAATCTTTACACCGGTTTTCGACATTTGGCCAGCGAAAATAATGCAGTTGCACTTTATTTCGCAGTGGAAAGATGTCATCGACAATCAATCAGAACGCGAGTGAATTGAGTGAATAAAAAGCAAGTCTCCACGGCACCGTTTTCACGGGAGACATATATGCAAGTTTTTCGCTAGGTGAACTCATAGTACTTACCTTTAAAGAATCTTAAAAAAAAAATACCGGCGTACAGAGGGCTGCGCCCGCAATACGAGGGTTTTTTAGAATTTTGATGCATAGTGGATATTTTTTGTGCATATATTTTATAAGCAATAGATAAGAATTGTGCACAACATTAATGAAATGCTTCCTGTAAATCTATTTTTGGATTGGTCTAATTAAAGGTGGAACAGAATGAAAGGCGCCAGCCAGTTTGTATAAAAGTACTCCAAGGCATATCTACAGGCATTTTTCGATTTAAGATTTCTGATGGCCTTTGAGAAAAAAGAAGCTCAGGCAAACGTAAGGATGGCTTGGTATTATATATGAACTGAATTATTAGCTGTAAACCTACTGTTACTGTTTTTTAAATCAAGGAAAACCAACTTATATGAAATGATTCCATTGTGTCCCCTGACATTAGAGCCCACGCAAGCTTTCCTATGAGTATTGAACAAGTATACTTTTGCAGCTTTTCCGGGACACCCTGTTAACTTGGTCCTACAAGCTTCAAAAATATTTGTGGCAAACACTATTACCATTCTATGCATTTCCACCAAATTTCATGTACATTGTTTCATCAAGTTAAAAGATATGCATTGAAGAAATGCATTGAAGAAATGCTTAAGAGGCTTCCCTTGTATTGTGAAAAACCCTTACTAAATACTTACTTGGCTATATTTCCAGTTTGGATACAGTTATTCGAATGAAAATTCGTAGACATATTCTCTGTGTAATTTTCTAAAAACCCTTAGCAGAATTTTCATATTTAGAAACCTAACAGGGGCTACATACGAACAAATTGAAATTTTACAAATTTACTGTTATTTACTTTTCCTTAGCAAAAGTCAACAGTCCTAATATTTAACGTATATAAGGCCATACTGACCAATCTTTGTGCAAAGTTTCATATCGATCCCTATAACGGTTTAGAAAAACGGAGCTCGAAATGGAAGTTTAACTTTAAACGCCAATAACTTTTTTACCGCTACTCGAAACTGGAATATTTTAACTGATATGAGATGTACTCGTCTAGATCTTTGATTTAAATAAAAATACGTTAATCTCCGATAAAAACTAAAAAAGTCGACTTTTTTCAAACGTTCGGGACACCCTGTTATCTTCTTTCTACCAACTTCTAAGGTATTTGTGCCAAAGACTGTAACCATTCTACACATTCCTACCGAATTTCATGACAATCGGTTGAGCCGTTCGCGAGTTATTTAGTGAACAGACGGACGGACGGACGGACGGACAGACGGACGGACAAAATCGATTTCATAAGGGTTTTTTGAAAAAATTCTAAAAAACCCTAAAAACAAGAAAAATAATTACCCTCTTGTCCGAATGCAGTTTCAAGATGAAAATGGGTCGGTTCGGTAGCATATTTTTCGTCGAGCATGGTAAGTTTCGCAAACGCTAAACCGATTTAGTTATGTCCACGGCGAGTTCATCGTGGAAATTATCTAATTACCGAGGAATCGAAAAATATGTAATATATACATAAAATGGCAGAGACAAATTGTGAAACCATTCTCGGATTTAGTTTATGGAATTCCCCAGCATTTGTGACATATTCCACGACAGTAAGTACATATATGCATTTTGATTGAGAAAATCGCAGCGGAAAAAATGTCATTCTCCTTTTTTTCGCTCGAGGTCTATTCAGTCCTTATTAGCTGAACTCCTTTGACTCCATAGCCGAACAGGACAACCTCAATTTCAAAGTTAATCTTGCCCTGAACTCTCCTGAATAATAATAATCTTTTTTTTCTCCCAACAGGAGTAAAGAAATGGACAAAACTTCGAATGGAATTGATCGAAAGTAATATTACTCTCAATTCACGGGAATTCAGATTTTGGGCAGAAGACCGTTGCTGTTACAGTTATTGTCATTTTGACATTTTATCCAATTTATTAATGGTATGCAAATCCACTCACTCACAATGTCCTTGACGCAACAATGAAATATTTTTCCAAAAATATCTTCATATCAAGGTTATCCGAGTGTAGGAGTTGGATAATGTCGTTATATTCATAAAGTACGGCTATATTATATAGAATAGACCATGCATACCTACCTATAGTCCATTAGTAGAATGTAATCTGATGTATGTGTATCCTATCCAGTATCACTTAAAACCAAAAAGCACAACAAAGTTTCAACTTATAAGAATGATATGAGCATTGACGTAAAATTTCACGCACTGAAGTGGAACGTACAACTACAACATATCTTCCAGGAATGTTTTATTATACATTTAATTTTTGATACATTCTAGGAATATCTATTCGCAAAATGGATGAATTGAAGGTGTTTATTGAAAAATTCCCACAGTCAGCAATAGATGTATAGATATATTTCAGGCATACATAATGTTACATACTTGTATGTACATATCCACAACATTTTGTGGTTCAAATTCTACGAAAGTCAACAAGAAAACCTACAAAGAGTGATTACATTTCAAGGATATCCTACGCACGCAGTACCAAATGAAGCTCGCACACAAAAGACCAATAAATTCAGTTTCCTGTGAAATATTTATTGGTAAAAATTATGAAATACATATTCTTAAAACGAAATTTGATAAAGTACCTGTTCGTAGATAACTTCGCAAAAAAAATCTTCATATTTCTCGAGAAGAAAATCGGATATGATCACAATTTCTAATTGCAATTTATCTAATAATAGTAAAGTCATTATGGTACCAAACTACCAAACAATTAAAAGTCTAAAATATCAGAGTGACCGCTTCTCTATTGAGGACGGTACAAATATGAAGGTGGAGTTAATCGGTTAATCTTCGTTCATAGGTATTCATTGGCAACGTACACACCTTTGCATGTTTCGTCTCCAAGTTTCGTTTCCTCCTTCAACATTGAACTTGTCACTGATTGGCTATGTCCACACATGTGCGCTTTCGTCTTCCCTATCGTCTTCAAGCTACGTATCCACTTTCAACATTGAACATGTCATTGATTGCGTCAAGTGAACAGAAGAGATCAATGGGTGAGGTTATAAAACACAACGTTCGCGTAACGTTTCGCGTTTTCCGAAACGTTTCCTATTGTGTTCTGTAAACGCATAGATCCGGATCAGACTTGGTGTTCCCATCGCCATCTCTCGGAAAGTGACAAATGTGACAATTGACACATCACAGCTGATACGTTTTGCTCGAAAATTAAAATTTCCAGTTTTAAACGAGATGCAGATACATTTTATTTTGATTATAAATAGTTTAATAAATAAATGAGGGCGGAAATGCACGGTTCGACGGCAGATTGTAAATTTCTGCCAATCAATCAAGCTATGCCTCGCAAGGGGGCGCTTAGAGGATCTGTTTGTAGGGAGAAGTTTCTGATCCGTAACGGCCGGTTGATTTGAAACGTTGCGCGAAACGTTGCGCAACGTTGTGTTTTATAACCTCACCCAATGTCTCATTCTATCCAGATCTGTTCATTATTTATCGTTAAATATGTGTCACGGCTTTGGTAAGGACGGGTATATGATAAATTCTTTCATGAATTGTATGAATAGATGATGTGTTGTTAATATTTAACATTGGCAATTGCCAATTGTCGTAAGATATTTGTCGCGACTTTGGTCAGGTCGCGTAAATATTAGCTTCTTCGTTAATATTATACATAGATGGTGAGTTCATACAAAACAACAGCAATATATTCCGTAATATTAGTATTGGTTTTTTTAAATTTCGAAATTAAATTTCAACACATTTTATCACTTATTCCATCGTGTAGAAATGAAATCACGCTTTACTCAAGTTGCAGACACATAAACGCTGATAAATTTTACTTTACAATTATTGTACACAGCAAATTATAAAAATGTTTAAAGGAAAAACGATAACAAACCCGACTTGAATGGGTTGCAGTTTTCCATTCATTCCTCTTCGGTTTTGACATCTATACTATCTGTATCTATACAACCTATACTATATACTATAATTATATAAAGTTGCTCCAGAGTTTTCTCGCCACGTCATCCACCCAACCTTTGTGCGATGTTTGATGTCATCATCGCATGTAGCCCCGTTGTTCACCATCGAGCCAATGTACTTGGTACAAGAAGACTTAAGCTGCTCTCCTTTGACGTACATTTCTGGTATTGGTGCTTCTGCGTCTGAGAATGGGCAGCATAAGAACTCAGTCTTTGTTATGCTTACCCTCAGTCCATGCTCCTCCAGAATGTCACACCATTTTGTAAGTGCAGCTTGCAAGGCAAATGTTTGGGCTACTGAGGACTATATAATCGGGAAAAAGAAGAGATATTTCTAGGCCATCGCAGATACGTGTTAATAAGTAGCACATGATGATATTGAAGAGCAACGGACTCAATACACTGTCCTGGTGTACTCCGACATTCACCGGAAATTCTTCTGATTCACCGGCTGTGCATCTAACCTTAGTCGTAGCTCCATCATACATGTCTCGTATCATCCTGACGTATGCAAAGTGCAAGTCTTTTCGTGCTGCTCTATACTTTTGGTCTACATTTAAACAATTGCTTTGAATGTAATTTGATTGCTTTCAAGTTAAGCAAGAACATTAATCGCAAAAGAGTTATAATAAGGCGAGATGGGTATTTTTCGGGTATATTTATTTAGTTCTATTTGTTCTACAGTTCTTCTATAAACAAGAAGATTTAATAAAGGAAATTTTCGTATTTTCGCTTTCATTAGTTGTTATATTTTCATTTTTTAAGTTGTTATATTTTTATTTGTAGTCGTATATGTGGTCTGGCTGGTCTAGCGGTTAGTGCGCGCACCTTCGGTCCACAGGGTCATGAGTTCGAATATCACCGTGGATCATGGTGTTTTTCGAACTCACGAGCTTGTGACGGACTATGATCTCACTCAGATGTTAAACGAGTACCCATTTATGGGGATAAATAACACTGCTGAGAGTGATGCTGATCTCATTACCTCAACAAAAAGCAGATAATATCTTGGAAATAGGATGCCGCTAACACATACTGCGGCCTTAGTCCAATGCTGGATTGTCGCGCCTGTTATTTATATATTCTTATTTATTAAGCAAGCTTTATTAAACGCATTTTTTGATATGGAATAACAATTTTTATTTTTCACAAGCTTGTGCTTGTGCTGGAGTTTTGTCAGCCCTTATTATAATTTTGTAATTTTCGGATTTTGCAGTTACCTTCAAAGTAGACATGAAATCATCAAGTGCAATGTGTGTTGCACCGAAAGAAGTCATTTGGAAGCAATTGTTGTACTTTTGCATATTTGTGAGGAAATGAGCCGAATCTCTTGATGTTCCAGAGACCAATGAGCATAGAGGTTCTGGTGCAGGCACTAATGGTGGTAATTTAATTTTTCCACCAGCACAGCATAATCCTTGAACTTCAACGCCTTACAATACCGGCAAATAGCAGACATGCCTCCAATCATAACTGCTATATTGGAACTATAATCGATTTCGGGATTGTAGTTAAAGGCAGCTCGTTCTAGGACTACCGAAGTTGCAGTTGTACGCAATACATCATGCTGGCATTGTCGTGCTCGATTACGTTGGTTGTTGGGTGTAGCAGAGTGATTGGTTATTAATCGTTGCCTAAGAAAATTTGAAGCTATGCAATTTTAATTCCTTTTGTATAGCGTACAGTGTTTTTTTATATGCATAGTTTCAGTGACAATTTTTTTATAGCTTTACTAAGGACTCAATATTTTTATTTAATTCAAATGTGATCGACGAAAACATGATTGCAACAGGTGACTCCCATTCAAAAAGGAATTTCGATTTACCGCCACATCCTTTGTGATATTAAACATTTTCTCGGTGTTTAAACCTTCTCCAGCGTAAGACGAATTTAACAAAAAAAGATCATATAAATCGGTCCAGCGGTTTTCGAGTTTTTGCGTTACAAAGAAATCACGTAACATTTTAATATATAAGAAAGAAAAAGTAAAAGATTATATTTATCGAAATAATCTAGGTTAGCATAAAGCCGTACTTCCTTTATCTATAAATTTTGCTTTACTCAGTTGTTATAATTTTATTTAATTTTATATTTTGTAAAATTTTTGCGAAAAAGCTTTAATAAACGATTTATGTTTTTTATTTTCATTTTTAATTATCGAAATTACTAAGTAAATACTTAAATAAGTTGTTCGTGAAGTGAAAAACGCGAGCGTAGTGAGTTCTAGTATTCAATATTGGCTCTAGTCTAGTATTCAATATTGATAACCGCACGTTCATGAATGAATGCCTTTTTTTCAATAGAGTAGACATTCCAAGATTCAATTGTCAAATTGACGAAGACGAACGAAAAAGGAAATGGTGTGGACTGGTCCATTCGCAGATGCCGACATAAAAGTTTTTCATAAACATTTCTCTGGAATACAATACTAATTCAATGGCATATTTTTTTAGGTAGGTAGGTATTCTGTGTGTATACATGCATAGATAACGCTTTGAGCATATATGTTACACCACATGCAAAAAATAACTCATATTTTCAGGAATCTACCATATGGCTGTTATTTTCCAGTTAATATGTTAAATCAATAGGACGTTTTGTTTATTGGAGCTGACGCGGAGGCGAAAAGTTGTGTGTGTTTTTCTCAAGTTTTTCCTTTTTGTTTAATGAACTGCGAATGTTTTTCAGGTACTGAAGTGATAGATTTATTTTTGTTTATTGGTAAAATGGATAATTTAATGGATTAATATAAATATGATGTATGAACCCAATGCAAATGAAATCGAGTATCAATGGTATGTACACTAAAAAAAAATGCTCTTCATAATAATAATGAATTTCATTCATTAAAAAATATTCATTGAAGATAGATAGATAGATAGATAGATGTTTTATTAAATTTTCAAATTCAAATACAGGTATTTTATAAAAGTAAATTGTAAATTGCAAAACATAGAATGGCGTGGCATGCAGCCGTCTGCCAGGATTGATTAATGTATATAATTGCATTATTTACTATTTGTTTACATAGCTATATATTATATTAATATTATTCATTTGTTATGGGTTTCATTGGTTTTTTTTAATATTATTTATTTTGGTTTAAATTCACTTTGTTTCATATTTTATTGTAATTTAGTTTTATATGTGAAATGTTAGAAGTGGGTGGTGAAGTTCACACAACTCCGTATTCTGCATGTTCACCTACCCACATCTAACTTCCACGACCGGTGTTACTGCGTTAGTATTTTATTTATGATTTAAAAGTCTCCATTTCTAATGCATTTGCGGTAATTCAACGCCACCTTGCAAAATTCGTAGAGCGAATCCCAATTAGATCCATTTAGGAGACCGATTACTTCTGCGTCGCTCAGGCTATCCTTTCCAATGTAAGAACGTCTAACTTCCTTCAGGATGGGACACGTTCCTATAAAATGCCTGGTGTCCTCTCTAGCTCCCATATTACACAGGTCACACATCACTGGTAGGTCATCGCGATGAGGAATATAATTTAGTGGTAACAGCTCCGCCCTTGCTTTCAACTCAAAGATATTTTTGATGCAGTGAACTCATTCAAAAAATAGGTGCTCGCTTGCAAATCATGGTTAAGGTTGATGTAGATTTCTCTGTGCTGTGAACTCCGTGCGCGTACTGCATTAGTGCTAACCAACATGCTCTCAACATTTTGGATTAAATTGAAATCATTGATATATTGAGATGGCATGGCTATAAAGAGTTTCTTATATTTAATAAAAGAGATTCATTGGTCTCAACTTTCCATATTTCTGGTGAAATATTCATATAATTGTGATATACAGGGTGTCCCGCAACTGGTTAGCCATAGACCAATGGTAGACTCTACAGGATGTTTTAGGAAAAATGTCGCCAAAATTATTTCTCTAGCTTTTACCGTTAAGTAGTGATCGCCTTTTTTGTGATTCTTGTCAATAAACACGACTTTCTTCGAAAAACTCCTATTTTCTAGCTTCCACTTTAGCCAAATCAATGTTTTTCATATTCTTCTGAAAGTACATAAAATTTCCAATAAAAGGACTAATCGAACGTTTCGAACGGTTTCGTATCTTCCGAAATACGACGTTTTGAATTTTGCAAAAATGTCAATTTCAATTTTCAATGTCAAAATTAAACCCGAATTTCGTAACGGGACATTGTAGTGGCAAATCTGCAAAGTTGACAAAAGTTGGCGTAGTATGTTAGCTTTCGAACGGCATATAAGAATAAAGCACAGAGTCATCCAGTTTCTGAATAATATGTATAAATGAAAAAAAAAACATAGTTTGCAAATGTACCAAACCGACTTCAATCTTGAAAAGGAAGTAAATTTTTTATATCAAGCATGGACTTGGTTGTTATGCATTATGGAAAAATACTTTTCGCTACTGTTGTAGATGCTAATTATAACGGTAAGTATAAACAAATTTGATTTATGTGTTGAATTATTTGTACGAAGGTTCGCTGTCTACACATTAATATTGTGAGAGTATTTTCATCGTCTAAAAAAGGATAAACATTTTAATTTGTCAGGTATTAATTAGTGTCCTTTTATGTCCTTTTTCAGAGTTTTCCGATCCAATTTTTCCTTAGCAAATTTAATGATAGAATCATAGATTCTAAAAATTGAAAAAGGAAGTGGCAACTTGAATTTTTCGCATAGTTATGGCTTTGGAATGATACAGGTGATTACGGGAAACACGAAAATTTTCCATTCAAACGCGATTTATTCCGTTTAGGGTCCTTGAAATAGGAATCAAACACCGGATATGTAATGTACTCGGCGTCCCCTTTGATGTGATATGCCGACCTCCAGTCAAGGATTGAATAGTGTCCTTTTTTGTCCTTTTTGGGACCTTTCCGATCAAATTTATTTTAGTAAAATGAGTTTTAGACTCCTGGGACCCCACTGATTTAAGACCAAGAAAAAATAGCCTTACTGTATTTTTTTCTATTGCTAAATGCTATATGACTGAACTATTTCCAAGTAAAAGCAAGATTTCTTCCACTTACGGACTATGTTTTTTTCCCTTTTACACATATTCTTCACAAACTGGATGATTCTGTGATTTATTCTTATAACGTTCGATATGTCCTTTTATTGGAAATTTTGTGTAGTTTCAGAAGAATATGAAAAACATTGATTTGGCTAAAGTGGAAGCTAGAAAATTGGAGTTTTTCGAAGAAAGTCGTGTTTTGTTCAAGAATCACAAAAAGGCGATCACTCTTTAACGGTAAAAGCTAGAGAAATAATTTTGGTGACATTTTGCCTAAAACATCCTGTAGAGTCTACCATTGGTCTATGGCTAACCAGTTGCGGGACACCCTGTACATATATTTGCTACACAGAGAAAAAATTCGTTATAAAATCAAAAATAATAGCTATGATTCAAACATTTTCAAATATGATTTGGCTCCATATACGTTTACGTTTAATTCAAAAATGCTTCATTTTGAATCAATAGTGGAAATATTAAAGTGATTCTTGCACTTTTAAAATTGCTGCATGTCAAATAAAAATTGAATATCACTTTACTTTCAAAGTGACTTCACTTTATTTTAAAAGTGTTTCACTTTAAATTTAAAATGTTTTGATTGTAAAATTAAAAAAGTGAAAAAATATTTTTTCCTTTTTTCTATTTTTTTTTTTCAGTTTTTTTTTTTATTTTTTTTTTTTTTTTATTTTTTTTAATTTTTTTTTATTTTTTTTTTTATTTATTTTTATTTTTACAATATTTTAAAAACTTTATTTTCTCACTTTGCTTCTATACTGTGAATCGAACCGTGTACCTCTCGTTTCGTAGTTCTACTTCCTACACCTAAGCTATCAGAGATTACTAGCACTGAACAAAATAGTGGCGGGCTTATGTACATGTGACGGACACAGCCTTCAAAATGAAACAACTTTAAAACAAAGTTGAATACATTTAAATCGATGTTTCAGTCAATTTTGAACAGATCATTAAAGTGAATCATTAAATTTAATATAAAACTATTTGTTTTTAAAATGATTTATTAATGTGATCCAATTTTGTTTTTAATATGTTTCACTTCAAATTTAAGTGATGATTTTTTTCTCTGTGAAAAACTATGAATTCCTACTTGTAATTAAGATTTCGTAAAGTTACATACACATCCCCAAGGTCAATGTAAGGTTTGTCCTATCAATGAATTAAAATTAAAAGTCCATTTAACTTTTGAAATGCTGGAAATAGAATGTCCGCAGCACCAGCAGCAGGGCGAAATGTCAAGCAATTTGCATTTTATATTGCTGACAAATGCATATTTGGCAGCCATGCAATGCTGCTGCCGGTATTCTATTTCAGGCATAAGAAACAAAATACAAAAAATGAACAAACAAATTTGCTTTAATCACTGATTTCTATAGCCTCTCATATCTATGAAAATACATTAGACCAGACTCGCGGCCCGCGGCCATGTCGAAGCAGCACAATGTGTATCAATACAAAAACGTTGAAATTGGTAAGGTGAACAAATTAAGCCGTTGAACTCAAGTCTACAAAAATTACTAAAACTCATCATTGGCTTATGCAAGATTATTTTAGGATTTTTTCTCCAAATACTACCAACAATTTGAGGTCGGTTATTTGGTTTTATAAGTCAGCTCATCTTTTTCGTACAGGACAATACTACTCTACTCTTCATGAAACTGTTCTGTCCCGAAATGCAGTTAATAAAAAATTGGTTGGCTTCACCCCTACACCGAACATAAATTGAGATTTATTTGGAAAAATGGCAAAGCTTTAAAAACTACAGAAATCTTGGAATTGTTAACTAAATCACCTGGATGTGAAATTACAACATAATAATCACAGCCTGATTTTTAGACCTATACTTATCAAGCTGTATTGGTATATGAGTTCGGTTGTTGCAAAGCTTTGCAAAATGGCAAAAATTTTATTTTCGTCGATTAATTCGGTGCTACAAAATCTATTTGATGAACACCGTTGAGAATATTTTAGGTCGAGAAAAAAATAAAAAATCTCTTCACACGGCTGATATAGTCTTTAAATGTTTTTTTTTTAAATAAAATTTACGGATTTTGGTCGCTCCAGTAATATTAATATCAATTTTGCTCATGACGAAATTAAGGATGCGGAAATCATTAAATTTAAATAATACTTCCTAAAATTCAGTAGTTCCAAAATATGGGCTGCACACAAACAAATGTTCAAACAATTTAAATTGCGGCAATGGATTCCTGGATGAAACTGTCCAAAATTAAAGCATTCCATGCCCATGGCATGGGGGGGGGGGGGTGAAGGATCTGCAGATCTCGCAAGGGGGGGGGGGGGCACGAAATGGATAACCACTGCGCTAAAGTGATCCAGACTTTCTGTCACATTTAAAAAGTAATATCCTGTAATCAACTTTCGTAATACGATTATATAAAAAATTTTGAAATTTTCCTCCAGCGGCCCACCTAAACCTGAGGATAGTCTTATTTGGCCCGGCCTAGGTTTTGAGTTTGACACCCCTGCATTAGACCAATGATTTTTTTTATTTCCTCTTCTGAAGTTTCCACCAAACCGCAATAATTCATCCATATTAATGAATTTTTCATAACATTAATGAACGCTATTCTTAACTCTGACTAATACTTTATGTGTGTCTATAGAAACCTACATCACGTATAGTCTGGTTGGTGAAGTAGGTAGGGTGTAGGTCTTGAAATCATAGGATCCCGGGATCGAACTCCATTGTAGATAGGTAGGTACAATTTATGATGATTTATGCTTTATGATGCGTTTACAGGCAAAAGAAATATGTGCAAAGCTTGTACCGGCCTAAGTTCAATGCTGAACTCCAGAAGTTTGTTCCATTACATATTAAAAAAATGTAAAACCAGTGAACTGAATTCATAGTAACCATGAAAGTATTCTTTGGCTAAAAATGAATGAAAAATTCATTGAATACACGAAAAATTGCATTACTATAATGTAAACATTTGGTTCAATGTAAGTAATACATATAGGTACCTATCCAGTGAGTTATGCAATATGGAAAACTGACCTATGGCTTTGACATTACACAGTCCTTAGGCGGTTTTCTCCTTTCCGCTTTTTAAGCTCCTCCTTTCGCCCAGGAGGATCTTTTCCAACACTTTTCATACAAAACGTCAACATTTTTGGATCCGTGATCCGTTTGACCGCAAATTTGTTAAAAAATAAAACGAGAAAATTCTATGTTTTAAATATACTCATTACGACTACGAGTTAGTCTGTCAGTTGCTAGGACTATTGGAAGGTTAAAAGTAGAACAAGGAAATCGAAACAGTTCGATTTCCTTATTCTACTTTCTTTAAAATTACCCGAAAGTCTTCGATACACTGACACGAGATAACTGTGATGCGACCTATGATTAACCCATTGGATGAGGTTACGGAACAAAACAGCTACGTATGTTCCGTGAAGGTCCCTCTAGATTAGCAGCCAAATGGCGACACGTACAGCCAAATGGCCGCTGTCATTCCGTCCAAACATGTCGCCATTTGGCTGTGCGTCCAGTTTTGATATTCAATATGGCAACTCAACGAACCGCTTTGACAACCGCTTGTCAAATTCAAAGTGACAATTTTCCAACTTTTGTTTGTTCTTTTGTGAAAAAATGAATAGTTCTTGAATGGCCGTGTAATAATACAAACGCGCAGAGTCCGATTTTGATAATTGAATTTAAAAAAAACTCCGAGAAGTTTTCCCCTAGGGGAAAAATCTTAGATCATGTATATGCCTACGTTATTGCTTACAAAATAATCCACATTGCATTAGCCGTTATCTTGCCACTCCAGAAGTCCAAAAATCCCTTCAAACCGAGTACATACAGTACCCCAAATGTCGACTTTCGAACGACAACCATAATGCCCATTCTCAGTTTCCTTGGAGAAGTGTCCTTTTTAGTAGTACATATGGATGTAATATCCTTTGGAAACCCAAAATGAGCTTGTGGTGATTTTAAAGGGCTCAACTCACCGAATACTGTATTTTGATATGCATATCGACTATAATGCATTCCCAAAGAAAAAGGGACCTTTTTTTGTCCAAGGACATCTTTCTCATAACAAGTGACGACACCAAAATAATTAGGATCGCACCACTTAACTTCCATCCGAGTTTCATCCAAATCGCTCCACAGGGGGAGCCAAGAGAACCAATTGAAAGATAACTTTCCATTCGCTTTAACGGCGAATTTACCGCTATTCCCGCAACTCATCAGTGATTGTCGATTCTTTGTAAGGGCGATCAAAGGAAAATGTATACCAAATTTAGCAATGATCAAACCACTGAAAGGTTGACTTAAAGCTTCGTTAGGTTTTCGCTATGTTTTACAGTGTCACATTTTGTCACGGAACAACCCAACGTACACATCCTAATTTCCTTAAAATAATCACACGTGTTTGACTATGTTCCAAATAATTATCACCAAGCTAAAAAAATTGCTTTTGACACAAATAAGAGAAAAAAAATATGTGTTGCTGTGGGGACTCGAACACATTGCCCTACGCACCAAACCTGGCGGATACCCAACCAGGCTACACCGACTACAGAATCATTACATGATCATGTTCAAAAATTTTGCAGAGAGTTTACATATTGCTGAATGGAGAGAAAGAAATGTCCAACGAATCAATGATTTGCGGTGCGGTGACGGACATTATTGGTTGAATTAAATTTCACTGCCATAAATGTTTATGTGCAAACTCTTCACACTGTTTCTTTTCAACATTCAATTCAAGGTACAGTGGCTCCAAAACCATTGTACGTACTGTACAACCACTATTACATACTGTTTCATTTCAACATTCAACGTTCAGTGGCTGTACAACCACTGTCACTAAAAAAATGAAAAGGTACGTTTAAATTCAAAAACCCTGAAATGTGCAATTTCGTGCATTAACGTGCAACTGCACGAGAATCCGGGCTCTAGTGATGACTATAGACCAGATGATGATCACTAAAGTTATTCGTACTGATAAAGCGCAGTGTGGTCAAGGCGGTTTGGTGGTCGTTGTTGACTTTTTGGAAGGTACTGACGACGGTTTGGACCATGGTTCGAACCCCCCTGGGACATCGGTTTTTTTTTCTTAAAAAAAAAATATTTTGAAACCGATCACATACAGTGCCTCAAATATCACCTTTCGAACGAAACCCATAATGCCCATATTCTGTTTCCTATGCTAGAAAAATGTCCTTTTTGGTGGTAATATCCTTTAACAAAACTCAAAATCAACTTGTCGTAATTTTACAAAACTCGTCGCAACGGATTCTGTATTTTGATATCCATATTCTTATACATAGCGTCTATAATGCATTCCCACAGAAAAAGGACATTTTGTGTCCAAGGACATCTTCCTAATAAGAAGTGCTGGCACCAAAATATTGAGAATGGCGCCACTTAACTTCAATCCGAGTTTCGTCGACATTGATCCACGGGGAGAGCCAGGAGAACCAATTGAAAGATGAATTTTCATTCGCTTCAATGGCGAATTTACCGCTATTCCCGCAACTTATCGAAATCGTGATTGTCGATTCTGAGTCAGAGCGATCAAAGGATAATGTAAACCAAATTTGGTGAAGATCGAACTACGGGAAGATCGATTTGAAGCGTTAAACGTTTTCGTTACAGTTTTCGTGACGCTTTTTTACGGAACGACACCCAGTATTTCTCAGGTAGCCTCCGCAAAGCCATATACATGTCAAAATCACCAAAATGAAATTTTGGTTATGTCATTTTCTGTCTACATTTGGCTGCTAGTGTGGATGCTAAGGAGCAGCCAAATGGCTGCACGCGATGCCAGTTTTTGGACGCGCAGCCATTTGGCTGCTAATCTAGAGGGATCTTAAATATGATTGCCGTTCTGATCCCCTAACTGCCATTTTGCTGATCAAAAATAATCTCCGGTTCTTTTCGTTTACATGTTCCACAAAGACAGACAATCGAAAAGAACCGGGTAGCTCGGTGAACATAGTACTTACCGACTTAAAGTAGGTACTAACATCGTCAGTTCATGTGAAATCCATGCAAATACTGTCAAAATTTTGATGATCGTGAAATCGAATTCGCTTGGTGGTACTCACTTCACATGAAAGTCTCCACACCGGTTTTCGACATTTCGCCAGCGAAAATAATGCAGTTGCACTTTATTTCACAATGAAAAGATGTCATCGACAATCAATCAGAACGCGAGTGAACATTTATATTACATTGAGTGAATAAAAAGCAAGTCTCCACGACACCGTTTTCACGGGAGACATATATGCACGTTTTTCGCTCGGTGAACTCAGTACATACCTTTACCGTCACTTCACACGAAATTCTTCACACTGGTTTTTGACATTTCGCTAGGGAAGACAATGCAGTTACAAGGGATGTCAAAAACCGGACGGTTAGTCCGAAAACCGGTACTTTCAGAACGGTTAACCGGTTTTTTCCTCCTCCCGGTTTTAACCCGGACGGTTGTTGGTCCATCCGGTTAAAACCGGAAAAAAAGTTCTTTCAAAATTCATACAATTTTTCATGTTTTTTTTTATTTTTCAGTATGCAATTCTATTACTTATCCTCTATGGAAAATTTCGTTTTCAAATTTCAGCCCTTTAACAATTGCCGAACACTCTTCTTTTTGCTATTACTCGTAGAACAATCGGTTCTTCAAATTACCTCTGCTTGTATCTTATCTCTTCCAAGGCAGATGATATTGATTATGTTTACACTGCGTTTCACATGTATCTTGGTTGTACAACGTGAATGTGAATTGATATTCGTGTATAGTATATCAGTCCATTTCGCGTATCATCGTGTCGCTAAAAAAATTTCGTATTCCGCAAGAGAAATTAGGGTGGCCCCTGTTGTAAATGTTTGGATTTTTTTTTCAAAAACTAATAAAATGATTAAATCACATTTTGTTTTGTTTAACATGTTTCTTTTTTAAATTAGCTGTCTTACTACATCATGTACGTGCATTTTAAGTTGATTTTGCATACGATACGAACACCAGCAATACGAGTGTGTAAGCATTTTTTTACTAAAATTCTAGGCAAATCAATGAAAACACCCGGTTAACCGGAAAACCGGTACTTGGAGCCCGGTTAAAACCGGACGGTCTAACCGGCTTTGCAAAAAAAAAAAACGAAGAAACCGACAACCGGGTTATGGGCCGGCTTTTGACATTCCTACTTCAAACCGACGCTCCAACCAAGGAATTATTAGATCGCTTTTTCTTTTTATTTATCTACACATAAAAATAGAAGAATACTCAGAACCCACGAAGTGGAAAGCACTAATCTATTAAAGTGTAAAGGAGAAATTTGAGAATAAATGAAGGTCAGTCAAAGAAGTTCGTCCTGGAGTATTAATTCTCGACTCAAAAAAACAATAATGTTCCGCACATTTTTTCACAACTTGTGGAAAACGTATTGGGTGGAAAACGATAAAAAATCTAAACGCCTTGACCCTTGATTCTGGTAACGTCCCTTCAGCAATATTCTCGTAGAGCTTAGTAGGGGCGGCAAAATGTCAACAGCCTTACTAGCGGTAAATGTGTAAATCCGCCACTGGTTACATCCTAATCCTACAGTCTTCCAAGGAGGTGCGAACAACCTAAAAAATATTTTCCCGGAATTTGCTGCGCCCTGAAATCTGCCGCCCTAGATTCAAGCCTACTCAACCTACTGGTAAATCCACTTCTGTTTGTGAAAGTATCCAGTATTCAGAATATTGTCGAATTTAATTAAACAAAATTAATTAAATTTGTCATTTTGTAAAATTTCAATCATGCACAGTAGAATCTAGATTATCCGACCTGGTCGGGGATAAACCCCCTTGGATAATCGATTTCCTCGGTTAATCGGAATGAATGGAATAGCTCACAATATTCAATAGAAAAGGGTATAGATAATTGAGCCTCGTACAAATATTCAAATAAAAACATAAAAACTGTTTGCTCAATGGAAATCGACAGCAAAAGTGCAATTAAAAAATGGGAATAACTCCTTTAATTTAGAATACATTGAAATCAAATTTAGATCATTCGTTATGTATTTGAGAAATTCACAGCAGTTTCTCGTTTCGTCATATTAGCAAACGAAATCGATTTGTTTTAACCATTTTCGCCACTTCGTATTTGTGCAAACATTATTGGACAAAATAATGTTGCCTTTTTTGTTTGTCCTGCTGCAGTTATTTATTTTTGCTCGGATAATCGAGGTATCAGTTATTCAGGGTTCCACTGTATATCTGAATTGAATTTTCACTATTTGTCTACCTACCATAATCGCACAACACATGTCACTACATATTAAGTTGGTTATTGGACAACTATACGGGCATAATAGGGACGTTTTATTGTGTTTATCCCGTGCAGGTTTGGGTAGAACTTCATATAAAAAAAATGACACTTACCCAGGTAAAGTTAACCCGTGCAACTACCCTACACGGGATAGAGCTTAAATGTAGATGGCGGCCGCATAGGGGAAATATGAGGGAATTTGTTTTTTCAAACCAAATGTGAGAGTTTTTCTAATCACGAGAAAAGATTTTGCAAAGAAATAATCATCTTTTGTGATAAAATCCACCACATCTAAAAAAATAAGCCGACGAAAGCGAGTCAAAGATGCACAAAAACTGTCAAATGTCAGCTGTTTGGTCTTAACCGGGATGTTACCCACGATCGTTTTTTTCGAGTCAGACTTACACGCGATACGAAAAAAACGTCGCTAATATTTTCAATAGGCGCGTTTTTTTGGTTATCCCGTGCAGGTTTGGGTAGCGAAACTTCATATAAAAAAAATGACAGGTGGATCAGCTGGCATTTTTTTTATATGGAGTTTTGTTACCCAAACCTACACGGGATAACCAAAAAAACACACCTAATAATGCACGGAGTCAATGCTATACAAGGAAAATAGAATTTTGGGTCATTAAACGGTAGTTGCACTCATTCACCAGCCTTTATTACTCAATTCAATTCACCAACAGGTAATTAAAATTAATTAATTTTTAAGCTAGTCTCACCAGGTGAAAAGCAATAATGAATTACCGAGCGAGCGAGCACGAACCTTTCATAGCTTACAACCTAAATTGCAATCCTTGTGCACACACACCGTTGACTGCATGAGCCACAAAGGACATAAGCCATGAAATATCTCTACAATATTACTCGCGAGCATATGGAGAATAAGAAAAATGCTCACAGTGAAATGCCCGTTTTTATCCAACAACATTATAGTTATCCACCCTCTCAGTGCGGATGGCGCACGTATCCTTTGAAGACGTCGTTGTCGTGTTCTGTGTGTCCTTACGTATCTCAAGAGAGACACTGCATTAATGTATAGTAAAGATTATCTTTTTTTTTGCCTACATGTACCTACTTGGCGTTCAGTCAGTAAGTAGTACAGTATTTCATAAGAAGGATGAAAAGTGGCGCGACTTTACTACTGGATAATGTTTGCCGGTGAATGATGATTACGTACTTTAACACACACGAAGGATACAATCATACAATGCAGATATGGTGATAGTGCGCAAGGAGAAATTCACAAGGAGCACAAGAATGTTTTTAGTGAGGTAGGCTGTGCGCAATATTTTTCTTCCCCAACCTGTTGGTTCACAGTGCGTGATAAAATTTAATTGTATGGCTGACAATTTGTATGAAGAATGCTTTGTGACTGATTTCTTAATCCTATGCGGGCAAATATATTTACCCAAATCCTTTACCCAAATTTCCTACAGACAAATTCTCAAGACAACCAAATTTTGATGATGCAATTTCATTTATTAGCCTGAAACGATCGAATCTGCAAACCTTTTCGGCGAAATCGTAACGTTTCTCTAGATTTTCAATGTCAATGTTTGACTTTTCGATGAGGCAATTGATAATATGGAATCTCAAAATATATTTACGAACACAAATTGCAAAATTTGATATACAGCTAGGCCAATTAATAGTAAAATGTTTTTTTCGGTACACTGCTATTGAATCACATCAACCTGAGGCAAAAAATGCCCCCAATTTTCCGTTTTCCGTTTTTCCGTTCCGTTCCGTTACGTACATTACGCCACAGATACCGAAATCATGCCGTGCTGACTACTGCACTCCTCGCAAAGACACTTAAAGCATCAATTCAATTCAATTCAATTTCCATTTATTTCATAATATATATATAATAATGTTTAACAAGACCTTAACTTAGATTCCGGTAAGCAACTTTAACTCTATAATATTAAATATTATTTTCAAGCAGTTCAGATTATTTAGTTTAAATGACTAAGTAGAGTACAGACTAAAGGAAAAAGCATAAAAACCTTATAACGACAAAAAAAAGGATTATGTTAAAACTTAATCTACAAACGTAACAGTAGCCACTACTTAAAACTAAGTTGCATTATGTGCTAAGTAAATATGATATAAAACTATTGTCTATGTGGGAGCAATTTGCCATAAATTTAGATGAAATTCTGTTCACTACTTCATTGATTGTTCTGACTTTGGTTTCATTATGTAATCTTATGGTGGAATAGAAGAAAGGCTTATTGGTAATATGTTTAAGGATTTTGTTTTGTGTAATTTGCAATTTGGTCTTGGTGGTTTTTGCATAGAGACCCCATAAGGGTGAACCATACGCGGCAATGGGCTGTATTACGATTTTGTAGATATGGAGTTTATTATCGAGGGAAAGTTTCGATTTCCTATTCAAAAGTGGGTATAAGGACTTCTGCTCCTTCTGCCCTCCTCATTTTTTCCGAAGTAGCTTCAATATGGTGTAGACCAGTTAGTTTTTTGTCAAAAACTAGCCCAAGATAACTCATTTCTTTATTCCACTTAATAGGTTCACCAAGAAAGTCTAAGGGTCTGGTAAGTTCTTTCTCTTCCTCTTCTTAGAGAAAAATACCGCTTGGGTTTTGGAGGCATTCAGTTTTATCCTCCATCGAAATAATATTGATATAAACATTCTAACTGGAGCTCAAGGTTTGTGGAGATACTATGGATGGATGGATCTTCACCATCGCAAAAAAGGCAAACATAACATCGTCCGCAAAACATGCTAATTGACAGTTGTTTGTTTGGGGTATATCTGCAGTATATATATTGAAGAGGACCGGACTTAAACATGATCCTTGCGGAACACCTGCATCATCAATTCAAAGACAATTATCATTTTAGACGACAGATCGTCCATCCTATATTTTAACTTTGCCTACTTCCATCGCGTTAATCGCTTCGTCTGTATACCGTTTGTTACTATTTGGGTGCCTCTTTACGCCTTCCGCGGTAACTTCGCGGTGTCGAGTTGAAGGTTCATTTCCAACCTTTGTTAGAACGCCTACCGGACATCCTTCCTCGCATAGTGCAGCAAGGCTGAATTTAACCGAGGTTGCCTGGTACCAGCTGCTTCGTTAGTTATGTCCATTTGAGTCCTGGATATACGGATATTTCCCCGATGGCCAAGCATCCTCTTGACCACGAATCCATTACCACATCTATGCTGTTCCACTGTGAATTAGGTGATTTTCTAAGTATGTAGTTTTGTAGCGATTTGATCATGTATACGGAAACGGTGGACAACATACAAATTTGTATGAAAAATCCCGGTGACTTGCTTCCCTTCCTATATTCTGGCAAATATAATGTATTTACCCAAATCCTTTACCCATACAAACTTCATAGACAAATTCACAAGACATCTAGTGTATTCCACGCGTAAATTGAGCAACTACCCCAACATGATGACGAACAAAAACATTTCCACCCCATACACTTTGGAGGCGAATTGGCGAGCAACAATTTGGCGATGGACTAAAGTAACGTGCAAACGTTTCAGATTCCGGCAGTTTTTATTTACGTATTGCTGGAACAGCATGGCGTTAATGTGGAAGGTTCTTCTTCGTCGGTGTCCTTCCTGGTGTCAGTTAACTTTCAAACTTTCTCAGTATTATTTTAAAGTAATGTAAAATCGACTAGTACCGTTTATGTCCTCAGCGGTGTTAGGTGTCAGCTGTAGTATTATAGCACTGTGAATAAATTAATTTATTGTTGTTGTGATTTATTAGAAAAAATATCAAGTTGTCAGTGTTTATCCCGAATTTAAATTGTTGGTTATTTGTGACACTACGAATAAATTAGTGGATATGCAGGATATGCTATAAAAGGTTTAGGTTTAAGTTTAATCCTATTTTTGTTAAGTGCAGTGACAAAATGGGTGACGATATCGATACGAATTTACTGATGAATTGTACAATTTTGGCGGTCAATCGGTTTTCCTTGAGAAACGTCATCAATTTAACGGACATTTCAACGATGAATCGAACTGAGCTGGTCAACCTTCTCTCGGATATTATTTCAATGCAGGACTATGATGGTACCATCAATGCAGTAAAGTAAGTACTCGTAGGATACACATGTGTGAATAATTATAATCCAACATCGTTTTGGTTTGACATGCGTCCGTTTTTGCAGATGTCATTGATGCTGATGATTTTAGACTCGTCTTGTTGTTGTTGTGTTGTTTTCCCATATGTCCTTATGTGGTAAACGTGATATGCATTCCCAATTGGGTAATTTAGTTATGGAATAATTTCATAAATATTTATGAAATGTGTATTCATCAATTAGCATCTCCAAAATATACGCTATCCAAACAATATAATTCTGCCATGTGCAATGGTGCAACATAATTTAGAATTTAATTAAATATATTTATGTAGTTGATATTGATGTGATACAACAACATCGTACTTCGGCTTTACAATAACCAAATTTAATCCAGCTTTGTCAATTTAAATTTAGTGATCATATAAATTGCACAAATTAAGTGCCATACTTCATTTGCTTCAGTGGGACCAATGCCTGGTGAATTGCTTGAAGAAATGACAATCGTGTCTTACGTCTTAATATATGTAGTATATTTTGCTCGCTGTTAAGTGGAGAATGAATCGCCATCAACATCATAATGAAGGCGTTGCACGTTTACATTGCTGATGTGTTTCCTAATTTATTTGAGATTTTCGCCTTTATAAAGAAAAATTAAGAGAAACAAAACATTTGGAGCTTTCACTTTAATGGTAGATACTAACACCGGCATTTCACGTGAAATCCATGCAAATACTGTCAAAATTTTGATGATCGTGAAATCCAATTCGCTCATTTCACACGAAAGTCTCCGAACCGACTATTGACATTTCGCCTGCGAAAACAATGCAGTTGCTTTTTATTTCACAGGGAAAAGGTGTCATCGAAAATCAATCAGGCCGCGAGTGCAAATTTATCTTAAATTAAATGAATAAAAGGCAAGTCTCCATTACACATTTTTCACGGGAGACATAAATGTAAGTTTTTCTCTCGATGAACATAGTGCTAAGCTTAATTAATAAAAATGTGCTAAATTATTTAATTTATAATAAATTAATATGAAGTCTTAGTCTGTTTGGTGTAGTGGCTGGCGCGGTCGCCAATGAATCACAGGGTTGTGGGTTCGAAATTCAGCAGTTTACTAGTTTCGGGGAATGTAAAAGACTATGTAATGATTTCACTCAGATGGAGATGATAAAAGAGTACCCATATTTATGGGGATGAATAACTCGACATTGCTGACAATTATATAGTATGTTTTAGTTTCACATTTTTGCTGTTCATAAGGTAATTAAACACATGCACCAATCTTGTGCAGTAATGTTGGATTTTTTCAAAAGGTATTTACGGTTTATTTTTTCCGAAATTCATAACCACGAATAAGTCTCGTATCATTATTTTATGAAAAAGCTGGACAAATGTTCTAAAAATCGGTGTTTGGCTGGACAAGTCTACTAAAAAAGCAGGATGGAAAGAAGGACAACCGGAAAGACAAAAACGCTGTATCTTTCAATTATACAGGGTTGCACACGGGAACCTGACGATTTTAAAAAGGTCGTAAGAAATCGAATATTAATTCTAAAAATATTTTGCTGTCACTAAAACACTCAGTAACGGCGAAACACTCCATGTAAGCAAGCTTATTACGGTTTAACGCATCATTATGCATAAACAAGGTGTTCCGTCGTCCACTGATCTATCTTACAAGCTAAGACTCTTTTGACCAAGAAATTTAATGCTAACAGCTAAATGGAAATTGAAGTGGACTTTCTGGAAAAACTTTAGGGCAACTTCCAAAAATGACTTCAAAAGTTTAGTGATGAAAATGAACACCATTCCTCGGTTAACGATTTTTAAATAGGTTGTAATGTAAATTCCACAACTATTCTGATTTGTTTGGAATTTGTAGAGAATTAAATTCAAATTTTGAGATGTTTTAAAAATCGCCAGGTTCTCGTGTGCCATCCTGTATTATCTAGAGATGTTTATCGCTTATCTGACTCAAATGATATCACTTCTTTCACAATCACTTGTAGTAACTATTCCAGATCGCTCTTTTCGAAATCCCTACTATGACACCAGCTCGTCCTTTCGTAAAAATGTTCCTAGATGGGGTTCTCCTCACTATGTAGTGTTAAGCAATTGGCGACATTTAGGTACTTAATTTTTGTTTGAATCGTCTAACGAAATTTTGGCAAGAAAATAAACGTAAGAAGAATTTTCTTTGTTTTCTTATCGATACTAGCGACAATTACCTTACCATCCGCCATATAGTGGACATATACCACATGGCTACAACAGCCATCCATGTCACTCCACCCTCCTGCCCAAGTAACAATTATATCCCTGTAATACTTCAGAAAATATTCTCTTCCAACAGTTATAGGGGCACTTCACAGGGAATAAACGCTGAATAATAGTCCAATAATGACATTTGGTGCCGTTTTTTAATTCAATATAACTTTATTGTAGCACTAAATCAAACATCATTTGTCTTGATACCATTTTTTTTTTCTTGCGTTTGCGAAAATTCCAGCAGCTAGCATCGAACCCATGACTATCGTATTGCCCGTCCTACGCGCTGATCACTCGGCCAACCTCAGATATAGTCAGCATTGCTCGTAAACACTACAAATTATTAGTTGGTTCCAGTGGCGTATTTACAGGGGGGGCACAGAGGGCACGTGCCCCCCCTGAGAACACATCAAAGTTTTTTCGCACCATACTAAAAATTGCAGTACCAAATGTTCTCTTTTTATTTTGAGCGTTTCTATTACTAAACTTTGTAAATCTTTTTCGAAACATTATCATCACATCATCTTCTCAATTCGCCAGATCTCGTCGTTGATGAACTATTTCCGTTTTTCAAACGGGTTGAGTTTATTTTCATAGACGCGTGGTTACAAGAACAAAAACTCTCAGAGAATATGTACAAGCTATGATTATGTCAAGGCAACGGGGTGCTCATGAAACGCAACAAGGACTGCTATTGAAAGTCTCGTCATGTGTGAAGTGACCCCATCTTATGTTGATATTAGTTGAGGAGATGTTGTTGCGGTATCGATGTCTTAGAAGCCGCTGAATTGATAAATATTTGAAACAATCGGTCTGATTTTTCGATCGGGCTTGTGTATTTTAATGTGGCCATAATTCGTGTTGGGCTGCTGTAAAGGTCTTTAACCTTCCGGCTGGCGCAATACTAATCCTAACACGATCGGGCGCAATGCATCTGTGCACAAAATAGGATGAAACTAAGTTTCTGTGTATTTTACACTCTTTTTTATTGTTGCATTGTCTTTTTGAAACAGTTCTACGAAATTTTAGAAACAAATTCTGGCTCACAAAGTTTCATACCCTTCACATTTTAAATTTTCTGAGAATATTCTTCAATATTTAACACCCCTCCAACAACTCGACTGGTTACATATTGTGAGCTTATTTTACTAAAAACACCATATTTAACGATTATTATTACGCAATGTGAAGATTAACAATTGGAAATTTTCATAGAAAAGGAGAAAATAACACAATCGGGTGCAATACATCTGAGAGATTATTTCATCCCCTCCCGCCCCTCAGACATATACATAGTAGATAGAAACTGAAAACTACACTGAGAGAAAACATTAGAATGGTTATCTAAAGAAATAGTCGAATTCATCTAAAGTTCGTCGTTGATTTTCAGCTTATGATTCTATTTAGTTAAAACAGCTACGAAGATATGGCTAATTTATCTAATCTTCTTTAGTTTAAATTTCTAATAAATTTGGAATTGGAATTTGGAATTAATTTATCAGTAAACATAGTTAATTATTGTTTATAAATCAGTATCTTCGAATCATTAAAAACTCTATTCATATAGTAATTTTTACTACTTTTAATAGAAGAACCAACAAAAAAAAAATCATAATTCATTCAATTCTGAAGTAGAATCATCCACTATTTGTCTTTCATTCAGACAAAGAATTCTTAAATAAATGAGTTAATCTGGAAAATTTATCTAATGTCATTAGACAAAAGACCTACTGACTTTTGAAAATTTGACTATTTTCATTTGTAAATGATGAAGTCGATTGGATTATTGCTGAAAAGTTTGTGAAACAACTACAAATTCTCCACCTGGTTTTGTGATATACATATAATATCTTTATTTATCTTCTTTGGGACATAATAATAATATCAAGCATAAATTGTATAATAATAAAATAACAAAAAATAAAATCTAACCTCAACTTCAACAATTTGAGATGTCGATGATATTTCTGCGTTAAGTATCCGCTAAAGGTGAACGAAACCCTGGAAAAAGCATAAATATTAGACAATGTTATGATATCAGGATTAAGTCTTACATTTTCTTTTCTCAGTCCAATTTGTTCTTTGGGAATTATTTGTTTTGTCCATGTGTTCAATGTCCGCTAGCGTCAAATCCTTGAATACTTTCCTGTGAAGTCGGAATTCTCAGCATATTTGAAAATTTATCACATATAATTATATTTACATACCAGATATATCCTCGATGATTGGTGTGAGGCCCCAATCCTCGACATGCGAGGCAACTCTACAAAAACATCAGCAATTTTTAAACAAAGAACGCACGCACTTTAATCACTGCTTAACTCGTAGGACAGATACACACATCAACATCACACAACCACAAATAATGCGAAATGTACGCGGAACAGGAGATTGCATTTTGCTCGGGAATGAACACGCAAAAAACCGGTTGAGAATTATTATCAAAATGGTTGTTTGGTCTACTTGATTACTTGATTTTTCTACATGTGTGTTTAGAAAATAGAATTTAGCTAGTTTAAGTGGTCGAATTTTCTATTTAAAGTGTTTGGATTTTCACACAAGTAGTCAATTTTCACAAATATTTAGTTAAATCGGTTTATCGAAAAATTTTGCTATTCCGGTGAAAACCGAACGATTGGTTGTAGTTAAAATGTATATTCAAATGGTTAACTTGACAAATTTAGTGAAAGAATTGACTATTTATGGCCCGATTTCTTTTGTCTAATTTTGTCCGGTTAATTGAACGATTTTAATAGTGTTTTCTGCTACACAGATTAGTGGAAATAACCATTTCTTTAGTAGAACTATCTAAATAAAAGTCAACTACTTTTCATTAGTTAAACTTTCTAAACCTTTTTTCTCAGTGTACTTTCGGTAGTTGATCGATAAAGATCTCCCCCTTTTCATATCGCTGATTGGCGCAGCAAAACCTGGTCACTTAATCTGTCAGATGCATTGCGCCCGCCCGGTTAAACCAGATTTCTGTTAAAATGCTAAAAATTGAAGCGTTTTGGTGGGAAAGCATTTTTAGCATACATTTTCGAATTCCTACGGTTCGGTGTCTGTGGTGCCCTGCATGGGGGACTTTCTTCAATGCTTCAATTTTCACAAAGTAAACATCATCGCAGCCATTCCTTCTCATTTCTAGTTCCTACACGGCTGAACATTTTGGTGTAATTTTTATAAAAAAATATATTCATACATTTGCATATAAAAACTTTTTCAAAAGTATAATTGAACTATATTAAAAGTATAAGTATTCTTGATAAAAATTTTACTTCGAACTACACTACGCAAACGTTTTGAAGGCCTACGTATTTTGGTTCAGCAAAAGCCAAAAGCAGTTAATGAGTGTTATTCTAAGATCAGTCAGGAAAAGTAAACTTTTGGTGTAATAAGCCTGTAATGCAAAGGACTCTCAGGTATTATTTATAAACATACCTTAACTCAAGGAGACCTTGAGTCAAGGATGCCGAAATTAAAATAAATGTCATTGGAATATTATATTTCAAGTCTATTGAAAACTTAAGGTCTCCTTGAGTTTCGCCTTAAATCAAGGATCAACGATCCCTAGTCTTGCCAATATTTTCCTATGTAGCTGCTCTCGGGTATCCCCACACCAAAACTTTATGAAACAAATTAGCCCCGTAGTCTGTGCCCCCCCTTTGAGAATTTTCTAAATACGCCACTGGTTGGTTCTATAGAAATGCTTACCAATTCTTTTTCGAATCTTCTGCAATAAACCTTCTACTTAATATATCAATCAGTTGACGTTGAATAAATCCACAAATTTATTGATAAAATGTAATCAGCTTCTACGCAGAGATCCTCTTTATTGGTTGATAAATTAACAATGAGTGAGGAAATGTTGGTTTCTTGCAAGACTTCAAACGATTGAAGAAACTTGGTATTCCAGAGCACTTCATATAGAGAACTTCACTATAGAGAAGTATTTAATAGAGTATCTTTATAGGTTAACGTGTAGAGAAAGTGTTATCGAATTCTTATAATCTTGAAATTGATTCAATAAGGATGTTAGAAGCTTTCCGGAAAATGTTTTAAGGATTATTTATCGGATCAAAATACTTCCCTAAGCGATATCACACGTTAAAATAATTTTGTGTTACTATATGATTGCTACAGAAAAGTGAAGTACATATTGTGGAATCCCAGGTTCTTTCTCACTCTTTTGAATACGTACAATCAGGACAACAACCTATTCTACATGAACAACACTTCACCTTTATTTACCGTTGTTTCCCGCCTTTTCAAATCTTCTTATCACGAATCGCATATCATACTACCGCAGAAGATGTATTGAACTACATTTGCAATCGTTTTAGATTCTCTCCACCTCTACTTAAGAGTAGGTACTAACATTGTCATTTCACGTGAAATCCATACAAATACTGTCAAAATTTTAATGGTCGTGAAATCGAATTCCCTTGGTGGTACTCACTTCACACGAAAGTCTCCACACCGGTTTTTGACATTTCGCCGGCGAAAACAATGCAGATGCACTTTATTTCACAGGAAAAAAGTGTCATCGGCAACTTATCAGACCGCGAGTGCATATTTATCTTAAATTTTGTGAATATCTTAAATTTTGTGAATGTCCACGCCCCACGGCAAGTTTTTCGCTGGGTGAACATATAGTACATACCTAACTGTGTGAAGTTAAGCTCACCGGACCGTATCGTCGCTTCGTTCAAAATAAATGTTCCGTCCAATCTGGAATGTCTATTAAATAATGATTTCTGGCCTCTAGGCCGTTTCTCTTTTGATGGCTTGTGCTTATGTTTCGGCAACGTTTATGAAACCTTTTTCCTATGAGCTTTCAAAATATCCCATTTTCCCTTAGCTCATATACTGATATGTGTTGACTGTAATCTGCCGTGTGTGGGTCTTCTTCGTCCTAAGTATTTCCTCAACTGATCCTGCTTCTTTGTCACTATCTTCTTTCTTTTCTTTTTGAGACCTACTTCAACAACTTAACACGGTCCGCAACAGCGATAACCGATTAATGTCGCACTTTCTTCTGCTTTGAGAGGCTATGTGTTTCTAGACCTATAGAACCTCATCATCCAGCTCTATCTCTAAATATTTCCCTTACTTTTCCGAAGCAAAAGCGGTTTCTGTGACTCTGGCTAAAAGGGATAAACCTCGTGTAACTTAAATAAAATCTCCTTCCTCGCTCAACCGTGCTAATTACGTGTTCCACCGTGTTATTGTGAAACGCTTAAATGAAGTAACTATCTAATTAAATCGTCAAAACAGGATTATTTACGTAGTGTTGAAACGACTCTTCTCAACAACCAGACGAAACCTTTTTGGTCGTATGTACATATATTCGTTCAATTAAGTCGCCTAATATTTCGCCGATTGAAGTCCATTCAGATGATACAGTAGCAAATACCCCCTCAGCAAATTGCTGACCTTTTTGCAAAATGTTTCTCGTCTATTTTCACCCAATCTTCCTCTCTTCAACACTCAGTATCATCCACCACTTCATATGAAGTCCTGACAATTTTTAACGCTTTAAATGAAAATTGGGGACCAGACTTGATGGACCCAAGGCCAGAGGCAGACCGAAGAACACCTGGATGTGTCAAATGAAAAAGCAACAACAACGCATTGGTCTCGGCGATGACACGATCCAAGATAGAGCTGCCTGTAGAAATATGCTGAGAAATTATCGCCAAAACGGGCGATATGCCTACACCGCAGGTCGAGCAACGCGGAACCATGGAGCGGTATAAAGAACGAGGCAAGGAAGAAGAAGAAAAGAAATGAAAATTGGGGCTATGGTTCTGACGGTCTTCCCAACCTATTAGTAAAGTCGCTATCATTCCCTCAAAGTGTTCCTTTATCTATCCTCTTTAATATTATGTAGTTCCATCGAGGACATTTTCCTATCTATGTGGAAAACTGCCAATATTTTACCTATTCCTGAATCAACGATTTCCTCAACAGTGTCCAGTGTCCGTCCTATATCCTTATTGTCCTACTAATAAATGTATGTATACTAATACAAATCTTATCTCTTTTGAGCGTACGGTTGCGAAAGCCTTAGATAACCATGGACAAGTTGATTACACGGATTTTTCTAATACTTTTAACACTATTTAATCATGACATACTTGTTAATAAGCTTAATGCCTTTGGAGTTTCCGGTTCAATTCTTTCCTGGTTTGCTTCGTACCTATCTAAATGCGAATCTCGTGTTAAATTCGCCAATTTTCTGTCCTTGTTCCGGTGTTCCCCAAGGTTCTATCTTGGGTCCATTTCTTTTCAACGTCTTCACCAACGATCTTGCTAGCCATTTCTCATCTTCTTCTCTTTAATATGCAGATGGCCTGAAACTCTTAAGAAATAATAACTTTCAAAGTCTAGGATGTTGTATTTGACCCTAAGCTGAAATACGACCAACATATCTTTAAAGGGCGCCACAAACCCGACAATTTCTCGGCCGATCGATTTGGCAATCGAGAATGGCCGCCACAACCACAACATGAAGAACGACAGCTTTATGTAAAAAAATTAGCAACTGAGAACACATGATTGTCATAACAGCTTGTACGGAAAATTGCATTGGCAATACGTTCCACACGTCAAATCAAAAAATTGAATCTGATTACCCCATACACCTTCCGATTTATCTCGCAATCAAAAAATGTGGCCGATCGATCGGAGAGCATGTGACGCTTCCAAAATTGCCACGACATGATAATCTATTCAATTCGGACATTTTCCGTTTTCTTTTTCCATTTTTAAAACTAATACATATTAGATAAGATATAATAAAAAGTCCTTCTTTTTTCATTTTTCTTCCAGTTTTTACTATTTTTTGTTTTAACTTTACTTACTTTTGACACACCTAATCATTGTCAATGCCTTCATCAATATGTATTCTTTTGTACAGAATAACGTCCGCTCTACAGATCCTTGTAGTTGTCTTCTATTCCTGGAATTGAGAAAACCAAAAATACAGGGTGTCCGGAAACTGCCGCATAAACGCACCGGATTATGATTCCTCAGTTGATTTCCAGCAAAAAAGTTGTATGTAACATACCCCCTCAGCTTAACCCTTAAGCTGCCACAGGCATTTGAAGATTTTTGAAAAAATCATTTTCTTGCACGACTTAAAGCCTAATATCTCCAAAGCAACACCAGCTACAATAGTGAAATAAAATGATTATTACAGCCAACAAATTTACCTATAAAATAAAACTAACCAGACTAAAATCGGATGAAAGGTTTGGTATTTACAGAGCTTCAAAGTCAAATTTGCGTGATTTGACCCAAAAACAATCTTTTATTTCATCTCAATTTTCTCCAACTTCGGCCAAGGTGAGGTGCTTGTCCGATTCTTTTAAAAATTGGCGCATAATCATACGATCATATCTTTCTTACATAATTTTATTCTAGCTCTATTATTTATAACAGTTTTAGTACGTTAAGTGCAGAAAACTAGGGTTATTTTGGCTCGATTTCGACATATACTTAAAATAGATTTTACCAATTGCAGATCTATAGGGGCAGTGTGAATTGAATTGTATTGAATTCGAGCTAAAATTAGCCCTAGTTTTCTACACTTAACGTATAAAAACTGTTAGAAGTAATGGAGCTAGATTAAAATGATGTAAGAAAGATATGATTGTAAGACTATGCGCCAATTTTTAAAAGAATCGTACAAGCACCTCACCTTGGCAGAAGTTGGAGAAAATTGAGATGGAAAAAAAGATTGTTTTCGGGTCAAATCACACAAATTTGACTTTGAAGCTCTGTAAAAACCAAACCTCTTATTCGATTTTAGTGTGGTTAGTGTTATTTTATAGGTAAATTTGTTGGCTATAATAATAATTTTGTTTCAGTATTCTAGCTGGTCTAGCTTTGGAGGTATTAGGCTTTAAGTCGTGCGAGAAAAAAAAGGATTTTTCAAAAATCTTTAAATGTCTGTGGCAGCTAAAGGGTTAAGCTGAGGGGGTATGTTCAGTACGACTTTTTTGCTGGAAATCACATGAGGAATCACAATCCGGTGCGTTTATGCGGCAGTTTCCGGACACCCTGTATATTTAGAAGTCATGTTTCATGTCGGTTCCAGTTCAGCGGAAATAATTATTATTAATGCAAGGACTCATCTGTTTCGAGTCAGTATCCTGAAATCTATGTTTTGTTTGCATGCTGACGTTCTATTCGATTATGCAACTTATTTCGTTACACGTCCATCCACATCAACGGTTGTATACAAGGCTTATGGTTTAATCTTCGGTTTATGTATTTGAATTTCTCCAATGAAATTTTTCCGTTAATTATGCAAAACAACCAAAATAGAATTTCGTAGAGTTTGTTCGGCTACTTTTGCTTGCAAGCAAAGTTGTGTTGAGCTTCAACGAAATGTTGTGGTTAGGAAGGAAAATTTCAAAATCATTAGTTGAGTTTTTTCGCTCATCCCGTGTAGTTTTGGGTAACGAACTCCATATAAGAAAAAATTACGTTTACCCTTAGAAAAAGCATAGTAACCCATGCCATGCGTTAGTCCAGAATGGCCATCAGAAAATAACAATGGCACCGTTTTCACACTATTGCAGTTCATAGTATGCGTGAAAATTTTATACAAACGTCAATTTTTTGTTTACAATTGAGAATATAAAATCCGCGTAATATTTAATATTTATTACTCTCTTAAAATGCCAACGTGATATTTAACCCTTCTGTTGGCGTATAGATCCAGACAGACCATTGGTACTATATCTTGATGAAAAATATCGTTCAACAATATTTTCCACCCTTTCCATATATATTTCAAAGGAACCGACGGCCACAAATGCGATCAAACGTTCGGCGAAATGTAAACTACTATGTCTAAGGAAACGAAAAAACGGCGCATTATCGTAAGACATAATATGTAAACTGTTTCAAGATCCAAAATTAAACCTTTTCAAAAATTAAGATTGATTTCACAGAAACGACGACAGAAGGATTAATAATTGCATCGACAATATTTTGACGTTTGAATTATTTCGTGGAGTGTACTGTAATAAATTTGGAGTCAAACACATATGGGTTGTGTGATCACATAGCCATTCTGGACTAACGCATGGCATGGGTTTTCTAAGCGTTTACCCAGCTGATTTTTACGCGTGCCACTACCCTGAACGGGATAGAGTTTGGGGGAAGGAAATGTGGATGGTATTTTTTTTTCTATGTTGGCGTGCCTGTGAAAAATAACAATTCAAAATAAATGTGCGAATGTTTCGAATGGTGGCTTTAAATTTTGCAAATAGATAAACGTCTTTCGTGATGAAAACCAACAAATCTAAAAATAATAAGCCGAATAGAGCGAGACAAAGGTATAAAGCAATTGTCAGCTGTTTGAGCAAACAGGTGGTCCTTAACAGGAAACTTAGCCGCGTTCGGTTTTTGTTTGTTTGCTTGTTTTGTTTGTTACCGAAACGGGACTGAATTATTATCAAAAAACCGTTCTTATTATTGTTTTTCAACCTTGGAGAGCAATGTGCAGAGAGTATGTGTATGTATTGTACTTATGTATATGTATTGGAACAAAGATGCATTCGTATGTACATATTTTGGATAATATTCTTAGGCCCATCACAGTAAAGTTCTTGTTCTTGATTGAGCTAGTACTTTAGGCTGCGTCTTCATTTTGACCCTATATGGTTATGTCCTGCAAGTAATACAGCGAAATCAATCGAAATATCAATAAATTTTACCTAATTTGTTGCTTTGTTCAGAAATATGTAATGATAAATAAATTAAAATTTGTTTTGTGACAAATCTGTAGAACATAAATTATTATCTCAGTAGGTAAATCAAAACATTCATCATCAATGTGGTAGGGAGCCGGACCTTGGCCTTCAATAATCAAGGTTACGTCCAGGCTCCAGTTTCGGAAGAATAACAGCTGGTGGGCGTACTCATCTGCTGAATACTACCAGTTCTCGGTCGTCCACGCACCCCAAATCCGTCCACTCATTGTGCGTAAATATAAATCCTACAAAACCAACTGCGTGTTGTAAAAGGTTTCCGCCAAGGAAAAAGTCGTCAGCCGCAAAAAGGATTGATATAAATACAATCCCGCCAAAATATTCGCATATTGTCTCAATGAAACGCATATTCAAAGTGATTAAATTAGTTAATAGCTTTCATCAAACCAGCGCAGCGCGGTGCGGTAGCGAATTTGCCAATTCGTGCGGCGTGTGTTGTGTTAACCGCGTACCGCTCCTACGCTGGTTTGGTGGAGCAAATTTCTTTTGGCGTTATACGTTATCTTGCGACTGATAAGAAACCAACTTGCTTTGCTACTTGTACGATTTCCTCTTCGACGTTTTCTCCTACTTCGATGTTGTTACTCATAATAATAATGCAATCAGGTCATAGCTTTTTCCAGGCTCGATTCATTGTGGTTTGTTGCACTTTATCCCAAGCCAAAAAATTGGCGGTCCGAATGCCCAAAACCAGCTAGAAAACAGGGAGAAAATAACACCTCTAATTACCTAATTACGTTCGCCTTCGGATGAGACATGAACATTTCAGATTGTTATGGACTGGGGCTTTATTACGTTAAGTGCAGAAAACTAGGGTTAATTTTAGCTCGATTTCGACATACTTTGAATAGATTTTATACCAATTGCATATCTTTAGGGGCAGTGTGAATTGAATTGTATTGAATTCGAGGTAAAATTAACCCTAGTTTTCTACACTTAACGTATAAAAACTGTTAGAAGTAATGAAGCTAAATTAAAATGATGTAAGAAAGATATTATTGTAAGACTATGCGCCAATTTTTAAAAGAATCGTACAAGCACCTCACCTTGGCAGAAGTTGGAGAAAATTGAGATGGAAAAAGGATTGTTTTTGGGTCAAATCACGCAAATTTGACTTTGAAGCTCTGTAAAAACCAAACCTCTTATCCGATTTTAGTGTGGTTAGTTTTATTTAACAGGTAAATTTGTTGGCTGTAATTATCATTTTACTTCACTAGTCTAGCTGGTCTAGCTTTGGAGATATTCGGCTTTAAGCCGTGCAAGTAAATGATTTTTTAAAAAATCTTTAAATGCCTGTGGCAGCTAAAGGGTTAAGCTGAGGGGGTATGCTCCGTACAACTTTTTTGCTGAAAATCAGATGAGGAATCACAATCCGGTGTGTTTATGCGGCAGTTTCCGGACACCCTGTATACAATAAAAGAATGTCGTGTTAGTTAAACAATTTATAACTCGAGAACGGCTGGACAGATTCTCATGATTTTAGGTATGTTGGATTAGGCTACTCTGGCCAGAATGGCATAATAACTATTGAAACTCTTAAATGTTTTTTGTTGAGGTGATTTATCCCTATAAATTGGGATAACATTGAAGTGAGATCATAGTTCGTCACATGGGTCGTGAGTTCGAAAAACACCATAAATTAAATTCGTTCACGGTAAGTGTTGAATCTATGACCCTGTGCACCGAAGGTGCACGCACTAACCACTACACCAGCCAGAGTGAAAAAAGATATTCTTAAAGTTTTGGATAATAGGGGATTCACACTTCTAACAGGATTAACTAAAACCTGGATTCGATAAACAATTGTACCATATTGTATTGAAATTTTAGTTATGCAAGTAAATTGTAGTAGTAGTCTGGCTGGTCTAGCGTTAGTGCGCGCACCTTCGGTGCACAGGGTCATGAGTTCGAATCTCACCGTGAGCCATGGTGTTTTTCGAACTCACGAGCTTGTGACGGACTATGATCTCACTCAGATGTTAAACGAGTACCCATTTATAGGGATAAATAACACTGCTGAGCGTGATGCTGATCTCATTACCTCAACAAAAGCAGAAAAAATCATGGAATAGGAACACATCCTGCGGCCTTAGTCCAATGTTGGATTGTCGCGCCTATTATTCTAAGTAAATTGTATGACGGATTTTAAGTTGACATACAATTGATTCTAGTATCCAGGGTTTTGACTGGATTAATTTTAATCAAGTCCAGGATTTTTATATAGTCTGTATTGGCTATAAAAAATATCCAGTGATTCTCAAACCTGACGCAGCATATCACAACGAGAAATTATTAAATTCCAATAGTTCGCTATCATAAATCAATTTCTATTATCCTCTTTCCAAAACGCAATTTCTTTGAAAAACAATTCGCGTAACAATTTGTTCCCGATCGCACGATGAAGGTAATACACTACTTCATAATTCAGAAAATTGGTATAACAACGATTTATTTGTAAATTGTATCAACTTCTCAGGTACAATCCAGATTATCGCTTTGCTGCAGATTTTTTTTTCTCTGATTAACAACTACATAATACAGATAGCGACAAATGTTCGATTTCAAGTCATTCAATATCGTTGGTGCGTTTTTAACTATCCAGTACCGGACAGAACAGCATAACTTCCATACAAATTTGAACATGAACATGGCTACAAATAGTTCTATACAGAACAGCAACTGGAAAATTTGTATGAGATCTGTGGTATTCTGTCCTGTACTGGATAATTAAAAACGCTCCTCATGTGTTCCTTATCATAAGCACATGGAAGGATGCTATGTTCTCTGCCGTTGGCCTATTTTGTATATCAATATCAATGAATTAAATTGCATTTTTTAATTAAATAATTCAGTATCAATTTATAACCTATGGTATAGCTACAAGAATATTTCTTTTTAACTAATTTATGCTAGCTTTGTTTATTGTAAATGCAGCTTAAGGGCGTTGCCATCCTCTTTCAATCTAAAACTCAGCAAATTACCATTGGGATCGGGAATGTGACCTCATATTTATTTTTTATGATTTCACGCTTCTATAGGGTACAAGAATGAGCTACACAAACTACACGCGTCTTATTTCAAGGATAACGTAGACCATGTGTTTGTTTTTTTTTTGTGATCACTTATTATCAATTTATAGGTAATCACTCCCAAAGGCCAATGCAATAAAAAGAAGAAGGACACGTCTGATATTTTTATCTTTCTTGATATCGTTCGTTACAAAAACAAAACAGAGCTACTTATCCTTGATCTGAGTATTGTCTAGCTCAAGTCTAGAAGAAATCAAAATTCTTACCTTTCATTACCCGCTACATAAATAAAACTTCAACTCGCTTCGTTGCAGCAATAACATTTTTCCATTTCTCTACACTACAGCGATACACTCATAAAATCAAGAGTTTATTGTTTTGGCTTGTGACGACGTAATGTTCAACGGCAAAATCTTTTACAATCACGGACCGTTAGTCTTAGTTCAAGTGTCCTTTTGTACCGCATTAAATTAATGTCAATATACACAAATAAGATATAAGAAACTTTTTCCTCTTCTGCACTGAGGATGAGATTAAGTCAGGCCAAGGTTTCGCTATTTGCCATCGTGCCTGCAAGCATACTTCAGTAGAAAGTACGATGTCCTGTAATTTATTGCAAAAAGTTTTATTCGCATGTTGTGTATGAGTGCAGACATGATGGACGATGGTCCTGTGAGAGATTTTCTCTGCACTTCTATTTGCCAGTCAGTCCAAGAAGAACAAATGTCTATCAAGAAATTTCAGAGGATTTTTTGATAAAGTGCATGTCAGTATAAATCCTTGTCATTATCACTTGGTTAGCTTCCAAGAATACTCACCAAATAACGTAGATTGGATTAGAATAATGTGAAAGGAAAAACGAGACCAAGGCTAATTTCGGGCGCGGCCGAAATTTGAATACCGGTCACATTTGAATGAAACTTAAGCTTGTTTTGCGTTAACAAATTCTACCGCAGCCCTATGACGTGTTCCGATTCCATATGTTCCTGGATGCGTTGAGGCTAATCCAGAAACACTTGGATGAATTTTGGTTAAGATTCAAAAAGAAAAAATGTTTTTTTTTTCAAGAACCTAATATTTGGGTGTTGGTTTGTATGATAGCCCTATGACGTAATGCTCCAATTCCATCTATTCCTAGATATGTTTTGAGGCTTTACTATGAACACATTTGGGTGAAGTTTGCTTAAGATTGGTTCATAAAGAAAAAAGTTTTTCTTAGAAGAACCTAATTTTCAGAGGTTGATTTGTATGGCAGCCCTCTGACGTATAATGTTTCAGTTTCATCCGTTCCTAGGTATGTTTTGAGGCTAAACTAGGAACACACTTGGGTGAATTTTGGTTCAGATTGGTACAGTGGTGGAAATTGGACTAGGTTCACCCAAAAAAGGCTTATTCTACGGAAATTGAAACCATGAATAAAAAAGTCATTTGGTGTGAAACACAAGTATTAAATAAGTTTATTGTTATTCGTTATTAAACTTACAATTAATAGTTTAATTATTGAATGATTTACAAAAAAGTAAATTTTAGGGTGGAAACTTGAATAGGTTCACCAAATAAAAGACATGTGCTCATCGATGATATTAGAATGAATCCTCTCTTTTAGTAACTGATTGAATCACCCAGTTTCTGAATCGATTCGTGAATTCGATTAGGCACCGAGTGAACTAGATTTCCCTGGAAATCTGGATCAATTTTTTGCCATTCGGATGAGATTGCCTTTTGCAATTCTAAAACATGAGAAAACTGACGCCCATTTGCATAAACCCTTCTGATTAGTATCCCTCATAGATTCTCAATTGGGATGAGGTCAGGGCTTCTGGCCGGCCAAACCGAAATCGGCACTTCCTTTCTTTGAAACCATTTCTTAAATACCCAGGCAGTGTGAATGACCGCGTTATCTTGCAGGAAAATGAAATTTGGTCCCATAATATTTTTTGTGGCATCAATCATCTTATTTTCCAGCAGATCTATGTATCGTTTAGAATTTATTCGACCATTTAAAAACGCGATCGGGGTCCTACCAGTCGCGGAGAAGCCAGCCCAAACCATCACACTACCGCCAGCGGAATGACGGCTCATTGCAATCTGCTTCTCCTTGCGTAAATCGCAATAATACTGACATCCATCAGGACCATCCAAATGAAACTTTTTTTCGTCGCTGAACAAATTTTATTCCACTCTTTTGTATGCAATGCATGTGATCTCTGGCAAATTCCATTCGTTTGGTTTTATGGTGCGCCATTAGTGGAGGTTAACTTAACCGCTTGGAGTATCGCAAGTGTTTCGAGCTGCTCAAAATCTATTAGCTTGCTTTTCGTAAAATGGCTCGAACAGTCTGATCATCCCATTTGCGATTCAGTCCATATTTACCTCTGTTTCCATAATTATTTCCTAAATTGACAAAACTATTAATTACATTTACGGAACGACGGATTCTCCTCGCAATTTCGCGGTTACTCAGCTGCATTTCTTTGAATGCGTTAAATTTCGCAATTTCTTCTGCAAATAAACGCTACCCTTTTTACATCTCCTAAAAAAGTCATTAATTGTAATGCAAGCGCCGCTTAATTTATCAAATTAGAATCCAAACATTTCCTTCTTTCGTTTTTGTCCCAAATTTATCAAAACTTCTATTTTTATTAGATTCGAAAACTTAAGCACTTCACATGAACCTATTCTAATTTTCCGCTGTTGGTTGGCTTCAAACGCTATAGTTCAAAGGTATTGATCGAACTGACGCTGACGAGTAAATTCAATAGAACTGGCATATGCCAAATACCGTTATGGCAGTGCTGTGGCATGTTTAATTTAAGGTGGTTTGAATTGTGTTTGTTTGTTAAGTAACGGAAATACATGCGTTTATTGGGAGCCCTTCAAGGTGAACCTATTCCAATTTCCACCACTGTACATAAAGAAAAAAGTTTTTCTCAGAAGAACCTAATTGCCATGGCTTAGTTTCTATAGGAGCCACATGACGCCATGGTCCGATTCCATTCGTTCCGACATATTTACAGCATACACAAAAAAACTTGCATACAAAATTTCAGCCCGATGGGTTTAAAACTGAGGGACTTGTTTGCATTGAAACAGACGGATAGACAGTAAGACAGACAGACAGACGGGCAGACGGACATGGCTCAATTGATTTCTCTCGTCACACTGATCAATAATACGTAGGTATATATATACTTTATATAGTCGGAGGTGGTTCCTTCTGTGCGTTGCAAACTTCATGACAAAGTTAACATATACCCTTTCACATAGTGACGCGGGTATAAAAAAGGAAATAATGTACTCAACTTATATTTCGCTCTGATTTAAAATTGAGATTTAGTATAATTTCGTATTCTTTACGCTGAGAACAGAACGGTACAACCTTCGCTTATTAAGCGTAAAGGGTATATTAACTTTGTCATGAAGTTTGTAACGCATTGAAGGAAGCATCTCCGACCATATAAAATAGGTATATATATGATCACCGTGACGAGCTGAGTCGATTGGACGATGTCCGTCTGTCCGTCTGTCCGTCTGTCCGTCTGTCCGTCTGTCTGTCTGTCTGTCTGTTGCGACGCGTTTTGCTCGGCCAGTTTAAAAGCTATGGAGCTGAAATTTGGCACACATGCTTCTTTTTGTTGCAGGCAGTTTGTATGTTTGAATCGCTACAATCCGACAAGGGGGTCGTGGGGCTGCCATACAAACCTACCCCCAAATTTAGGTTCTTCTTACAAAAACTTTTTTATTTATGCACCAATTTCAATCAAATTTCACACAAATGTGTTTTAATTGGGAACACACAATATATGTAAAAATCGACCAAATCGGACAATGGGGTCGTGGGGCTGCCATACACACCTAGTCCCCCAAATTATGTTCTTCTTAGAAAAACTTTTTTATTTTCTAATTGATTTCAATCAAAGTTCGCACAAATGTGTTTCTAGTAATACCACAAAACATATGTAAAAATGGACCAAATCGGATCATGGGGTCATGGGGCTGTCATAGAAACCTAGCTCTACATATTAAGTTTTTCTAAGATTTTTTTTTTATTTATACACCAATTTCAACCAAACTTCACACAAATGTGTTTCTATTGATGACACAAAACATATGTATAAATAGATGGAGTCGAACCATGTGGTCATGGGGCTACCATACAAACCTAGCCCCTTAAATCAAATTTTTCTAAGAAAAACGTTTTTATTTGCACAACAATTTCAATGAAACCTCAGAAAATTATATTTCTATTGATGCCACATAACACACGTGAAATCAGACTATGGGGTCGTGGGGCTGCCATACAAACTTGACCCCTCAAAATTAGGTTCTTCTAAAAAATACTTTTTTATTTGGACACAAATTTCAACTAAACCTCATGGAAATGTTTTTTTAGTGATAGTACAAGACATATGCAAAAATGAATTATATCGGACCATGGGGCTGGCATATAAACTCAACCCCCAAATTAGGTTCTTCGAAGAACACCTTTTTGATTTGTCCACCAATCTGAACCAAATATGTTTTAATTTATGCCACAAACATACGTAAAAATTGA
Organism: Microchrysa polita; assembly: GCA_949715475.1. Taxonomy (NCBI): domain Eukaryota; kingdom Metazoa; phylum Arthropoda; class Insecta; order Diptera; family Stratiomyidae; genus Microchrysa; species Microchrysa polita. The sequence goes on from OX454420.1 coordinate 70,607,206, forward strand.
TGGGAAGGCCATAGGGCTGCTCTACAACCCCCTTCCCCCTCTTTTTGGTTCTTATAAGAAACCCACGTCCCGCTTCGCCCAATAAATCTTCGCCACGACACTTATGAGAAAATTCAAAAGCATGGAAGCGGGGAGGACTGGACACTAGTCATAGGTAAGCCCGAAAAAAAACTTTTAGACCGAGGGGAGCGAAGGGTATCCAAATTTCGGCCGCGCCCGAAATTAGCCTCGGTCTCGTTGATATAAAAACCGCTACTGTTGATATAGTTAATTTAAAGTGGCAAATCTGCGGAACGTGATTTATAACCGATACAGACTATTAACAAATCCTAGATGTAATCTAAATTAATGCAATGAAAACCCACCAACTAGATGGAATCGTCTGTGACTAAATTCAAAATGCATCATAGAATGTACTTGTATCATTCAAATTTAAGTACAATGTACCATACTGTACTGAAATTTGAATGATGCAAGTACATTCTACACTAATCAAATCCAGGATTTAGTAAATCCCGTATATAGTGTGAATTCTCTATAACACTATAGCTAAATCTAGATTAGTGATTTCCCTATAAACGCAATGCAAACAGCGAAGTTTATAGGGGCTTCACATTATGGACAGGATTTGGTTAATAATTGTACTTACCACGATTTCGTAGAGAATCTTAAATTCATCACAAAATCTAGATACAGTATGAAATCTCGCATGCTGTTTGCACTATGGTCGTAATCTTGTTCCACGACTTGACAGTACAGTAGAGTCCCCGTCTAAATTGCAACTCCGACAATTTCATGCACGACTGAAACTGCTATTTACGAATATATTCGTATTAATTTGTTCTGACAAGTAGTAGTATAGGAACCTATGTCAATGATTTATGTTCACCAAAGAGTGAAAAAATCACACTTATGTGTACAAAAATTAGTTAGACGGCCTCTACTGATTGAAATATTTTGTCAAAGGAGAAGCTCACCACACTTTACCACGATTTTGCCCGAGATTTTAGTTAGGTATAATCTCGGTACAACATCTATGAAAATATATGGAAAATCTTGAAGATTTTAGCCTAGATTTTTTTAAATCTCAAATTTTTCTGAAGTATGTAAAGAGCTTTAGAATCTTTGTTCAAATCCCGGTTCAAAATCTTAATTTAAAGGAATTGAATAGTTGCTCTAGGTTATTCAAATTCGCAGAATTTGCGTTCATTATTTTTCACCACACTTCAACACGATTGAGTAACCACGTTTTCTACTGTATTCGAAAAAAATATTTCCTTTAATACTTCTGTTTTTTTTTATCCGTGTAAAGAACTGAACCGTGATAATTCCTGTGTTTTGTCAAAACAAAAAACCTATATTATGTACACATATATCCTCTTTCGTAGTATGTATATAAATTATCTCAATCCCAGTTGACACATTAATAGACCATTCACTATGAACGCTACACGCAAACATCCTGCCGCTTCCTAAATAAACATTTCTCGCCTTTTGTTCTCTTCTATTTCTCTGCATTGTTTACGCTGAAATATCATATTATTATTCTTGTGCCTTTTCAGCTGAAATATTTTCCTGAAATTCATTTTTACAACAAAAAGAAATATCAATGTGTACTTAACGTTTTTCCCCGCTGTTTATTGAGTGTTCTTTGCCCGCATAAGGATTTGTACACAAATTCTGAAAAGTTTTTGCTTTTGGGGCACGAGAATGTCCTTTAGCCATTCGAAAAAATATGGCTTAAGATCAGCATGCTTGAATGAGCACCCACATTTGAAAATGGTTTGTTTCAAGGCCTGTCAAAAACACCTCAATACTAGCGTGACATGTATGTATATTTTTAGCATTATTCAGAATTGTTCGCTTTACATAAATTCTAGGAAGTTCTTCTCTGTATTTAAGATATTTAGAAAATCAAACACAAAAACAACAAAATGTACCTAAATTTTAAAAAACCACAACAAACTGAACGTCTTTTCCTTATTATACGTGCTTAACCTAAATCCAAGCATGTGACTAAAGTGTGTGGGATTTATGTCGTGTGAGGTAGATTGTTTGGTTGTTTTTTTACGTAATTCATTTCATTTCTCAGAAGCACAGTTATATTGTACGACATGAATATCTCAGAGGGAGATTCCGACGTGAAATGTAATAATAACACAACAGAAAATATGATTTTTCATTAAAGTTATAAAGAGACTCGGTGTGGTATATTAGAAAAGTTGGAAGTAGTCCAAGTAGTCCCCGGAGCTATTGTCCCGCGGAGTGCTTTCACAGGAAATACGTCATGCAAGGTGAAAGTGATAAAAACAAAAATTGTTTAAGTAGAAATAATTTATTAAAGTGAAGTGCTTTTCTGACTTTTGTTTCTTGGAACACAAAGGCTGAAATAAATTTTTCTGTGTTTTGAAACATCAAAACAGCTGGAATGTTTCATACGAATTTAAATTAACCAGGAAAGCTCGTGGAAATTGAAAGAAAAATTCGTATAATGCACCATACAATATTTAAAGGCTACAGTAATTGAAACGTTTCAATGGGCGATTAATCATTTCTCTTTATCTTCTTCTTCCTTGTCTCGTTATTTATACCGCTCCATGGCGTCGCTCGACCTGCGGTGTGTGTAGGCACATACGTGCGTAATCCGTCAAAGAAGTTCTGAAATTATAATGTCATCATCTTGCTTCTTTGTCCGGGGTCTTCTATTATCTATTGAATACTGTAATAAGCCTCCCAACACAAACCATAAATTTTCGCTATATCAGCTGACCGGCCGGCCGGGCATCCCGATTACACAAGAGCACCGCCATCGTATACAACGTACACGTAAGCAATGATCAACAGTATGCGAAATCCCCAGCAGCAGGCTTGTAGAGTATAAAAAGGCGATCCATTCAACGAATCAACACCATTCATCGTTCTAGTCTTGGCATCGAAGCATACGCGACTGGTATATTGCTTTAACGGTGACGTTTATTAAAAGATCGTTGCGGTTGGGAAAAAATCAATCTTAAGGCGCGTTTAGATGGCATCAAACTTGTTTGCATCCAACTTTTCCCACAAACTTATCCAAGTTGGAAGGCTGTTTACACGTACGATATTCTGTCAAACAAATCCTATCAAACAAATCCTATCCAACTTGTTGGCCGTGTAAACAGTAGTTGAAAGTTGGAGCGTATTAATACAGGAAAAATATATTTGCTTCTTCTTTTATTTTTTCTAGAATATTTTAAACATTGAAGGAAACATGCCCGAATGAGTATACAGCGTGCCCCAAAAGTCAACGGAACCCCAGAATTGGATGATAGCTAACAGATGTTGGTAATCAGGCGCATTAATTCTTTATCATTAGAAAGTATATTTATATTTCGATTGGACTATAATCAATGCATCTCAAAGAAGTTGTCCAACTTGTGTTTTCACGGTGGATTTGTTTGAATGCTCGTTCCACTTCAAACTTGTTGTCCAACTTATGTTTACACGATGGATTTGGTGTCCAACTTGTTTGAATGCTCAAAAGTTGGACGACAAATCCATCGTGAAAACAGCGCTTTAATTGTATTGCGTTTTCCTCAGCCGCTATAAAAGCTATAGGGAGCTGCACACATGCTTATTTATATTACAGGCTGTTTGTATGTTTGAATCGCTATTATCGGACCATGGGGTCATGGGGCTGCCATACAAACCCAACCCCCCAAAATGGGTTCTTATAAGAAAAACTTTTTTATTTGTGCAACAATTTCAACTAATGCCACAACTGAAGAGGATATAGGAATCGCCCGTTACCTTTATTTTCCTCCTTACGGGGATGTTCAACAAAAAAAAAACAAAAACAGTATATATTTATTTGTTCCTATAACGGTAATTATTATCGCAGAAAACATTATAGAGACGCCACGCCGTTTTGCATGTTTTAAGCAAAACCTATTGCCTCGCAGCATTTAATTTCGAGTGCAAAACGTTTTATTGATAAACGTGTTTATTTCTTCGAAAGCGCGCTTGGTATAAAATTATAAATTTAACAAGAGGTAAATCACCGTCATTCTTGGAACAGATAAATGAAAAGCTTTACTCGAGTTTACGTACATGTGATTTCATATGAAAAATCCTGATGCTGTTCAATTACGTACTTATTTTATCTGTGCTGAATTAATTGATTGTAAAATGCTAAACTTAAGGGTTGAAAAATCAGCTTGATTTGAATAGGTAACTTTGGATTTAATGAGTTGCGGCTATTAATGTATGCTCATTTATATCGTTTATTAAAAATGTACATCATATTGCAAAATGATGATTTATTTGAGGGGAAAATAGGTTCAATACCGATAAATAATTATTATAATTATTTAATTTGATCGATTTTCGTAGATATGGCTTTTAATTATATTTGAATGAAATCGAAATGTTTGCGTATACTATTAATTTTTCATGGAAATTACGCTATTTAGTGGTATGCTATGCTGCGTAACCAGAATTGGGGTCCCATGCAGTTCGAAGAAAAAATAGCTATCGATATTGAACAACATGCATCCTGCACTATCCATCCTACAGAGTGAGATTTACATAATGTTGAATAAACATACATTTCATGCAAGCGAATATCGCTAAATACGTTTCACATATTCACATAACATTGACAGATTTTCAATTTGCTTCAACAAATACCACTGACATGAAAATAATAGATCCGATTTCCGTATCAACTGAATTTCGATATAAAAATACAACAGCGTACACATTGGTTATTGTTGTGTATAGAATTTATTCAAGGAAGTGTCGAACTCGAAGTGGAAAAATTGAATTCCAAAGCTGAGACGTGGAATTCTCCTTGAGCTCTTGAGTATGTTGTGGATATTGAACAAAATATAGTTTCAACTTCAACTACAACTTTGTAACATTGAATTGATGTGGGTATAAAAAAGCAACAGTTTACTGGGACGTAATGGAAAGCTGTATATAATCGAAGCTTTTTTTTAAGGGACAGAGAGCGTTATGCCATTTCGATTGAAGCATTTGCAGATGTTATTGTGAATTTAGAAATCCTTGTATGTATCACGAACGCGTCCTTTGGAATCAATGTGCCGAACGTTGCTTGTTGCATAGCGTATTTATGCCAGGAAAGGATCAAGCAGGATAAGTGCTGAACTGAGCAGTTGTGATAGTTGCATCGTCATTGAGTGTATTCACGTACAAGTGAGCGGACTAAAATTTGGACACAAATTCTACTTATATTTTCCACCACCAGAAGGCACACGCAAATTAGCGGCGAAGTTGGTGTGTGAATGCAATGTAACACTTATGTCAAACGATATTTATTATTATGACAAAAATCACATAAAAACATGTAGATGAGCATTATCTGCGTTATATTGTTTCCACAATATATTTCTTCATAAGTTTCAAATTTGTTTTCCCGCCATCTACTCTGATATATAGCTACTTGGTTGCGTAGAAATTTTGCGCTAAGTAGAGGACACTGCGCTACGTTTCGCATACACTGAGTGCCTTCTGGTGAGTAATATAAGTAGAATAAATTTGTGTCAAAATGTTGGTCCGCTCTGTTGTGCGTGAATACACTCATTAATATTTTTACTCGCTTTTCGGGAGGTTATACCTAAGCTCAAATGATATGCATGGACACTATGGCAAAATCTGTCAAAACTTATAAGAAATTTATCCTGCAAATTTATTTATTGTTGTCATAATATATTTAGAAAGAAGCTTTGGAAGACTATTTAATAAAGTAAGTGCCATTCACATCCCAGCCAAACATACTCCTGTACTATGGCAGGAAAAAATAAACAGACTTTACTACATCTATACCATCTTCCGCTTCATATTCCTATCTTGACACATTTAACTGTCCGGTCGACTTAAGAATCGAAAATTGCTGAACTTTAACCATATCAGATCGCACAGGATGTAAGATAACTGCATTGTATTCATCCATTTCGCTTTCATGATTCTAAAGTCCTTGGAGTATTTAGAAACGTTCAAAAGTATAGATCAGAATAACACCAGGACGATGAACGATAAAAGGCCAAGGCAGAGAAGTTGTAGGTACATATTCCCTTAACTTGTTATTACATACACACACAGTAGTTGGAAACTATGAAGGCAATGTGAAATCTACCCAAAGATAGGATACAAGTCTATTCGTTCATGTAGTCCAGATTATATCAGCCGAATTTATAAACCTTTTGCAGAATGGTCATTCAGACGGAACATGCAACTGCTTTCCCCAACTGATTCATTTTGCACAAAACATAAATAATTCGTGTAGATACCTCGTATACACATAGGGTGACCACCTGCCTGCCTTCGATTTACGGGTCACTAGCGTATAAAATACGGGTTTTAGATTTTTTACGGGGCAAAAATTAAAAAAAAAAAAAATTATTATGCTATGCTGATATGCCTTTTTTTGTAACAATATTTCTTATTTGATGGCATATCCTCAAATAACTCTTAATTTTGTAATAAAAAGTTATAGAAATCTTTCAATGTCATTTTAAAATTGCATTTTATTTTAGGGTCAGCCTTTACAGTGTGAATACATATTTAGTCGGTTCCGAATACATATTCTGTCTGTTCATGCGTTAACGCAAAGCGAGAATATTCTGCCGGAACGGAGAATTATTGCCGGGACACGTATTTATGAAACCTTGTTCAGTTCGTCATCTGCTTGGGGACGAAATCGATTAGCTTCTTAGTGCCAGAATTACCCAAAACCCTTATCGATTTCGTCCACTGGTAGTGGAGGGTTCCCAAAATACGCTGCCAGGATAGAAAAGACCAGTTTCAAAATTCGAATCATATTTTGCTATTATTGACAGCTGTAAATAATTTTGTCCGTGAGTCAGGGCTTATCACTTCATCGGCATCTCTTCATCTCCTGAACTTATTTATTAATTAGGGGCGAAATTACCTAAATTCTTCAAAATGTTCATCCAAGTTTACCGTAGTTATGTTTAGACATCCGACTATTTTCTCCAGTTGCTCAAATTACAGTTCGTGCTACAAGCAAATTGAAGGGTTGCAGAGAGTACAAGTAAGTGTGTTCGGCAAAATCAAATCCTGATTCCAAATACTGCAACGCATTCATGTATGTACTATGTTAACAGTGTCAACTTGATTACGTCACTTTCGCATCCCGGCAAATTTCGAAGTATGTATTTGGTTGACTTTAATGCAATAAAAAGTTGTCTCTAATCCTTTGATGGAGTTTTTCCTTGAATCATCCATTGTTTGCCCCGTATTTTATTTTTTGGATTACGGGTTTTTCGACTTTCCGTGCCTGAAAAACGGGGTAACCCGTAAAATACGGGGCATCTGGCCACCCTATATACACATACAGTAGATATGTTTCTTTGGCTCCATACCAGGATAGGACAACCTGGCAAGCATGCAGAGAGTATGCTCTTTCGTTTTATAAAATCCTTAATTTCAGATCCAGCGCATATAGATACCCTATCTGTGATACGAGTACATACACAGTTAGTGCCATGCGAGAAATGAAATCTTCGGAAATCTTACGTACTTATAGTATGTATGCACATACTGTGCTAAAGGCGACAAACAGATTGGAAAATTATGTCAAATACCAGAAGACAAGTTTAATCTAAGTGCATGAAACTTGGAAAACTGTGTTAGTGTAAACATTTCAAGAATTGGGAAGTTTAATCTTCTAATCAATAACGCTTCATATAGTTTCGGAGTCAGTTGCCGTTATTTAGTTAGGTTACAGGAGTTAGTCTCTTACATAGTGCTCAAGGTCACACAAGCTGCTCAGTTTGTGATTGTTACTCTGACTAGCCTCTCAGTTTTGAAACTTGTGGGGTAAAATTTCATACACAAGTATTTCCATTTCAGGAAAGCTTATTATGTCCAAACGAGTGAAATCAGACTATAGGTCTGCCATACAAACCCATCCTTCAAAATTAGCCTCTTGTTAGAACATTTTTTTTTCTCTATGAAACAATCTTAACCAAACATCAGTAAAGTGTGTTTGTAGTAAAGCCTCTGTGGCTCACTTGGTTGAGTCGCACTCTACGATGCGAGTAATCTACGGGTCCGGAGATCGAATCTCGGCGTGGTCCAAATTTTCCGGGCGGATAGCAAATATATAGTGCTTGCAACATTATATAGGTATACACTCTTAAACTATACGCCATGTAACGTTGACTCGAAGTAGCCTATAAACGGCTGAGTGAACGCACCATGCCCCACAAGAGGTTACGGTACAGAGAAGAAGAAGTAGTCAAGCCTCAACTAATCATAGGCAGGAACGGAATCGGAGCACGATGCAATAGAACTGTATAGTCCAGTCATATTTGCATTTCAAATAGAAAAAAATAGACTATTTAAGGCTAATTTTTGTTATTTTTGAGTCAGTCTGGTCGCAGGAGTCTAAAACTTGATCGGGAAGGTCCCAAAAAGGACAAAAAACGACACTATTTAATCCTTGACCGGAGGTATCATATCAAAGGCGAAGTCGAGTGAATTGCATATCCGGTGTTTGTTTCCTGTTTCAAGGACCCTCAACGGAAGAAATCACGCTCAAATGAAAAATTTTCGCGTTTCCCCTAACTTATCATCTGTATCTTTCTAATGCTATACCTACGCGAATTTTTCAAGTTGCCAACCAATTTAGAATCTATAATAACTGAAGATCCTACCATTGATTTTTCTAAGAAAATATTTGATCGGAAAGCTCTGAAAAAGGACACTAATTGATCATTGAATGAACGTAGACATGCGGGGCGTTAGATTAGAGAGGACATAGAGTAGGTACATTATATATTCGGTATTTTCTTCCATTTTCAAGGACCTACAATAGAGTAAATAGTGTTTTAATGAAAAGTTTTCGTGTTTCGTGTAATTTATCATCTGAACCTTTCAAAACCATAACTATGCAAATATTTGAAGTTGCCACTAATTCCTTAACTTTTTAGAATATACATATAAAAATTGAAGATTTTGCCATTCATTTTGCTAAAGCAAATTTTTGATCTGGAAGGTCCCAAAAAGGACATGAATTAATCCCTGATTGGACGTAATCGTGAGGGCTGTCATATGAAAAAGAACTGAAGAAGTTCTCGAGAGTGCCCCGAGTCAAGTTGTTCCGCCACTGTCTCCCTGTGAATTTGTGTTTTGCAAAGTGAAAAGTTGTTTAGTTTTTTTGAATAAACACAATGAATTGGTCGGACGAAAATTCAAATATCTCACAAAAATGCGAGATGTTGGAAAAGTTGGACAAAGGTGCGGCTGGATCAAAGCTTATGCATTGGACTATGGAGTAGGAAGTTCCACTATTTCAGACAAAAAAAAAATAAAATTAACTCCAGATTGAGGAATTTTTTTTATGCCAGTAAAGGTGGATTTTGAAGTTCCAGAAGCGTTACGGTATCGGCTACTTTAAAGTTTCCGGTGAAAGACTTTCTACGTTTCAGAGGCGCCTAAGAAAAATTTAAATCGTTGTCACTTGTCATCGTTCTCATCCGACAGCTGTATTCAGTTATGCTTCACGGCCAACTCTGACCTCAAATGTCACTTTACCTTGGCAGTTGCATTAAGTAGGTATGTATCGTAGTTTCGCTGTTATAGAGGGGTCATGCGCCCGTCCGAAAACTAATAGATGACTATGATTCACGGTATGTTGAACATGGCCTGTGTTTACTCTTATATAATTTATTGCCACAATATTTTGTCGAAACAAGGCATCGGAGGGAATTTATGAAAAACCCCAGCAATCAGTTTTCAGATCCTTGGATGAGATTGGAGATTATAGGTAACAACTTTACCCACAAACACCTGGGATAAAATTCCGAAAATTTCAAAAGGCTAGTTTTTAGTGCATCATTGGGCTTAGAAAATTCACAATTAAAACATTATATTCTACAAATTTTAATAAAAGTCCTTAGCTTTTTGTTTGTTATTTTTTTTTATAAAAACCTAGGGATATAAACCAAACTCATTTTAAAAATAAAGATTACACGATAATTAAATTATAAATGATGATGATAAAAAAAAAACAGCAAAATAAATAAAATAATATATGTATATGTAAATGGTGAATTTCAATTTCTGTCTCTTTATCCTTTCTGAAAAATATAAATTTATTATTACGCATAAAAAAATATTACATATTACAATATTTTACCAGTCGCTCATTGGCATATTGGAAATGCCTTTTTATGTGCTTTTCTATTAAAGCTTCTGTCGAGTTAGGCACTGCTACCATACACGCTCCTAAATTAAAATTAATTTTTAAAAATTGTGTATAACATTAGGTATACAGTTAAAATATACGTTTTAAGGCAGTGATTAGTGTAAACGACTTCACGCTGATTTTTATACCTTTCGCTCATAGAGTGAAACGGTATATTAACTTTGTCATGAAGTTTGTAACGGAATGAAAGAAGCATCTCCGACCATATAAAAAGTATACATATATATGATCAGCATGACGAGATGAGTCGATTAGACGATGTCCGTCTCTGTCTGTCCGTCTGTTGCAGCGCGTTTTTCTCGGCAACTATAAAAGCTACGGAGCTGAAATTTTGCACACGTGCTCATTATTGTTGCAGGCTGCTTGTATGTTTGAATCACCGAAATTGGATCACTGGGTCATGGGCTGCCATACAAACCTAGCCCCCCAATTTAAGTTCTTCTAGGAAAAACTTTTTTATTTGTGCACCAATTTCAACTAAATTACTCACAAACGTGTTTCACTTGATTACACAAAACATATATAAGAATGGTTCAAATCTGACCATGGGGTCATGGGGTCGCCATACAAACCCAAGCCCCCATTTTGGTTCTTTTAAGAAACATTTTTTGCACCAATTTCACAAAACCTTGAATTAATGTGTCTTTACCAAAGCAACAAAAAAGTTCAAAACGAATGGAATCGTACTGTGGGGTCATGCTCCCGCAACCCCAATAACATTTTCTGAGTAAATATTTTTATTTGCCCACTTATTTCAACCAAGCCCAAAACTTTCGTCAAGACGGAAGAAAAAGAATGAGGAGGGGGATTAAATACAAGTCATAGGTACGCCTGAAAAAAACTTTTAGCCCACGGAGAGCTAAAGGTATCCAAATTTCGGCTGCGCCCGAAATTAGCTTCGGCTGCGCCCGAAATTAGCTTCAGCTGCGCCCGAAATTAGCTTCGGCTTCGGGGGCTGGCGAGCGTAGCGAGCAGGGGGCGAAGCCCCCTAGTTTTATTTGCTCCCGTCCAAGAAAGCTCCTTAGCTAGCATATCAGTTAAAAGTTTTGGTAAATTTCTTTTGACAAAAGTCTTCCTTCTGTAATTTATAGTATAACTTTATAAGTGTAAAAGCAAAAAAAGTATTAGACAAACCAATTGGTTTATTTTATCCGGCTTTAGAGATTTTTCGAACGCCAAAAATTCTTCTATTGTTTTAATTGGACTGAGTCGAATAACATTTTGATTACTAGCTAGAGCGTTCCTACGCACCTCCCTTATTTCTGTTTGCAGAAATTTTATAGTTTCCTTTAATCCACAAAATTCTGTGGTTATTCGTTCAAAAATTCTATTTATCGTTCCCATAGACTCGCGGAGAACATCTTGTAGAAAAGAAAAACGATGTGTTATACAGTAATAAAAACAATAAAATGTTATATTTTTTGATAAATTTGAAATTTTTGTTCACAAAACTTTTAATTTAATTAGTGGTGTATTTCAAGAATACGAGTGAAACTCAATAATGCCATGAAGACTACTAAAACAAATTATTAATTTCTGTATATTATGTCGCTGATTCCATATTGCAATGTTTTTTTCGAAAAACTCTCGTGCGTATTTATCCATTAGTTAGCTTGAAACATACTTCTAGCATGGACTTTTACACTGGCTAGCACGCTTTTAGCTTATCTATTGGATAAAACGTATGAGATCACCGTCTTAAGTCCAATAAAAATTTTTATCAAGATTTGCACATCACATACATAATATAGGTAGGTTAGGCTAGGTATTCGGGCCGCCAGGAGTCAAAACACTTAGCACACTTAGATCAAAATTTGGTCCATTGTGATACTGCCACATTTGTCTAAGCCTGAAGGGCTAAATTAAGCTTGCGAGTGAAATTTATTCCGCTGCTATTTTATGAGGTCCTAATCACTTTTGTAAGTCAAATATTGACTAAGTTTCAGGGTCTCAAAAATAAGGTATTTTCCACAAAAATAGCGTAGTGTAGGTACAGTCCAAAACACTTGAGAAAAAAACGGTAGTATTTCATTTATTCCGAGGTAAATGTCGAATTTGACTGGCCTAGATTGGACACTTACCTTTTTAAAGTTGCTTTCAGTAAAATTCCTCAAAATTACTTTAAGTTTAACTTCACAGCACAGCTAATTGCTCAAATGTATGATTCTCCTAATCCGGATTTCCCGGTAATCCGGATTGCACCTTACATACAACAATTGATCCGGATTATCGAGTCAAGATTGTATATATTATATATCCTAATTCGGCTGACAATCCTGTTTTCTATGTATATACTTGACTACACAATCGGGAAGCTTTCTCTTTTGCTTGTTTTTGCCATAATATCAGAATATTGTATCACAGATCAGATATATCTGATATATCTCTGTGATTGTATTGCATTGTTTTATTGAAACGAGTAAAAAAGAGAACAGCACTCCCATACAGTTGCTGTTCTCAGTATAGAGCAACTCACAGCCAACATCAAGTTGAAATTTGTATGGAAGTTGTGCTGCTCTGTCCTGTACTCGACCCAAAAAAAAACAGGCCTGTTATGTTAATTGTGTAATAATTGTTTTGTTTTACATCTTTCAGGTGAGTAATTAATGAGGTGGTAGTTACATAACTCTTACCAGATGTTGCAATACATTCAACTAGATAATCTTAATTTTCCGGTGAGTACCTACCTAACCTATACCTATATGCGTAAAATTCCGACTAAAACATGCAAGGCTCTTTCATCCCAGTCACATCAACAAAACGTATCTTCAAAGTTTTTTTTTTACGACTAATAGAGGACAAATCTATGCCGTTCCTACTACACTCGGTAGTCCTCAACGCGCTATGCTCCTAAAGGAGTTAGAGCAATGAAACAATAGAGGACACATCTTTTCACTAAAATCAAAAAGGTAGAAAGACCAAATATCCCAATGAAAATAGTCAGAACCACTTACCTTCTGTTTTTTACCTCGAAAGGAAAAAATAATAAGGTAAGGTTTGAGCTCAGCGAAAATCAAAAATATTTAAATCGAATTAAGTTGATAGAACCATATCAAATGCTTCGCTGACCACCCGAGAAACGTTGGTATATAGGAAATTACGGAATAATAATAAATCATCCCTTCACTGGGAGTTTCGAACATGTCAATCTTACGAAAATAACTTATTTCTGTAGGAAGCTGAAACTATCTGACATAAGCACCATTTTTTATTAATAACTTTCCTTTTTCAATAATGAATTATTATTATTCAATAACCGCATTCCAATGGATAATGACCTAAATTCCTCTCCAGTCTGAACTGGGTGTTTCATTAACAGAAGTTATGTTTGTTCGCAATCAGGATGATTAATGTGATGTTACGAAATATTGAAGACTTAATGATTTCCCCTTATCCTTATTACAAATATGTATGAACAAATAATAAATTACTGTTTCCTACTAGTTTTCGTTAATTATATGCCAGCCAGTCGGGTGTTATTGCGGAACTATGTACATACATACTCATATTTTATCATTCAATCGGTAGCATTAAAGCTGTCATTATTACAGATATGAAATTTAGGTTATGTAATTATGTTAATGAACTTTGTCTCAATTTTTGTTTACAGGTCACCAGAGGCAGAAAAATCAGGAAATAATGATGTTGTTTGGTTAGGCGGTTTAAGGCGATTTCCTCACTAGCGTATAAAATACGGGTTCGATATTTTTACG